>OY728135.1:1388246920-1389496920 GCA_963277665.1 Viscum album | reverse complement strand
ATAATAATTATATTTTATGAATGATATATATATATACATATATTTCCTTTACCATTTTCCTTTCAACACAACAATTAAACAGGAATATCATTTATGTTTACATATGACCTACCGTCTTTTTGAACGGTGTATTCCATTTCATTATTATATATTCTATAGATTATTATAACACACATATACTGTATATAAATGGTATTTATATTATGGTGTAAATTCTAGAAAAAAATTTATAAGTACAATGACCAGAGATATAACAAATTAAGACACATGAGAAGAATAAAGCGAATATTACCCAATGTGAAACATTAATATAGGATGGTCAACAAACAAGTAATTTAAGGTCACAATAAAACCATATATGGTATTAAATTTATCAATATAGTTATATAAATGATTAATAATAAATTTATATTTTTTATACATGTGTTTTTAATGAGTACTATGAGAGTCAAGTCAAAATGTAAGGGGATTTTATTTCACTTTTTATTTCCCAGAGATACATGCTATGTGTTCTAATCTTTCATTTTGTGTGGTGTGTGTAATTCCCTTTATCTTATTCCTTGTATATTATAAAAAAAATTATTGGTATCCACATATCAGTTTTATGTTCTTTTCTTCATGGGTTATATGTTTAAAAAGGTATAAAAATATTTGAAATAGTTTTGACTAGGTTCTCAATTAAGACTCGTGCTTTGTTATGCACCTAAATTCACATTGAGGGGTATAAAAATAAATTTTATATTTTATATCATGAATTTACATATTTTCATGATATTTTAAGATTAATTATATTTCCTTTTCTTACATGGAAAGTGTGATCCCAAGTTACCACTTTATAATAGCTTATTGAGTTAAACTTCTCCCATTTCAAGATTTTTTATATTTATTCTTTCTTTGGTGAAATATTATGATCCATATCTCAAACAAATTGATGAATTTTCTTATAGTATTTTAATTATGTATATATTCACATATTGGTACCATTTTTCTACTCTTTCATAGAAAATATATTTAAGAGAGGGTTATTTAATAAATCCTGACTTTACCCTCTCTTCAATTGGAAATATGTGTTCTTTAAAAACCATGTTTTCTAAAATGGGTTTTGATGAATATTTTACTTATCTCATATGATCATTAAAATAAGTTTTTAACCTTTTTTCTTTTTAAAAATTTTTTTAGAGAAATATTTTTATCACTTTCTGAATGAGATATTTTTCTGACCTTTTTAAAATTCAAAAAGAATATTATTTTTACCCTGTACAACATGTATGGATTTATCCTCTGTCAATCCATTAAAGATTTATTTTTAAAATAATTTTTTAAATTATATTTTCATGTAAAATAATTTTCAAAATTCTTTCGTGCTCATTTTTATAAGTTCACATAGAAAATGATTTTCAAAATGTTTTCAATCTTATTTTCTATTTTTTTCAAGTAAAATGGTTTTAGAATTTTTTAAATCCTTATTTATATGTTTTAAATGTATTTTCAATAAAATGGATTTTAAAACATTTTTAATATTTTGTTGTATGTTTGAAATGTTATCTCGACGAAAAATGTGTTTTAAAATGTTTTGAATCTTATTTTCAAAGTTTTAATAGAAAATGGGTTTCAAAATTATTTCATGTATTCTTTATAATTTTTCATGGAATTTTATAAGCTAGTGACTTTCAAACGGTAATGTACTAAATATTCATCTAAAATGGTTTAATATCCATGTTTGATAATCATAGGACTCTATATATGGTATCAAAGGAAACGTTTAGTCATACTTTGAATAGTAGGAAAATAAAACATTAGTGACATCACAATGTATATTTCTATGGATTTTTATAGGGATGTATCTAAGGATATGTGTTTGGATGAGTTAACATGTGGAATGTTTTTTGGAATTTTGGTAAAGGATAGAGTGATTGGTTTCCTAGAAATATATCCCTGCTTGGATACTAAACGTGGATGTGGATCTAGAACACATGTAACTAGGATTAATAACTCTTAAAATATGTTTTGTTCATGACTCATAGAAATAAATTAAATGAAAATAGGCCTTACTACACACCTAGTTTAACTATCCCAAGGGATATTATTTGGGAACATTCAAACTCTTCTAGAACTATCATGAAGGATTTAAATATAATTTGTCTATGAGTAACCAAGTATTAACCTAGAGTATCAAATATTATAGAAGGCTCCATGATTTAAAAAACTTATATGTTATTATTTTCATTACTATGTGGTTTCATGATATGATAAGTAATCCTCACTCTATTATTTCAGATTCAGTCAATAGTAAGAAAGGGAAGGAACAAGGATAACCTTGAATGTGATAGTTGATTTACTGATGACTGGTCAAGTGGGATGATCACATGAATCAGATATATGGTGATCAGGCCTCATCTGTTTTGACAAAACATGAATAGAAACGCATACCTTAACCATATCTCGATCTAAACATGGAAGAGAAAGAAGGAGTTTTATTTTATTTGGGTAAAAGAGACCATAGAGAAAAGAATATTTGGTTTCCTCTCTATCAATAATATCGAAAGAATCACCTAATTGAATATATTAGAGAAACAAGAAGATTTTTTTACTGTAGTAAATATGGAGACAAATAAATTCACTATAAGGAAAAAATGAGAATTTCATTAACGAAATAGATGAGAATATTGGACTCCCTAATAAATTATCAAAGGTTATGTTTTTTAAGTGTTGAATAAACTGTCATTATGAAACTCATTATACCAATAGTAATGCTCTGGAAGATGATCATCATGAGTAATGGTTAAATTACTAGTGATGAATAGACTAGAGATAAATGTGAATAGAAAGAGGTATTATGTAATATGATGAGGTATAATTTCTAACAGAATAATGATGAAGTTGTATAATAAAATATATATTTATTCATATTCAATAAATCTATTAAATGATTGGTAAAATATATAAGGATTATTATGTTAATTATTTTTTCTACTGATTTACAAGAACATGTTGAATGGTTCTGATGGAATAAAAAAGTGATATAATGAAATGGTTATGTCCCTAGAAAACATATGATTAAGAAAATGATAAATCATAATATTTTCCTTATGTTAGGAAAATGTTTTTTGGATAAATATATGTGGGATATAAATAATAAATTTGGAATTTTTTTATTACCTTGTTACTAATTAAGGACTTATTTTCAAATAATTTATGAAATCATGGATTATTTTTAAATCTTCTTGGATTTGTGGAATATATCTAGTAATCTATGTAACAAGTATTCATGCATGTTTTCCTCAAGTGATTATGGTAATTTAGGTTAATATCTTGTTTCATTAGAATATATGGTGAGGGTATTCCCATGTTTGTAATGTGCCGACCAAGAATAACTTTTTGATATATGAGGGAATTAATGTTAAAGTGATTTCACTCCCCTCATTCTAATGTTTCATATTTTAATCATTTAAAAGGTTTATAATGTTATCCATTCAAAAAAATTATGTTTAGCTTAAGTGGAAGTATTGATGCACAATGTTTTTTTTTGAAAATCTTGGTTAAAAGGGTACTTAGTGAATAAACTTATTTTAAGGATTTATATCATATTTTAAAAATTATATTAGTACATTTTTTGAGAAGGAAATTCATGTATGATAGTTGATAACCAATAATTTCTAGATAGTACATTGTTCATAAACCAATAACCTTAAGATGAAAAAGGTTTCACACATACCACTGGCTTACGGGATGTCCTGGTTATGTATAATTGTTTTTTGATGAATATGTATTTATAAAGATTCAACACTATTAATTTTAATGTTTATAGATTTATTTATATACCATATTTATTTTTAAGAATAGATATAGATAATTAGTTAAACATTTCATTCTCTTATGAGACTTATGATTATCTAAAAGTTTATTTTAGAACATCAGGAATACAAGTTAATTTGTGGATTTCCATTACATGATGTAATGGATGGAAAAGAATTTGATAACAGAACAACAAAAGAATTTAATTTAATTTATATAAATATATAATTTAAGTATTGTTTCATATATTTTTGGTCAATATATTAATTAATCAATGTTAGGATAATCATAAAAAGAAAATGTTTCATCCTAACACCTTAATTTTATTGAACTATTGGTCTTTTAAATCATCATAGATTTATGACTTTGAGGGCCAAAACATTTCACTAATCATTCACTTATTTTTAATTTATGACCTAGATCACTCAGTATAATTATTTATGCTTTTCCTCCATGTCCAATATTAACACTCAACCTACATTATCCTATGTTGAAACCAAGTTATATGTTTCTTTGGGTAATCGTTATGGTCCCAACATTCTATTTTAAGGGATGTTTCAGTATTCATTTTTAAGATGTGGGTTTCTATGAATGAAACAATCATGTATCAAACATTTTATAATATAGATGAATTTAAAGGGTAAAATTCATTTTAAGTGGGTAGAATTTAACACCATGATATTTTGTGAATTTGTTTCTTCAAATTAATTTATATTTTTGATATTTCTCATTTCACATGACATAGGAAATAGTTCATTATATATATATATATATATATATATATTAAATCACAAATTAAAACATTCATTTCTCACAATTCCGACATGGATTATGCTACATGAAATACTGAATTATCTTACCCTTCACACAATACTAACATCGATTACGCTACACACAACACCATCTTGGTATACATTATATGCAACATTCAGTTTTTGTGAAGCATAATTTTATTATATTATTTTAAATTATATAAGTATATCCTATTAATAAACATATTTACATGAATATTAATAAATATTTTTCAAATATATTTTTATATTCGTTTCATATAAATTCAACATATTTATAATGAAAGATATAAATAATGGTAAAATCCTTTTTATGTTTAAAAGTGTGGTTTTCTCGAATGAACAACAATAAATATTAAAATTAATTATAGGAAAATTTTTAAATTCCATTTTATAAAATAAACTTTATTTATTTTTTTAGATTGTAAATATTATCTTCTGGTGAATTTTTGGTATTTTTATGAGAAAATTATTTTTGATGAATGGTGAAAAATAATGCTTTTTAGTTAAAATCATCATTTTCGTTTAAATAATTATTAATATTAACTTATATTTTTTTATTTTTCTAGGTCATATTAGATGAATTATAAATATATTAATACTATTTAGTTCATTCTAATCAATTTCATTATGAAATTGAATATAAAATACAATAACTTTTAAACTTCATTCTACATTAAAAACCCTGAATTTTATCTCATTTGTGTGATTAGTATTAATCATAATTATTCCTCTTTTGTGAATAGAATTTCAAAAAACTCACATACACAATGGTAATCATTATAATATTTTGAGTGTAATAAGAACAACTTAATTTTTGAATGAAAATATTAGTAAATGTGATTAAAATTAATCACATTGAATAAGGTCAAATTAATCTTAATTAAGGAAAAAACCATACTCATATGGGCCCAAAAGACATATATAATTGTCCTAATTCAATTGGATATCCATATTTCTGAAATATAACTTCCATTATTGATTTTGGTTGGTTTTTATGACTTCGTTTAGGTAAAAACATGTATACACCAAATATGTTTTCAAAAATTTCATGTGAGTACTTTTCCTTCAATATAAAAGGCCACTACCTCTCCCACTTCTACAAACCACTCAACCCTATTAAGATAAAAATATATCTACCCAATACATTTCCCACAAATACTCTCTTCCTATAATCCTTCCCATGGTCAGTGTAACATCCCGGATCTAGGTGTCTACCAACAGTTCCCCGTACCTGGTTGCTCACATGGCGTCAAGCACATTTCCCTGAATTACAAAGGCTTCCGACTAGCTTTGATGGCCTTGGGTGTGATATTGGGGAAACTATTCCCTCCTTAGCAGAGTAACACATTAGAAAAAAAAATAATGTGGTAGAAAAGGAATTAATACCATGCAATAAGAGTAAAAAACAAAAGACAGATAGTAATAAAACAACTAGAGCACATATTTAAAGTATGCATGTCCCATGTGTCTAGGAAAGCATCCAAACAAGTCACAATGCTGGAAATAAAATAATTAAACCAAATACAAAAAACGTAGTAAACTCCAATATCATCATAGGCCTCTTCTTGGTCCAATGCTCTCCCACTCCAACAATAGTCGTGTACCTGATGAAGAAGGGTGCTTTCCCATAACTATACATTCAACCATATAATATATTTGGGCCCAAATTCGTGATCAAAATAGGGTGTTAGACATGTCTCAGTAGGAAACCACCAATAGATTGGTGCCTAACTGTTAGTGAACACATATAACAGGAAATATGAAAAATGAAGCAATAAACTATGAATTACTCAAATGTAAACAATCCTATAGTTTCCAATTACATTCATTTAAATTCATTTATTATTAAAATTGTTGATAAATGAATCCAAAGATCTATCCTAAGCTCTGTATCCCCCTATGTAATAGTGAAACAGATGTTTCGGAATACCATATAATAATCTAGTTAGACTGAGTCCAAGATAATGCTTTGTCTTGGAAGACTCATTGCAATCATTTAAACATTCAAAAGAAACCATCTGGGAATGTTCTCACTATATAACCCTTCTGGTTTAACATATCATCAATTCAATAAATAATGACCCTCTGGGAAAGCTCGCACAGTCTAATCGTTTGTCTCACAATTCACTAATCATTTACAAATGACCTCTTAGGTTGCTCTCATGATCAATACCCCCTTGGTATACGTAACAACAACATAATATAATGACCCCATTTTAGCTCTCACAGTCAAAGCCCAATGGACCAACATTCATTTAACAATGACCCTCTGGGTAGCTCTCACAGTCTAACCCCTCTGGTCAATGCCACCCGGCAGCTCTCACAATGAATACCTCTGTGTCACCATAACAACATTTATACATAAATGACCCTACCTCGGGAAGCTCTCATTGTTAATTCTCCTTGGTTAATGTTCACAATGCGGAACTCATGCATCTCGAATAAAGAGAAACTCCATCCTAACAAAACTAGGCATGGAAACAATGAAACCCTAATAAGAATTTATAGACCAAACTACTATAATATATAAAACATGGGAAACCCATCCTTAATCAAGGTATAAAACCTTATTCATAATCAAACAACCCCTTTCTCATCAAACACGCCATAAAAAGTATTAAACAGGGTCAAATTCCAAAAATAGGCAATCCTCTAAACATTGGTATTCAAAACATTTACCATATATAATCCAAATACAATCAACGAAAGGCACAGACCACCTAACTCGATGTTGTATGACGAACAATATTGATCTTCGACCCTTGAATAGGAATAGAATGAAAAATATCTATAAAATGGTTTAAAATGATCAACCCTTGATAACTCATAAGAGAAAAGAAATTAATAAGAGAGGCTCTGTGGGAAGATAGAAAACCCCGGTGGGAATCCAACACACCTAGCGGCATCTAAATCACTGCTTAGATGGAGGAATGTAAGGAGCTCAAATTTTCTCATTTGTTCGTCACTGTCCTATTCAAAACACGGGTAGAAGAAACGATTTCTGGATATGAGATGTGACCCACCTTCGACTCAACAAATAAAATGAAAATTACACAGTGTGTTCATTTAATGTACATGTCATGTTCTAGCCTCAACCAACTCCTTCTTTAAGTTGTATTCCATGTCCTCTACATGGCCATTTACTCAGCCGTTATATGGCCAGTACATGACTACATGTGGTAGCTGGGTATACAACTTATACTCTTTAATTTAAGGCATGTACTTAGAAAATTCCCCCTTTCTTCCTCTTTTCTAAAAAAACCCAAATGAATGATCCATACCTAAAAAAGAAAATCTGGGTTCTTACAAACATCCCACCTTAAACCAATTCATCCCCAAATTTCCCATCCAAGGGTGGTTAAGAAGAAGCTTCAAACAATTATGGCCACTATGATTGTATGTTGGCCTCCCTCTCCCAAGCCTCCTCTTGTACTCTCTTATGCCACCATAGAACCTATACCAGAGGAACAAACCGGCCATGGAGAACCTTCGTGAGGTGGTCCAGAATCCAAATTGGTTTCTCCTCAATAGATGCATCCTTCTCCAACTCAACCTTCTCGGGTTGAAAATGTGAGATTGGTCTAAAAAGTAACATTGTTGCTGACAAACATGAACGATATCATGAATATCCTTGTACTTCTATGATAACTGCAACCTATAAAAAACTGGCCTGAATCTCTAAAAATATAAAAGTGCATGACGTATCATGGTGAATGCTTTACCTATTTCCTAATCCTCATATATTCCAATCTATGTGTGACATGTAATAAAATATTATCCCTGACCTTGAAATCTAGAGGTCGTCTCCATAGATCGACATAATATTTCTAGTGAGACCATGCAGTAGTCATCCTTTTCTGAATCAACTCCACCTGCTAAGTGTTCTCATAGAAAATATAAGGTCCCAACAAATCTACTTATCCTACCTCCAACCAACATAGGGGTGATCAGCATCGACAACCGTTCAATGACTCATAGGGTTCCATCTGAATCATTAACGTAAAAATATTATTGTAGGAAAACTATTCAAGGGGTATATGTCTCTCCCAAGAGCCCCCGAAATCCCAGACACATGCTCGCAGCATGTCCTCCAAAATTTGAATCATGTGCTCGAACTGGCCATCTGTCTATGGATGGAAAGATGTACTCATAAGTACCAGTGTACCCAAATCCCATTTTAGTCACTTCCATACACAATATGTAAATCCGGAATCCCTGTCTGAAATAATAGAGTGTATAACCCCATGCACACGTACAATCTCTCGGATGTACAACCTTCAATGGTTATCAACATTGAAGGTTTCCTTGATCAACATGAAATATGCTACCTTTGTGACTCATTCAACAACAACCCTAACAACATCATTCTCGTGGGGAGACCATGGTAAACCCGTCACAAAATCCATCACGACATCATTCCATTTCCACTCTTGAATGTGTAACTAGTTTAAAATCCCTTTCAATCATTGATTCTCTTCCTTCACCTACTGACTGGTGGAACATCTTTTAACAACACCAGCTATATCCATCTCATGCCAGGCCAGCAATGCTGATTGTGTAGATCCTGATACATCTAGGTGACACCAGGATGAACTGTCCAAATTAAGGAATGAAAAAATACCAGGATCTCATCATGTATATCTATTTAAACCCATACAATCCCAATGAAATGCAAGATATCATATTCTCATATGGTCCACCCAAGAGTTGGGTCCTCATCAGACACACTCTCCCATAGGACTAGGACTTCAGAATCAGATAGCTTCCTCCATTTCACTCGATTCGGAAGAGTAGAGGTAACAACTATAGAAGAAAGAAACGACTATCCCTATCTATCATGCACCTCTAAATGAATCTCATAGAATAGAACCATAAGGTTCCACTCACTGCTGACCTCCTAAACTACTTGTATCTAAGTCCTCCAGCTCAATGTTTCATCCACTACGTTGCCTTTCCCAGGTGTATTGGAAAGATCAAAGTCAAATGGCTGAAGGTACTCAAGCCACATTCGATGTCTCAAATTTAGATCACAATGAGTAAAGATGTATTTGGGGATTTTTTTTGTCAGTGTATAACACAAAATTCTCTCCCAAAATATAATGTCTCCAAAAGCACAAAGCATTCAAAACTACAGTTAACTCAAGATTGTATGTCGGGTAATTCCTCTCATTTGTCCTCAACTTCTGAGACCCATAGGCAACGACTCTATCCCATTTAATAAGTATTTCTAACATCCCAAAACCTGATGCATTGTAGTAAATAGTGTAACTCTTGATCATCTCTAGAAAAACTAGTATTAGTGTTGAATACAATCATTCTTTCAGTTCCAAAAAGGATAAATCATTGGAATTTGTCCACAAGTACTTCACACCCTTCATAGAGTGGTCCGTAAAAAGTGCTTCTAAGTGTGAAAATTCTTGTTTAATGTGCTTATAGTAACTATAAAAACCTTGAAAACTCTGCACCAAAAATAAGTTCTTCAGATGATCCCATAGTACTACTGCTCTCACATTCTTTGGGTCTATTGATACTCATGTCTCTAAGATAACATGGCCCAAGAAGTGAATCTGGTCCATCCAAAAGTAGCATTTTGAGATCTTATCATATAACGGATGCCCTCTTAGTGTAAACAATATGATCTCAAGATATGTGTCATGGATTTGTGAGTGTGAGATTCACCCAGATATCATCCATGAAGACCACCACAAAAGATTCCAAATAAGAATTGAACACTCAGTTCATCAGTGCCATGAGAACTACCAACATGTTCAGGAGACCGAATGACATAAAAAAAATACCCATATAGAACAAACAAGCTCTGATAGGCTGTAAGTTATATATATGATGGTCTAACATGCAATTGATGAAAGATGGATCTCAATTAAATCTTCAAGAACACCTGATATCTTCAAATCTGATAAAATTTGTCATAAATATTTAGTAAGGAATTTTTGGTTCATGACCGCCAACTAGTTCCTCTTCCAATTGTCCACACAAAGTCTGAGGATATCGTCCGCCTTCTTTAAAAAAGGGCAGGTGAACCCTAGGGAGAAGTACTGGGTTAGATGAATCAATTTTACTACAACTCCTCCAACTACATCTTCAGATCATGTAACTCTAGTTTATCCATCCTATAAAGCATAATGGACACCGGTGCCACTCCGAGAACATGATCAAAAGAGAAATCTACCCCACCGTCCAGAGGTAAACCTGAAAATTCCTATTGAAAGACATATCTTAAATGATCCATCACTATGTGAATGTATATCTTTGGTGTCTTCTAGCCATAAAAATATAAACTAGCAATATGGTTTATAATTCTTCCTAACCCATGATGCTCGAGTCCTGCTCTGCTCTCCTGGACATCCTATTCACCCTTTTGTTGAAAATACCCACCCTCTAGTAATGTAAAACTCACCCAGTGGAGAAAGATAGAAGAAAAGGCTTCAAAGGGGTCTAGCCAGTCCATTCCAAGAATGACATCGAACCCTGTCCTATATTATACCTAGAGGACTCATAAGAAGTGACACCCACCAAACATAAGGGGCACTCCTTACAATGACATACACTAGTCTTCTTTAGCCTCAATGAAGTTTCTAGAATCATAACATCCTCATAAGAAAATATATAGAGTCCATGGATCTCCAAAACAGAAACAGATATAAAACTATAAGAAACCCTAGTATCAAAAGTAGATGAAGATAAAATAGAAGCAACTAGAATCATAGCTCTAACCGTTGGGTGTCTAGGATCATTATATTGACGGTTTTTCACTAATAAAAAAGTATGACCTATACCATAGCCCTGCAACCATGCTTGACTATCTTGAGCTAGTCTACCCTACAGACATTGAATACTCGTAGCAAGAATACCATGTCTATGACCACCTCCTCGGCTTGAACGTCCTGAAATAACTCTAGTTCTCTGATTGATGTGGAACTATTGGTCATGATCTTGATTTTGTAGTCATATAATAACCTCTTTCACTCATTGATGGAGATGAAATCCAGAAAAAATGATGAATATTACTCATCTTTCCGCAAAATCAGCACTTGGTTGTGTCGTTTGAGAAATATGGTCTCGTATTCACACTCTTCCCACACTGGTAGCATACCACCTGTCTATATGAATAAAAATCGTGTGAAAGACATCTTTGGAACTTTTGTCTATCTAATGAAGAAGTGAAAGTCCTAGATGATAATCTTCCTTGACTCCCATCTGACAACTCCCTCGGATTTCACTCAGTAATCATATCCTAGTTCACTAAAGCCATCACTAAATTCGGCCTAATTACATTCACCTATGATCAGATGTTTTACATGAGACCATCCTCTAATTTCCTAGAAAATGATAACTCATCAACTCCCAAAACTAGTGAGAAACGTTGAAGCTCTGTGAAATGTGATGATTAATCCTTCTCTGAAAGCGAGCCCTGCTCCAAACACATGAACTCCCAGGATCGATCAGCCCTTAACATCTCAGGGTAGAAGTAACCATAGAAGGTCCAACAGAACTCTTCCTAAATCATATCTTGATGAAGTATTGCCTATGAGATAACAACCCACCATCTCTTGTGGAATCACTTTTCATTTACATCGTGATATTCACCCTCCCCACCAAAGGAAACTTTATATTCTCAATGATTGTAAGCATGAGCTCTAGAAATGTCTTTATAGCCTATGGTTCTCAATCCCTAGAAAAAGTGGGAGGATGATGTTGTTGTAACACCTGTTTCACCTCTTCCATAGATATGATAAGATGTAGTGCTCCCTAAAAAGTTTGTAACATCCTCAAAAAAAGAATTCACGAAACTGTGCATCAACACCTGCTTCTGGTATAACAGCTACTAAAAAGACAAGCATGAAGAGGGGATATGTTGGTAGTCCCTAATCATAATCCCTAATGTCTAATCACCACCCTGTAATTTCCCTACAACCAGAGGACATCATGATGTTATGGCCCTTTCCGGTCAAGCACACACCTCAGAACAAGATTATCACAATCTAAAACATAGATTTGCATGAATGGAACATGAGAAAGAAAACATTCAAGTTTTACAAATCATAACTACAAGACGTGTATAAATATCACATGAAGTGTTCCCTTTAATCCTTATATGGACGTGTAACTCTGCAAAAACTGGTCATGTAACACCCCTACACATGGCGTGTTCATCCTAATACATGGTGTGTACTTAAATTTTTCTTCCTCCCCAAGTACTTCTACATAGCTAAACCACATGGGGTCTTTCTGTGCTACACGACACGACGTGTTCACTTTAGACACAGCATGTATTGGTTAGGTCTCATTGACCTGTGTCATTGTCCACATGGTTAGATACACTGTTGACTCTACATGATGTGCAATAATGTTACACGACATGTAAAACCTATGTTTTATCCACTTGTATATTTATCCACATAGTCGGACAAAAGGCCCTTACGGCACGACATATACTCCTAGTGCACGGTGTGTTCTACCCAAGTTTCCCAAACTCTGGTCACTTATCACATAGTCTGTCACATAGTTAAAGACTACACAATGTGTAAATATGGTACATGGCATGTTCTAAAAATATTTATGTCTTCTTGATCATAAGAACACATGGACTGTGTTCATGACCCCACACGCCATGTTGTCTGGATTTTCAGATAGTAAGCCACCGAAACTTCTCTAGAACCCTTAAAAACATACAATTTTGTCCATGTTATGACAAATTCCAACCCATAAGATCCCATAATCTCACAAATAAATGTTTTTCATCCTTATTAATATCATTTCATGAAAACATTAAACATAATTTCAATATAGTCAACCAAATTCTGATCCAATAGGGCCCATAATGCCTCATGGACCAAAATTTGTCATCCATCCAAATGAAACATTATATATTTCAATAACCAATCAAAATATTAGGAATTATATTACAACAACTATCATAAAAAATTGAATATCTAGCACAACATCTATCACAACATCATGCAATCAGTAATGTATCCTAAATGACATGACAAGAATGCATGACATGTGATCTCTATCAAGTTCCAATATAATGAATGAGATGGAATACCATCATCAAATCAGGTTTCAATAGAAATTGAACTACAATGATATCAATAATAACAGCACAAAACAAGCGTTTCACCCATTGGTGGAATCAAATCAACTATAACAATTACAAAACCAAAAAATTGCAATATTCAAGGTAACATGGATTTTTCATGTACACGAGTTAGAAAATCTTGGGAACAACTTATTAACAACTAAATATTCATTCCAATATCTTTCTATTGTCTACAAATAGTAAGGTAAAGTAGAAAAAACCACCTCTGATACCACATTATAACGTCCTAGATCTGAGTGCCGCCCAAAGGTGCCCCATATCGGGTTAGTCACATGGGCTTAAGCACATTTCCCTGAATGGTAGAGGCTGTCAAATAGTAGTGGGGGACTTGGCTATGATAGTGGAGAAACTATTCCCTCATTGTATGAGTAACACATTAGAAACAAATTGAAAACAGTAGCAGGAGTAGGAATACCATGCAACAAGTGTAAACAGCAGATGAATGATATTAATAAAACAACTGGAGAATATATATAAATAATGCATTCCACATGTGTCTAGGAAAGTATCCAAACAATTCAAAATTCTAGAAATATAATAATAAAATCATAGTATGGAATTTTAGTGGACTCCAACCGCATTGCAAGCCTCGGCATGTCCTCATGCTCTCCGTCTCCAATAGTAGTCAATTACCTGATGAAGAAGGGTGTTTTCCCTTATCAATACATACAACCATATAATCTTTTTGGGCCCAAAATCATGAACCAAACAAGTTGTGAGATGAATCCTAGTAGGAAACCACAAAAAAGAACTATTCTTAACCGTTAGTTAATACATATAGCTAGTAATATAAAAAATGAAACAATAAATAAGGAATTACAAAAAAGAAAACAATTCTATATTTTCAAATTACATTAATTTATATTTATTAATTATTAGATCCATTGAATAATGAATATAGGGATCTATCCTAAGATCAATATCCCTCTATGTAACAATGAAATAGATTTTTCATAAGACCATCTAACAATATAGTAATACCTAGTCCAAGTTTGTGATTTGTCCTGGAAGACTCGTCGTGATCATTAAAACATTCAAAAGAACCCCTCTGGGATAGTTCTCATATTCTAACCCCTCTGGTTTAACATATCATCAATTCAATAAATAATGACCCTCTAGGAAAGCTTTATTAGTCTAAACATTGGTCCCACATGGCACTAATCCTTTACAAATCACCTCAGAGGTATTTCCCATGGTCAATACCACCTTGGTCTGCATGAAAAAATATAATATAATGACCCCCTTTTATCTCACATAGTTAGTGCTCTATGGTCTAACATTCATTTAACAATGAACCTTTAGGTATCTCTCACAGTCTAACCCCTCTTGTCAATGACCACTTGTATGCTCTCATAGTCAATACCTCGGGGTAATCATAACAACAGTTATACATAAATTACCCTACCTTGGGAAGCTCTAATAGTTAATTCCCCTTGGTTAGCATTAATAATGTGAAACACATTAATCTCAAAGAAACAGTATCTCCATATTAACAACATGAGGCATGGAAAAAATGCAATCCTAAAAGGTAATTCTAGACCAAATGTTCATAATCAATCAATCATGGGAAACCTATCCATAATCATGGTATAAAACCTTATACAATACCAAACAAACCCTTACTCATCAAACAAACCATAAAAGGTATTAAACAGGGTTAAATTCCAAAATACGCAATACCCTAAAAATGGTTATTTGTGACTTTTAGCATATATAATATGTAAATAGTCAAAGAAACTCACAAACCACCTACCTCGATGACGTACGATGAACACTCTTGAACATCGGACCTTGAATTAGCCTAGAATGATGTAGATCTACATAACGATTAAAAATTATTAGCCCTATATAACTCACAAGAGAGGAGAAATCATAAAGAGAGTCTCTGGGGGAAGAGAGAACTCACTAGTGGGAATCCAATGCACATGGAGGCGTCTTAATCCAAATATGGACAGAGGAATGGAAGGAGCTCGAAGTTTCTTGGTCATTCATTGCTTTCTTATATGAAACATAGGTAGAAGTAATATTTTTTGTATATGAGATATGACCCTGCTCCAACTCATCAAATAAAATATAAAAGTACATGGTGTGTTCATTTAATGTACATTCCATGTAATATCCTCAACCAGCTCCCGCTTTAGGCTATCTTCCAGGTCACCAACATGGCTAGTACATGGATTATACTCAAGAGTACACAATGTGTACTTAAGAAATTTCTCCTTTCTCACATTTCCCTAAAAAACAATCCAAAATAAATAACCATACCAGAAAATAAGATCTGGATTCTTATAGTCAGAAGTCAATCCCTAAAAGCCTTTTCACAAAAACCAAAATGAGTTACCAGATTAAGTAGTAAGGCATTCTCTCATGTCCTTTTTTGTATATTCATTATTCCCCATCCAATTATATTTATTTTTTTCTTATATAAAAACAATAGTATCCTCAACATACTAAGATGTTTTTATGTAAATTTTTTGACCTAAACATACACATACCACCATCTAATGGGTAAAGAACATACTATTTCAATGCACGGAGAACTACTGCCTCATGAAACGATGATTATTCATTTTTCTCTTACCACATATCATAGTGGTCATTATGATGTAAACTCTATTTATATATGATATATATTATATTTATAATTTTTTTTATTAATTAATTTTTTTTATAATCCACCTTTATGATTTCCATATTTTGTAAATATGATAATTTTATTTGAGGAAGTGTAGAGTATCACGCCCTCAAAGGGATATGATTCGTTAAAACACATTATGGATGATATTAAAGATGGTTTTAGTGAATATATATGATATCATAAAGCTAATGTAATTATATATATATATGTGTGTGTGTGTGTGTGTGTCTTCTCCTTTTTTTCATTCAACACGACAATTAAACGGTAATAACATTCATGCGTACGTACCACCTTCCACCTTTATGAAAGGTGTATTACATTTCATACATATATATTATATATATTTTTATAACATAAATATAATGTATAACATGCAATTTATATCATGTTTTACATTTTATAAATCATGATATAAGTATAAAGACCAATGATTTTAAAAATTAAGACATGTGTGAAGAATAAAGTTTATATTACCTAAAGTGAAACCTTAACGTAGGATAGTTAACAACAGGGTAATATATGGTAATAATCAAGAAATATATGGTATTATATATATTAATTTGGTTATATAAAATTTTTATAATAAATTTACATTTATTATAAAGGTGGTTTTAACGAGTAAAATGAGAGTCAAGACACAAGGTAAGAGGATTTTATCTCACATTTAATTTCTATGAGATATATTCTTTGTTCGAAATTTTTTCCTTTTTTGTGGTGTATGTACATAACAGAATTATATTCCATATATATTATACCTAATTTATCGGTATTCACATATCCATTTTATGATGTTTCTTTCATGGGGTATAAGTTTTAAATGTTACAGAAATCTGTGAAATAGTTTTGTCTCAATTTTCTTTCTTTGAGAATCATGCTTTGTAATGCACCTATATTCTATTCTATGTGTATATAATTTTGTTTTACAAGATATATTAGGAATTTAATTATTTTCATGATAGTTTAAGATTCATTCATTTATTTCTTACATAGAGAGTATGATCCTATATTACCATGTTATAAGTGTTTATTGGGATAATCTTATCCCTTTTCATGATTATTTATGTTTATTCTTACTCTGATGAAATATTATTATCCATATCTCAAGAAAAATATTGAATATTATTCTACTATTTTTATATAGGATATATTCATATACTGGTAACATTTTTATGATCTTTGGTACATAATATTTTTAAGAATGTTTTTTTATGAAAAAAAGAATTTAACCTATGTTCGGTCAGAAATCTATGTTCCTTTAAAACTATGTTTTCTAAAAATGGTTTCTATGAATATTCTACAAATCTCTGATGATTATTAAAAGAACGATTTTCCTTTTTTTCTCTTACCAATGTTTCCAATTTAATATTCTCGTCGCTTTCAGAATAATGGATTTTTATAACATTTCTACAATGAAAATTGAATGTTCATTTTACCTCATACGACATGTATGGATTTATCCATCATAATCCATTGATCATTTCTTTTCATGTTTACAGGTTAATTTTTTAAAGAAATTAAAATATATTTTCATATAAAATGGATTTTCAAAACGTTTTTAAGCCCTTTTTATATGTTTACAAGGAAAAAAGTTTTCAGAATTTTTTCAATATTATTTTATAAGTTTTCATGGAAAAAGGTTTTCAAAAAGTTTTCAAGATTATTTAAATGTTTTCAAGGAAAATGGTTTTCAAAATATTTTCAGGCTTTATTTTAATTTTTTCAAATTAATTTCAAATATATGGTTTTCAAAATATTTGCAGGCATCCTTTGTAAGTTATCAAAGTATTTTTGAAGAAAAAAGTTTTTAAAATGTTTTAAAGAATATTTTAAATTAATTTAAGGAAAAAGGTTTTCAAAATTATTTAAATTGATCTTTATTAGTTTTCAAGGTATTTTTTATGATAATTATTTTCAAATGGTTTATGTGTTAAAAATTCTTTTTCAAAGAAGATATCATATTTTCCTCAAGAAAAGGTTTTGAAAGATATTTAAAAAAAATTACATCTATGATGTAATATATTGATGTTGCTTATTCCATTATTAGAAATGATCTGTGGATTTCATTCATATTATTTATATTAATGGGTTATTCATAATTTCATGATCTTTATGAAACTCATTTCTCTTTCACGGGTTATATGTTGAGGAAATATATTTTGTTTTCAAAATTATTGGTTTATGAAATCCATTTCCCTTTCACAGGTTATATGTTAATGAAATCATTTTCTCATTTATGGGTTATACATTTGATAAAATTATTATGAAACCTATATATTCTCAACAAGTTATAATATAATTACATATTTATGATACCCATTTCATTTCATAGGTTATGATATGATTGTTTCTGATTTTGTGGGACATATATGTATGATTTCATTATGTGGTGGGTGGGACCTATATCTCTATCCAATGCATTAAGTAAATATTTATATCTCATGAGATAGACCAAGATGGTCTAGGGAATGAACCTTGACTAAGAATATGGCCATTGGAGTGAACCATGACTACCAATCATGTATGATGAGTGAACTCATGCTACAAATATGGCCACAGGACTAAACCATGACTACCAAGATCGTATGGGGAGTCAACCCATACTACCATGATGTAATGAACTATGATTCCTTGGATACAATGGAAATCTTATGTAATTCTTTAGTTTTTTCCACAATTCCATGTTTTATTCTGATGTTATGATTTCATGGATTATGATGTTAATTTTTCATGATTCATCTCTTAAGAACCTCCAATATTTAATATGTCTTTTAATATGTAGGGTATGATCTTAAAATGTTATTCTCAAGTTCCATACACTTCCTTCATGTTATGCTTAAATATTTCCATTATTTACTTTTTTGAGCATATGATCTCACCCCTTTCTTATATTCCTTTTCTTAGGTTCTGAAGAATGGTTTTAGTTAGAAGTACTAAAGGTAGAGACATTTATGGAAGATATTAAAGATATTTCACTAGGATGTCAAATTTTTTATCCCATTTTCCATATAAGATAAACTATTAAGCGCCTTGGGCATGAGTTATTATTATGTGTTGAATATTAATTTGAAATGGTGTAATATCCATGTTTCTTATGCTAGGGTCACCATTGATGGTATCAATGGAAAGGTTTGTAATGATTTTGAAAGTATAATGAAAAAATATTAGTTAGATCCGTAGACATATTTCTAAGGATATGTCTAGGGATTTATCTAATTAAAATTATAGGGATGAGTTAATGATTAGTAAAATGTATTCGAATTTTGGTAAAGATACAGTGAGGGGTTTCTAGCAATACATGCATGTCTAGATACTAAAAGTGGACGTGGATATGGCATAGATGTACTTATAAGTAACAACTCTAACAAGATGTTCCAGGCATGACTCAAGGTAATCTATTATACAACAATGGGCCTTGCTGCACACATGGTTTAACACCCCCGGGGAATATTCTTTGGGAATACATAAACTCTACAAAAACCATCATGGAGGATTCAAATATAAGTTGGCTGTAAATAACCTAGGATGAACCTAGGGTGTCATAGATTAATGAAGGTGTCATGATTTAGACATCCTATAAGTAATTATTTTCATGACACTGTAGTTTTGTGCTATGATAAGTAATGTTCACAGTATTCTCTTCATTTTAGCCAATGGTGGGAGTAGGAAGGGACTTGATCAACATTGAATTTGATTGATTATTTTTGGATGAGAAGTCAAGTTGGATGATCATTGTAATGAGAGATGTTGTGATGATTCCTAACCTGTTTTTACAAAACATGATTAAAAAAATATACCTTAACCAATTCTCGGACTAACCAAGGAAGATAAATAAGGGGTTCATTCTAAGTTCGGGTAATATAGACCATATAGGAAAGAATATTTTGATTCCTCTGTGTTAACAATGTTGAATTAATCACCTAAGTGAATGTCCTAGAGAAATCGGACATTTTTTTCTAGTGTAAATAAGCACACAAATAATGTGGATGTAAGGGGAGAATGAAGTGTTAAATTTATGAAATGGATGATAATATTGGACTCCATAGAACATCATCGAAGGATATGTGTTTTACATGTGAAATAAATGGTCAATTTGAAACTCAAGGTACCAAGAGGAAAGATCATAAAGGGAATATGCAAGGTGGTATGTGTAATGGTTAAATTTCAGATGATAAAGATACTAGAGATGAAATGTGAAGGAAAAGTGGTATTGTGTAATAGGATGAGGTGGCCATTATAATGGCATAAATATGAAGTGGGATAAAAATTTTTTATATGTATTTGTATTCAAGAATTATTTTTTACAAAAGGTAAAATATATAAGGATTTTTCAGTATATGTCTTTCACTATGGATTTATAAGAACACGTTGAATGGTTTTAATGGAATAGAAAAGTGATATAATGGAATGGTTATGTCCTTGGAAAAAACAAGATTAAGGGAATGATAAACCATAAGACATTTCCTATGTTATAATATTTTTCTGTAGATAATGATATGTGTGTGTATATATAAAAATGTAGGAAGTTACTTACTGCCTTGGAACTAATTAAGGACTGGTTGAAAAGTAGTTTATGCTATGATGGATGAAGTTTACAACTTATTGTATTTGTAAAATAAATCCAGTAATATCTAGAATAAGGAAGCATGCATGTTTTGTAGAAGTGTTTATGGTCATTCAGGTTATTACCATGTTTAATGAGAATATATGATGAGGGTATTCACATGTTTGAAATGTGACAACCATGAGTTACTTCATGAAATTTGGTGGAATCAACATTAAGGTTATTTTTTGACTCCATTTATAATGTTTTAGATTTTAATATTTTAAATGGTTTATAAGGTTAATCATTCATAAAATGTTTATGTTATTATATTTAATAAATATTAATGCACTATGTTTTGTTGAAAATGGAGGTAAAAAGGCTAATTAGTGATTAACCATATATCAAGGATGTCGATCATGTTTTGTAAATTTTATTAGTATGGTTTTACAGAAGGACATCATTTATGTCAGGTGAAAACCAATCACATCCGGCAGGACCGTGAGTTATGAAACCATGATCGAAGGATGATGAGAGATGCATCC
Organism: Viscum album; assembly: GCA_963277665.1. Taxonomy (NCBI): domain Eukaryota; kingdom Viridiplantae; phylum Streptophyta; class Magnoliopsida; order Santalales; family Viscaceae; genus Viscum; species Viscum album. The sequence goes on along the minus strand of OY728135.1, from coordinate 1,389,475,484 downwards.
TTACCACTGGCCTACCCAATGTCCTAGTTATGTATAATTCAGTTTTGATAATTTATTATTTATGATAAAAAAAATAGTGTTAATTTTTATGTTTAAAGATTAATTTACACACCATATTGGTTTTTAATAATAGTTATTAATAAATAGTCATACATTTTATTCATTTATGGGCCTTAATATCTGTTAATATTTTATTTTAGCACTTCAGGAATTAATGTTAATTCTAGGACATCTAGTATATGAAGTAATTGAAGTTTAAATACCTACAATGGAGTGTCTATGGATTTCAGTGGGAGAAGAGTTTCGGTGGAAACAGAGGGTGGTTTTTGAATCGTGGTCAGAGTTCTACTTGGGATTCCATAAGCTAGGCTGCTAGGCTTCTGGTTGCCATTGCGGGATCCGGGTTAGTCCAAATGCGGTCAGTACTTCTTAGGGACTAGAGGTGCAGGTTGATCCAATTGTCCAGGTGAGGGATAGTGCTGGTTTGGGTAAGTATGAGGGGGTGCATAGGGTTGCTACAAAGTAAATTTATCATGTGGTTTTTTCTGTCACTAATTCCAACATCTGGGAGTCTCATCTCTAGTAGTGGTGTTGCGTGGTTCCTACAGTGGCAGCAAAGAGTGAGATGATTAAAGATGTAGGGTCGCGGGTTGTGGATGTTTTTGCTCGATTAAAACATGATTTGGATTTAAAGGGAGTTATAGAGGAGGATCTCTCAGCAATGGATACGATGGATCCTCCTTATACTTCTAACTCTGGTGTGGAGAGCATGGTAGGGGTGATTCTAATCCAGATGTGGGAACTCGAATGAGCACTGAGGAAGATATTATGGCTCCCAATACATCTTCTTATAGGGAGGTTGTCCTTGCAGTTATTGATAATAAGTGTTCTGTGGGTCCCCAGGTTGATCCATCTCCAGTGAATAGGTCATTACCGAGGAGTGTGTCTCCAGCTATTAAGATGTGTAACCGCTTTGGGGGTTTGAAGGATGAATGGAAGAATCAGAAGGCTAATCGGATAGTAACTCACAATGAGGAACAGGGTATCCCGTGGGAGGAGTCTGGTGATGACTCTTCAAGCCAGCTATTAGGAATTAGTGCTCATGAATTCTATGGTAGCAACACTTGTGGTGAGAGAAGAAGTAAGGGTCGGCGTGGCGGGAAGAAAGGGAACAAGGATTATTCACACCTGCCTTCACCAATGGAGACCTGCTCTGCGAGGAAGGTAAAGGTCCAAGTGAGGAAAGGTGTTATCAAATTAAATGGCAATGCAGTTTGAGTATGGGATGTAGCCGATGCAGTCGAAGGGGTTTCTCCAACCAGGGATGTATTGTAGAATACATGCATGGATGCTGATCAACCTGTAGGGCTACTAATACATTCCAGAGAAGAATTGGTGTAGGAGGAATCCCTAGTGACCCATGCCCCAACAGATGATTGTTATAAAATGATATAAAGGACCGTCCGGGTGGACACCAATTGAGAACATTGGGAATGGATTGACAAGTATAATCATATCATAGTAAGAGTTATTAATACGGGGAAAATCATTCAAGAGTAATACAAGCAAGTTTGGGACATAATGGTGCATTGATTTGAAGAACTTATAAAGGATGATCCAGAAATATCGGTAACTGATTCTTCTTGGGATATTTTTAAGGATAAAAATTTCAATAGGCTCATTTTTTCCTTTAACAACTTTGTTCTCTCTTGGGGTTTCTCACTTTTTCCATAAAAGTGGTTTGGGTTTATAATAAATAGATTATGTTAGTAAGGTGGCCTTTCCAATAATCACATATTTATTACTATTAGGCCCGAAACATTTCTTTTATCATTCACTTGTTAGTTATTGATGACCTTAGTCACTCCATGTAATTATTTAATCTTTTCCTCCAGTTCTAATATTCACTCCCAACCTATGTTCTCGTTTGTGGAAACCCAATTATATGTTACTATGGTTATTCGTTATGGTCCCAACTTTCCATTTTAAGGGATGTTTTAGTATTAATTTTTATAATGTTAGTTTATATGCATGAAACATTCAAGTATTAAAACATTGATAAACTACATGAATTTTGAGGGGAAATTTCATTTCGTGGGGAGTAAAATGTAACATACTGAGATTTTGTGAATTATTATTTTTGGAATTAATTTATATACTTGAAACTTTTGATTTAATGTGACAGTGGAAATGGTTCTTTATATATATATATATATATATTAAAATACTAATTTGAATGATCCTTTCACAATTCATTGACTTTTCTTGCAATACATGTAATGTCGACATGGCTTCCGCTACATAAAACACTGATTTGGCATACATTACACACAACAATGAGTTTTTGTGAAGCCTCATTTTAATATATTATTTTAAATGATTTATGTATAACCTAGATGTGAAAATTAGTGTTATGAATATTAATAACTAATTTTAAATTTTTTTATAATTCATTTATATAAATAAATCATATTGATAATGAAAGATATAATTTTGGTAATAGTGCATTCATGTTTAAATATACCATTTTTGTGAATGAACCAATTGAAATAATAAAATTAATTTTATACACATTTAAAAATTTAATTTTATAAAATAATCTTCCTTTTTTAATTTATAATGTTTAAATTATTGTAGGGTAAATTTTTATGATTTTACTGAAAAACTTCATTTTTTTATGAATAGTGAAATATACATCTTTGTAGTTAAAAACTACCCGTTCATTTTGATAATAATTAATGTTAAATTATATTTTAATTTTTTAAGGTTACATTAGATTAATTATAAATTTATTAATAAAATTTACATCATTATAATAAATTTCACTTTGAAATTTAATATAAAAACTCAATAAACTTTTAAACTACTTTCTACTTCAAAAACCCATTATTTCATCCCATCTACGAGGTTAACATTAATCTTAATTTCTCCAAAAATATGAATTTAATTTTGAAAAACTGAAATAAAACATTTTAATTGGTATTATATTTATATTATAATAATATCAACTTATTTTTTTCCTAAATGACTAGTGGAAGTGATTGAAATTTATCAGGCATATGTACGACATGCCGTATCCATGAAAGTTGAATTTCGTTTCATAATTAAATAATATAATGATTATTATAATACATATATTATATATATAAATGAGATTTATATAATTTTAGTCATTCAGTGAATCACGATATAAGTATAAGTACCAAATATATAACAAATTAACCCACATCTTAAGAATAAAGAGAATGATACCGAAAGTAAAAACTTAAGATCTAATGGTAAACAAGATGGTACTATAAGGCTGTAATAAAACCATATATGATATTATATATATTAGTATGGTTCTATAAAATATTTATAATAAATTTATATTTATTATATAGGTGGTTTGAATAAGTAAGATGAGAGTCAGGACACAAGGTAAAGGGAATTTATCTCACTTTTTATTTCTGTGAGATATATGCTATGTTCTCCACTCTTTCCATTTATGTGATATATATACTAACCATGATTGTATTCCATTTAACATATACATAAATATATGGGTATTAAAATATCCATTTTTTGATCTTTCTTTCAAGGGGTGTAAGTTTAAAAGGTTACAACAATTGATGAAATAGTTTTGTCTCAGTTTTCCTTCATTGAGACTCATTCTTTGTTATGCACCCAAATTCACTATGATGTGTATATACTCAAATTTTACATCCTATATCAAGAATTTACTTATTTTCATGATATTTTTATTATTCATTAAATTTAATTTTAATACATGGATATTATGATCCCAAGTTACCAAGATATAAGAGTTAATTAAGACAATCTTATCGTTTTTCAAGATTATATATGTTTATGCTTCCTTTTATGAAATATTATGATCCATTTCTCAAGAAAATTATTGAATTTTCTTATAATATTGTTATTCTAGATATATTTATGTAATGGTAACATTTGTATACTCTTTGGAACATAATATAATTAAGAAAATGTTTTTTATGAAAGCCCTACTTTACCCTCTCTTCGGCTAGAAATATATGTTCTTTTAAAGACATGTTTTCTAAAAAGGGTTTACAAGAATATTCTACTGATATCCTATGATCATTAAAACATGTTTTTAACATTTTTATCTTTTTGAATTTGTTTTTAAATACACTTCTTATTACTTTCTAAATGAGACAATGTTCTTTTTTACCTCATATGACATATACAGATTTATCTGTCATAAATACATTGAATATATAATTTCATGTTTAAAGGATAATTTTTAAAATAATTTCATTAAATTTATTTTCAAAGAAAATGGTTTTCAAAATGTTTTTATGAACCCTTTATATGATTACAAGGAAAATAGTTTTCAAAATGTTTTCTCGCCTATTTTATAAGTTTTAAAGGGAAATAGTTTTCAAAATGATTTAAATATTATTTTATATTTCATTTCAAGGAAATTGGTTTCTAAAATGTTTTCAATAATTATTTATATGTATAAAATGAATTTTTAAACAAATGGTTTTTAAAATATTTTTAATAGTTCATTGTACATTTTTAAAGTGTTTTATAAGAAAAATGGTTTTAATTTATTTTGAATTTTATATTATAAGTTTCCAAGGAAATTTTTTTCAAAATTATTTAAATTCGCCTTTCAAAATTTTCAACATATTTTTTAAGAGAAATATTTTTAAATTTTTGTATGTGTTAAATTGGTTTTTCTAAAACAAAAGGATATTTTCCTCAAGAAAAAATTCTGAAAGATATTTCCAAATTATTTTCCATCTATGATGAGATATGTTCATGTAACTCATGCCTATCTTGGAATTTCTGTAATAGTTTTATTCATATTCATTCCATGAATGGGTTTTGATTAATTCCATGGTCTTTAAGAATCATATTTCTCTTTCACAGGTTATTTTTTTATGAAATCTATTTGTCTTCCATGGGTTATCGTTTATGAAATTTGTTTCTCTTTCACGTGTTATTTCTTAATGAAATCAGTTTTTATTTTATGGGATATGATTTTGGTGAAATGATTGTGAAACATGTATTTTGTCCATAGGATTTGATATAATTACATGTTTATTATACCCATTTCATTTCATGGTTTATGATATGATTATTTATGATTTTTTTGAAAAAAGTATGTATAATTTAATTTTGAGATGTTTGGGACTTATATCTCCCTCCAATTAATTGTGTAAACATTCATATCTCATGAGATAGACTATGAGGGTCTTGGGATTGAACCATGACTAATAAGACAGTCATGGGAGCTAACCATGACATCCAAGATGGTATGAAGAGTGAACTCATGCTACTAAAATAGATATGGGAGTGAACCATGACTACTAAGATGGTGTGAGGAGTGAAATAATTCTACTAATATGACCTTGGGAGTGAACCATAACTACCAAGATTGTACAAGGAGTGAACCTATACTACCGTGATGACCTTGTCATCGATTCCATGGGCACAATGGAAATCATATTATAAGTTTATGTGTCTAACACAATAACCTTTTTTATTCTTATTTTTTTCTTTCATGCCTTCTGTTCATTGTTTCTTTATGATTCATGTCTTAGGAACTTCCATTCTTTATTATGACCTGTAATTTTCTGCGTAAGATCTTAAAATGTTATTCTCATGTTCCATTACTTTTTCATGTTATGATTGCACATTTCCTTTATTTACTTTTCTGATAATATGATCTCACCACATTATTATATTCCATTCCAAAAGTTATGAAGAAAGGTTTTAGGTATAAGTACTAAATGTGTAGATCTCTATGGAAGATATTGAATATATTTCACGAGGATATAAGATTTTGTTTCCATGATTCCATAGAAACATAACTATTATGGGCCTCATGCATGTATTATTATAATGTACTCAATATTCATTTTAAATGGTGTAATATCCATGTATGTTAAGCCTGGGTCTCTAGAGTTAGTATCTATGGAATGGTTTAGTTTTGCTTTGGATGGTACAATGGTAAAAAATAGTTATATCCCAAGAAATATTTCTAAGGATATGTCTAGGGATGTCTCTATGGAAATGCATAGGGATATGTTAAGGATTATAACAATTTCATGGAATTTTTGTAAATGATAGAGGGTGTGGTTACCTAGAAATACATTGTTGTTTGAATACTATTTTTGGATGTGTCTTTAGCACAAATATACCTAGGAGTAACAACTCTAATAAGATCTTTCATGCTTGACTTTAGGTAATCTGGTATATGACACTAGGCCTTACTTCACACATGGTTTGATACTCCCATGGGATATTCTTTGGGAATACACAAACTCTTCACAAAATATCATGAAGGATTTAAATATAATTTGGCTATTAATAACCTAGGATGAACCTAAGGTGTCATATATTAAAGAAGGAGTCAAGATTTAGACATCCCATAAGTAATTATTTTCATAACTATGTGGTTTCATTCTATGATAAGTAATGCTCACACTATTCTTCTGGTTTTAGTCAATGGAAAGAACTAGAAGGAATTGATTCAATGTTGAATGTGATAGATGATTTTCTAATGAGCATTCATGTGGGATGATCACTGGAATGAGAGATGTTGTTATTATTATTAATCAATTTTCACGGAACATGATCTTAAAATGTCATTCTTGAGTTTCATACCCTTTTTTCATGTTATGATTACAAATTTCCTTCATTTACCTTAATTTTCATATTAGATCTCCCCTTTTTATGTTCCTTTACCTATGATCTAAGGATAGGTTTTATTAATAAGTAATAAAGATTGAGATTTGTATGGGAGATGTTGAAGGTCTTTCACAAGGATATAATATTTTTTCCTTGTTTCTAAAGACATTAAACTATTACAGTCTTCCGGAATGTATATTTGTAATGTATTGAATATTCACCTAAAATGGTGTAATATCCATGTATGCTTATCTAGGGTTTCTATAAGTCATGTTCCAAAAAATTGCAAAATCATTTATGAAATAAGGTTATAGAAAAAATAAATAAATTAACTAATGATATTTAATCCAGTGTATTATGTTATCTTAAACCCTATCTCATAGGATAACATGATTTATAACCCTTTTAATCTATTCTCCGGTGAATTGCGTTTTAATATGGTAACTGTTCTTTATGAAAAAAATTAATTTCAACATATTACCTAATATTAATTATTACAATTCAAAATATGGATTCCATTTTAAATTTATCAAATTATATAAGTGACATAAATTAATTCTAATATTCTCACAAAAAACATGTAAAGGATTTTTTAAATATATAAATATACATATATATATATATATATATATATATATATATATATATATATATATATTGGGTTCACGAGGGAGGCCAACGGGATAGAGAGATGGGAGACCATCTCTCTCTAGAAATCGCGATCAGAGAGCTTTCTTAGCTACCACATTCCTCCTTCAATGGCTGATGTGTTTCTTGCGCCTGGGAGATTTGACTCCCACCTCTTCCGAAATCAGAAGGCCGATTCGCGAGGACCCGCTGCTGAAAATAACGAAAGAAAGTTGAATGATGGGGACCCAACACCTCCATTCGCAGGGAGACGCAATGGTGTCTCCATCCTGGATGCGCTTAAAAGCACGGATCTCAGCAATGACCTACCACCAACGAGACCACCTCTTCTCAAGAAGATGGATAATGGCAATTTCATAGTTGAAGTAGATCCAGAAGCACTTCGTCAATGTGAGCTGATCTGCAAATACTCCCTCATGGGCCGCATCACCTACCTGAAAGGTGACCGCCCTTGGACTATAATAGATCTTAAGCCTAGAATTCCTCATTGTTGGGGTATATCGAACTGGAAACTTGTTCCCATAGGTCGTGGATATTATTACTTCTTATTCAGTTCTCAATCTGACCTTGACAAATTATGGGATACTGGTAGTCTTCATTTAAAACCTGGTCTACTTAGGATTTCTGAATGGAACTATGCATTCAATCCTTACACTCATAGGAACACAATGGCCCAAATATGGGTCATATTACATGGATTAAACTGGTACTTTTGGCATCCTAAAATTCTTAATGAAATTGTGTCTTGCATTGGATTGCCACTCAAAATTGACCAAAGAACACTAAATGCTGATTTGGGACTTTATATCAGCGTAATGGTTGAGGTTAACCTTGCTGCACCTCTTTCTAACTCAATAAGCTTCTCTGCTAAAGAATATAAAATAGAAATTAGGATTGAGTATGAGAAAAAACCCCCATTCTGTGAAATTTGCAAAATTATTGGCCACACAATAGAAATTGTCGGGTGATTAGGAAGCAAGTTGTTCAACCGATAGAAAATGAATGGAAAGAAATAAAAAAGAACAAAAAAAGCAACCCAGCCAACACTGACATCCATGAATCTTCAAAACGGAAGAATGAGGTATGGGTGAAGAAGTCCACTAAATCAAAAGCTGCAACTTCCTGGGATGATCTTGTAGAATAGGATGATAGAAACCTCTTTAATGAGCTTGGAAACACTGTTATGGGGGTTTTTAGAAATCAACAGGAAAAGGAACTTCTAATGCATGAATCAGGTAACTTATCTATTCCCACTTGTAATACTTTTTCCAATGATCATAGCTCAAGTTATGCTTCCCTGGGCTCAAGAAACATATGTAAGGCACGGGGAAAAGATATTGGGCAACCTCTTGATTTTCTAGTTATAGGTACAGACCCACAACAGGAGGCAATGAACTGCAGGCCACCATCTCTGGGTTTGCCAACTCTGCATTCACAGGAAGGTTGTGACCCAAAATAGGCTGGCACTCTCCCTGAGTCCAAACAGGTTGTTTTTCCAAGGGAACAACTTCACTGGACACTGAACAGAAAACTGAGCTGCATATAGTTACATTACCTCATGGCATTGATCCATCCCTTTCAGGTACAAACTCTGACATTAATCCAGTATGAATAAAATCTAATGACAATGTGCTGACTGAACACTATGCAAGATGTTCTACTTTCCAAGCTAATTCTTTACCAGAGACTAAGCAGGTTTTACAGACTTCTCTTGAGAAGAATACACTCAAACTAAAACCTGACTCAGATTTGGATAATGGTATGAAAATTGATTGTGCTGTACAATCAATTGGCATAGAAAATGTCCACCATAAGAGGATTTGACATAACGAAATTCTGGGCAACTCCATGGACCATGCTGTCCCGAGTTTGCAGATGAATGCAGAGGGTGCCCTTTCGAATCTGAAGGACTCTTCAACACTGGATTCTGGACAGCAACTTGTAAAGCACTCAGGTAGATCAACTCATGGACATACCTCAACAGTTCCAGGTACAAAATCCCTGCATTCCGAAAATAAAGTAGTAGATTTATCTTATGCCAGTACTATGGCTGCAAATGTTGTGAGCTTGAGTACTCAACATGAGGAAAAAATGATAACAATAGCAACATAAACACTATAAACTCACCTGCAAAAGAGTACTCTAAAACAGATAGCACAAAGAACCCATCTACCCTTACAAGCAGCCAGGATATGAATAAGAGCCCAGCCAACTCTAAACAAATTTGAAGGTCTACTAGACACAAGGGCTCGAGAAACAAAAAAAAGGGGAGTTCTAACTCCAAACCTAGGTATAAATGAAGATACTTTACTAGAACTGTCAGGGTATTTCCAACTCGGACACCCTTTATGTCCTTAAAAGAATGGTTATCACACACTCTCCCATTTTTTTCGCTATTGCTGAACCTAAAATTAGTTTCTCTCCCAAGTTCCACCACTTGTGTCAATATGGTTATTCTTTTATTGGTGCTACAAAAAATTCCTCTATGGTTGACTCTCTTTGGGTCTTTTCGCACTCGTCCATTCAAAATTTCAATATCTTTAACATATCGGATCAAGTCCTCACCTGTGATTTTGTCCTTGAGAGTACTCGTACTATTTGTTCTTTTGTTTATGCCAAGAACAGATATCAAGATAGAAGACCGATGTGGGATGACCTCAACCTTATAAATAGTAGCAATCAGGATCCTTGGTTTTTAATTGGATACTTCAACGTTATTCTTAATTATTGTGAGAAAATTGGTCCTTCGCATGCTACGATCTCCACAAGAGAATTCAAAACCACCATCGAATACAATAACCTTACTGAAATAAATCTAACGGGTGCCAAATACACCTAGTATAGAAAACAATATAATAGAGTGGTTGCCTCCAAACATAATAGAGCCTTCACAAATGCTACTGCCCTAGATAAATGGGACACCATTTCTAGCACCACCCTTCATAATATGCACTCTGATCACCCAATTTTGGTCAATGTTTCAAAAAATACTACTAAACTTCCTCTCCCCTTTAGATTTAATAATGCCTGGTTCTCCAACACTGAATGCTCTGACATAGTTAAGAACTTTTGGCTTTCCATGACTCATTGCAATGAGGCCTTTGGTTGTCCTTCCAAATTATAATCTCTCACACAGATGCTCAAAGCTTGGTGTAGATCTCATGTCAAACAAATGGACAAGGATATTCTCCTCCTTGAGAATGAGTTGGACCAGATTAGAAACCATAGCACAAACTCCGACATTAGCACTGATCCGAGCCATGAAATCAACATTTCGACAAAACTCAACTCTTTGCTCACTTTTAAATAATGAATGAGAAAACATACTTTTAAAGTTAAATGGTTATCTGATGGGGACAGAAACACTAAATTCTATAATTCCCTTCAAAGAGCTCGGAAATCTTGTAAACCTCTTGCCTCTTTAAACGATGGTGACAACATTTTAGATAATGAAAATGATATTGCCAACCATATTGTGTCTCATTTTGAATCTGTCTTTAATGGCCCTGATAGAAATAAGGACCTCTTACCTTAGATAATTTCGACGGTGGTTAGCAACGAAGAGAACAACTTTCTTCTTAGCACCCCTCTTGATCATGAAATCAAAGACACTTTCTTCAGTTTAAACCCTGATAGTGGTCCTAGCTCTGATGGTTTTAGTAATGGTTTCTTTCAACACTACTGGGATATTATTAACTTTGATGTTTGTAATCTTGTTAAATCCTTCTTCTCCAATGGCGTCCTCCCTCGTGGTCTAAATGCTCAATTTCTCTCTCTAATTCCAAAGGTTTAAAATGCCTCTGAGATCCATTCTTTCAGGCCCATTTCCCTCATTAACACCCTCTATAAAATCAACATGAAAATAATTGCAAGCAGACTCTCTTTGATCACTGACAAATTTGTTTCTTGGAATCAATTTGGGTTTATTAAAGGTAGATCCATCCAAAATTTCATTGGCCTTGCTTCAGAATGCTTTAACACCTTAAAAAAAAGAAACATAGGTGGTAATATTGCCATCAAACTTGACATTAAAAAAGCTTTCGATACCATGGACTGGAGTTTTATTTTTAAAGTGCTTCAATCTTTTGGTTTTAGTGGTTCTTTTACCACTACTATCCGTTCTTTATTTAATTAGGCCTCTATCTCCATTCTAATTAACGGTTCTCCCAAGGGTTATTTCAAATGTACAAAAGGTGTCAGGCAGGGGGACCCTCTTTCTGCAATCTTTTTCCCCATTGCGGAGGACTATCTTAGCCGACTACTCACATATCTGGTTGATCAAAAAAAAACTCAAACCCATCCACGTTTCGCGTAATCTAAATGCTCCTACTCACATGTTGTATGCTAACGATATCATTCTCTTTCTTCAAGGTGATAATATAAATATACGCACTCTCAAAAATGCCCTTGCACACTATGAGGATGTCTCTGGTCAAATGATTAGCTGGAACAAATCTTATATTTACTTTGGAAAAAAATTTCCATCTAATAGGAAATACAACATTATAAACGACTTAGGAATAAATGAGGGATCTCAACCTTTCAAGTACCTAGGTGTCCCCATATTTTGGGGAAGACCCAAATCCTATCATTTCCTTGATATTTCCAATCAAATTACAAACAAAATTTCCTCTTGGAAAGGTAAATATCTCTATATGGTAGGTAGAATCTGTCTGGTCAAATCCGCAATTGTCTCTAAAATGGTTTACTCTATGATGATTTACAATTGGCCTACTAGTCTTATTAAAAAAATGAAAACCTCAATCAAAAATTTTGTTTGGACTGGTAGCACCGTGGAACGAAAACTTGTCACCATACCCTGGTCTACTTGTTGTCAACCAATTGAGAAAGGAGGTATCGGCATAAAAAATATCAACCTTTTTAATGAGGCTCTACAAGCTAGCCTCACTTAGAACTTATTCTATAATAACTCGGAGTCTATCGACTTCCTCAAAAAAATATTTCTTCATAAACTTAAAAAAGGCAATACTTACTTTCTTGCCTCCTAGATTTGGCCACCCTTGAAGCATTCCTTTTCTGCCATCATGAGTAACTCTAGGTGGATGGCCTCCAGAAACTCCTCCCTGAACTTCTGGTTAGATAACTGGACTGGTGCTCCTTTAATTTCCAGGGTTGCCCTTGACCAAAGCCTTGGGAACACCAACCCCTCTATTAGAGATGTTCTTAATTCTTGTAATGATCATCTTTCTGCTAACATTATGAATGTCATTGATACCTATCCCTTCTCAAACGCTGACGATTTCTTAGTTTGGGAATCTGCTCACAATGGTATGCTTGATTCTAAAAACTTTTACAAACACTTCTTTTTCAATTCTGATAATGATTTTGGGTGGATGAAATGTTTTGACAAACCTTGGATAAAACCCTCACGATTTACTCTTATCTGGCACCTTGCTCATAACATATTTCCTACTGATGATCGTCTACAGTCGTCTGGTTTTCAACTCTATTCTAAATGCAGCCTCTGCAATCATCATAGAGAAGATGCTAATCATCTATTTCTTTCTTGTGCCATAGCTTCTACTCTTTGGAATTATATTTTTGATATTTTTGACTGCAGATGGTGGATGCAGGACTCTACCAAAACTCAATTAAAAAGATGTGTGGATCTTAATAGCTCTCAACAAATTAAAAACATCTTTCTTGTTGATGTCGCTGAACTTCACCACGTGATCTGGTATGATAGAAATGCTATTATTCATAATAAATGCTCACCCAATCTTAATGCAGGTAAAACTTGGATCCTCATTTCCATTCGTGAAGCTGCTTCGATCCAAATGGGTCACTACAACAACACGATGCAAGACTTTATCATCCTTCGTCGATTACGCATTGCCGGAAACTTTCACCAACCACACCGCACTTTTGAAGTCTTCTGGCATGCACCTCTTCCAAGATAGATTAAGGTTAATGTGGATGGCGCCTCCAAACGCAATCCTGGTCTTGCGGGTTGTGGCGTTGTCTTTAGAAATCACACTGGTTAGATAGTTGGTTGCTTCTATGGTAGTTGTGGCATTGCTCCCTCTCTAGAAGCTGAAATGATGGGTATGATTCATGCTGTCTCTTTTTCCAAACAACATGGCTGGAACAACATCTGGATTGATAGTGATTCGACCACTATTGTGCAAGACGTTTGGAATGGTGTAATACATCTGGCATGGTTGATCACCACTCGTTGGATGAACTGTATTCGTGCTCTTCACGACACCAACTACATCATCACTCACATTTATCGTGAAGCTAACATGGTTGCTGATGGTCTTGCAAACAAAGGAGTCAATCAAGACATTACCTGGCTTGATGAACTCCCTAATGACTTACTTCCCTTTCATAATAGAGATTGTAATATGCTTCCGTCTTTTAGACTCTTGTAACTCTTTTATTTAATTTTTATAGTGCCCTAGTTTTCTGGCCAGGCACCATCCATCTTTAATATATATATATATATATAAGAATAAAATGATATTATTATCATTTTATTCATAGTGAAAACATTTATATGAATTTTAAAAAAATTTATGAAGTATATTATATATTTATTTAATTACAATCATTCATAAATGATGGTTAATTCAATTTTTAATGACTAAATACACTGTGGGACATAAAAAATGTTTTCTAAAAACAATATTTTTACCTTCAAATTATTTTATCATTATTTATAACAAATTAATAATCCATATATAAATGATTATATATTATTTTATATTAACTATAAATATATTTAATCATTTTTTATTAGTGATAAATATATTTTTTTGTATAAGAATCATAATTTTTTGAAATTTAAACTTATTGAAAATTTAGTTTTTATAATATTTTATTCGTAGAATTATTATTTCATTACATTATTAATAAGTATTAAAGAATAATTTTATATTATGTAAAACCTTTCTTAATTTTTTTTAATTTAATAACTCATATTCATGCTCGCAAACTTAATTTCTACATTAAAATTGTCACATTTAATAATATAACATGGTTCATGTAATCTCGGTGTTTTTTGTCAACAAATATAACTAATACTAAAATTTTAAAAAAGAGAAATATATAATCTAAAATCATTGGATGTTGAGTTCTATTATCCTATGATAATTTTCCCATTAAATTACATTACTTTGATAAAAATAAATGAGGAAACCAATAATTCCTCAAATCATCATGTTCACATGTACATTCCTCAAATTTACAGTCTTTCCACAAAACACGGTTAGGTGAGTGGTCTTGTTCTATAGTACATCCTATAAGGCCCCAGCCTTAAACATTACTTAATGTTGAGTTATTACAAGATTACACATTGAGGATCTTTTCAGGTTTAGAGTTTTAGAGAATTAGATCATAAACCATGCATTTCATTCCACATTTCAACTAGGTGGTTACATAAAAGACAGTATTAATTTTTCTCATAAAAGGATACATATTTAAAATAAAACATGGATTCTTTCTTGACACTTCCTTGACACTATCATCACATCATGTACCTTTCCCTTGACCTATGAAAAACATTTCAAAAACATGGGATAAGCATAAAAAGATCAGTAAGGGATATAAAAGTACGAAATAAAAACATTAGTTCATGTATGAAATCATACTTTACTCATAAAACATAAGAATTTTAACATACCTCATCAAATAATGAATAAATCATAGAAATCATAAGACATAAAGGTAACTTGAGGCATTCATAACATTTTTATTTCGGGAGTAACCCTCATAGTTACGTTTGGAATACCCATCATAGTATATTCCCTAAATCTCTTCGGAGAAACCTTAACGTTTAACCCCTTCGTGTTACCCAATGCATTGGAGAGCTATATTGGGCTCGCCCACCATTAGTTTACCACGGAACCACCCATCTTCATAACAATTCTCAAGAACCATAACATAATCGTATCACATAAAACATGCATAAAGGAAATATAACATTTCCACATTTCAATCACAAGATATCAATACAACACATTGATATAATAAAAACATTATGAAAACCATTTTCAATACAAAAATAAAAGAAAAGTAAAACATGGTCTTTATTTTTCATTTTAAAAAAAAGTTATGGCTTGTAGAGGAATCCAAAACTCAAATAATGGTCACGGCGGCGGAGAAGTCGTTGTCGCTGCATACGTACAACAAAAAAAACATTCCTTTTGTCGTTTAGTAAAATGCTTCGTATAAAAAATATTACTTTTTAATAGACATAAAATTCAAAGGGTTTTATACACCGTATAAAAGAAAGTTGTGTATAAAACAAAATATTCCTCAATGAAATGAGATTTAGACGAAGTCCCTTACCTCGGGTCTGACTTGACTCGATCGTTCTTTAATCTCCTGAATAATAAACTTGAGATAATTTATACTTTCTTAAGAAAAATTTTCAAGTTCATTATTCCTTTTATATCACTTATTACCATGTTATGAACACTATGTAATTATTTAAGTTAATAATAGTCGTTTTGTCGATCATTGGTACTTGAGTCAAAAATAAACTCTTTATAATTACAAGTTGTTCATGTGGTAAAATATCCAATATATCCAGAATTATATTCATGAGGTTGTTATCATATATATCAAATATATATATACAGTATATACATGCAATTATAATATTATATAACATTTAGAGGTAAGAAATGAAATGCACCGTTCATGGAGACGGTAAGTCGTACGTACGCATGAATGCTACTTTCATTTCTATTTCATATTTTATGGAATGAAATAATAATGATATAAAGGTATATTATAATTTCAGTATAATATCATATATAATATCATTAACTCCATCCTTTATACGTCCCACGTATGACATTAACGAATCAAATCAATTTGAGGGGGCGGTAGTCCGCACTTCCTAAAATGAAGATATCGCGTTTACCCATAATGGAAACCATAAAGGTATGCCATAAATAAAAAATACAAAAGCATAAGGAAAACATAAACATAATATATATCATATATAAATAGAGCTACATCTTAATGGACAACTTTTAAGGTGTTAAAAGAATATTGAACAATCATCATTTCGTGAGGTAGTAATTCGCCATCCACAGAACCAATATGTTCTTTAAACCTTAGACGGAGGTGTGTGGAAGTGTAGCTCGAATACTTCTTATAACAACATCCTAGTATATTGAAGATACTGGTTTTTTGACAAAAGAAATGAATAAAAACAATTTAGTGGGTTGGAGAAGCAAAAAAAAACAAAACAAAAAAACATTAGAGAAGACTTTACCTTTAAATCGGGTAACTCCTCTTGGTTTGTACCAAAAGGGTTTCTTGAAGAGATTTATGCCTAAGGTAAGGCTTATATGATGAATAGAGGGATGTGGAGAGATAAAAGAGTAGAGTTTTTCCAAGCCAATGGCTTGAGAAGTGTGGGTAAGGAGGTAGAGGTGGGGGCCTTTTATAAGAGGGAGGAGGGGCACTCTTGGAAAGGCAAGAAATGTTACTTTATTTTAAACTGATTATCGGATTTAAAAGGTCCCACATTGATATATTTAGAGTATAAGGTGATACGGGTTCGAAATATACTCATCTAATATGTTTTTGACAAGTGTAAGTCTTATATTTTACATTATCTTTTCATTTTATTTAAATCATTAATTAATGAGGTAATTGTTTAATCATCATGGTGTCATAAATAAATTAATTTATTTAATGTATAAAAATTATAAAAAAAATACTATGATGTAGGAAATAATTTTAGATTTAAGATGAATATTTATAGTCTAAGAGATCATTTACATATACAAAACTAAAAATGTTTTACTCGGGTGATACATTCTTTAGTGATATTCTCCTTTCTTTAAAAATAAAATGATAAAGTGTCACTTTCACGAAAACGTGATTCTATGGGGTCCCTATGTTTAGAACAAGGAATCCCATGGTCTTCTATGACACAACCAATAGTATTAAGATACATTTTGGGGTCATTTTTTATTATTATGATATTATTTTATTATCCTTAACTACCCGATTACTAATAAATCAAGATAATTAAAGATAATTATTGTCGTTACAATTCATAATGTCCCAAAACAAAAGAGTCTTAATTACATAATTTGGACCTTATGATTCCAAATATGGAATCCATTTTACCAAATTTCAAACATTGAAATTCTAATAATTAATTTAAAAATAATTCTCGTTGTCAAAACAAATAGAAGTTTTTTTTAAACAATATCTATGAAAAGTTTGGCACTTGTTTATGCCCAAATTCAAAGTGAAATTAATCCTAATGAACACCATTGGATTAAATGGTAAAAATATACTCTAATTAAACTTTAAAACCAATTAAAAATATACTCTAACCATATAATTAAATTTGATGAAAACGTAGTTTTGATGTAAAATGCAGTATGTTTCACTATTCATTAAAAAAATGAACATTGTCAGAAAAATACCAAAAATTTATCCAAAGTTAATTTCAATATCCCAATCATAAAGAATAAGTTTATTTTGACAAATAGATCTTATAAAATTGTCAAAAGTTTGATTTAAAAATGGTTTTCCATCAAAAGGCAGTAAAACAATCTATTAAAAATATTAGTGTATTTCATACTTAAGATTGGATTTATTCTCCTTTTAAGCCTCTTAAAACACTATCTAATTCATAAATATAAATAGATAAGAAAATAAATAATTTTTTACTTACTTGGGATGTTACATCCTTCCCCCCTTTATAGAATTGCATCCCCGCGATTTATTTACTTATCGAATAAGTGGGGGTATTATCCCTCATTGCATTTTCAGATTCCCATGTTGCCTCTTCAATCATGTGTTTTTTTCACAAAACCATTACTTGCTGAATCACCTTATTCCATAACACTTGCTCCCTGTGGTCAAGAATCTTGACAGGTTGTTCCTCATAAGATAGGTTCTCTTCAAACTGAACTACCTCTGGACTCAAAACATGAGATGGATCTGGCATGTACTTCCTTAACATTGAAACATGAAAAACATTGTGTACCTAAGATAAACTCGGAGGTAAGGCCACTCGGTATGCAACTGATCCAACTCTCTCCAGAATTTCATATGGTCCAATGAACCTTGGACTCAGCTTTCCTTTCTTACCAAATCGTATCACACTTTTCCATGGTGATACTTTGAGAAAAACATGATCTCCTACCTCAAAAGAGAGATCCTTCCTCCTGTTGTCCACATAACTTTTCTGCCTGCTCTGAGTTGTTTTCATGTTTTTCTATATCAGCTGAACTTTTTCTGCCAACTCTTCTACCAATTTAGGTCCCATCAACTTCCTTTCACCTACTTCATCCCAAAAATCTAGAGTTCGACACCGCTTCCAATATAATGCCTCAAATGGTGTCATCTGTATACTAGAATGAAAACTGTTATTATAAGAGAACTCAACCAAAGAAAGATGTTGGTCCAAACTTCCCTGGTAATCCATCGAACAAGCACGTAGTATATACTCCAAAGTATGAATTGTTCGTTCTGACTTCCCATCTGATTGAGGATGGAAAGCTGTACTAAAATTTAATTCAGTACTCAATGACTTCTGAGGACCTTTCCAAAAGTTAGAAGTAAACCTGAGATCACGATCAGATACAATGGAGAGAGGAACTCCATGTAACCTGAATATATATTTAAGATACAAACGAGAAAGTTGATCTAGAGAAAAAGTATCTCGTATAGCAAGGAAATGAGCAGATTTAGTCAAACGATCAACAAAAACCCAGATTGCATTATTACCTCAAGGTGTCTTCGGCAATCCCACAATGAAGTCCATGGATATATTCTCTCATTTCCACTCCGGCACTAGTAAAGGCTGAAGCATCCCTTTTGGTAACTGCTGCTCTAATTTAACCTGTTGACAAGTCAAACACATCCTAGTAAAATTAACAATATCTCTTTTCATTCCATCCCACCAGTAATACTCCCGAATATCTCTATACATCTTAGTAATTCCTGGATGAGCTAAAAACAGAGAACTATGAGCTTCACATAACAAGTATCTCTTCAACTGTGAATCAAAATTCACACACAATCTCTTCCCAAGTCTCAAAACACAATCATTATCAATGTTGAATTCAGGAAACTTACCTTTCTGAACCATCTCTACCCTTTTATGCAACTCACTGTCTTGCTTCTGTGCTTGCTTAATTTTGTCTGATAGAGAAGATTTCGCTGATACCTGAAACAAAATAGAAGGACATCCTGCACCAACAACTTATATTCCAAAGTTCATCAAATCCTTAACCAAAGTATCACATTCTAAATGCAACATTGTTAATGAAGCGTTACTTTTTGACTCAAAGCATCAGCCACTTTATTTGCTTTTCCCAGATGGTAATGAATTGTACAATCATAATCCTTGATTAATTCTAGCCATCTACTCTGTATCATGTTCAATTCTTTCTGAGTGAATATATACTTTAAACTTTTGTGATCGGTATATATTTCACACTTTACTCCATACAAATTATGCCTCCAAAATTTTAAAGCGAAAACAACAGCAGCTAATTTCAAATCATGTGCAGGGTAATTTACCTCATTAGTTTTCAACTGACGTGAAGCATAAGAAATTACCTGATAATTCTACATTAGGTCAAAACTAATTCCTTTCAATGAAGCATCACTGTAGATAACAAACTCACTATTCCTGGAATGTAGTTCCAAAATTGGAGCATTCACCAATCTTCTTTTCAATTCCTGAAAACAATCATCACATTCCTTTGTCCAGATAAACTTAACACCCTTCCGAGTTAGCTTAGTCATTGAACTAGATAACCGGGAAAAATTTATAAAAAACCTTCAGTAATAGCCTTCCAAACCAAGAAAACTACGAATCTCAGTTACATTTGTGGGTCTTGTCCATTCCTCCACAACCATTGTTTTTGCAGGATCAATAGTTATCCCATCTTTAGAAACAATGTGGCCAAGGAAAGAAATTTTTTGCAACCAAAACTCACACTTGCTTAATTTCCCATAAAATTTGTTTTCTTTTAAGGTTTTCAAAATAACGCTTAAATGTCTTTCATGCTCCTCTTTACTTTTAGAAAACACCAAAATATCATCAATGAAAACAACCAAAAACTTATCCAAGAACTCATGGAAAATTCTATTCATAAGGTCCATGAATACAGCAGGTGCATTGGTTATCCCAAAAGGCATAACTACAAATTCATAATGGCCATATCTTGTACGAAAAGTGGTCTTCGGAATATCTGTTTCCTTTACCTTCAACTGATGGTACCCCGATCTCATATCAATCTTTGAAAAATACTGAGCTCCCGGGAGCTGATCAAACAAATCATCGACATGAGGCAAAGGATATTTGTTCTTAATAGTGATGTTATTCAAGGATCTCTAATCAATGCAAAATATCATTGAACCATCTTTATTTTTAACAAATAAAACAGGGGCACCCCATGGTGATGTTCAAGGTCGAATGAAACCTTTCTCTAATAAATCTTGAAATAGCTCCTTCAGCTTCTAAAAGTTCAATTTGAGCCATTCGATAAGGGGGTTTTGAAATTGTCTTAGCATTAGGAACTAAGTCAATAGTAAATTCAACTTCTTGATCTAGTATTATTCCAGGAAACTAATCAGGAAAAACATCAGGATACTCATTTACCACTGGCACATCATTAATCTGAACAGTTCCTTTGTTTTCAACAATATATGCAATGTAACATTAATTTCCATCTTTTACAAGTTTCTCAGCCTCTTGATATGTTATCAACAGTAAGGTTTCATTCATGTACACAAACTGAAATTCTTTCTGAAAAGAAACTTCTTTAGCTCGACAGTCAATCTTATCATGGTAAATAGAGATCCAATCCATACCCAAGATAACATCAAACTCTACTAGAGGTAAAACAATAAGGTTTTAAAGTAGGTTCTTTCCATGGATAAGGATAGAAAGATTATTATAAATTCTTTTTGCCTCAACATCTCCCCCATGTGTTTTTACCACAAGTTCAGGAGTCATTTCTTGATATGGAATTCCCAATTTACTAGAAAATTTTTCAGAGAAGAAACAATGTGTAGACCCCGAATCAAACAACACATTGGCATAATCTGAAAAAACAAACAATGTACCTGATACCACTTCATTTGATGGCCCAACATCTGCTAAAGTAGTTGCAAAGGATTTCACCACCCCTTTCTTCTTATATTCTAACTACTTCCCATCACTCGAGCTCTTTGTCGGACACTCGTTTTCATAGTGACCCATCTCATTTCACTTAAAACATTTCACTAACTGTAAATCAAATTTGGTCTTACCATTACCTTGATATTTTCCAGTGTAATCATGAGCCTTATGTCCCATATTACCATATCGGTAGCACTTTCCAGAATTCAAAAGACATTCCCCATCATGCTTTTTACCACAATTATCACAAACTAGAAACTTAGTTTTCTTACCATCAGACCTTTTTTAAGAATTCTTCCCTTTCTCCTGCCACCTAGGTCTCTTCTCCTCTTGGTTGTTGTAGAACACTTGATCATTAGAAAACTCCACTTCCACCTTCTCAGCACATCGAACAAGCTTTTCATAACTTATTAACTCACTAGAAGCCAATAACCTTTGATATTTTGGCTTTAATCCTGGGTAAAAACGATTGATTTTACAATCAAGGTCTCGGATAAAATTCGGAGCATACCTTGCCAATCGACTGAACCTTTCTTCATAAGCAGCCACTGAATCGTCCTCTTTCCTCGATTCCAAGAATTTTTTTCCATCCTAAGTTGAACAGCCTTATGAAAATACTTCTCAAGAAACATACCTTTGAATTCATCCCAGTCGAGAGCATTAATCTCATCAGCGTCCCTGATATTTTTAACCATCAACCACCACTGATCTGCTTCACCCTCCAAACGGTTAATTCCAAGACTAACCTTTTGATTGTCTAAACACCCCATGACATCGAAAATCTTCTCCAGTGCTTTAATCCACCCTTCAGCTAGCACAGGGTCAGATGATCCTCTGAATTATGGGGGATGTTGCCTCATGAAATGTTGCACCACTGACATGTTCCTCTACGGTTGATGTGGCTGATCTCGTGCATGGATACCACCACCATTTATCGCTTGAGTCAACTACGCCATTACTGCAACAAACTGTTCAGTTCCAATTTCGACCATCTCAGGATGTTGATTCGGAAGGTCATTTCCTTCTGTATATTTTCCTAGCACTGCTTCCCTGTTTCCTCTGCAGAAAACCATTCTGAACAAACATGTCTTAGATGAAGAAACATGGTAATCTTCAAATACTATATCATTTCAATTTGACCATAAAAAATATTTTTGGATAATCATTTAATATAATTATAACTCCTAAAGTTATCTAAACCGACCTCTGATACCAACTATAAGGCCCCAGCCTTAAACATTACTTAATATTGAGTTATTACAGGATTACACATTGAGGATCTTTTCTGGTTTAGAGTTTTCAAGAATTAGATCATAAATCATGCATTTCATTCCACATTTCAACTAGGTGGTTACATAAAAGACAGTATTAATTTTTATCATCAAAGGAGACATATTAAAAATAAAAAATGGATTCTTTCTTGACACTTCCTTGACACTATCATCACATCATGTACCTTTCCCTTGACCTGTGAAAAACATTTCAAAGACTTGGGATGAGCATAAAAAGCTCAGTGAGGGATATAAAAGTACGAAATGAAAACATTAGTCCATGTATGAAATCATACTTTACTCATAAAACATAATCATTTTAATATACCTCATAAAATCATGAATTAATCATAAAAATCATAAGACATAAAGGTAACTTGAGACATTCATAACATTCTTACGTAGCGAGTAACCCTCATGGCTACGTTTGGAATACCCATCACAGTATATTCCCTAAATCTCTTCGGAGGAACCTTAACGTTTAACCCCTTCGCGTTACCCAATGCATTGGAGAGCTATATCGGTCTCAACTGCCCTTAGTTTATCACGAAACCACCCGTCTTCATAACAATTCCCAAGAACCATAACATAATCGTATCACATAAAACATGCATAAAGGAAACATTACATTTCCACATTTCAATCACAAGATATCAATACAACACATTGAAATAATAAAAACATTATGAAATCCATTTTCAATACCAAAATAAAAGAAAATTAAAACATGGTATTTATTTTTCATTTTAAAAAACGTTATGGCTTGTAGAGGAAGCCAAAACTCAAATAATGGTCACGGCGGCAGAGAAGTCGTTGTCTCCACATACGTACGACAAAAAAAATTCCTTTTGTCATTTAGTAAAACGCTTTGTATAAAAAAGATTCATTTTGAATAGATGTAAAAGTAAAAGGGGTTTATACACCGTATAAAAGAAAGTTGTGTATAAAACAAAATATGCCTCAATGAAAGGAGATTGAGACGAATTCCCTTACCTCGGGTCCGACTTGACTCGATCGTTCTTTAATCTCCGGAATAATAAACTTGAGTTAATTTATACTTGCTTAAGAACCTTTTTCAAGTTCATTATTTATTTTATATCACTTATTACCATGTTATGAACACTGTAATTATTTAAGTTAATAATGGTCATTTTGTCGATCATTGGTACTTGAGTCAAAAATAAAATCTTTATAATTACAAGTTGTTCATGTGGTAAAATATCCATTATATATAGAATTATATTCATGATTTAGTTATCATATATATCATATATATCCAGTATATACATTCATTTATAATATTACATAACATTTAGAGGTAATAAATGAAATGCACCGTTCATGGAGACGGTAAGCCGTACGTACTCATGAACGCTACTTTCATTTATATTTCATATTTTATGGAATGGAATCAAAATTATATAAATGTATATTATAATTCTAGTATAATATCTTATATAATATCATTACCTTCATCCTTTATATGTCCTACATATGGCATTAATGAATCAAATCACTTTGAGGGGGCGATAGTCCGCACTTCCTAAAATGAAGATATCACGTTTACCCATAATGGAAACCATAAAGGTATTCCATAAATGAAAAATAAAGAAGCATAAAGAAAACATAAACATAATATATATCATATATAAATAGAGTGACATATTAATGGCCACCTTTGAAGGTGTTAAAATAATATTGAACAATCATTGTTTCGTGAGGCAGTAATTCTCCATCCATAGAAACAGTATGTTATTTAACCATTAGATGGAGGTGTGTGGAAGTGTAGCTAGAATCCTTATTATAAAACATCCTAGTATATTAAATATACTGGTTTTGTTACAAAATAAATGAATAAATACAATTTATGGGGTTGGAGAAGCAAAATAAAACAAAAGAACATTAGAGAAGACTTTACTTTAAATCGGGTAACTCCTCTTGGTTTGTACCAAAAGGGTTTATTGAAGAGATTTCTGCCTAAGTTAAGGATTTAATGATTAAGAGAGGGATGTAGAGAGATAAAATGATCTGTTTTTGGCCGAGTCAATGGCTTGAGAAGTGTGGGTAAGGAGGTAGAGGTGGGGGCCTTTTATTAGAGGGAGGAGGGGCACTCTTGGAAAGCCAAGAAATGTTACTTTATTTTAAAATGAGTATCAGTTTTAAAAGGTAACACATTGATATATTTCTAGGATAAGGTGATAAGGGTTAGAAATATACTCATACAATAGGTTTTTGACAAGTTTAAGTTTTATATTTTACATTATTTTTTCATTTTATTTTAATCGTTAATTAATGAGGTAATCGTTGCATCATCATGGTGTCATAAATTAATTAATTTATTTAATGTCTAAAAATTATAAAAAAACTACTATGATGTCAGAAATATTTTTAGATTTCCAATGAATATTTATAGTCTAAGATATCATTTACACAGACAAAACTAATAATGTTTTACTCATGTGATAAATTCTTTAGTGATATTCTCCTTTCTTTAAAAATAAAATGATAAAGTGTCACATTCACCCAAATGTGATTCCATGGGGTCCCTAAGTTTGACACAAGGAATCCCATGATCGGCCATGACACAAACAGTAGCATTATGACACATTTTGGGGTCATTTGTTATTATTATGATATTATTTTATTATCCTTAACTACCCGATTACTAATTAATCAAGATAATTAAAGTTAATTACTGTCGTTACTATTCATTATGTCCAAAAAACAAAAGAGTCTTAATTACATAATTTGAACCTTATGATTCCAAATATGGAATCCATTTTACCAAATTCTAAACATAGTAATTTCAATAATTAATTTAAAAATAATTCCCGTTGTCAAAACAAATAGTGGGTTTTTTTGAAACAATATCTATGAAAAGTTTGGCACTTGTTTATGCCCAACTTCAAAGTGAAATTAATCCTAATGAACACCATTGGATTAAAAGGAAAAAATATATTCTAATTACACTGTAAAACCAATTAAAAATATAATATAACCATATAATTAAATTGTATGAAAAAGCAGTTTTGATGTAAAATGCAATATTTTTCACTATTCATTAAAAAAATGAACATTGTCAGAAAAATACCATAAATTTATCCAAAGTTAATTTCAATGTCCCAATAATAAATAATAAGTTAATTTTGAAAAATAGAGCTTATAAAATTGTCAAAAGTTTTATTAAAAAATGGTTTGCCATCAAAAGGCAGTAAAACAATCTTTTAAAAATATTAGTGTATTCCATGCTTAAGATTGGATTTATTCTCATTTTAAGCTTCTTAAAACACTATATAATTCATAAATAGACATAGATAAGAAAATACATAATTCTTTACTTACTTGGGATGTTACACATCCTCTCTTTAATTAGGAATATCCATTAGTGTCTCCTAAAAATAAATATCATGATGCATTAGAACAATATTATAGTTAAATATATATGAATGATCTAGTATGTACTTCCTCAAATGATATACATATTACACATCATGAACTTGGGCGAGTTCTAGTGGAACATCCAAACAATATTTTACCAATTTTACATGTTCAAGGATGTATAAGGGACTAATATATGTAAGGATTATCTTTCCCTTCTTTAAAAATATATTAACCATATTATATGGATATATTTAAAGGAAATATTTATCACCAACATTGATCTCTATATCTCATCAATTATTAACAGTGTATATTTTATGTAAACTATTTTCCTATTTAATAACTCTATCATTACCTGCATTCTTTTCATTTATCTTATATACCAATATGTTTCATTATACAACATTAACATAATATATTTGATTTCTTATCCTCTTTCCATATAGGTATCCATAAGGAGCTATATGAAACATGAAGTTAGTGATGTTATTTTTTAAAAATTAATCCCGATGAATGTTTTGATCCCAAACCATTAAGAATATATAAAGATGCATTTTAGTATTTATTATATTGATTAAATGTTCTTATTTAAATAACTTCTGTTTGAAGATGATATGGAGTTCTAGATAATGACTCCGTATTAAAATATTCTGGATAAAATAGCCATAACATTGTGGAAAAAATTGAGTCCCGATCACATACAATAGAATGGCGTACATCATGAAAACATACCAATTGATATATGTATATCATGAAATGCTAATCATTATAGTGATATTATCTGATAGAAATGAAATATAATGAATTTGAAAGGCATTTCACTATAGCCCATTTGGATGTATAGCATATAGATGTGTTGGGGAGTCTGAAGACTAAATCCATTGTGATGCTTTACCATTTATATTCTACTATGGATTGTGGTCATAATATCACCCATTTACTTTTATCTATCATCGTTTACTTAACTAAATTCTATTATTTTATTACTTAATCTATAATTTCAATTTTCATTGTATACTACCGAAAATACATTTTGATGCCCTTACACATCTTCATACTTCTAGGATGAATAAACAATGGTGATCTATGAGCTTTATCTAACAAAACCTTATTATAAAATGGAATTGATGATATATATAATCAATTCCTAATGATTAATATTATATCACACTCATTTTTGAACTCATGATAATTTCTCACCTTATTCTATTTTTATACATCCTCCTTCTCGATCCATTTAATCCTTACATGGATAGATGGTTTAACACTCATATGAGTAAGAGAATATTTTTTCCATACATCAAGATTTCAAGGTCCATCCTCCAAAAATCCAAAAGTATTGGATCTCTTTAAATCTTTATCATGGATAAAATAGCTTGGTCTATTCGACTTAGACAATTATCCATCTTTTTCACCTTCCCTGAATAGCGATGTATTGAGAAGTCTTAATCCTTGATCAACTCCATCCATTATCTTTGGTGAATATTCAAATCCTACTGTGTGAATATATACTTATAGAATATATGATAAATATATTTATCAAATCACTCACCATATAGATAATTCATCAAAATCATTAATGATTAAATTTTCATTTGCATATCAAAATAATGAGTTGGATAGTTTCACACATTAGCCTCAAAATTCCATGCTGCATAACCTATTACAATATCATTTTGAAAGAGGATTCATCGCAATCGATTCATCCATTCATAATTATTAATAACAAATAATTTTCCATTATCAGGTAGTTTGATCATAAGTGAACTTGGCAACCTTATTCTAAAATCCATGATAGTTTATTCACATTAATATGTCTAAAGGAACTTTTTTCCATTTCACATCATGTTTTTTGTCTTATTTGATAATCATGATAAGTATCTCAAAAAGTGTTATTAATATCCATCCAAACCAAAAAATGTGGATTTCATTAATTATGGTTGGCATGGGCATTTGTTAATTAAAATCTATCTTAGTATAATCAAGATATATACTATTTATTGGGATCATATGACCCTAAAATGAAAGATTATATTTCTAAAGTAATAACTTGATAAATATTCCACATAGGGCATGGGAAGATGGAGAGGTCGATTCTTGCCGACCACTCGGTCCACCCGACATGGTGCAATGGAAACCCTAACTCAAATCCTTGTTCCTTCATGGATGAGGTGGCTGGGATAATTACTGAGAACACGAGACACCCACCAAATGCTGCTGCAGATTCTAAGGTTTAGGTTTCTCCTAAGTACGTTCGGCACTGCGGTCAAGTGGAAATGTCTTTCTCAACCACTAAGGTAAATCTTCTTGCCGATGATCTTCATTTTGTTCTTGTTGGGAAATTCTTCAATCACAAACCCTTGCTTAAATTTCTAAGATCGTCCCTTGAAACCATTGGTTTTTTGGGATTTCACATCAGCCTCTTCAATTCATCAAATGTTGTGTTTCGATTCTCCTCTAAGGATGATTACTATGAATTTTGGGCAAAGGGTTCATGGTATTTTGAGGTTTCTTACATGAAAGTTCTCAAATGGACCCCGGACATCAATCTTATCCCTGAATCTCCTATTGTGCCAATTTGGGTCAGTTTTTCTAGACTACTGTTTCATATGTTTAAACATTAGGATTTTTTTCTAATTTCTCAAATTGTTGGCAATCCATTGAAATTGGATGTGGCGACGAAGTTTCTATCACGACCCTATATTTCTAGAATTTGTGTTGAAATTGATGTTTCTAAGGATCTTCCATCTCACATTTGGATCCAAAATGGAGATTATGGATTCTCTCAGGAGGTTGTGTATGAATGTATTCTGGACAATTGTAACCTCTGCTCTAAGATTGGGCATGCCTCCAATGTATGTGGTTAGAAACATTCTTGTCCTGAGGTCAGAAAAGCCACCTGGATTGTGAAGGGAAACCAAATTATTGTACTTAATGGAATGAATGTTACTGTTGGTCCATCTAGATCTAGTTAAGGGACAATAAATGATGCGAATAAAGACGGTCAACCCTCTTCCAGCAAGGAATTTTTAGGCTCTATAGATTCTATTCTTGCTATCACTTGTAATAATAGTGTCATGGTTTCAATGGAGGAGGACCAGAGGAATATGCTGGATTTTCTTGATTCAAGGGACAAGGAAAAATCATATCTCTCTAATGACTCTCTTTATGGATAAGAAAACCCATTGGATAGATTTGAGGAAGAGTATCTCAAATCAGGCGCTAGAAAAGGGAAAAACCTGATGGTGGATGTGGATGGATACATTACACCCAACCCAAAGAAAAATAGGAAACATAGAGACTATTCTGATTTAGAAAGAACAATCTTTACAAGATCCCTTCAAGCATCTAAGAAAGATGTTGAGCCTCCCAAACAACCTGTTAAACATGGTGAAATCTCAGATAAAGAGGAGGATTATTGTAATGATCCTGTGTACAGAGATGCATATCAGATTGGAAAGGATAATGATATGAGTGATGAATTTTTTTCATGGATGGAGGAGAAAATTGAAATAACACACCGTAAATATATCTGTCGTCAGATTTCAGCTAAAGCATAACTTGAAATCATAAAATGAATGTACACAAGGATGGTTGATGAATACAGGAAGGATACTAACTTCAACTTCAAAGAAATACCATGGGTTTGATCTTCTTTAGGATCTGCTTCATGGTCCCTGGCTTTGTGGTCCATTTTTTTCTTCCATAGATTCTCAAAAGATGGAAGATTAACTTTATGGAATCTCATTATGAGATGATCCAAGATTAAAGCAATCAACTTTTTTGTACTGAGGCATAAAGCTCGGGTGTTCTGTGGCTTGTCCCTGGTTCCCTTTGCAGTCTTCTATCTTTTAATGTTTTAATGTGACCTTGTACTATTTATGCTAGATGAGGCCACTGGATCAGTTAGTTGTGAGTGGTTGTGGTCTAACATACCTTTTCATGCAGTTTACAATTGTGCCATTATTATGGACTTTAACACTACACTACCTCTGGAACCTATTTCATGTTGTTTACAATGATTCTTCTAAATTCACTGGTCAATGTAGGCCAGCGAAGAATATTGATGTTGTACAACCTCAGGTGCAATCACAAGTCATGTTGGATGATGTTTCTCAGTGCAGGCCCTAGTTCCTGCACTATGGCATTAAGTGTTTTTTGAAGGCAGGCTATTTTTGTTGATTGATTTGTTGTGGGTTTTTTTCTGAGACATATTGATATATCTTTATATATTCTCTCATTTTGTTTTGGTGTAATCACATTACACCTTTGGAATGATTTGTAATACTTTTTATTTAATAAATTTCGTAGGGGAATGAATTTGGTAACCAATTCATGTATCTGTTTGTATAAAAAAAATCATACATTTTATCCCCCATAAAGTTCATTAACACAATCCCCAAATGATCTTCATGAATTTACATTATATTTTATTAAATAATAATATCATTTATAAATACTTCCACAAACAGATCTATGTAATATTTACAGATGATATTCATTAGATCAATGAATGTAGTGGCAGAATTTTTTATGTTGAAAAGACAATAATATAAATTCATAATGAATATATCTTATAAAGATTGTTTCCTTGGGTATATATTCTTTATTTCACCTCAGTTGATGACATCATGAATGGAATCAATTCATAGAAAATCATTGAGATCATCATAGTTTATCAAAAAATACATTAATATAGGGATATTGATACTTTTTCAAGATAGAGACTTATTATTTTCTCGATAATCATTGAAAAGATGCATTTACATCTATTTATTATTAATAAAATGAACAGGAACACCATAAGGTAATGCACCTAGTGTATAAATCCATTTTCTAGATTCTCCTATATTTTATTCTTCAATTCTTGAGACACAATTGGGTCTATTATATATAAATAATTCAAAATATATATATAACCATGAATGATATCTATTAAAAACACACCATAATGGTTTTGAGTAAGACTAGGTAATTCATCCATAAGTACATTAATATATTCCATAGAAATCGGAATATCATCAATGTTGATTTTTACCCCAACAATTTAAGATAAGTACCCCACATGATTATATTGTTAGACTCAGAAATGGATATTGTTTCCATTGTGTTTTCATCATCATCATCAAACCTGTAGAATATCATAGGGTGATTTGAAATATCAAAAGTGATTTTCCTTGCTCATAAATTGATATAGGGTCTATATAATAGATCTATTCCATTTCAAATATAACATCATATTTTATTATTGGGAGACAATTATTTATGTGGAGAAAATTATTGTAATCATATCTCAGATATAAGTAATAGACTTGAGATGCGATTATCTCACCATGAGACATTTTCACTACTAACTCTACAGCTAACCATTTAGGTGGTGGCATGATACTCCAAGAAAAATATCTAAATAAAAAATATTTTTTAGAACCTGAATCAAATAAGGAATTTTTTGTTCTATAGGGGACTATTTATTTACATATCACCACTTTGTTCTCAATACCCACTTCACTGGTTGTGATTTTATAATCCTTCCATTTGTCCTTTGATTCATATATTGTTGAGGCTTGTTTTATTAATTATGTAATGAGCATGAATTTAACATTCTATTTCACTTAAATGATTATTATCTGGGTAGATTATTCTACATAAAAAACAAACCCAAAAATTGAATCCTGATTTATTAATATAAAAAATTAAAATTAAAATATAATCATTAAATCTGTAATTTATAAATAATATATTTACTAAGATATCATAATCAAATCGTTAAACACAGTTGAAATAGTTTATTTCAATTGCATCATTCAGAAACCATATCCAATTATTCCACTTAAAAAGGAAAATTTTGAAATAATTAAATAGAAATGATTATTAAATCTCGAATAATATATTAATGATTAAATTTGAGAGATAAAAAATGAATAACACCACTATTATAAAATTAGTTAAAAACAATCATGAATACACAACCCTGATATATGAAATAGGTAATAAATAACTACTATAAATGTATAAAATGATTATAAATGAAACATAAAAAAGGTTATATAAATGATTTAGGTTCTAAAATTTGTGATTAAGATTGTTATGTTTTTAAATAGGATGGTCGAGTGAATTATTTAGAGACTGAATACAATGTAATGGGTGTCCTAAGATAATTTATTTCCTTGAGTCAAAAAGATTATTATTTTCTATGGTTTTATAAGAGGGATTTATGATATTATATAATGATTCTAAAATTTATACCATATCTATGAAATTATAAATATTTTATTCAAATATTTACATAGATTAATTTCTTTTTCAAAAGTGTATTTTTTATATATAATAATTCCAATTTTTTATAAATATTTTTTACCATCCTTTTCTATATTTTCACATGCCGCCAATATTCACATTTTATTATAAAACAAAATTATATGTTATCATATGTGGAACATATATTTTCTTTCTATGGTTTAATAATATATGTTCTATTATTAGTTTTATTATATGAGTTTTCAACCACGATATTTAAAAATATTGAAATAAAAATTTTATCCTTTCATAATAAAATGTTTTACCTTATACCCAACTTCTCATTTTGATAACACTTATATCATTTAAAGGAAATATTTTTGAAGATTAAACTAAAGAGTAAATTATTTTTTCATTTTTAATCTACCTTTTCAAAAATGACTACGTATTGTGAGATATAATTACTTATTTTATAAAAAATATTTAAAAAATTCTAAAAACTATTTTTCTAGTTTCTCTACAATTTCCCCCTTATCAAAAAATGATTTCTTTCTTTGGAGATTTGTTTTCATAAATCACCCTCAATACTTTCTTATCAAATAAAATTCATTGGAAATTTATTTTTGGATTTTAAACATCTACATTATTTAGGTAATCTTGGGTCATACCATTTGGAAATATTGTGAAATGCATTTTTCAATCAAGGGGATTTTTATTATTTTATAAATGAATACCATTATATTCCCATGGGTTTTCATGATTTTCTTAAATGATTGATTTCATAATGAACATATATTTATGTATGGTTTATTGGTTATATCTAATATAACTCACTAATTCATTCATCAATGCTTCAAATCTCATGGAATAATATAGTGTGGGCCATCAAGGATATTCTCACAAAACTAAAGTGTGTCCTTTCATAGAAACTCCCAAAAAAATGCATGGGCCTTCTTAGATATATTAACTATATAATAATACATTATAATTTAGTTCTTTTTGTAGTATTGTTATTATTGTGATGACTATGTAATTCTCTCAAGGATAATGTTTATTAACTCATGTCTCCACCCTCTCTCAAATAATTTATTATGTTATTCCATGACATATTCTATGAATTATGTTTTTTGGTGTAATATTGATTGTCTATGTTTAGAGAATGGACCCCAGAATTTCAACATATGTGTCATGATTCCATCATATTGGAATAAATTAAAATTATATCATGTCACAAAGGACTGAACCGTTTAGTAGTCTTTCAAAACAATATACATACACGACTCTCTTTTTTACCAAAAATTTTGTAACTAAAACATAATTTTTTTTATTTCAGGGATAATAACTTTATTCCAACTAACATTTCCTTGAATATATCTCTTAGTACACTTAAATAAATCATGGTTAAAGGAAACATAATAAAGGTGAGATCAAATGATTAATAAAGATAAAGTATAGTAGAAGAAATAATGAATCAATGAGAATAACTACTGTGGAAATTTAGATAACTAAGAACATCTTCCCTAAATTTAATAATATAGAAGGAAGTGATTAAATAATATAGGAAGGTATATAACTGAAATCATGTGTCATTTAATAAATTTATAAAAATTTAAATGTATCTATATATATTGTCAAATAAAAAATATCATGGATTATAATAATTGAGTATAAATTTAATAAATTCATTTATTATTAGATTCCATGATTCATAGGAAAAAGAACCATTACCATCCTTACCTTTTAGATGAGGGTTTAACAATACTCTAATTTGGAAACAAACTCAAAGGGTTTTTCTCCAAATGATTTTATCTCATGAGACTAATGATGCATCATAGGGATTCCATTAATTAGTCCCCATCCCATATAGTGCATGTCCAAATCATTCCTCATAAATCAAATAATCGATTTAAATAAAAAAATGTTAATTATAAAATATCATTATTTATTAAAGGATATAGACATATTAATATTTCCTCATTCAATCAAATAAATATAATTGTAAACACCTTATTTGAAGGTAATAAAAAATATATTTAGTAAACATATCTATGATAAATTATATGGATAATTAGTGTAAATTAAATATTCATCACTAATTGAAGTGAGTGTCTATACTATATTTTTCCAAATAAATAAAAAATCATCTAGAGGAATAATATAGATAGTATTAATGCAATATATCGTAAGAGGAGTAAAAATAAATGGTTTTTGTCATTTCTGAATAGAAATAATATAAAAAGATATTTTTAAAATATTATTTAGGAATATAAAATTTTTATTTTCAAAATAAATTTTAATTTTATTTTATTTTAAAATCACATTTCAAAAAAAAATTGACCATTTATATAAGTAATTTATGCTTCAAATATCTAACAGTGGGTAAATTCGGACATGTTGTGCAATGTAAAAAGAACATTCCTTTTGCATTCTAAAAGGTTTTAAAAAAATTATTTTCTTAGTAAGTGACAAAAATATTCCTTTTAAAAACATTGTAAATGAAAAATAGATAAATATTTCATTAATAAAACATTTTGGTAATGTTAAAACATTTTTGAAAACCTTTTTAAAAAACAGGTTCTTTGACTAAAGAGAGAATTGATGCCAGGTTCTCTTGAAAATATTTTATAAAACATTTTGAGTGCCAAAGATGAAAATGGTAAAAACACATGAAAATGGTCATGAATAACCATATCATAAGAAAATTAGAGGTATTATTAAATAATTATTCAATATTTTCCTCTAATGTAAATACAATTGTAAAAAAACCCAAACAAAATATGATTCTGATGTAAACCCTTAAAAATATTATAACACTAATGTGAGAGTCAATAAATGAATATATTATGTGTGTAAAATGTAAATAAACATAAGAAATGTTTAAATACAACAATAAATAGTAAAAAATTATTAAACACGTAAAATTAAAACCATAATTTAATTGATAAGTTATATAACCCACTGAAAAGGAGTCGGTTTATGAAATTCTTTACCACCTGGTAACTTTTAATTCAAATCCCCGCATAAAAAATAATCCAAAATGAATCAAAAAATAACATAAAGAAATAATAATTCATGATATATTATTTCAAAAAATTTAACATATACTCCACACAAAATAAGTAAGTGGTTAAGATTACATTTATCTTGTTGATGTAAAAAGTTTGATGAAAAACCCTAACCTTGCATTTCCTTTTGGGGGAAAATCCTTTAACCTCCATTATAATGGTTTTAAACATGTATATAAATTATAAAAGAACCATTATAATATTTATTATATCATATATTAACACTATATAATATCTTATTAACCATTTTAAACTATCTTTCATTATTTTCACAATTTTAGAAGATAATTGCGTTGTTTTTTGGGTATGTTTTAACATTTTTTTTATTATTCTATCTATCATAATTTCATAATATCAAGAATTTAAACCATTGTTTAATTATATGATATATCCAATATTTTTTATTGGGAATAATCCAAAACATTTAATGATAAGAAATAAAATGCACAGTTTTTTGAAATGGTAGGTCAAACGTACTCATGAACAGTACTTACGTTTCATTTTTGTTTTGAAAGAATGAAAAATATATTACATATATGTATATTAAAATTAAATTATCAAATTTATATATTTTATTTCATATATATATTTTAAAATAAATCCATAATTCATTTCATTTATTGAGGGTTTGAATCGCATCAATTCGATGAGGTAGTAGTCCAAACATCCACAAAGGATGTTATCATATTCCCAAAAAAAAGACAAGCATTACTATATGTTTTATATAAATTTAAAAAAATAATATTTAAATAATAAATATAATATATGTAATATATAAATAATTTTCCCATCATAATTCTCATCACGATTGGTGGTAATGGAAGAATGAAGATTCATCATTTTGCGAGGGGGTAATTCGTCGTACACATAAATGGTATGTTCAATACGCATTAGTTGGATGTTTGTTTAAAGTAGGTAGAACCCATATAATAAAAACATATAATTATATTTAGGATACTATGGTTATTATATAATAATGATATAATGATAAATGAATGGGAAGACAAGTAAATGAAACAAAAGTGATTGTTAGAAAATGTTACCTCTAAAATTAGGGAAATACTTTTAGTTTATATCAAAATACATCATTGGTTTTGTTTCTACAGAAGGAAAGGATCCTAGGATGATTTTCTATATTTTAGGAGCTTATTTGTGTATATTTAGGGTGATTTAAAGGGCATTATAGGTGTTAATACATGGGAGGGTTCACTGTGTTTTTATAGTGGAGGAGGATTCATAATTTAGTAAATTTTTTAAAATTTTATTCAAATCATGTAATTCCTTTTAAAAGTGTTTAAAATAATGTTTCAAATAATTTAAAAGTGGATATAGGGTTTATATATGAACATATAATTTATTAACACAATTTTCCAGGTCTTTTTGACCAATAATATTAAGGTTTGGTCCCTATTTAAGCTAATTTTTATCTTAATCAGTATAATTAATTTTAATAACTTTCACTATTTTGTATTCAAAAACCTTGATTAACTTATTATAAATTAGAAATTATTTTGTTTAAAAATATTCAATCCATTTTAATAAATTACAATCACATAAGTGGTATAAATTAAATTGTATTAAATCTCACAATGGGGACGACAAAGTAGGTTTTAAAAGTAAAATGTTCAAAAGTTTTTATTGTTTTTTAAGTTCAATTGAAAAGTAAAATTAATTTAAATTACATAAATTGGATTAACTTATAAAAATTTATCTATTTGAAATTAAAAAAATAAAAATATTATTTATCCTTATAAATAAATTAGACAAAAAATTAGTTTTGAATTAACATTTATTATTTGTCTCTAGTCTTAATAAAATAAAACATTATAGAAATATATAAAAAATACCTTCTGTAATTTTAATATTCCACTTTCAAAAAGAAATTTAATTATGACATTTGAAATTTATTATAATTTAAAAAAATATTTAAAATTGTATCATAATTTAATGGTGGTAAAATTACCTTTATAAAAATTTAGGTTTCAATCATAAAATTGGGTTTGTTCTCATCGTATGCCTATAAAGTCAATTAGATTATTGTAAAAAATATTTTAATGGATATATAATATTTTCATTATATTAAGTTATATAATATTATTCATAACCGATAATTCAATGTCAAGGTTAAGACTTAATTTATTAACTAATAATATTATAATAATATATTTTTGTTTGGTAAAACATTATCCTGTGTGTAATTAAAGATATCAAAAAAATGTAATTATTACATGTAAAAAAAGATAACATAGTAGTTTTGTGAATTGAAATATATATCCTAGGTTTACTTTATTTAAAATAGTTATTATACTAGAATGTATCGATATATTATCTTCTCATACGCACTTGGTGTTTTGTGTCATACACGCTATCAAATACAGTATTCTTACTTTATAATTTAAGAGTGTTACATTATCTCCACCTTAAATAAATTATGCCCTTATAGTTTAAAATCCATATTGGTAACAAATGGTTTGAAATTTCCAATATTTAAATCCCACATCCTGATAAGGGTTTGTAAAATATCCACTTGAAAAGCGATAAAAGGAAGTAAAAGGTTTCATGGAATAACATGTTACTAAAATTTTATATAGAAGTGCATTAGTGGAAAGTGGAGATGCATACATGGAGGAAAATCATAAATATTTATAGGGAGTGATTTTGATAATCATTCCCAAACTTGTGAATGGTCAATGGAATTTTGAGGGACTCAAATCCCAAAATCATGGATTATTTAGAAGACCATATGTTGAAAAAAAGGTATTAGGACAACATTTTTTTGAATATTTTTATTATGTTACATAATTTTTTTAATTACTGATAATATAAAAATGTTTAATTAATTGATACATTTTTATTTTATAAACAAAATTTTCATCATTTTTTGTGATTTGATCAATTTATAATTCATCCATTACTTTATGAAATGGATATACAAATATAAAGTTTGATACCTAAAGAACTAAACTTTTACATTTAATAAATCAATTAGTCTATAAAACGAGTCTTTACATTTTCCACTAACTATAATGCAAAATAATATGGTTAATAAATTAATATCAAAACCTAAAAAGTTACACTACAGATTCATCATTAACATTTAATCATCAAATTCTTTATCTAAAAACAATGACATATTTACAATGGCATTTTTTAGGTCAATGGTTTTTGTTAAAACCTTATCATCATTCTCTTAGGGGTTCACATCCCTCAACCTTTTTGGGATTTATTGGTAGTCACCCAGTATACTAGTTTTCCTTTTATAGATCATAACTAATATAATCTCCAATATAAATATGATGGACATCCTTGAAATAATGTTAATCTTTAAATAGCCTTTTAACAATGCTTTCCAAACATAAATACTTCATTATTTTTATTCTAATAGAGGTAATTCCATGGCCTAAGGTTTAACCTAGGTCAATCATATTCATTATCTATTCAAATACTTCTTAATAGTTTTTAATGAAAATGTTAATTATCAAATTCATATCCCCAGGTATTGTCAAACCAGGTGTGTAGCAAGGCCCATTGTCATGTATAAGGTTATTCTCAAGTCATGCTATATGTAACTAGTCAGAGTTGTTACCGCTAGGTACATCTTCCCCATAACAATGTCTACTTGTACTATCTATACATGGATTCATTTCTAGGAATAGCCACATAATTTCAACCTTACCAAAAATCATGGATTTTATTATATACTTATCATAAAATTATAACTCAGGGTTATATTATCTAAATAATTAATCCCTAAATCTAGTTCCCATGGTCTCTACTAAACTCACTATGATACAAACTATAGTGACCCGACTAGAGAAGCACGTAGATAGTGTCATACTACCATCACATTGGCATGAGATACAGGTAAATCTCATCCCAAAGGACCGAACCGTATTGTAGTATTAGTATACAAGATACATACATGAGACTTATTTATAACAAATTCACCAAATAAAACAAGTTATTTTTTTCGATTATAATAACATTATTCCATCTAGTGTATCATTTCATATCATTCTTAGTACACTTTAGGGAATCCCAGGGAATGGAAACATAATAAGGGGGAGCTAAAAAGCTTAGTAAAGACAAATTATATCAAAAGAAATAATAAATCAATTATAGTATTTAATATGGTAAGGTAAATAACTAATAACATGTGAAATTTATATAATAACTCAAAATGATGTGAATAAATAATATATCATGCTAAATAACTGAAGGCGCATAACATTTAGTCAATGACATGACAAAGAAATTCATCCACAGATAATATCAAGGGAAAACTCTCATGGATAATAATTACAAAATATAAACAATAAAATTATTAATTAATGGATTATGTTTTTCCTATGTACATAGAACCATTTATTTCAAGAACATTCACAAGATGGTTTTAAACTAATCTGATTTGGAAATAAACTCAAAGGGTTTTTCATAAACTTATTTCATCCCATGAGACTAACAATTAATTTTGGGTCCTACATAAAATTTTCCACAAACCATGGGTCCTTCATTAACTATTTCCCAACCATAAGGCTTACATTAATCGGTCTCAAAACAATATAATTCATTTCCAAATCATTACTCATATATAAAAAATAAATTTAAATAAAAAATGTGCCTAATCAAATATCTGTATTTAGTAAAGGATGTAGACTTTTCAATATTTCCTTATTCAATCAAATAACTATCAATTTTATAAATTTTTTTAAACATTATATATTGTTTTCGAAATAATCATATCCATGATAAATGATATAGATAATTTGTGGAAAATTCAAAGTTCAATGATGAATAGAAATTGAATATTTCAAGGGAACTAAAATTAATTAAGGAAGTGAATATCAAAATAATCATTGGCCAAATCAATCAAAAACTATCTAGAACAATAATAAGGATGGTATTAATACAACATATCTGGTTTGGAGTAAAAATAAAGGGTTGTTTTCATTGATTAAATAAAATATTATAAAAAGATATTTTAAAAACATTATTACGGAAAATATCATTTTTATTTTGAATTTTTTTTAAATACTTTTATTTTAAAATAACTTTTGAAAATGATTTATTTTAAAATTATAATTTTAAACATGAAAAGGAATCACGGAAGGTATTATGTTCGGTAATTTTGTACATGTGGTACAATATAAGAAGAACATTCCATTTGTATGCTAAATTTTTTGAAATATGAATTATTCATAAAGAGATAAAATGATTAAATTGAAAACTACTTTAAAATAAAAAAGGGTAAATATGAGTATAAAAAATAATTTTATGATGTAGAAAAAAAAATTATTTGAAATATGGTTTCTAGAAGAAAACTGGTTCTCTGACTAAAGAGTGAAATGAAGTCAAGTATTCTTATATGTATTTCGAAAACAGTTTGAGTACTAAAGAGTGGGAAAATGGTACTAATACTTGAAAATGGTCATCAATAACTATAGGATAATAAAACTAATTTTTTTTTAAATAAGGATCTAATAATTTCCTCTAATGGAAATTTAATTATAAATAATCTTGAACAAAATGGTATTGTGATGTAAACTATTGAAAATGACATAACGTTGATGTGATAGTTAATAAATGAATAAATTATGTGTGTCAAATGTAAATGAAATAAAAAAAAATTGAAAATAAAAATAGATAGTAAAAAATTTATTGCACATATAATCATATAATTTTAACAACCATAAAAAAGTAATTTAACCCAATGAGAAAGAATCATGTTATGAAATTCATTACCACCAGGTAAATTTTAATTTAAATCCCATTAGATGATATAATTAAAATTAAAACTCAAACTAACATGGAGATAAAATAATTCATGATATAATATATAAAAATGTTAGGTAGATACACCACAAAAATTAAGTAAGTGGTGACAATGACATTTATCCTATAGATGTAAAAACTGAGATGAAAATATCATACCTTGGGTTTCATTTTGGTTGAACATAATTAAAGATAACTTATAATGATTTTAAACATTTAAATAACTTATTAAATAACCATAATAATATTTATAATGTCCTATATTATCTTATTATAATATCTTATTAACAATTTCTGTAAAATCATTCATTATTTTCACTATTTCGGGTGTTAATTTCCTTGTTTTTCGAGTATTTTTTGACATGTTATTTTTGTTCTTAATATATAGATCATGATTTAATAATATCCATAATTTAATACAAGATTTGATTATCATATATATATATATATATATTATTTTTAATTAAAATAACCCATAATCATTCAATATAAGAAATAAAATGCGTTATTCATGGAGATAGTAGGTCATACATACATATGATCGCTACTTTCATTTCATTATCATACTCAAAGAATGAAAATTAAAGGATATATATGTATATTAAAATAAAATTATCATATTTATGTCTTATATTTCACATATTTATGTTAAAATCATTCCTTAATACATTCCATGTATAACATGAATGAATCACATCACTTTGAGGAGGTGACATTCCACATTTCTAAAAATGATGTTATCGTATTCGCACATACTGAAAATCATTAAGTTATGTCATTTATAAATAATAAAGAATAATGAGTAAATATTAAACTTCATATATATAATATATAAATAATTTGTCTAATATAATACCCACCATGATAGGTGGTAAAGGAAGAATGAACAATCATCATTTTGTGTGGTGGTAGTTCTCCGTACACATAAATGGTAAGTGCATTACCCATTTGATGGATTTGTGTGTAACTATATGTATTAACCATATAATAAAAACATATGTGTATATTTAGTAAACAAAGATACTATATAATAATGATATAAAAAAATTTATGTGATATATGTAAAGGAAATTTTTTTTGTTGAAAATCATTACCTCTTTACCGGGTAACTCCTTTTGGTTTATACCAAAGGACATAATTAGTTTGATTTAATACAAATTTAAAGATTATAGGATTATACGAGGGATTTTTAAAACTTGTTTTACCATAAATGGGGAAATACAATGGGTTTTAGAGGTTTGCATAAGTGGAAGGGTTGAATGACCTTCAATAGTGGATGAGGTGTGGCACTCTTGTAAATTTCATAAAACAAATTACACCATCTTATTTGCTATGAAAAGTGACTAAAAAAATGTAAAAAATTATATAAAAGGGATTATAAAGTATAAATATTAATATAAATTGTATTTTTAAAGTTTTTTATGCCATTTTCTCCCTTATGTTTATGATTTCATCCCTTTCTATGAAAATGTTTCCCCTAATAGATGTAATTAATTTTAATCACATTCACTAAGTATTTTTAAAATATTAATTTGACCATATAAGACATTATAAATTATGATTATTAAAAATATGGAATGAGTTTTTCTAATTTAAAATAAAATAACTTCTAGAAAATAATTTAATTTTAATCTTACAAATGAGACAATGAAGAAGTTTTTAAACATAACACTTTCAAGTGTTTTCTATGTTTTTTATATTCAATTTCAATATGAAATTTATTAATATTACAAAAATTGGATTAATTGATAAAACATTTATCTAATTATATTTTAAACCCAATAAAAAATATAATTTAACTTTATAATTAAATTAGATTAAAAAGCAGTATTGAATTAAAATTCAGTATTTTCACTATTTATCAAAAAATGAAACCTCCCAAAAAATACCAAAAATTCACCCAAACCTAATTTTTTCCTATTTAAAAAATGAATGGTATTGTTAAATATTAAATTTATAATATTTTTACAAAAATATTTTAATATAGGCTCTCCACTAAAAAGTAGTAAATGGTCAATTATACAAATATAGGTTTTTATGGGTAAAATTGGGTTTATTCTCATCATATGCCTATAAAATCAATATAATGAATGAAAAAACAATTATTGGATATATGATATATATATTGTCATAATATATATAATACTATTTATAACCTATAATTTTATTTCTAGGTTATGTATTATTATAATAAATATTAATATTTTTATAATATATTTTTGTTTAGTAAAACTCGGTCTTGTATGTTACACTTGCTATTAAACCAGGCCATTATTGAATGTAAGGAAAGATAACATTGATATTTTCAATAATGAAATATATATCCTTGATTTAATTTATTTAAAATAATTATTCTATATTAATGTCTTAGTATATCATATCCCCTTACATTCTTGGTGTTGTGTGTTTAACATGTAATCAAATAAGATGTTCTTACATTAGAATTTTGGGGTGTTAGAGAATTGTTTATTTATTTATTTTTATTGTACCCATATTCACATATTATGTTCATTTATTATATTTTATTATCATCGATTATTTTTATCCTTACTGAGAATCTATAGTCACCCTTTCTAATGTATCCATATCAACAAGATTGGAAAAAAAGTAATATGTATGATGTTTATAGAGGAGTTTCTTTTGTGGAAAACATGTGGAGGATATTAAAAACTAGTTTTTTATTACTCAATTTTTATATAGAGAAAAGATTCATATTAGTTAAAATTCCAATGTGACTATTAATTGATGTTTCATGACCCAATACAACATGGTCCCGTCTAGGCTGATAGTAATCTCTGAGTGACACCAAAAACTGTCCACCAATAATACAGGGGTTGGGTACAATCACAGATTTCAAAAATCAATAAAATGAGTTTCCATATCCTAATTAACTAATCAACATGAAGAAACACAAAACAATGAAACAGTGAAGAGATATTAAATAACTGAAGCATCTTGAGAGTAAATAATTAATGCAACAACCTCTAAGAAATGCAGAAAAGTGAGGCATGGAAATATAAATGATATAAATGATATAAATGGAAAAATACCCAACCAACTAGAGAAGAGGTAAAAACATTAAAATGAAAAGAAAAAATGTGGAAATGAATATTTTGTGTATCATAATAACTTATTATGACCATCGAACATGTTTTCC
This sequence comes from Viscum album, assembly GCA_963277665.1. Classification (NCBI taxonomy): domain Eukaryota; kingdom Viridiplantae; phylum Streptophyta; class Magnoliopsida; order Santalales; family Viscaceae; genus Viscum; species Viscum album. Next base: position 1,389,431,156 of record OY728135.1, on the reverse strand, counting down.
ACTTACAAGAACCACTATACTCCATTGATACCAGGTTCACGGAAGTAACTGCCAATTTTCACGTCGTCTACATAAAACGCGACACATTCTTAATATCCCATCAATGGGTGATTATAAACATACCGAATAAGATTACATGAAAACTAATAGATAATAAATAGAATAAAATATGTTGATTAACCAATTGATAAATGGAATAATAAACCAATTCATCATTCATACTAATACTGAAACCTCAATCAAAAAAGGAGATAATTCTTAATCTCCACAACTGTATAAGGGAAATTATGAGTATACATATATCTACAAAGGTCCCATCACTAATTAAAAGCACCACAATCATCCTCAAAAGAATAAAAGAAGATTGAGTAGTCCTCTACACTGCACTATATATTTAATGGAGCACTAACTCACATAGTGAATGCACTCCTGGCAGATTCTTGAAGACGAGGGTTGTAATACTCCATAAATAGAGGAAGTGTTCCTTATATATTGTGGGGAGTTGATTTAACATTAATATTAGTATGGTAACCCATTACTTAGTGAATAATGGGAGTAATGTCTATGTAATCTCTCATATGAGCTATCTTGACCATTATTATCAGCCAAACATCATTAAAGGAAGTGTCTGAATCATAACACAATGTTCCATTTCTCTGATACAAAACAATTCTATCATTCTATAATATATAGGAAAACAATAAGTATTGGATACCCAAAGGTCCAAATTTTATAACAAATGACGTGAATACACTAGGTATAACATCCTGGTAAAAGTACATAGCATGCACATAGGGTCACCCAGTATATGACTTTGCCTGAACATTTGGGTGTGTCCTTTAATGGAAATTTTATGGCCAACCATGTGGCTCTAAAAATTTAAACCCTATAGTATTATTATGTGTATGTTAACTTATGGTCTTCGTCATGTGATATAACTAAAATTATTTTCTATCCATGTACCACCACATGATGTGTCTCTATAGGGACATGGTGTGTCTATTTTCTCAGGGTCTTGGGCATGTCACCTCAGTACAATGATTTTATGCTCAGGTAGAGTCACTGCTTGTGTGTTTATCCATATATCTTGTGGTAAAATAAACTATCCAAAATATTTTCCACCATGAGAGCCCATGATACATAGTGTGTGTTTTATTGTGATACATGAAATGTAGTCATTGTTTTTTACAAAGAGTGAAATATATCCTCGAACAGCCACCATATCCTCCATTCCCAATGTCTTAATCACTTTTTGACTCCAAAAAATGGCCAAATTCATATATTAATGTATCTATTTTGTATTTACATCATAACTTGTCTTTAAATATAAACTCTATTCTCCTAATAACTATATTTCATGACTCCAATCTATTTTCAATGTCCTGATCCATAAATGAAATTTATGCATTATAAAAATCCATCTCAAATCATCCTAAAACTATTGATACCAAGGTATTTCATTCATTAATAATAATTATGGAAATTTAGTCATTCTCTAAACATATATACAATGTAAAATCACATAAAATACAGTCGAATAATGAAGAATTCAATGTATAGTTTTAAGAAATGCACAAGATAAATTTTAGATCATTGTTCGATGATGTGATTTGGGGTGGTGATTTAATATTCATCAAACAAATGGTGTGAAATATGGGTGAAAAATGTATATAAAATAAAATTCATAAAATATAATCAAATCATTTCTTTAAGAAATGAATTTAGGTTTCATAAAGTAATCAGTTACATACTCCACGATTGAAAATTTTATCAAATTGAAGAAATCCAAAAACAATAACAAGCCCTGCAATGATAATAGATCGGTCGATGGTGATGAAATTATTTACATGAGATGGATATGATGATACCATATGTTTTTAATGTGTCTTATTATTCCCTCATTACTTCATTATCAATCCTCATTTTACAAGTATTTTTATTCCAATGGTGGATCTCCACCTCCTGCACTCTAACCTCTTATTGTTATATAGATAACTATATAGATTTTCCATAATCACTTCTAAATATAGATTTTATTAGGTTGTTGGAAACTAAATAAAATAAATTATTTATTTTTTAATTTATTTAATTCACATGTCAATGTAATCCTTTTAGAAAATATATTATATTGACCATATTTATGACACGCCTTGTGTAAACAGAATATTTGACAATAACTATGATCATATTTTTTCCATCTATAGTCCCAATCATTGGGAATGAAATATTTTCTCAAGGGACACATTGGTTTGTTTTAATATATCTTAAATTTTTTAATATATTAGTTATAGGTTCTGGTAAGACATAAAACATGACAAGTCCTAAGAAAAATTATGATATATATGCAGAAATATTCATTGGAACAGACTATGGAAACCACAGATTCTAAATTATTTTTATCCTTAATATATAGAACTATAAATCTACAAGGTTATGGGAATGTATTATGACACATTAATTTATCAAAAATCTTGTTATGTATATGATAAAATACCTAGGGAATCATAAATTATCTTTTTGATTAGGGAACCTATTCAAATAATCCCCAAACACCTTTCATTTGAAACACAGAATTATGTGTGATATATATTTTTGGAATATTATTAACCCAAATTTAATTTACTATAAACATTTTTCCTCTAATTAATAAATGTATTTATGAATAGGCCTCACACATAATGAATTATCTTTATGTTCCTTTTGGTAAATTACCTAATTTCTTCATCCCATAATTTTAAAATCTAGTTGGTTGAAACAAAATCCCTCTATGTGACATACAACTAGAGTTACCATTAAACACCATTTTCCTTTTTTATCACAAGAATGATTAAATTTTTATTTTCAATTATTAAATTTTTACTTTTACTTCACATTGAACAATATCTACATAGCTTTAAAATACTCCTATTGAAAATTCCTTTTTTTTAATTTGTTTAAATACACCAATAAATAATCAATATTTATTTATAGTTCAATAATAAAACCATTATTTTACCATATATGTATTGTAATTTTTTCTTCATCTGTACTGACAGATTCGTATTATATAAATTATAATTCTATAAAATCCAAATATATTTTAATATGAAGATTATAGTTAATGTACTTATTGAGAAATACCATCTTAAACTCATCTCGTTCCATTAAGTTTATTTCTTCCTATTGTCTTGTGTTATTGACAAGATTCCACCATTGGAAAAATTATCATTCTAAGTGATATAATATTAAAATAAAATACTACTAGTATAATAATTGATAAACATAAAATATATTTTCAATCACAATGATCAATTTCTCTGAAATTTGTGGATCAGAACATCCACAAAAGGAATGTTGACATTTCTTTATAAAATAATCAATGAAATATTGTGTCGTCCATGGAGGGATTAATTGTACAATATGATTCATTTAATTTTTCATTACTCGATAAATTTATGGAAGCATTTACATAAGGGTTTTAATATAATATCTCACACCATTTAGTGTCTAATGAGAAAATTCATTTCATTATCCTTGACATTCTTTTATGAAATTATCCATCTTAGTTCCAACCATTGACTAAAACCAAACTAGATAAAATAAGTTTTTCAATAATAATTAAATTAAATTAGAATACATATAAAGATAAAATCAATCATGAAATATATTAATTAATAAACCTCTTTATAATCCTGTAACACATAACATTCAACACTAGAGTTATCACTAAAATTTTATAATCCCAATTTCAAATAATAACTCAACAATTATCTAATAATAACTATATCCATAATACCATTTCATACATTAATATTACATTATTTTTTATAAATATCCAATAAAACCCATAATAATACATGCTTAGGAAAATAATATAAAGCTCACACTACCTGGAGATATCCTTCATGCTCCTTTGATTCCAAAGAAATTGAACTAGAAGAAGGGTCTGCACAAGTAGGATATCCTCCTACCTATCCTTGATCAACCTAAGGTACTCTAAGAAGGTGGAACTATCATTGATGACCAGATCACCCTAACATATAATTTTAAATAGTTTTCCAATGTTTCCCTTCAGTTGAAACACGTGGAATAGACCATTCCCATAATCCAACTATTGGGGTAGGGATAAGTGGTATGAAATGTCTCCAAACCTTAGTAGGATCTTTAAAGGATCGATGAACCAAGGTGATTTATATTTTACCTATAAAACCATCTATAAACCACTTTATGGGGTGATTATAAAGAAAACATGGTATCCTTTCTTAAACACCACATGCCTAAGATGTCATTTTATATAATAATTGTGTCAACATTGTGCCTTCCTCATACATTTATTAATCACTTGAACCAAATATGTTATTTCCTACAATGTTTTTGATAGAATATTGTTTTCTTGACAGTCTCATTCCAAAAAAAGGGTGACATGTAGGCTCTCCTTTACAATGTCTTGAAATATGTCATACCAATAGTGGAGTGGTAGTTTTCATTAAAGGAAAACTACACTAATAGAATGTGATCCTACCAACTATTCTCAAATTACATCACATTGGAACTCAACATAGCATCCAAAACCTAAATTATCCTCTTGGTCAAAACCTTTTGTGTGGGGATGAAATTTCATTATTATCTCTAATTAGGTCATAAATACCCCATTCATACCCATTCACAACCATAACATGAACCAATCATCACAGTTATAATGGATCATTGTAGGAACCATATGAAGATGTATTATCATATATACATACATACATCCCAAACTCTCAACAAATCTCAACTTATTTATGGTAAGAATATGCACCAACATGGTATGTCAAACAAAAATTATCCAAATAGCATTGTGGATTCTAGTTTTCCACATAATCCCCATAAAAATATCAATAGATATAAAATCCCACTTCTATTTTGGAATCTAAAGTGTTCTGGTGAAGCATTGTAGGAATATGAAGTTCATCCTTTTCTAGATGACATGTGAGACATAATGAAACACTATCGGGGACACATTTCCACATTCCATCCAACCAAAAATATCAGAAAAGGTCCTTTGAAATATTTTCCACACACATATGAGCTACCAAGGGGGGTATGAAACTCCCTCAACACATCCTTATGCAACGTGAATAGAACTACCACCCTTCCCCAAAAATGATGATATGTTTTCTAACTTCATAAAATTCATATGGTGCATGTATTGAGAATATCTGGTCAAACAAAACAACAAAACAAAAAAATATACCAAATGAGATTCTCTCACACGCTGAAGAAGTAGTGGATCCACCACCATGAATTGTACGTAAGGTGCATCCCTATCAGTTTATAGGGTTAGATACAAGGTGGCCAACTGATCTAATGCCTCCTCCACCACAAAATAATGAGATTTCCTTATAAGGAATTATTCGACCATGTTTCCCTTCCCTTATTTGTACACTATGTCGATGTCATAGGCCTGTGGGAACTCTAACTAGTATCTCTATCTTCTTTTAAAGTATATCTTGTATAATATGTACTTAATACTTTGGTAGGATGGGTAAATAAAAAAACTCTTACCTAGAGTTTAATTTCTACATATATTTATGGTGATGAAAAGAGATGCCAACTATATGTCATCAGTCGTGTAATTTTCCTCTTTGGGGATCTTTTATATATACCCATAAGTGATCACGATGTACTTATTTATCAACACAAATCTAAGAAAAAATATAGAGGAACTAAAAAACACAACATACTCTATTCCCTCCTCTAAAAGTCTTGACATAGGAGAACTTCTCAACCTCAACCACAAATCCAAAATGGATCCCTAAAACTGCTTACTCTAGATAAACAACATCCATTTCCAGATCTAGGTGGTAATATAGCATATAATCCTATAAAGGATCACACTGATCCTCTGATGATTCCTTCCTATGTTAAAACTCTCCTACACTTTGACCTGAACTTTTGTGGTTACTAATTGATCATTACATAAATATATTTTGAATAAATTTCTACACCATGCTCGTAGATGAACTACCCTAAAAGGTTAACCTCTCAAATCCCACACTAACACATTGAGATATTATCATATAGTCAGAGCTCCTAAATAATGTCTAGGTCTATCCCAAAATTATATGTATTCTTCTATCCACATATAAAGTACATAATAATGTCAACGATGAATAAAAATAAAACATTCCACAAGTATGGATGGAAGATCTAGTTTATCAGTTCCATATACATAGAGGGGGAATTAGTAATATTGAATGGAATCACCATGAACTCATAATTCCCATACTGAAATCAAAATTTCATCTTTATAATATCATAATTATGAACACTCAACTAATTTTAGCCAAACATAAGATCAATCTTTCAAAACCAACTCACACAATTCGACTAGTTATAAAGTTCATAATTTCTCATTATGGGTACTAATTTTTTATATTCACATGGTACAGTTAAAAGTGGCCAATGAGAAGACTCAATACCCACATCCCTATTTTTCATGAACAAAACTAAAATTGTCTAGGGGTACACATTGGTTCTGATAAAACCTTTTTCTAAAGGTACTTCCAATTGAAACCTCAGCTCATGGAGCTTGGTAGTGGCCTTCTTATATGTCACTAAAGATATTGATGTAGTTTTTGGGTGTAGTTCACTGTCATAGTAAATATCCCATCTCATATGTAATGAAGACCAACTTTGGGGAATATGAATAAATAATTGTGCACTACCTCTAGAGAGAAAATTATAGTATATCCCATTGCACTACTTGAAAAACATAAAATTTTATGGGTGATCTATTGTAGATTCCTTCCCATTAGTCCCACTCACTCGTCCATAATTACGATCTACCTCGCCCATTAAGGATAATCTCATCCAATCTATATTAAGGAATATAAATCTATTAGGATGAGATTCTATCAGGAAATGTTTTGCGGAAAACCAATATATACCTTGGTTGATAGTATAATATTTCAGTGTAATGACTATGACTTCCTATGAGAAGCTCGCTCTATAGAGCACCAACTTGCACTTCCTGTAGATGTGCAATATAGAATAATTTCCCCATGTAGGAACGTCTAGAAATATCTATCAGAAAAAGTGCTATATTAGAAGCTCTAACTATCAAATAAGGGATATATAGATAAATGAATGACTCGCTACTATATATATAAGTACTGAAGAAAAAATATTGAATACAAATATCATACCTTTAATAATCTCATGTGTTGTATGATCTTATACCACTATAGCCTGCAATTGACCAAAAACTCGATTACCAGCTCTCTGATCCTTACATGAGCCGCCTAGTTGTATTGGGGGAGTAATTAATATCATCATCATCAACCTATAGATTCTTACTCTAGACCCTAACTTAATTCCCTATTAGTGATGCCTCCATTAAGCTTGATCTAACCATGACTATAATATATTTGATCCGGATATTTCTTTCTTATGGGGGTGCATCCACTATGTGTCTACCATCCATAGCATGTTAGATTAGAAAATCATGCACCAAGTGTCCTTTCCAATAACATTCATAGAATAATCCATCTCTAGGTTGAATGGATCCTTTCTATGGACCCTACACTATAGGTCCTAATGTATGAGTCGGGGCATGTGTATCCATATTTGACACAATCATCAATGTCCAACTTCAATGGAACATCTGAGGTCTACCAATAATGAGGGTCACCTAGGGTAAACCCTATGTTCGAGAAACAACCACAATCACATATTTTCTATATGATGTCCCAAATAACATGAAAATTATTTATTATAAAATGATGTGTGTGCATGTTTTAATGTAAATTAATATTTTCAATACAATAATTCTTGGGTCCTACAACACCAAAAAACCCGACACCAACTCTACGGAAAAATCAATAAATACATGCATCAGTATTAAAAGTATCAAACTATAGAAACTGGTGTTGATAAATGATTTTTCTCTAAGTTCTATAAAAATATAAACCTAAACAACTATAGGGATGTATTATAATGAAATATTTTTTTATTTAATGTAATAGATATGGTCACATATATGGGGAATCATCTTTTAGCACATAGATTAGGCAATCGATTCAGATAATACAAAAAAACCTTTAATCTAAAGAACTAAAATGTGGGTTTTGTACATGTTTGAATCTTATTAGAATATATTTCATTAACTAGACCCTTCTTATTGATTCAATAAAAAATATATTGATGACCATGACTCACACACTTGAAATAGCTTCATGTTACTTTTAAGAAATTTAATCAATGCATCTCCCAATTATTTTTCCACATTTTTAGTTGGAACATCATCCCTTTATATGACCACCATTATAGTTCCCATGAGACTCCATCTTCCTTTTTTATCACTTGAATGATTAAAATTAGATTTTGAAGCTTTTATTTCCATCTTTACTTCAAATAAACTAATATCCCCATTGTTTCCAAAGTCTCCTATGGATAATGGCTTTTAATGAATAAGTTTAAAGCCATTAACGAAGAAATAAATAATTCTATATATATCAATGATAAATATAGAAATGTTCCATATTTTTCTTCTTATATTGAATTCAAAGGTACTAATATATTAACAATTTTTATATTTTTATTCAATAAAATCTATATATATTTTAGTACAAAGAGTCTGGGGAATGTACTTATTATGAAATACCCTCTTAAAATAATCTCATTCCATGAATTTTATTTATTCCCCTTTCATTTTGGTCTTAACAAGACTAAAAAATTAATCAAAATTCCCTTCTATGTGATCGAATATCAAAAAAAAAATTCTCATGGTCTAAGCACTAGATAATGTAAAATATATTTTCCATCCCATCAAAAAACTTCTCAATAGTTAGTGGATTGGAATAGACATAAAAGGAATGTAAATATTACCATATAAAATAATCAATGGAATGTTTGTCCTTATTTTGTTCATTTAGAGGTTCAACATGATTCACATAATTATTCGTCTCTATAGATATTTTAGAATGAAATGACCAATGATGTTTTATAAAATATCTAATACCATTTGTTTTCTAATGAGTATATGATTTCATTTTCTTGCATATTCATTACAAATATCATTCCTTATATTTTAAACCATTGAATAAAAAGAAAACTAAAAACATAGGTGTTAGAGAAAAAATAACTAGATTGACAATCCATTAATCAAAAAATAAATCATGAGATGTTTCTGAATTAAAAAACCTCCTTATAAACACCTAAAAATTAGATTTATCCCTTATGTTATTAGAATGAGTTTTGAAATCAAAATATCCAAAATTAAGTAAATTCTACTATGATACCAACTATATCTACCTGAGAATTTCAAAAATAAATATTATATTATTCTAAAAGAATATCTATAATATCCCAAAATAATATATTCCTAGGAACCATAATTTTTTAGGGAGTATTGAGACTATATATATGAAAAAATTATTTTCACTAAAGATCATTAGAATATTTCACAACATTCTTCACACATAATACATTTCCATAATTATTAAGCATAATACCATTAATTATATGTTGGGGAAAGAGAAAACATAAGAAGGGGTGAGCTAAGATGATCAGTATGGGTAAACTTGGGGGATATCAATAAATGATTCTATGTAAGAATAATATAAGCATTAGGCTGTGAGAAAATGATCCTAACATAAAAAAATTACACTCAATAAGATAATATTTTAAATGATGAATAATAGAATAAGACGTTTATCCTAATATAAGACATGTGTAAAATCATGAAGCCAAAATCAATATTCATGGACCATAACATGATTATATAACATTACAATGTGGAACAATCATAAAAAATGATTTAACAAAATTATCATCATGTATAAACAAAATTGGTCCACTAATCATGTTTAGGAGATAAAATTAGGTCTCTTCATAAAATTATGGATAAAAAACTAGGATAGTGTATAAAATTTTACACATTACATAATTTGATGATGTCCACACATAATACTGTTGACATAAAATTAGGTTCCTGAATAACATAGTTATCTCCTAAGATATAAATATATAATTATTAAATTTTTGGATATATAATTAGATTTATACGCTCTATATATTTATAACAATAAATAAGTGTTCCACAATATCAAAAAAAAAACATTCATTATTACATCATAATGTAATTATTCTATGGGAAAGAAATCGCTTTTGGGAAATAGTCCTTAAATCATCATCATCCTTATGCATTTAGTGAAATAAAATGGATCTTTTTAGTTTAACATGTACTCTAGGGATTATAAGAAACATCTAAGGATATGAATATATATGAAAAAAACTTTAAAGATACAATTTTAACATTTATTAAAAAATGGGGAAAATATTATCTTCCTTAGGTATCATTAAAAAATAAAAATAAAATAAATAATATTAAGAAATTATTTTCCTTTAAAATAACCATGGAAACCTAAAAATTAATATTCAATTAAATAAATGATCATGAAGGCTAGAAACCACATTTATTCATCAAATGTTATTTGAAATATTCCTATCACATTTTTGTAACAGGCCATAAATAGTATTTTGTGATAACATTATAAAATTTTATTCTTAAAAACCTTGATAAGAAAATAAAATAGTCATGTAGTTGAATTTAAAAAATAAATGGATCGTATAAAATAATATTATTTAAAAACACATTAATCAACATGGACACGAAATAAAAATTTCTTATCTAAAGAGAATTTACAATCTGGTGTATCATAAAAACATTTTCTATAATTTTAAAATTACCAAAGATAGGTTGATGAAAGGAAGTCATAAAAACCCAATAAATTTCTCAATAATAAGAATATAAATGAGTTTTAATAGATAAGTCTCAAATAATTTACCTTGATAAAAAATTTACATTGAAAATCCTGAAAGGAATAGAGATTGTAACTTAAACCATTTCCTAATGTCTTGAATTTCGTTATATGATCTCCTATGTTCTTGAATAATAGATTTTTAATTTTTATAAATATAAAAAGCAATATTATTATTTATATAACTATATATTATACCATTATAATTTATAATTACCCATCCTTTATCAATTTTTCATTTAAATCATTATTCAAGTAAAAACTCATGTGTTATCCTTGCATGTTTTGGATCAATGGTTTTGGTTCACTCACCTTTATAATAGTTTAATAATATAAATAATCTCAATAATTTAAAAAATATAATATAAATTAATTATATAAACATTTATCAGCATCCATAAAATGTGGTTATTGAGAATTAATTACATCCCTTCCTAGAGATGGTAGTCTATACGAACGCATGGGTGATGTTTCCACATTTAAAAAGATAGAACAAAAGAATGGTAAATAATAATTCACCTTTTTATAATAAAAATAATATCTTAAAGACTATATATAATCATTAAATATATCTATATTATGATCCTTGTAAGTCAAACATGGATAAAAATCAGATAACAAAATGGAGGTAGTTATCCATATCTACACATGAACGACGTTATAAAAAATATTTCATTAAATATGATTCCTTACATTAATATTCATTGTAATTATATTTTTACTTCATTTAGTTTATTTAATTTTTCATTATTTATTACTACATTTTAATAAATCCATTTAAAAAATGATAATTATACTATTTTTATAAATATATTTAATTACAATTAAAATAATTATTTGAAAATAATATATTTAGAATAAAGAAAGTATTTTTATTCTCTCTAATTAATTATATATCATCACTAATTAATAATAATAAGAATAATATATAATGTATAAAATTATATTTTTATAATTAAATAATATATTTCTTTTTTATTATTCATCATTTTAGTATTATATTATCTTAAATTTGTTATAAATAATTAAAAGACCTCAGTAAAGTTTTTGAATCTATAAAAATCCAATGACCATATGCCCAATAGCCATGTTTCTTTTCAAATAATTTTTCAAAGTCATATATCAAATGAATATATATATAATGGTCATATTCCATTCTTCTATTTAGCCTTAAAAACGTAACAAAAAATCAATCATGCAAATTAATTCCCTCATAGTATGTCAATTATATTTTGAATGGTTATCATTTTTTACATAGGTTCAAACACAGTGATGATACACAAAGAAAACGTTGAGGATAATTATTTTATTTTTGTCTTATTATTAATTATTAATGTATTTATGCAAATTGTACTTTTTTAATGATATTTCATGTCATATTATCATAATTTATTATTTTTTATCTTGTATTATAATATTTTATTTTAATAAAATGTATATTGATTAATTTTAGTTATATATTATGCATGGAAAAATATATGGAATATAATATATTTTTTAAGTGGAACCCATATAGATTTAACTAGGAGTTAAATTCTAAACCACTAAAATAAAGTGCATCCTCAAAATTGTAACAATCTATCACTAATGAAAATATTTTAGGGTATCCACTAGGCTAAAAATATTGTTAATATAATTTCTAATGTGATATAAACTTTAATATCATAGGTAGGACTATGAAAATAATATTTTCCTCAAATAATTCATCCAAATTCCCCTCATGATTTTTTATTAGTACCCATAAAAAGGAATTAATTTTCATATATATTTCCCAATAAATGATGTAGAAGTAGATAATTATAGGTTGATTTGGTACATGAAAATTGATTTTACTATTCTTTCAATTGATATGGTTTATATATAGAGATAGACAAATCATTCCCAGAATCACATGGAATTTTAAAAAATGGAGACTAATATGAATTGTATGAATTATTTAATGTAAACATAAATGAGATAATAGTTATTGACATGGGATTCAATCATTATAACACTAAAATATTGAACCAATTATTTGAGATCAAATTGTTTATGATAATATTTTATTATTATATAATACATCCAAAATAAAAATGATTGGGTATAACAAGAATCAAATTAAATATTTTCAGTTATAGAGTGGATTATGTGTGTCTCGGTGTAGACACCATGAAATGTGTTTCATGCACTTATCCTAAATTGAAGATGTATTTACATGTGTTGTGACTAAAAATGACCTCAACCAGGCTCGAAAATCTTTTAGTGAGACTCTGAAATTTTCATAGGGGTCAGTGATGGTAACGATAACACCGACCCGAAGGGCTAGGATCGTAGGTCAGCACTGACTTAAATCATGGGTGAGGGTGCATAGCCCCTACAGTGTGGAGAAATTATTTTTCTAAGTACCAAAAGTAGCACCCAAGGTCCATACACACAAATACTTGTGCGTCACACTGCTAGAGCTGATTGAAGTAATAATTTTGGCTATGTCCTCAAGGTGTCACCCTAGTCTATCCAGAACATCGTCAGTGTACAAGGTACTTGCACACCACAATTTGGTAGGAAAGTCACTTGCGTGCCCAATCTCCTTTCACCCAGGGTTCTATCTTTTCCTATAAATATACCCTAAGGGCCCACATTTGTACGGACGAATTTCCATTAAGCCCAATTGCTGCTCTGGTTTCCCTAGTGCATCGCCCAAGTCTCCTAAAAATTTCAAGGTAGTTCTTTAACACCTTGAGTGAAGGATTTAAGTGAGGATTGATGTGGCTCTATTTTTACATTGTCTTATCACATCTTTTTACTTAATGTTTATTGATATTACTAATTATATAAGGATTTTTTAATAAATAATTGTACTCTTGTATTTTTATAATTAAATTTGTTAGTGAATCAATTTTTCTAATTAATTAATTATTTTTAGTCTTAAAATTAATAATTTTAACCTTACCAACTTTTTTAATTTAACTATTTTACTTTTTTTAATGTTAGTTATTAATCTGCCTAACATTTTAAGACTATGACGTGTTTTTTTATTTAATTTATTAATCTTTTGTTTTTCAAATACTAACATTGTGTTTATTTTAAAATTTTATCTTTTATTTTTGTTTCCTCTAAAAAATCCTAACTTCATTAATTAATATGTTTAATAATACTTCAAATTAATTATGTTAAGAATTTTAGATTAAATTAAATGAAATAGTGAGCTTTTAACATTAAGTATTAACTTAGATATTTAATTGATTAATTAATTTAAATTTTTTAAAATTTAATTATCTAATCAAAAGTATTCAGTTTAAATTTTTGTTTGTCACCAGACTATTGTTTAAAAAATAGTCACCTATGTTGTTGTGAAAAGGTACTGGTCACTTATTGAATAACGGGAACCTTTTTAACTATCGGTGACTTTCTATTTTTTAACTGCATAGGTTACCTTTAGAGTATTTTCATTGGTGACCTTTTCATATTTTTAACTATCAGTAAACTTATTTCCTAAGCCACCAATGACCCTTGTTTTATACCCAATGGTGACATTTTTTTATTAGCACTGGAGGAATTTTTTTATACCTAATAGTGACCATTGTGCTGTTTTCCCTTTCACTGGTGCCGATACCCTATTTTCACCATTGAATCTACTATCTATACTAAACATGGATTCTACTTGCATACATGTCACCATTCAAATCAACCACGTCACCTTAAAAATTTACTTCCTCCCTCCACATTCAGGATTCCTTCGACGAGCATCCCATTTCCTCCACGCGCCCTCAGTTCCTCCCTCCATCTTATGGTTTCTTCCGTCCTCTGGTAGGCTTCACGAACGACTTCTCTATCATGCAATAATCTTCCAGTCTCTCATCTCGCAGATCAGACTATAGTCCTATCTTCCCTCTATCTTATGGTTTCTTAGCATCCCTCCAGACACACTACTCCGATAACGAGCTTCCTGCATCCATAAGTCCGCCTATATACAATCCTAAAGAACACCGCCGATGTCCTATTTCCAATATCTCTCATCCTCTACTACGGTTTCAACTCTCAAATCCCATAATATATTTTTGTGGTTTCGCATAGCAATGTCGTAGTCGTCATCTCGTAGACTCCTTCAAAGGATTTTGGTAACCACCCCTCCACTTCAAACTAATCTCCCTACCTCTTGTCTAGGGTTCCTAGTGCGATATCTGTGGATATTTGATGACCCAAAATCTCTTGGTACTTCCCTTTTACGAAATCCGGGTCGCGTCTCGGTGAGACCGACCGGCACGAGACCGATCGGTGAGACCGATCGGTGATACCGATCGGGGAGACGGATCGGCGAGACCAATCGGCATCAGTAGCGATCCTTTGCGCAAATAGGTTTTTAAACCCTATTATGACTCGTTTAAGCGTGTTTTTAAGACTCGTAACGCACATAAGATCGTTAATTAAATAATTAATCAATTCATGAGTCAGCTTAAACCACCCAACCCCCTTTTTAATGACGAGTGGAGCCGCGTGGTCAACCCACGACCCCCGCGCCTTACGCGGTTTCGCGTTTTCACCTCAACCGTCCCCAACTCATATAAACTAAGGGTTAGCTGTGGTTTCTCCTTTCCTCGATCGTGGCTTTTCACAAACAGATTCTGGTGCATCGGGCGCATCGTTATCCGTAAAGTTCCGCGCCCCTGGCCTAAACGCCGATTATCTATCAAAAATTAGGGAATTTCTCCTTCGTCTCTCTCTTTTGTGTATCATGCGGGGTGGGCGTGCTTTTGATTCTGTAGAATTGGGTAAACCAGACCTAAATAAATATAATGAACAAATTATATAAAGAAAGAGGGGGGATGTGATTGTTGATGTTGTCTTATATTTTGATGGTGTTTCTTCTATGACCATCTTGTTGAGTTGTGCTGGCTTATGCCTCCTAAAGATCGAGGTCATTGGTGGTCGTTGTTTGTGCACTAATGAACCCTGCTGATGTTTTAAATGGCTTGTTTGTGGTTGTAAATTCCTGCTGTGAAAAGTGAATTGGTTAATCACGTATATCCGGCTGAATAAATTGAAAGCACCAGGATCAACCCTTCTGTGATAAATCCCGGTTATAACACACGGAATTTGAATCATGGAGTGTGTTAAGTCGTTTAAATCTGAAAATACCGGCAATCCCTGACTTGTGTTGGTGTTGGTAGTTCATTGTTTTCATTTCGGGCCGATTGCTGGAGATATGGGAGGGGATGGGATCCCCTGTTCTTTTATACCCTCGGTGGTCGTGTGAAATTGGGGATGGGATCTTCTGTTGGTATGGATTTGGTGGTTGTGAGTTTTAAATCCGGGTGGATACTTGTTTATATCACGAATTGGGGTGGAATCCTCTCTTGTTGAGAACCAGGTGTGGGCGTTTTGGTTGATGTTTGACTGTTTACTTCCCTGGACTTATTCCTATTCCTACTAGTTGCCCAGTAGTGCTTAAACATAAACATTATTACTGAACATGAAATAAGAAAGGGGACACATGGGTTGTTAGCATGAGTCATGACTCAGACATTAGTGTTGTTGTGATCTGTAGGCTGTCTAAAGAAAAACGTAGCTTGGTTGAGTGCTTATTACCTATATATATATAATTGTAGCTTTGTGTTTCTTATTCTCGCCCCACCCAAGTTGAGCACTAAGTTCCGAACACCCCCATTTCATGGGGGAGGGTGTTTTTCCAAACACTATTCATAGTGGATGGTTATTAGCTCATTTTCTGCTCCCTTTCCCAGATATCCCAAGTATCTTTGGGCAGGATGTGATGGCCTGAGGTCCATTATTAGCCCAAGAACCTTCGGGTGGGGTAGTGTGGTGGTTGGCCAGGTGTGTGCGGCAGGTGGTTTCCCAAGCATCTTCGGGATGAGGCCTAGGTGTCTTCGGGCATGGCAGTGGATCCTTTAGCCCAGGTGTCTCCGGGCGTGGTGGTGGCTGTTCTGGACTAGGTGTTTGCAGGCATGGTTACATGTGACAGTTTTGGCCTAGGTGTGTGCGGGCGGGATTTCAGCAGTAGGACTGCATGTGGTTGTGGCCTAGGTGTGTGCGGGCGGGTGTGGCAGTGGGACTGCAGTGAGAATGGCGAGATTGGTCTGATGCGTAGGATGTCTCAATAACTAGTGGGAAAGTGGCGCGGGGTACCCAAACATTGATGTGCTCTTAATATATATATTACTTGACTTACGTTATTTGGGTAGTGATCCTTGGTGAGGCCTGGGGTGGATAGTTTTCCTTGTTAGGTGTTTGGTTTACTCTTTTTCTCATGGGAATTTAGTACGTTCCCCCACTTGTGCACGAGAGTCTTGGTTTTCCATACTAAGTGTACTTGTATGCTCACCCTACGTATATAAAACTGCTTTCAGATTTCCAGGAGGACTTCGGGGATCACGCAGGACCTTACTAGCTCGGACCTTTGGAGCAGTTGCAGTTGTTGTTTTTCTTTTCCCTTTGGTACTTACCTTGTAGTCACCTTTTTCACTTTGTGGCTTTTACTTTGGAAACATGCATGTGGTAATGGTTTACTTTTGGCTTTACTTTTCCTTCTACCTTGGTGTTGTTGGGTTTTCTTCTCCTTATCTATCGATCCTATAAAATAAAAAGGGTAATGCCTTCCATTTGTGAGAAATTTCTATACCCTTGGTGTTAGTCGCCACTCTGGGACCTATTGAAGGCGGGTTTCGGGGGTCATTATCTCTCCTTCAACTTAAAGAAGGAAGGGCCTGGAAATCTGCTGACCCTTCCCTCCTTTTGGTGAAGGCGGGTCGTGACAGAATGGTATCAGAGGGTGATGGTTGAGAGATAGGATGGAGTCTGGAGTTAGGCACAGTGAGGATTGCATGGGATGGTAAGGCAACGGTGTTGGGTGACCTTGGAGCGTGAATTAGGCCAGGGAAGACCGGCTAGGACATGGGATTTTAGGCCCCCCTGTGATTCGATGCAAGGACTCTGGACCTACCGAATGACCAAGTGAGGCCACACTGATTGCAGGGTAGAGACCCTAGGAAAGGTACATGCATCATAATGACTTGTGTTCTTGTGTTTCTAGGATGTCTTTGGAATTAAGAATAAATTAAATTTTAAGAAGTTTTAAAATGATATTCTGCACTACTTGGGCTTAGGAATTCCTTGTTTACCTTGCAGCTATGGCACCTGGAAGGTGACCACGTGTGGTACAGGCGATAAAGACCCCGGAGACTACTTTGGCTGATCGGAAGAGAGCTGATTGAGAGGAATAGGACGACCAGTGGTAGAAGAATCTTCGAGCCTTCCAGCGACAGGCCCTCGAGAAGTATGAGGGCAGCACCTCCGATATGAAGATGGAAGGCTGGCTAGAGGATCTTGTTATAGCCTTCGGCCTGATTCGGGCCCCGACCGAGTACTGGATTCCTCTGGCCGTTAGCCAGATGCGGGGAGCGGCACGTCAGTGGTGGATGCTTTACCTGGGAGAGAGGAGAGAGTCTGAGGTGGATTGGGTGGATTTCGAGAAGGAGTTCCGGGCGGAATTCTTCTTCTCGACGATGAAGGCAGAAAAGAGGCAGGAACTACTCTCCCTCCAGTAAAGGAGTATGTCTGTGAGGGAGCTAGGGATCAAGTTCAAGGACCTCCTACATTTTGCTCTGGACCTCTTTCCCGACGAGGAGTCTCAGGCAAGACGTTTGGAGGAGGCACTCCAACCCTCCCTCCAGTATGCTGATACCCCCTTTACCCTGCCGACATACTTGGAGGTCCAGAAGAACGCCGAAGTGGTGGAGAAGATGCATGATCTAGGGGGAGTGTCGCGAGAGGGGATCCAGCTGGGACCATCGAAGGGGAAGGCCGCCAGCACCTGGCCTCCAGCGTCAGGACCCTCTAGGTTTCGACCCGTAGGGAGCAGGCCGCAGTAGTTTCAGTTTCGATTCCCCAGCCCTCTCCCTTTTCCTATGGGCCCGGGACCACGGTGCTTCATCTGTGGGAGACCTGGGAATCTCCAGAGTCAGTGCCCCGACTGGGTGCAGTACAGCAGTGGCAGTCATCCCCAGCACCCGCCCCAGCAGCAGCTTCTAGCCAAACCTTTCCAACAGCAGCAGCAGGGACAGCGAGCTCCCGCTCCTCTGAGGTCAGACGTAGGAGGAGGAGGCTAACCTCAGGGTGCTCCACAGGGACCTCGACCAGGGCGTGGTAAGGTAGGTGGCCGAAAGCTGAGGGGCAGGGGAGATGGGCGTGGATAGTTTCACGCTGTAGAGGCAGTAGTTCCAGCAGGGACAGAGGTTGTTCGAGGTACGATCAGTCTGTTTATCACTCTTTCTCATGCTTTGTTCGATACCGGAGCTTCTCACTCCTTCGTTGCACCCAGTCTAGCCCGTTCCTTGGGTCGAGATGCCGAGAGACTTCCAGTGCCCCTGGTGTTGAGCACACCTGTTAGAGGTCAGACCGACTTGTTGTTCATTTTTCGAGGATGTAGAATGATGTTAGGGACACATCAGTCAGTTAGGGATATTCTTCTGCTACAGATTCAGCCATACGATGTCATCCTAGGCATCGACTGGCTATTTTCTGTGTGCGCCATCATCGACTGTTTTCAAAGAAGGGTGGTGTTCTCAGACTTGGACAGCCGGCGTGTTACCTTCACCGACGAGTGGAGCAGTCCGAAGGGAAACAGGAGAGAGGAACCTCTCCTCTCCTTGTTGACTGAGCTGACAGTAGAATCAGTAGATGATGAAATGGTGGAAGTGCCAGAGATCGTCTGTGATTTTATGGACATCTTTCCTGAGGAGGTGACAACTCTACCCCCTCGACGTGATATCAAGTTCGGGATAGACCTGCAGCCCGACGCTCGTCCAATCTCGATGGCTCCTTACCGGATGGCACCTTCGGAGCTACGGGAGTTGCGGATACAGATTGACGATCTGATGAAGAGGGGTTATGTTCGTCTGAGTGCGTCACCATGGGGTGCTCTGGTCTTGTTTGCAAAGAAGGAAGATGGTGGTCTTAGGTTGTGCATAGACTATAGGAGGTTGAATCAGGTGACGATCAAGAATCGCTACCCTCTCCCAAGGATAGATGATCTTTTTGACCAGCTGAAAGGGGCAGGATGGTTCTCAAAGATCAACCTGCGGTCTGGGTACCACCAGCTGAGGGTGAAAGAGAGCGACATCCCAAAGACAGCGTTCAGGTGCAGGTATGGACACTTCGAGTTCGTAGTCATGCCCTTCAGTGTTACGAACGTCCCGGCTGTGTTCATGGGGCTTATGAAATCCATCTTCCGGGAGTACCTAGATCGGTTCGTGGTTGTGTTCATCGATGACATCCTGGTCTACTCTAGATCAGAGGAGGACCATGCAGAGCACCTGAGGATAGTTTTGGAGGTCCTACGATAACACCAGCTCTATGGGATGTTGTCAAAATGCAAGTTCTGGACACGAGAAGTGCACTTCCTCGGGCACGTAGTGTCTGAGCAAGGGGTAGCGGTCGACCCATCAAAGGTTGAGGCAGTTCTTTCTTGGGTAGAACCCAAGAATGAGGCAGAAGTCTGAAGTTTCCTCGGGCTGGCAGGTTACTACCGGAGATTCGTAACCAACTTCTCCCGGGTATCAGCCCCTTTGATGGCTCTGACCAAGAAGGACCAGGACTTCGTATGGAGTGAGCAGTGTCAGTCAGCCTTTAGCTATCTGAAGGAGAAGTTGGTCAGTGCCCTAGTGCTGAGATTACCAGAAGAAGGGGTGGCCTATGAGGTATTCTATGATGCTTTGGGACAGGGCCTGGGATGCGTGTTGATGCAGCGACAAGGGGTGATCTCTTATGGATCCAGGAAGCTGCGTTCCCATGAGCGTAATTACGCCACCCACGACCTAGAGCTTGCAGCGGTCATTTTTGCGCTAAAGTTATGGCGGCACTACCTCATCGGGGAATTCTTTGTGGTCTTCACGGATCACAAAAGCTTGAGGTATATCATCTCCCAGCGGGACTTAAACTTGCGACAGCGAAGATGGGTGGAATTTCTACAGGATTACGACATCGATATCTCTTATACAGAGGGAAAGGGAAATGTGGTGGTTGATGCCTTGATCAGGAGGACGTAGAAGGATGTAGTCTGAGAGTCGGCGGACGCCTGGAAGGCAATGGAAGAGTTGGCTGCATTACACCTGGATACGAAGATGGATAGCGGCAGAGGCTGCCTATATCAGATGACAGTGCAGTCATCCCTGTTTCAGCAAGTGGATGAGTCTCAGTGGGGAGACCTAGAGTGTGAAGTGATGTGCGACCAAGTTGACTAGGGCAATGCTCTAGAAGGATGGACAGAGGATGGTCAGAACTGGATTCTTTTCCAGAAAAGGTTGTTTGTCCCGAAGGCGATGCGCGATAAGGTTCTCAGTGAGTTCCACAACTCACCCCTGGCGGTACACCCAGGAGTTTCCAAGATGTACCAGGGTTTGAAGAGGCCGTTTTGGTGGCCCGGAGTTAAGCGAGCGGTGGCAGAGTTTGTGGCCAAGTGCCTAGTGTGTCAGCAAGTGAAGGCTGAACACCGAGTTCCAGGTGGCCTACTACAACCCCTTAATGTCCCCGAGTGGAAGTGGGATGACATCTCAATGTATTTCTTCACGAGACTACCCAAGGCCCAAGGAGGGTACGACGCCATCTGGGTGGTAGTGGACAGGTTGATGAAATCGGCTCACTTTCTGGCGATCAGGGAGTCGAGTGATGCGGATGCTTTGGCACGAAAGTACGTGGATGAGGTGGTGCGGTTGCATGGAGTTCCGAGGTCTATAGTCTCAGATAGGGATGTATGGTTTTCCTCACGTGTCTGGAGAGGATTGTAGCATGCGTTTGGCACCCAGTTATACCTTAGCACTGCTTTCCATCCCCAGACGGATGGACAAATAGAGCGCACCATCCAGACCTTGGAGGATATGCTGCGAGCATGTGTTCTGGACTCAGGAGGATCATGGGTGCAATACTTGCCTCTAGTAGAGTTTTCCTACAACAATAGCTACTACTCTACCATTGTCATGGCCCTGTTTGAGGCTTTTTATGGGAGGCCATGTCGTTCGCCTATGTGTTGGGACGAAGTAGGAGAGGTAGACATCCTTGGTCCGGAGGTGGTGCAGAACACGACAGAGAAGGTTCAGCTCATACGAGAAATGATGAAGGCGGCCCAGGACCGACAGAAGTCGTATGCTGATACCAGGAGGAGGCCCTTGGAGTTTGAGGTTGGGGACCACGTGTTCTTAAAGGTCTCCCCTCGGCGTGGGCAGCGGAGGTTCGGCAAAGGGAGTAAGCTTTCTCCCAAATTCATCGGACCCTTCCAAGTGTTGCAGCGGGTCGGCGAAGTGGCTTACCAGCTGGCGTTGCCACCGCCAAAACTAAGGATACATGATGTCTTTCATGTGACCCAGCTCCGTCGGTATCAGCACGACGATTCACACGTCCTTGATTGGGGTGAGCTGGACATCGAGGACGACGCGACCTTTGTGGAGAGACCAGTTGTGATCGAGGATCGCAAGGAAAAGGTGCTTCGCGGGCGAACCATTCCCTTGGTTCATGTGTTGTGGAGACATGGTGGGCTTGAGGAGAGTACGTGGGAGAGGGAAGCACAAATGCATACCCAGTATCCAGAGTTGTTTTACGTTTTGTTCCCTGTTGTACCTGTTGTGATAGAACGTTTTGTCTTTTGGCTATGAAATGTACTGGTTTTCTTCCTATGCTTGTGTGTGAAAAGCCCTGGCTATGGGGAAGGAGAGAACCCGAACCCTAATCAAGACGCATTAAGTTGGATGCGATTAAACTCGTGTGGTCGAGCCAGTGCCGCCCAAAGTGGATAATATCTTGACATGGGGGAGGAGACTCCCCAACCCACGTGCCCGGGCAGTTTGGCATGGTATGTTGCTTGGTTTGTGATAGGAAGGTGTTCTTAGTTAACGATGAGGTTCACTCTTAAGAGGTATCTTTTGGGGTGGTTGTTTGGACCCGCCCTTTCCTTCTGGGTTGTTTAAATTCTAGGGGATGAGAATAGTTTGAGAGGTATCTGATGTGATGACCCAGACTCTCTTGGTCCTTCCCTTTGCCAAAATCCGGGTCGTGTCTCAGTGAGACCGATCGGCGCGAGACCGATCGGCACGACCGATCGGCGGGACGGATCGGCGAGGCCGATCGGTGCGACCGATCGGCGTCAGTAGCGCTCCTTTGCGCAAATAGGGTTTTAAACCCTATTCTGAATCGTTTAAGCGTGTTTTTAAGACCCTTAACGCGCATAAGAGCTTTAATTAAATACATAATCAATTCATGAGTTGGCTTAAACCACCCGACCCCCTTTTTAATGATGACTGGAGCCGCGTGGTCAACCCACGACCCCCGCGCCTTAGGCGGTTTCACGTTTTCACCTCAACCGTCCCCGACTCTTATAAACTAAGGGTTAGTCGTGGTTTCGCCTTTCCTCGATCGTGGATTTTCACAAACAGCTTCTGGTGCATCGAGCGCATCATTATCCGTAAAGTTTCGCGCCCCCGGCCTAAACGCCGATTATCTATCAACAAGTAGGGAATTTATCCTTCGTCTCTCTCTTTTGTGTATCATGCGGGGTGGGCGTGCTTTTGATTCTGTAGAATTGGGTAAACCAGACCTAAATAATGATAATGAACGAATTCTATAAAGAAAGAGGGGGGCTGTGATTGTTGATGTTGTCTTATATTTTTATGTTGTTTCTTCTACGACCATCTTGTTGAGTTGTGCTGGCTTATGCCTCCTGAAGATCGAGGCCATTGGTGGTCGTTTTTTGTGAACTAATGAACCCTGCTAATGTTTTAAATGGCTTGTTTGTGGTTGTAAATTCCTACTGTGAAAAGTGAATTGGTTAATCACGTATATCCGGCTGAATAAATTGAAAGCACTAGGATCAACCCTTCTATGATAAATCCTGGTTATAACACATGGAATTTGAATCATGGAGTGTGTTAAGTCGTTTAAATCTGAAAATACCGGCAATCCCTGACTTGTGTTGGTGGTGGTAGTTGGTTGTTTTCCTTTCGGGCCGATTGCTGGAGATGTGGGAGGGGATGGGATCCCCTGTTCTTTTATACCCTCGGTGGTCGTGTGAAATTGGGGATGGGATCTCCTGTTGGTATGGATTTGGGGGTTGTGAGTTTTACATCCGGGTGGTTACTTGTTTATATCATGAATTGGGGTGGAATCCTATGTTGTTGAGAACCAGGTGTGGGCGTTTTGGTAGATGTTTGACTGTTTACTTCCCTGGACTTATGCCTATGCCTACTAGTTTCCCAGTAGTGCTTAAACATAAACATTATTACAGAACGTGAAATAAGAAAGGGGACACATGGGTTGTTAGCGTGAGTCGTGACTCGGACTTGAGTGTTGTTGTGATCTGTAGGCTGTCTAAAGAAAAACCTAGATTGTTTGACTGCTTGTTACCTATATATATATAATTGTAGCTTTGTGTTTTTTATTCACGCCCCACCCAAGTTGAGCACTTAGTTCCGAACACCCCCATTTCATGGGGGAGGGTGTTTTTTCCAACACTATTCATAGTGGCTGGTTATTAGCTCCTTTTCTGCTCCCTTTCCCAGATAGCCCAAGTATCTTCGGGCAGGCTGTGATGGCCTGAGGTCCATTATTATCCCAAGAACCTTCGGGTGGGGTAGTGTGGTGGTTGGCCAGGTGTGTACGACAGGTGGTTTCCCAAGCATCTTCGGGATGAGGCCCAGGTGTCTTCGGGCGTGGCAGTGGATCCTTTAGCCCAGGTGTCTTTGGGTGTGGTGGTGGTTGTTCTGGCCTAGGTGTTTGCAGGCATGGTTACATGTGACAGTTGTGGCCTAGGTGTGTGCGGGTGGGTGTGGCAGTGGGACTGCGGTGAGAATGGCGGGATTGGTCCGATGCATAGGATGTCTCAATAACCAGTGGGAAAGTGGCGCGGGGTACCCAAACATCGATGTGCTCTTAATATATATATTACTTGACTTGCGTTATTTGGGGAGTGAGCCTTGGTGAGTCCTGGGGTGGATAGTTTGCCTTGTTAGGTGTTTGGTTTACTCTTTTTCTCACGGGACTTTAGTATGTTCCCCCACTTGTGCACGAGAGTCTTGGTTTTCCCTACTGAGTGTACTTGTATGCTCACCCTACGTATATAAAACTGCTTTCAGGTTTCCAGGAGGACTTCGAGGATCACGCAGGACCTTACTAGCTTGGACCTTTAGAGCAGTTGCAGTTTTTGTTTTTCTTTTCCCTTTTGTACTTACCTTTTAGTCACCTTTTTCACTTTGTGGCTTTTACTTTTGAAACATGCATGTGGGAATGGTTTACTTTTGGCTTTACTTTTCCTTCTACCTTGGTGTTTTTGGGTTTTCTTCTTCTTATCTCTCGATCCTATAAAATAAAAAGGGTAATTCCTTCCATTTGTGAGAAATTTCTATACCCTTGGTGCTAGTCACCACTCCGGGACCTATTGAAGGCAGGTTTCGGGGGTCATTATCTCTCCTTCAACTTAAAGAATGAAGGGTCTGGCAATCTGCTGACCCTTCCCTCCTTTTGGTGAAGGCGGGTCGTGACAGGATACATCTAGGGTTCCCACTTCGGCTCCCTCCTCTACCTCCAGCTACCCCACCACCAACTGCTATGCCTCCGACTGCTCTGACTCTGACTAGGTTTTCCTCTTCCTGCACCAATCCAGAATATGTCGTATGTATCTTTTCTTTTGTATTTTTTCATACTATTGTTACAATACACATTTTTACCCATTCAATATCAAGGGAATATGTTTAATTCATTCTGTAATTATTCATTCAGTTATTAGTTTTTGTAGCGATCACTTTGTTGTTCCGCCTGATCAAAGCATGTTGTTGTTTAGGTAAGACTAACTGATTTTATTCAGTTACAAGTAAATCCAAAAAATAGAAACTTCAAGTGTATTTAGTGTTAGGTTATTCCTTGAATCTTATTATGATTACTTTTTGGTTCGGTACATTGACATATGTTGCAATATGTCC
This sequence comes from Viscum album, assembly GCA_963277665.1. Lineage (NCBI taxonomy): Eukaryota > Viridiplantae > Streptophyta > Magnoliopsida > Santalales > Viscaceae > Viscum > Viscum album. The sequence goes on along the minus strand of OY728135.1, from coordinate 1,389,405,418 downwards.
ATGTGGAATGATTTTTGAATTGTTGTAAGTCTCCATGATGAATATATACTCATCTTTTGTGTTGGTTTGGATGTATTCATTTTATGGTTTTATCTTCCATTCGTACTGGTTTGTTTCTCAAACTGAATTTTCAATGATCATGTGATGGGGATGCGCATAACAATGTCGTAGTCGTCATCTCGTAGAATCCTTCAAAGGATTTCAGTAACAACCCCTCCACATCAAACTAATCTCCTTACCTCCTTTCTAGGGTTCCTGGTGCGATATCTGTGGCTACATCTAGGGTTCCCACTTCGGCTCCCTCCTCCGCCTCCAGCTACCCCACCACCAACTTCTATGCCTTCGACTACTCTGACTCTAACTAGGTTTGCCTCTGCCTGCACCATTCCAGAATATGTCGTATGTATCTTTGATTTTGTATTTTTTCATACTATTTTTACAATACACATTTTTACCCATTGAATATAAAGGTAATATATTTAAATCATTCTGTCATTATTCATTCAGTTATTGGTTTTTGTAGGGATCACTTTGTTGCTCCGCCTGATCAAAGCATGTTGTTGTTTGGGTAAGACTAACTGATTTTATTCAGTTACAAGTAAATGCACAAAATAGAAACTTCAATTGAATTTAGTGTTAGGTTATTCCTTGAAGCTTATTATGATTACTTTTTGGTTCGATACATTGAAATATGTTGCAATACGTCCATGTGGAATGATTTTTTAATTATTGTAAGTCTCCACAATGAATATATACTCATCTTTTGTGTTGGTTTGGCTGTATTCATTTGATGGTTTTATCTTCCATTTGTATTGGTTTGTTTCTCAAACTGATTTTACAATGATCATGTGATGGGGATGCGCATAGCAATGTCATAGTCGTCCTCTCATAGACTCCTTCAAAGGATTTCGGTAACGAACGCTCCACTTCAAACTAATCTCCTTACCTCCTGTCTAGGGTTCCTGGTGCGATATATGCGGCTACATCTAGGGTTCCCACTTCGGCTCCCTCCTCCACCTCCAGCTACCCCACCGCCAACTGCTACGCCTCCGACTGCTCTGACTCTGACTAGGTTTGCCTCCGCCTTTACCATTCCAGAATATGTCATATGTATCTTTGCTTATGTATTTTTTTCATACTATTGTTACAATACACATTTTTACCCATTGAATATCAAGGGAATATATTTAATTCATTCTTCCATTATTCATTCAGTTATGGGTTTTTGTAGGGATCACTTTGTTGTTCCACCTGATCAAAGCATGTTGTTGTTTAGGTAAGACTAACTGATTTTATTCAGTTACAAGTAAATGCACAAAATAGAAACTTCAATTGTATTTAGTGTTAGTTTATGCCTTGAAGCTTATTATGATTACTTTTTGGTTCGGTACATTGAAATATGTTTCAATACTTCCATGTGGAATGATTTTTTAATTGTTGTAAGTCTCCATGATGAATATATACTCATCTTTTGTGTTGGTTTGGCTGTATTCATTTTATGGTTTTATCTTCCATTCATATTGGTTTGTTTCTCAAACTGATTTTATAGTGATCATGTGATGGGGATGTGCATAGCAATGTCGTAGTCATACTCCCGTCGACTCCTTCAAAGGATTTTGGTAACAACCCCACCACTTCAAACTAATCTCCATACCTCCTATCTAGGGTTCCTGGTGCGATATCGACGGCTACATCTAGGGTTCCCACTTCGGCTCCCTCCTCCGCCTCCAGCTACCCCACCGCTAACTGCTACGCCTCCGAATGCTCTGACTCTGACTAGGTTTTCCTCTGCCTGCACAATTCCATAATATGGCGTATGTATCTATGCTTATGTATTTTTTCATACTATTTTTACAATACACATTTTTACCCATTGAATGTCAAGGGAATATATTTAATTCATTCTGTCATTATTCATTCAGTTGTTGGTTTTTGTAGGGATCACTTTGTTGTTCCGCCTGATCAAATCATGTTGTTGTTTAGGTAAGACTAACTGATTTTATTCAGTTACAAGTACATGCACAAAATAGAAACTTCAATTGTATTTAGTGTTAGATTATTCCTTGAATATTATTATGATTACTTTTTGGTTCGGTACATTGAAATATGTTGCAATACGTCCACGTGGAATGATTTTTTAATTGTTGTAAGTCTCCATGATGAATATATACGCATCTTTTGTGTTGTTTTTATAAGGCCCCAAGCCTTAAACCATACTTAATCTTGAGTTATTAAAAGATTACACATTGAGGATCTTTTCAGGTTTAGAGTTTTAGAGAATTAGATCTTGAAACTTGCATTACATTCCACATTTAAACAAAGTGGTTACATAAAAGACAGTATTCATTTTTCCCATCAACGGAAACATATTTAAAATAAAACATGGATTCTTTCTTGACACTTCCTTGAAACTATCATCAAATCATGTACCTTTCCCTTGACCTGTGAAAAAAATTTCAAAAACTTGGGATGAGCATAAAAATATCAGTAAGGGTTATAAAAAGTATGGAAAAGAAACATGAGTACATATATACATAAGAATGAAATCATACTTTACCCATAAAGAATAATCACTTTAACATACCTCATAATATCATGAATAAATCATATAAATCATAAGACATAAAGGTAACTGGAGGCATTCATAACATTCTTACGTAGGGAGTAACCCTCTTGGTTACGTTTGGAATACCCATCACTGTATATTCCCTAAATCTCTTCGGAGAAACCTTAACGTTTAACCCCTTCACGTTACCCAATGCATTGAAGAGCTATATCGGGCTCACCTTCCCTTAGTTTATCCCAGAACCACCCGTCTTCATAAACAATGCCCAAGAACCATAACATAATCATAGCACATAACTTAATCATAAAGGAAAGATAACGTTCCCACATTGCAATAACAATATATTTTAAGATATTGAATCCATTATAAAAAAACATTTTCAAACCCATTTAAAACATTTAATAAAGTGACTTTTTAATCAAAGTGTCTCATACCACTTTGAAGCTTTTAACATTTTACACCATTAATATCCACATAAATAAATCCTTGATACCATTTTGAAAACATGGATATTAATGAGAAATATTTATAATAATAAATCATTATAACATTTAAAATGATATTTTTGTTAAAGGGTTTTTATCAAAATGAGAGACAATTAAATACAATAATTGAGGAATAACATTTAATCAGAACTTTATAATATCATGAGAATAAATGGATTCATGATATAATATTCCAAAGGACAGTATATACACCATATAAGAGTGAATTGGCGCATAACAACAATGAAGTCTCAATAGAAATGTAAAATGAGATAAAATCCCTTATAAAGAAGGTATCCTTAAATTAAGGATGAATCAATCTCATAATTACGTGTGACAAACATAAATACACCCAATATAAGTGGATATTAAGTGTAAAACAATCAAAGTTCATTCACAAATATTCAAAGGATAACATATTCAATAACTACATGTTTAACCCAAGGAAATCGAAATTGGGTTAAGAAGTTCCCTTGGTAAAATTTGACAGCCTAACGGTGTCACTTCAAAATTCAAAAAATTAGTCGATGAGGGAGTGAATGGTATCTCATCACTTGGACATAAACTTTACATCAATAAGGATATAGAAGAACATATCCCAACATAATAATATGTAAATTAAAAGACATAACAAAAGAAGTCTTTTAAAAAGAGGAGGGTGAAAGGTCACCTTACCGAGTTGGGTAACTTTCGAAACATACACCCCATGGAAGAAGGGTCATATAATGAAGATGTAAATACCCATAAATGAAATTATACTACAAAAAGTGTATAATAATGGTCAGTACATACACTACTCAAAGTAAATAGTGGCAAATGTATCATAAATATCACGAGAATAAAAGTGAGATGAAAAATCCCTTACGAAAACTCGGCAGCCTAACGGCGCCACTTAAATCTTCCAAAAATGGATTTATGAGATCAAATAGGGTCTCTAATTATATGAACATAAAAAGTAAATAATGAGGAATATAAAATAACATCCCCAAAAATATGAAATATGAGCTTAAAATAAATGACATAAAAGAGAGTACTTAAAAAGAAAGAGAGAGGTAGGATTCCCTTACCTCGTGCCCGACATGACTCGATCGTTATTTAATCTCCTGAATAATAAAACTTGGCCAATTTATAATATCTTAAGTAACTACTTTAAATATTATTATTCAGTTCATATCACATATTATAATTTTATAATAATTGGTTAATTAAGTGAGTTCATATCAGACGTTTTTTGTCGATGTTCAGTACATGAGTAAAAATTGAACTTGTTGGAAAAGAATTTCCCATGTAGTTATAGGTACATCATCTCCAGAATATTATTAATGTTTTAAATATCATATATATCCAGTATATATTCATGTTATACTATTCCATAGCATTTTGAGATAAAAAATTAAAAGCACCATTCATGGAGACGGTAGGTCGTACGTACGCATGAACGCTACTTTCATTTTTTGTCATATTAATGGAATTAAAAAAATGAGATATATATATATTATAATTACAGAATGATATCCATCATTTAGATGTAATATATTACATATATAGCCATTATATATATGTACTTATAATAGTACATAACATTTGGAGATAAGAAATGAAATGTACCGTTCATGGAGACGGTAAGTCGTACGTACGCATGAACGCTACTTTCATTTATTTTTTTTTGTACTCAATGGAATGAAATAAAAATTATATAAAGTTATATTATAATTCCAGTAGGATAAAATATGTAATACCATTAATTCCATCCTTTATACGTCCCACATATGGTATTAACGAATCAAATCACTTTGAGGGGGCGGTAGTCCGCACTTCCTAAAATGAAGATATCACGTTTACCCATAATGGAAACCATAAAAGTATGCCATAAATTAAAAATAAAGAATCTTAAGGAAAACATAAACATATTATATATCATATATAAATATATTTACATATTAATGTCCACATTTGACGGTGTTAAAAGAATATTGAACAATCATCGTTTCGTGAGGCAGTAATTCTCCATCCACAGAAACAGTATGTTCTTTAACCATTAGACGAAGGTGTGTGTAAGTGTAGCTCCAATCCTTCACATAAAAACATCCTAGTATATTTAAGATACTGTTTTTGTTACAAAAGAAAAGAATAAAAAGAGTTTAGGGGGTTGGAGAAGCAAAATAAAACAAAAGAACACAAGGGAAGACATTACCTTTAAATCGGGTAACTTCCATTGATTTGAGATGAAAGGCTTCCTTGGAAAGGATTATGCCCAAAGTGAGGATTCAATGATGAAGAGGGGGATGTGTAGAGATGAAATGGGTAGGGGTTTTCCGAGGCAAAGGCTTTGGAAGTGTGGGTAAGGTGGTAGAGGTGGGGGCCTTTTATAAGAGGAGAGGAGGGGCACTCTTGGAAAGTAAAGAAATGTTACTTTATTTTAAAATGATTTTCAGATTTAAAAGGTCCCACATTGGTATAATTCGAGGATAAGGTGATAAGGGTTATAAATATACCCATCAAATAGGTTTTTTAAAAGTTTAGGTCTTCGATTTTACATTATATTTTCATTTTATTTAAATCGTTAAATAATGAGGTAATCGATGCATCATCATGATGTCATAAATAATTTAATTTATTTAATGTCTAAAAATTATAAAAAAACTACTATGATGTAGGAAATCGTTTTATATTTCCAATTATTATTTACAGTCAAAAATATGACTTGTATAACACCATTTAAAAATTGTTTTAGTAAAACAACTCATGTTTGTATCATTTTTACTTTTACATTAAATAAAAAGATATTAATGTCATTTTCCATCCAAAGTGGCTCCATGGGGTCCCCAAGTTGACCCATGGATTGTATTGGTCGGCCATGACACATCCAATAAGGGTAGGACATGTGTCAAGCTCATCTCATATTATTAAAACACTATTTTTACCGTAAACTACACTAATTACCTCTAATCGCGATTAAAAACTTAAAAGTTACTATTCACCAAAAAATTATTTTAATCCCATAGAACCATATTTTACTTCTTAATGACAACCATGTATTTTGGATTTTTTTAAATTCAAAACACAGAGGTGGTAAAATTTCATTTAAACGAAAAATCATTTTTTTAAGTACCACTTAGTGGTTTCACTATTCATCAAAAATTGATGTTTTTCAAAAAAAATACCAAAACTTCACCCTTAGCTATATTTGATATTCTAAATTCAAAAATTATGTATGTCTTAAAAAATTCAAATCATATAATTTACCTAAATTAATTTAATAATTAATTCCCGCTGTCATGACAAATAACGTGTTTTTATGAAACAATATATATCAAAAGATTGGCACTAGTTTAAGTCCAATTTGAAAGTGAAATTAATTCCAATGACCACTATTGGATAAAATGGTAAAAAATATATTCTAATTTTACTTTAAAACCTATTCAAAATATAATCTAAAAATATAAATAAATTAGATTAAAAAGTGGTTTTGAATTAAAATACAACATTTTTCATTATTCATTAAGAAATGAACTTTATCGGAAAAATACCAAAAATTTACACAAAGTAAATTTTGATGTCCCGATTCCAAAGAAGAATTTTATTTTGTCAAATATAACACATAAAATTTTCAAAAAGTGGAATTAAAAGAGGTTCGCCATCAAAAGGCGGTTAATCGACCTTTTAAAGAATATTAGAATTTTTACGCTTAAAATTGGATTCATTCGCATTTTTAATCCTCTAACATTTATTGTAAAGAGTAAAAATATTTGACAAACATATATAATCATTTTGTAGTTAGTTCTGTTCATTCCTTCCATTACAACGTCTAGGCGTTAACTACCATTTAAAATAATATTATTTTATTATTAGAGTGCAACATAAGATTCCCAAGAAACGCGTTGTTGCATATCGGGTACGCCATCGAGCATAAAGTCCCCTTTAAAGTAATATTAATATTTTATTCACAAATATGGATAAATGTGAAAATGTCATATTCTTTATTTACCTAGGGTGTTACATCCTTCCCCCCTTTTGGGAATTGCGTCCTCGCAATTTTAAAATTGGGCTTGGAAACATCATTGAAAATCCCTCATCGGAACAAGAGTCAGTAAAACAATCACTTTAAAATAAAGAAAGAGAAGTATAAAGGTCACCTGATTTAACCCATACTAGGATTCCATGCATGAAAATATGGATATGGAGGAGAAAACAAAGGGTCATTTTCTAATGGAGAGTGATAGTAAACATGTCTTGGAGAAAGTTAACCATAAGAAAATCACAAACTTGTGATGGGTTAAACGGTATTCAATTCCCTAGTAGGAAAAGTTAACAGACAACATTTTTGTTTTAAGTTACTCTTCATTGAGTAATTTATTTTTGAGCTTAACTAAATCATAATGAAACATACATACTTTTCATGTAGACTTTCAACTTTTACTAGATTCCTTAATCAAACTCATATTTTCTCCAAAAGACAAGTATTTAGGATGACTTGTTTGCATTAAGAGTACTATAATCAAATTCTTGAGAATCACCTAATCCACAAAAGAGAACTATATATTTCCCATGTCTTTAGACAAAATCCAAAACCAAAATTGTAAGTATGAGGTCAGATAATCCACAAAAGTATAATCCTTTATAAAAAGAAAATCTATTCTTAATCTCCAAAATTTTTCCAAAAAAAACCCAAAGTTTAATGAAGACCATTCGATAAACACTTGTCCATAAAATTCTTCAAAGTAAACCAAACTAAGATTGAAACCCAAATATTTGAAGGATTTAATCACATAGTCTTCCAAGGTACAAATTAACTTTTATCTTCAACTAATATCAGTTGCTCTTAAATTCTCATATTGAAAAGAAATTAACCTAATCACATATCCTTGATGATAGGTTAATCATTTCCATAGATAACCCAAAATAAACTTACTCTTGATTCCTAAAATCATCTAACTAAAAAGAATTAGTCAAACTAAACAGGGAATTCACGTAGTCCAGTGGAAGGCGATAAATACCAGTCGCACTTTTGTTGTGGGTTCGATTCCCGTAGCTTTGTCTGACGCGACAGGTTGTCACACGGTCTACGTGTTGTCCTTTTTTCCAAAACTATATAATTCTGAAAACATTCCCCAAAATGAGATAAAATATTCAAAAATAATCATAACATATTTGAACCTCAAGTTTATCTCATGCCTTTCATTTTCCATAAGAACATATAATAAACAATAATTACCTCAAACTAAGGATCATATAAACTCTAATGGTTACCTTTATAATTATTACCTGAACTTCCACATCGATTGGTCATCTTGTACATGATGCATTACGGAACATTCCAAGGTTCAAGTGGTTGATCATGACTCCTTGATTGTTGGTTTAGAACAACCATGAGTTTCCTCATTGAATCCCCCATTTTATCTACTCTCTTAATCAGAGAACCACCAAAGTTTCCTTCAAACCTATTGTCACTTTGGTGCCTGCTAGATCCATACATTCACTAAAAACAGAAATGTCAGTGTGAGTATATCAACAAAACCATCATGTACTAATGAAGAAGGTAAACACTAAGATATACTTACTCATTCACTTTATCTAAAACTAGGACTCTTTCTGAAATCCTAACCATTATAGTAATGTCACTTATGCTTAGAGAATACCCTAACCTCTAAAGTTATCTAAATCGACCTCTGATACCAACTATAAGGCCCCAAGACTTAAACCTTACTTAATCTTGAGTTATTACAAGATTACACATTGAGGATCTTTTCAGGTTTAGAGTTTTAGATAATTAGACCATGAAACTTGCATTACATCCCACATTTAAACAAAGTGGTTACATAAAAGACAATATTCATTTTTCCCATCAACGGAAACATATTTAAAATAAAACATGGATTCTTTCTTGACACTTACTTGACACTATCATCACATCATGTACCTTTCCCTTGACCTGTGAAAAACATTTCAAAAACTTGGGATGAGCATAAAAAGCTCAGTAAGGGTTATAAAAAGCATGGAAAGGAAACATGAGTACATATATACATAAGAATGAAATCATACTTTACCCATAAAGAATAAGCACATTAATATACCTCATAAAATCATGAATAAATCATAGAAATCATAAGACGTAAAGGTAACTTGAGGCATTCATAACATTATTACGTAGGGAGTAACCCTCTTGGTTACGTTTGGAATACCTATCACAGTATATTCCCTAAATATCTTCGGAGAAACCTTAACGTTTAACCCCTTCGCGTTACCCAATGCATTGGAGAGCTATATCGGGCTCACCCGCCCTTAGTTTATCATGGAACCACCCGTCTTCATAAAAAATACCCAAGAACCATAACATAATCATAGAACATAACTTAATCATAAAGGAAAGATAATGTTCCCACATTGCAATAACAATATAAAATTTTAAGATATTGAATCCATTCTAAATAAACATTTTCAAAACCATTTAAAAAATTTAATAAAGATATTTTTTTAATCAAAGTGTCTCATACCACTTTGAAGCTTTTAACATTTTACACCATTAATATCCACATAAATAAATCCTTGAAACCATTTTGAAAACATGTATATTAATGAGAAATATTTATATGAATAAATCATTAAAACATTTAAAACGATATTTTAGTTAAAGGGTTTTTATCAAAATGAGAGACACTTGAATACAATAATTGAGGAATAACATTTAATCAGAACTTTATAATATCATGAGAATAAATGGATTCATGATATAATATTCCAAAGGACAGTATATATACCATATAATAGTGAATTGGTGCATAACAACAATGAAGTCTCAATAGAAATGTAAAATGAGATAAAATCCCTTATAAAGAAGGTATCCTTAAATTAAGGATGAATCAATATCATAATTACGTGTTACAAACATAAATAAACCCAATATAAGTGGATATTAAGTGTAAAACAATAAAAGGTCATTCACAAATATTCAAAGGATAACATATTCAATAACTACATGTTGAACCCAAGTAAATCGAAATTGGGTTAAGAAGTTCCCTTGGTAAAATTCGACAGCCTAACGGTGTCACTTCAAAATTCAGAAAATTAGTTGATGAGAGGGTGAATGGTATCTCATCACTTGGACATAAAATTTACATCAATAAAGATATAGAAGAACATATACCAACATAATAAGATGTAAATTACAAGACATAACAAAAGAAGTCTTTTAATAAGAGGAGGGTGAAAGGTCACCTTACCGAGTTGGGTAACTTTCGAAACGTACACCCCATGGAAGAAGGGTCATAAAATGAATATGTAAATACCCATAAATGAAATTATACTGCACAAAGTGTATAATAATGGGCAGTACATACACCACTCAATGGAAATAGTGGAAAACGTAGCATAAACGTCACGAGAATAAAAGTGAGATGACAAATCCCTTACGAAAACTCGGCAGCCCAACGACGCCACTTAAATCTTCCAAAAATGGATTGATGAGATCAAATAGGGTCTCTAATTATATGAACATAAAAATTACAGAATGAGTAATATAAAATAACATCCCCAAAAAAATGAAATATGAGCTTAAAATAAATGACATAAAAGAGAGTACTTAAAAATAAAGAGAGAGGTAGGATTCCCTTACCTCGTGTCCGACATGACTCGATCATTCTTTAATCTCTTGAATAATAAAATTTCATAAATTTATAATTTCTTAAGGAAATCCTTTAAATATTATCATTCAGTTTATATCACATATTATAATTTTATAATAATTGGTTAATAAAGTGAGTTCATATCAGACGTTTTTTTGTCGATGTTCAGTACATGAGTAAAAATTGAACTTGTTGGAAAAGAATTGTCCATGTAGTTATAGGTACACCATCTCCAGAATATTATTGATGTTTAAAATATCATATATATCCATTATATATTCATGTTATACTATTCCATAGCATTTGGAGATAAAAAAATTAAAAGCACCGTTCATGGAGATGGTAGGCCGTACGTACGCATGAACGCTACTTTCATTTTTTGTCATATTAATGGAATTAAAAAAAATGAGATATATATATATTATAATTCCAGAATTATATCCATCATTTAGATTTAATATATTACATATATATACATTATATATATGTACTTATAATAGTACATAAAATTTGGAGATACGAAATGAAATGTACCGTTCATGGAGATGATAAGTCGTACGTACGCATGAAAACTACTTTCATTTTTTTTTTGTATTCAATGGAATGAAATAATAATGATATAAAGGTGTATTATAATTCCAATAGGATAGCATATGTAATACTATTAATTCCATCCTTTATACATCCCACATATGGCATTAACGAATCAAATCACTTTGAGGGGGTGGTAGTCCGCACTTCCTAAAATGAAGATATCACGTTTACCCATAATGGAAACCATAAAGGTATTCTATAAATGAAAAATACAGAAGCTTAAGGAAAACATAAAAATATTATATATCATATATAAATATAGTGATATCTTAATGGCCACCTTTTAATGTGTTAAATGAATATTGAACAATCATCGTTTCGTGAGGCAGTAATTCGCCATCCACAGAAATAGTATGTTCTTTAACCATTAGACGAATGTGTGTATAAGTGTAGCTCTAATACTTCACATAAAAACATCATAGTATATTGAAGATAATGGTGTTTTTACAAAAGAAAAGAATAAAAAGATTTTAGGGGGTTGGAGAAGCAAAATAAAACAAAAGAACACAAGGGAAGACATTACCTTTAAATCGGGTAACTTCCTTTGATTTGAGCTCAAAGGCTTCCTTGGAAAGGATTCTGCCCAAAGTGAGGCTTCAATGATGAAGATAGGGATGTGGAGAGATGAAATGGGTAGGGTTTTGCCGAGCCAAAGGCTTTGGAAGTGTGGGTAAGGTGGTAGTGGTGGTGGCCTTTTATAAGAGGAGAGGAGGGGCACTCTTGGAAAGTAAAGAAATGTTTATTTTAAAATGTGTTTCGAATTTAAAAGGTCCCGCATTGATATGATTCGAGGCTAAGGTGATAAGGGTTCGAAATATACCCATACAATAAGTTTTTTACATGTTTAGGTCTTAGATTTTACATTATCTTTTCATTTTATTTAAATCGTTAAATAATGAGGTAATCGCTGCATCATCATGATGTCATATATAATTTAATTTATTTAATGTCTACAAATTATAAAAAAAATACTATGATGTAGGAAATCGTTTTAGATTTCCAATTACTATTTATAGTCAAAATATGACTTGTATTACCCCATTTAAAAATTGTTTTAGTAAAACAACACATGTTTGTATCATTTTTACTTTTACATTAAATAAAAAGATATTAATGTCATTTTCCTTCCAAAGTGGCTCCATGGGGTCCCCAAGTTGACCCATGGATTTTCTTGGTCTTCCCTGACACATCCAATAAGGGTAGGACATGTTTCAAGCTCATCTCATATTATTAAAACATTATTTTTACCTTAAAATACGCTAATTACCTCTAATCGCGATTAAAAACTTAAAAGTTACTATTCACCAAAAAATTATTTTAATCTCATTGAACCACATTTTAATTCTTAATGACAACAAAGTATGTCGGATTTTTTAAATTCAAAACACAGAGGCGGTAAAATTTCATTTAAACGAAAAATCATTTTTTTAAGTATCACTTAGTGGTTTCACTATTCATCAAAAATTGATGTTTTTCAGAAAAATACCAAAACTTCACCCTAAGATATATTTGATATTATAAATTCAAAAAGGATGTCTATTTTAAAAAATTCAAATCGTATAAGTTACATTAATTAATTTAATAATTAATTCCCGCTGTCATGACAATTAGCATGTTTTTATGAAACAATATATATCAAAAGATTGACACTAGTTTAAGTCCAATTTCAATGTGAAATTAATTCCAATGACCACTATTGGATTAAATAGTAAAAATATATTCTAATTTCACTTTAAAACCTATTCAAAAGATAATCTATTCATATAAATAAATTATATTAAAAAGTGGTTTTGAAGTAAAATACAACATTTTTCACTATTCATTAAAAAATGAACTTTATCAGAAAAATACCAAAAATTTACACAAAGTAAATTTTGATGTCCCGATTCCAAATAGGAATTTTATTTTGTCAAATATAACACATAAAATTGTCAAAAACTGTATTTAAAAGAGGTTCGCCATCAAAAGGCGATTAATCTACATTTTAAAGAATATTAGAATGTTTACGCTTAAAATTGGATTCATTCGCATTTTTAATGCTCTAACATTTATTGTAAAGAGTAAAAATATTTTAAAAACATATATAATCATTTTGTAGTTAGTTTTGTTCATTCCCGCCATTACAACGGCTAGGCGTTAACTACCATTTAAAATAATATTATTTTATTATTACAGTGCAACGTAAGATTCCCAAGAAACACGTTATTGCGTATTGGGTACGCCATCGAGCATAGCGTCCCCTTTAAAGTAATATTAATATTTTATTCACAAATATGGATAAATGTGAAAATTTCATATTCTTTATTTACCTGGGGTGTTACAGTTTTGGCTGTATTCATTTGATGGTTTTATCATTCATTCGTATTGGTTTGTTTCTCAAACTGATTTTAAAATGATCATGTGATGGGGATGGTCAAATGTATTGAATTTTCAAGTGCAGTTTTCTTATTTTTATTCATTTTTATTTTGATTTTTTGAAATGTTATGATAGGCATAAAATTAAAATAACTATGCTTGCCTACAGTTATTTACAATTGATTACAACATAATAATTATTCATCATATTCACATTCTAAATGAATGTTTTACTTTTGATTTTGAATAAGCATTTATGCATATGCATTAAATTCAATTAATGGTTACTTCATGGTGTATGATTTTATATCTTCATATTTAATTTTCTATTTTTTATACAGCACTTCCTGGAACCTGACTCCAACTAGGTTTTCCTCCTCATGAACCTTTCTAGAATATAACGTATGTATCTTTGCTTATGTATATTTTATACTATTTTTACAATACATAATTTTACCCATTGAATATAAATGTAATATATTCAATTCATTCTGTCATTATTCATTCAGTTATTGGTTTTTTAGGGATCACTTTGTTATTCTTCCTGATCAAATCATGTTTTTTTAGGTATGACTAACTGATTTTATTCAGTTATAAGTAAATGCACAAATATTCATGTTTCTCTCCTAAATATTGTATTTAGTTTTAATTATAATTTTTTATAAAATCATGGATTACATGAATAATGTAATATCTGTTTTCATATGCTTCACACTTTAGGTCTGTAACCCTTATTCCCTTGTAGCTTCTGGCTGCATGCAACCCATATTCTATTACACGTATGCTTCACACTTCAGGTATGAAATTAATTTACTACTCCAAAACATAAATCATTGATTCTTCGTTTATTTTATCTTTTCAGTTCAATTGTATATCAATGCACCTTTCATTTTTTTTCCTTCTTTATCATGTTTAATTTTCTATTTTGTATATACCACTTCCATGAACCTGACTCCAACTAGGTTCGCCTCTGACTGATCGGCTTATTCCTGCACCATTCTAGAATATGTCGTATGTATCTTTTATTATGAATTTTCCATACTTTTGTTACAATACATCTTTTTTACCCATTGAATATCAATGGAATATATTTGATTTGGTTTGTCATTATTAATTCACCTAATGGTTTAATAGGTATCACTTCTTTGTTCCACCAGATCAAAACATGTTTTTGTTTAGGTAAGACTAACTAATTTTAATCAGTTAAGAGTATATACACAACTATTCATGTTTCCCTCATGCATATTGTATTTTCTTCTAATTACAAATTTGTATAATAGTATTGGATTACAATCATAATGTAATTTCTTTTTTCTTCTGCTTCACACTTAAGGTCTGCAACCCCTATTCCCTTGTCTCCTCAAACTCTACATCGCAACCCATGCTCCCTCCTGCATCTTCTTCAAACATCTGGTATGCAATTAATTTCCTATTCCAAAACATAAATCCTTGCTTATATTCTTTTTTCTTTTCACTTTAATTGTATATTACTACACCTTTAACCTCAATTTGACTACTTTAATTGCAATATTCAATCAATTTTGATATTATATCTTCATATTTAATTTTCTATTTTTTATAAACCACATACATTAGCCTGGATTTGAATACTCTAATTGCAATATTAAATCAATTTTGATATTCAATACATCCTCTCCAAGTGGAACCAACGGTACATTCCTATTCCAAAATATAAATCATTGCTTCATTTCTTAATTACCTTAAATTGTATATTACATCCATTTCAAATTTTATTGCCTCGTTTCATATTATAAGTTTGAATGTAAAAAACTTCTATTTTGGTTAGGTTTAAGTTATTCCATGGAACATATTCTGATTTCTTTTCTGTTTGAACATTGATATACATTTCCATACATTCATGTTGAATGACTTTTTTTTAATTATCCAAAGTCTTCATGATGAATATGTACTCATATTTTGGTTTTGGTTTGACTGTATTCATTTGTTTTCTTTATCTTCCATTATTATTGGTTTGTTTCTCAAATTGGTTTTACACAGATCTGTTAATGGGGATGACAGTTGTCTTATTTTTATTCATTTTATATTTGTTTCTTTGAAATGTTATAAAAGACATGAAATTTAAATAACAATGATTGCATGTGGTTATTTATAACTATTTACAAATTAATTATGATACATAATTTTCATATTCTCGATAAATGCTTCTCATTTTTATTATGAATAAGTACTTACACATATACAATTCATTTAATGTTTTTTCCAGTGTATAATATTGTATCTTCAGGTTTAATTTTCTATATTGTATGTACCACTTCCATGAACATGACTTTAGTACAACTAAAATTGCATTATTCAATCAAAGAATTATTAAATACATCCTCTCCAAGTGGAAGAAAAGGTAGTTTCTTACTATTGAAACTTATTATTGTACAGCTATTGTTGGGTGTCCAGAACATGTACATAACAGTTGAATGAATCTGACATGTCCTACATATATTTTTGTATTATTTCATTACAAATTAACCAAATTATAAATCTTTATATTTCTAATTTTTTCAATTGTTATATATAGAAATATTTTTCTTGTGTTGGAATATATTGAAGTTTAATATTCAGTAAACTGGTACAATGTTGTTATCCATTATTCTTTATACCATCTTAACTATCTTCATATTTTTAGTAAACTTTTACTTCTATATTATGTGCTACTAATTTTGGGTTTCAAAATATTCGATACATGTTATTAATGCTGTGTTTAGTAGCTCAATACACTGGTTTTTTGGAATATACAACTTTATGGAACAAAGAAGAAGTGGTCGAATTCATGGCCAATGGATCGTTTTCTTTTCTCTATTTTTTTTAAACTTGTACAATATATCACCTGTGATACATTTATTTGAAAACCGGATCATGTACTTTGTTTGAAAATAATTTATGTTTTCTGTTTATAATAAAGAACATTTATGGGATCTGATTACAAAACATTTAAAATTGCAGAACCTTTACATAATCATGGGAAATTTACATTTATAAGTGAAAAAATTACATGTACAGGAGAGTCCATGCAATGTATTTTCTTGAAGATATGCCCAGATTTCAGAACATTGAAAAACCCCTTATTAAAGTTGTATCTCACTTATGAATCTCTTGAAATCCATCACGATGAAGCCTTCAGGTTCAATCTATTGCAACAGATCCACATATAGACCATGTTTGGGACCTTGGGTGAAACAATCGGCCTGACATGATGGTCATCAGGCATGGTGGTACATGAAACTACAACACCATTGAAAGATGATATGATGGGGAGTACATTACACATATGATGATACAAATGAGATTCCAATATTGCACCCTTTTTGTTGGGATCAAGCAATTGCATGAAAGGTGCTCGACTAATAGTACCCTTCAACTTTATTTACTTCAACCTCACTCACAGTCCCTTTTATTTTATTATTTTCAGTTGTAAGACATTCAATTCAACAATAATTATTATAATGATAAGCATTTCAATTATCCATTTTAAACATATTTTCATTCATGTGATTGAATTATCCATCATGAATCCACAACATAATTTTTTATTCCATATTAATTAAACTAAATAATTTCTATCATGTGATTTCTCATCATTTTCCCTAAATTACTATGTACCAATCTTTTGTGATTTAAATATATTAATTACTAATATAGAAGATTATGTTTGCCAAATTGTATTTTGTTAATTAAATTAAGCATTCGTTTTAGTGTCGTGTGAAGACTGTTCATGGGTAGGATACGAAGACCACTGGCCATAGTGGGAAGATTGTTCGTGTCTCAAATAAGCATCGAGGGAAGAATGTTCCTCCTTAAATATGTTTTTTGGATTAGGTAATCACTTATTTTTCCTTTGGGGTTTTAATTACAGCCATCCATTAATGGATTCATTATTTTGAGTCGAGATTCATGGCATAATATCATAATATAAAACTGCTTAGTTACATTTGAGTTAGAATATTTGATTGTACATTATGAAATGTCTAACCATATGATTATTCATCTACTAAAAATGTTATTTTTACCAGGTTCAATTGCTTTTAATGTTGAAGATATATCCCAGGAGGATGGTAGAGATCATGTCGAACAGGATATTCTACTATACACATAAAGACATTGAGAATCACATGCAGCTTCAAAATGTTCTGATAGATGAAATGGTAGTATTATCACAGAAAAAGAAGTATCAGGGTAGTTTATTGGTGAGACGGTGTCAAGAATACTGGTAAAATACATGACTCAACTTAGTTGGCGATTGAGAAGTCTAGAAAGTACTGGTGATTCCAATTCAAGGCCATTTGAGATATCATCAGCATGTTTTAAAGCAGCGTGCTTTTCATGGTGCGTGATGTTTGGGAAGACTTGAATATTTAACATGGGTTCACTCCTTAACTGAATAACATGAGGTTCATGAAATAACATTTCTTAAAACCTTACATTTCTTCACATGACTATTTGAGAGTGATCCTTAAGGCGTGCTGCTGCTTTTTGCATGAATGGATTGCTTTTCAAGAAAAATAACTTGCAGGGAGATTGACATACATAATGTATTTTACTAATTTATGGTTACATGTTTCTATAATTATAACATGTATATTACCATGTGTCGTATACTGTGTATATGATGACTAAATTCCCCAATGATTATCCATATACCAACCATTTCGTGCCTTTTTCACCAGTTGTCATGTGGTCTAGGAGATATATCTTATACAACAAGTAAGATGCCTAAATATGTAAAAAAAAGTAATCATCAACTAGTCAGAATAGTAACATATATGTGTACACATCTATAGATACTATATAGGTTATCCCCATAATAATACATTGTGATTAAAATACATTCAACATTATTATTTATTATTAACTTTTACAAATATAATTATCTTATTAAATGAGTTGTTTGACATGTTTGGGAGGGGATTACTCTCATATCCCATGTAATCAACATAATCATTAAAAAAATTTAAGGGACTTAAGGATTCAACATTGATGAACTCAAAGCAGAAATAACAGATTTAGGAGCGGGGTATAAATTTTTTTTAGTGTTTCCCATAGAAAACAACACTAATGTTCTTCACTTTTAGGAGAAATTGTTTTCAATTTTTTTTTGGAGAGATGAGAAAGAGACAATTCAATGCTAACAGAAATTGATATGTGTGAAAAAAAAGGTTAGAGATTCATTCCTTGAAGCACCCTACCATGGAGAAATCCGACTATCAATTCCCAGTGGCCAGCTATCTATGCCAAGCTACGATGTCCTTGTACGCCATGGAGGATTAGGAAGCTCATATATTTGAGAATTCAGAAGCTCTTATCTCTCTAGATAGCATGTTTATACCTCAATTTCTGTAAAACCTATTCCTAGGCATTAAGACTTTATGTAACTTTGGTTCCTTAATTATTTATTTTATATAGTTGGTTGCACAAATATTTTCAATCTTAATTTTAAATATTATGTTTTTTAAATAGTATTATATAGTTAATAATAAGAATTATTTTATAGTGTTGTGCATCGCACGGGGCAGAGTACTTGTTTTCTTCTATCGGTAGCGTTGATACCAATTCACAACCCACTGATCGTTGGCATTGGTTCCACTATTTCTTCCACCAACACATCCTGTCCCCACCCTGCCTTTATCCCCCACCACCTCATCCACCTACTGCAACTCTCATAGATATCTTTCCCCCATCCTACAAATATTCTCGATTCTAACGAAACCACCCATCCACAGGCTGCATCGCTTCATCTCATTCGTTCACAATCACCAAAAACAAAAAAAGGATACACTTTTACAAACTCAATACACAGAACTAGAACTCCACAGATCTGGAGAACTTGTTGTCATTTAGATGAACTGTCTGTGACCGATGTCGGGAGTAGTCATCAGGCTAGGGAGGAACTATCGTTGTCGTTGTTGTGAACCGAGCCCCAAGGCCAGCCGTTGTTAATCATCCATGGAATAGGAGCAGCACCAAGCCACCACCAGACCAGTTTTGAGGGAGTCCGTAGCAGCGACTATTTGACGAAAAATTGTCGTCGCTGGTGTTTTCTTAGAGGATGTGAACCTGTGCGCTGCTAATGATGAAATCTGAAGCCGCCTAGAATTGCTACATTGCGAAATGTGAAGGAAGAGCTGGTTGATGTCAAATATTCCTTGGATATGCTGGAGCTTGGACCACCGTAGGATTTCACTGGAGAAGAATACCTCCCCCATGTGCAGCATGATTTTGGGGGGAGGAAGATTAAGTCTTACAAAATAATAATAGTAAAAGTATATAAGAAACATAAATAAAATCAGAAATTCAGAGATTAAATAAACTAAATATATTAAACAATTTTAATATTTATAAATAAACATTAAACATTAAAATTATAATAAAACAGAATTATTAAGTTAGTTAACTTAAAAAAAATTTCATTAAAACAAATTTAATTAATTCTACCTTCAAAATATTACATTATAATAAATTAATAATAATTTAATGTTGCCTATTAAATTACTTAATAATAAAATTTGTTAATAAAATACTTACTAATAATTAATAGTTGTAATTTGAATAAAATAATTTTATTTTAAAAACAATATTAAACATAATATTTATAATAAACATTAATAAATTTAATTAATAAAAATCAATAACTTAATGAATAATAACATTAATAAATCCTTTAAGACTCTTAATAAATTAATAACTTTAAATATTTATTTATTTCCATTATGTATTTTACTATTTTGTGTGTTATTTTTGTATAGGTTCATTCAGTGGACTTTAGAACATCCATATTCATCTAACTAACTCACCAAGAGTTAGTTACTGGGGTTTTACTAATGTGACGTGTGGTTCGCAAAAAAACACAAGTGTACGGTGCCACAATGTAATGAAAAGCTTATGTTAGTAGAATCTATGGGTGACTATGCAACAGAAGATGTTGGGTACATAAAACAGACCATGAAACCGATTTGAGGGACTCTCATTCGAACTTCCACAAACACACTAGATTTGGGAGTAGCTCTGGATACGAGATGGAGGCCAAGGTGCCCGAGAGCATAGTAGTATTTGGGGAGTTCTTCTTCCATCATGTTTGAATTCTTATACTCTGTTCTTGTATGTTTACATTTGTTGTATTGATAATGAACATGTTTTTTGGTTAAATCATCTAGTTTTGGTAGAATGTGAAGTTCAACTGGTTATCTTTTAATAGTCTTTTTCACTTCATCATATTGATGTATTCAGTATTGTTCGGTGAGATAAATACTGAATTCATTCAATTACTTGTACCAAAAAAACATAATTTCAATATTTCATAATCAATTGGTGAAATTGATTGTGGAATAATCTTTTAAAATACAATAAGTTCAAAAGTGTGTGGGACTTACGGTGAGTTCGTCCTATTGTCATTTTCAAATAATGACTATCACAGTTGATCAATTTTAGAGTGGTGAACTCTAAACTTTATCAACCTATCAGACGTAACTCATGGTGAGGGAAGTAAGTCACTGTCTTAAAAAGGTGGTATAATATAACTATTTTTATGTGAATTAGTACGCTTTTAAAACCAGTAGTATAGAGATTTTTTCCCAAGCATTATATTCTGGTAGTTCTCTTATCAATATTCTATATTTTTTGTTGTTTACAGATTTTAATTTATTTTCTGATTCAACTTATTCTAGATTAAAAAAACAAAAAGAAGTGTAGTTCCATTACTGATTAATAATTTCACAAATGAAAAAAATATAAAATGTAAAAAAAATAGAAAATCTACTCCACTGCTAACAATAGGGGGGTTATTGAATTTTTTTTGAAATGTTCCAGTAAAATTTTCTTTCTCTAGGGGTTTGACCTTACTTGACACATATATTGTAGATAGTAGAAATATAAATTTTAAACATTGACCTACATCAACGACATTTTAGGTCATGTTTTTGGCACCTTTTTCAGGGAAGTCACGAGCCGTTACTTCAAAAAACAATTATTAAAAATAAACCTTAATAAATGGAAAATTAGAAAACTGTAAAAAAATAGGCTTCTTTCCTTGATGAATTGATACAATTTTCTTATTGTTGAGTATTTTATACTTTTGTTTGCATGAGAATAAGAAATTATGGTGTTAGATTAGATCCCCTAAACCCTGAATTATATAAACATTTAACTTCCCTAAGAAATACAAACAAATTTAAAGTTGAAATCTAGATGAGAGAGTTCCTTCACTTTAAAACATCCAAAATTGTCCAGAACTCTTAGATGAAAATGAAAGGCCTAGGATGAGGGAGCTCCAACTTCCTTGAGTTTAAAGAAATCCTTCTTCTATTACATTATCTCCTAGAGCCTGAAACTATAAGCCAAAACAGTCACACATATCACTTTTTCTTGCTTTTAATGGACTCTCTAATGAGGACTCTCTTGCCTTCATTATAGACTTCTATAACATTGTGCAGCTGCTACCTCTTCCAGGACTCACAAAAAATAAGCAATGAATGAGAGTTTTTCTCTATTGCCTTAAAGATAATTCTATGAATTGGTTTATGAATCTAGATTAGAATATTTTTGAAAATTGAGATCAAGTGTACAATTATTTCAAAATGAAATTTCATCCCTAATGACTTAAAGTTGATCTTAGAACTAAGATAACTAGTTTTTATCAAGAGAATGGATAAGCTTTTTAGGAATCTTGGGATAGATTTTAGGACCTTCTTAGGTAGTGTCCCCATCATAAACTCCCATCTCACCTTCTCATGGATACCTTTCATGAAGGTCTTTCATCCTCTGAATATAATCTAGTTGATCAAGCTATTGGGGGTAATTACAATGATAAAATTGATGATGAATTGTGATAAATTTGTAATAATCTTTCTCTAAATTTAAAATATAAAAACTCAAGAAGAAAAAGAGTCAATAGAAATGGTAACCCAAACACAGGTTCAATGAATGAAACCCAAGCTCAACGTGTGGAAATCACCAACCAATTGAAATCATAAATGAACCAGAATCCAAAACAAACTGTTAACCAACTTGTCTATAAAAACACCAATCAATATTTAAGGGAATAGTGTGTCCAGTGTGGTATGTTTGGGCATACTAAAAAATTATATCTTAATTTTGATATGCCAGCCCAACAACAAGAGAACTCAAATTTTGTTAACTATAGTCCTAGAATTCCTCTTAAATAATATCCACTTTCAAACAATTCTAATCAGTCCTATAAGAACCATCCAAATCTGTCCTAGAAAGATCAAGGCCTAATTAAACAATACACTACCCCTAACTATCTGAATCAACTAAGACCAAATTTTCAAAATCAACAAATTGGCGAGTCTTAAAATTCACAAGGTAAATATGATAATCAAATGTATTATAAGCATGATATAATCTTCAAAAAAATTAACTCTTAAGAGGGAAGATGCATGACTCAACTATCCAAACATCAAAATCAATATGAGTCAGATAAAATTAAAACTGATGTGAGAATGAAGAACATGAAAACCCAACATGGATATAATGCTAAAGATTTTTCATCCAGGGAAAAATGTAGACTATATAGTATCACTAAGTATAACCCTATATATAATTACATGGAAGTAGTAACTATATGCGGGACGAATACTCAAATTGTTGCTGAAAAAACATTAAAATGCCAAAAATGAAAATCTGCTTGAATCTGGTAATAAAAATCTGCCTTATTCTCATGCTAGAAATTCACATAAATTCATAAAAATGATCAAAATTTGAATTTTTCACCTAAAGAACGATCTGAAAACTCATCTACAAATCAAAAGAATCAAGGAAAAGAAAAATTTGAAGAAGTGGTTGGAGATATACCTACTATCCTTAAAAAAGTTTCCCCACCAATCCCCCTCCCTGAAAAGCAGAATCAGAAAAGTAACACCAAGGCTGAACTTATTCAGTTCCATGGTCTCCATTCCAAATATCATGTAAATATTCCATTCAATCTATCCTTAATTCAAATTCCATATTATTTGAAATCTATTAAAATATTGTTTCAAACAAAAATTCCCTGGAAATATTTTATACTTACAGCCTCACTAGAGAGTGAGGTGTTGTACTCCAAAAGAAAATCCCACCCAAACTAAAATACCCAGGTAGCATTGTCATCCCCTATACCTTAGGAAATTCTAATCTTCTCAACTGTTTGTGTGATTTAGGTTCTATCATCAATCTTCTCCCATATTCACTTCCACGACCTACCTTCACCGTGATGATGGAAGGGACAACACATTTCTAGGCCCTTTTATCCTCAAGTTGAAGGAGAGATAATGACCCCTAAAACCCGCCTTCAATAGCTCCCAGAGTGGCGACTAGAACCAAGGGTATATAATCACACACAAAATGGATGGCATTACCATTTTTTTAGTAGGATCGGGATATAAGATAGCAAATCCTAAACAAAGACAAAACTAGGGGAAGAGGTATAAAAAAAATCATTCCCATATGCATGTCCAAAAGTAAATGATACAAAAGTATAAGAAAACCCCAAAGTAAAGTACCAAAGAAAGGAAAAACAAAAACAACAACCATCCCAACGTCCGAACTAGTACGGTCCTGCACAATCCCCAAAGTCCTCCAAGAAACCTGAACGCACTTTTATATATGTAGGGTGAGTATACAGGTATACTCAGTAGGGAAACCCAAAAGCCCTCATGCACAAGTGGGGAGACATTCAAATGCCCATGATAAAAGGAGATAAACAGAGCACCTAACAAGGAAACTATCCACCCCATCATCACCAAGGCACACTCCCCAAATAATAAAATTCAAGTAATGTAATATTATTACCACATCAATATTTGGGTACCCCGTACCACTTTCCCATTAGTTATTGAAGACATCCTATGCATCAGATCTCTCCTTCCATTCTCAGTACAGTCTCACTTCCACACCCCGCCCGCACACACCTGGGCTATCACAACTGCACATCCCACCCACAAACATCAGGGCTATCACTACCACATATCCCACCCATAGACACCTGGGCTACAAAAACCAAACGTAACCATACCTGCACACACCTAGGTTCGAACAACTACTACCACGCCCGAAGATACCTGGGCCTCATCCCAAAGGCACTTGGAAAACCACCTTTTCCGCACACACCTGGGCCAACCACCACCACGTACCCTGCTTGAAGAATATAGGACTATAATGGACCTCAAGCTATCACAACCTACCCGAAGTGTCTTGGGCTAGTCGAGAAAGTGAGAATAAAAGGAGCTAATAACCATCCACTTATAGGAGTGTTGGGAAAATACACCCTCCCCCATGAAATGGGGGAGTTTGGCACGAAGTGTTCAACTTGGGTGGGGAACAAATATAAAACATAAGAACTAAATTATAAATATAGGTAAAAAATCACTCATCCCAACCTAGTGGTTCTAAAACCAACCCAACCACAAACACCCTCATTACTATTCATTCATAAGATGCATCACAACCATGTTGAAACTCATTCCTGGAAAACAATTTTCCATTGAACCCATTCTTGTTTTCATATTAAAATGATTAAATTTAAAATAATTCTTCACTACTGGTAAATTAAGAGGCATAACCACAAGCAAAGGAAGGAAAAATAGCCAAGCAGCAATTTAAGCATTCACACCCGGTTCTATTGTAATGTCACAACAACAAAAGGGATCTGTGAGATCCCTCGAAGTATTGGTAACAAACCAGGTCCCAACATATGGGCACACGATCAGAATCCATCAACTGAACCACAATAGGGGATCTCATCCCCATCCATGTCACATCACAAGAATCAACCGTAAACATTACCAGAACATTGAAAGTGAGTTTTCAAATTTGAATATGTCATTCATTTAGTTCCATCATTCCATTTGGTTGAAAAGGGTGATCACACAAGGATTCTTATTCATTGGGATCCATTTAATCAATCGAGTTTACGTGATTTACCAGTTTCCATGTTACATCTATTTAATCATATAATTAACCAGAAAATAGAGGATCATTAGTGCACATGTAAAGACCACCAACAACCTTGATTTTCAGTATACATAATCATATAAAATCCACAACATATAAATAGGGGTAAAAGAGTACACTGGAAACATCAAACACACCCCTTCATCCTTAAAAGTACATTTATTATCTTCATTAAGGTCTGGTTTCATCCATCCCCATAGGAAAAAATTTCATACCCCCCCTACATGATGCATAGTAATGAGAGTATAAGGAAAAACCTTCTTGGATGATCAACGATAGAAGTTTTTCTCCACGCGCCATGAACTGGGATGCGTGACTTGAAGGGGAGGAACTATGAGGACTCCAAGAATGAGAAATAAAGGCTACAGCACAGGCGCACCACTTGCCTCGGGAAGGGGACTCCAAATGAACTAATGGGGGAACGAACCCAGCCAAGAAGAAGAAGAAAAAAATTCCAATGTGATATAAAGAGGTGAGATCCGAGAGTTATGGGGTAAAAATTTTGAATGGCTTTAAAGGTGGATATTGGTTTCACCATGCTGTTGGGTGGTTACAAACAATGGGATTCATTATTATTTAATTTTTCATTGAGGAGGTTTCTGTAACAACTGGGGGTTAAAAGAATTTATTTAAACAGAGGAAACATGTAACACTAACAGATAGTATGGTTCTGTGAGGGTCTCCCCACTCTTAGGGGACTTTAGATATCGTTTATGGGCATTAAAAACATTCTTGAACCACTTTAAAATGTTTTTAAAAAATACTTAAAATTTGTGTTACCGGGAAAACTGGGGAAGAAAAACCCAACAAGCCCCCCGTGGCACCCATCGGTGACACACCGATCGGCGACCCACCATTCGGCGTCACACCCATCGGTGTCACATTGATCAGAGACTCACCAATCCATAACCCACCGATCGGTGCCTCACAGATCGGTGTTTCACTGACCGGTGGCCCCCCGACCAGTTTCACTGATGGTTGACACCACGATGACATCCTGCCACCAATATGCTGCCTTTAGGATCCAGACCTGATGGGTCTAGGGCATTCCAAACACCAGGAATTTGGAAAAGGGATGGAACAGGAGGTTTTAGGCCATTATACTCACTGTTTCGGCAGTTGAGTTTGGGTGATCTTCAGCCCACAATAGTCATATTGCAGTTGGGTGATTTATCTTTCACTCATCCTGTGGGTAGTACTGATGACATGCTAGTTGGCTTAGAGAAGTTGTTTCTTCCAGCATAATTTTTTGTCTTAGACATGGAGTGTGATCAAGAGGTTCCCATCATCTTGGGTAGGCCATTCATGGACACAAGTGGTGCTTTTATTGATGTCTATAAGGGTTAACATATTTTTAAAATTAGAGATGAACAAGAAGAGTTCAATGTGATTAAAAAATTTAAAGGGAGAAATTTTCTAAAAATAGTTCAATGGAAGAGTCTTTAGAAAATGATAACTCAATTGTAAACTCTAAAGAATCTGATAATCGATCTTTTAATGAAGAAAATAATATATAATCTGAAAATCTTATTGAATCACTTGTAGAAGATCAAAACTCTACTCGAATACTGAATCTTGAAAAATATCCACAACTAGAAAACTGTCCAATTTATTCTTTAAAAGAGTCCTCTATTTCTAAACATAAGAATTTTATGATTGAATTTTAGGGTGTTTCTATTATCATTAACCTTATTGAACATTTTGATGTTATTGATGGAGAACTTATAAGACAACTTGATGATTCTTCTTTGATTAACTTGTTAAATTTTGATATGGAATGTCTGGACTGTATGTTGCCCACTTTTGAAAGCATAATGTTATTTCTGAATCTGAACATGAAATTCAAAATCTTTCATCATTCAATACTCTTTATAAGAGATGTGTTAAAGATAGTGGACCTCCCAGGCCTATGAGTCTTCCTTGTAGTTTAGAACCACCCACTCTTAAACTGAAACCAATCCCTTCCCATCTTAAATATTCATTTTTTGGTGAGAATTATACTTTGCCTATTATAATTTATTCTGATCTTAATGAAAACCAAGAGTAAATATTGTTAATTGTTTTAAAGAAGTTTAAAACTTACATAGTCTAGACCATAGCTGATATAAAGGGTATTATTCACTCATTTTTTATGTATAAAATACCTATGGAGGCTGACCATAAGCCTTCGGTAAAGTGTCAAATAAGATTGAACCCAAACCTGAAAGATATTGTTAGAGAGGAAGTGATTAATTTTCTGGACACTAGAATAATATATCCCATTTCTGATAGTGATTGGGTCAGGCAAGTACAGGTTATTCCCCGGAAGGGTGGTTTCACTATAGTAAAAAAATGAAAAAAAATAAAGAAATCCAAGTTAGGAAAGCCACAAAATGGAGAGTCTATATAAATTGTAGGAAGGTGAATTTAGCCAATAGGAAGGATCATTTTCCAATACCCTTATTTGGTCAAATTCTTGAGAGGCTTGCTGTAAATAAATATTTGTGTTTCTTAGATGGGTTTTCAGGTTACAAACTGATTCTTGTTTCTCTAGAGGACTAGGAAAAGACAACTTTCACATGCACCGTTGGGACATATGCTTACAAGAATATGCCCTTTGTGTTGTGTAGAGCTCCATCCACCTTTAAAAAGTGTATTATGGATATCTTTTCAGACATGATTGAAAGAATCATTGAAGTTTTCATGGATGACTTTTGCATTGTGGGAAGTACTTTAGACTCTTGTCTAGAAAATATTGAATGTGTTTTGGAGAGATGCATTGAAACTAACCTTGTTCATAATTGGGAGAAGTGTCAATTCATTTTCACTATGATTATTGATTTAAGTCATGAAATGTCAAAGATAGGTTTGGATATTGATACTGCTAAGATAGAAGTCATTCAAAAATTGCTACCTCTTGAAAATGATAAATATATTAGAAGTTTCATAGGTTATTCTAGTTTATACCAAAGATTCAGAAAAGACTTTTCCGAAATAACTAAGCCCTTATGTTCTTTGTTTTTCAAGGATTCACCTTTCAATTTTGATGAAAACCATTTGAAATCATTTAATCTGATTAATGAGAAACTCAATACATCACTCATTATCACTTCACCTGATTGAAAACTACCTTTTGAAATTATGTGTGATGCTATAGACATGGTTGTAGGTGCTATCATTAGATAGAGGAAAGATAGAAAACTTCATGTAGTGTATTATGATATTAGACTACTAGTTGATGCCCAAATAAATTATACCACCACAGAAAAAGAATTGCTAGCTATTGTGTTTTCTTTAAATATGTTTAGACACTATATCTTAGGATCAAAAGTAATAATTTTCACTAATCATTCTGCCTTCATGTACTTGTTGTATATGAAATAAACTAAACCGAGGCTGATTAGATGGATTCTTTTTTCTACAATATTTTGATTTAGAGATTAGGGATAACCAGGGAGCTTAAAATTTAGTTGTTGACCACCTATCCATGCTTCCTAATTCTCAATCCAAATATCCTTGGGTAATAAACTCTTCCTTTCCTCATGAGAAGTTTCTCACTGTTTCTATTACGAAATCTTCATTGTTTGTAGATTTTTACAACTAATTGGCTGTAGGTTTATTTCCCATAAATATGTCAAATAAAAAAAGAAATAAATTCATTTATTATCTTAAATACTTTCTTTGGGATGATCCTCTATTTTTTAGGTGATGTGTGGATGGTATTCTTAGGAGATGTGTTCCTGAGGAACAAATGTTTCCTATCTTAGAGAGTTTTCACTCCTCACCTTGGGGAGGTCACCATGGTGGTGAGAAGACTGCTCAAAAAGTCCTACAATCTAGTTACTATTGGCCTACTCTTTTAAGGATGATAAACTCATTGTGGATGGCTGTGATAGATGCCAGAGGCTTGGAAATGTGGGTAGGAAGTAGGAGTTACCCAAAAAAAAGAATTCTAGAAGTTGCTATTTTTATGCCTGGGGTTTAGATTTCATGGGTCCATTTCCATCATCTCATGGGAATGAGTATATTCTTGTTGCTATTGATTATGTGTCAAAATGGGTTGATTCAGTTGCACTTCCCAACAATCAAGACAACTCTATAATGATTTTTGTCAAAAAGAACATCTTTACAAGATTTGTAGTTTCTAAATCCTTTATCACTGATAATGGAACACACTTTAAGAACTACAAATTTAATGATTTGATGGAAAAATATTGTTTTGTTTATAAAACTGGAACTCCTTATCATCCAAAGTCCAGTGGACAGGTAGAAATTTCAAACAAGGAACAAAAACATATACCTAAGAAAACATTGTCCAATTCTATGAAAACCCGGTCCCTTAAATTGGATGAAGCTTTATGGGCATATAGAACTTCTTTCAAGACCCCAATAGGAATGTCTCCTTACAGGATGTATGGAAAATGTTGTCATTTACTAGTGGAGTTGTAGAATAAGTCTTATTGGGATGTTAGGGCTTTAAACATTGATTTTAAGAGTACTGGTAAGAGGAGATTACTTAAACTAAGTGAGATGGATGATATTGGGAAAGAGGGTTATGATAATTAAATGATTTATAAAGATAGGTCTAAAATCACTCATGATTCTATTATACAAACCATAGATTTTAAACCAGGATAAAAGGTCCTTCTATTTAAATCTAGACATATAATCTTTCCTAGAAAACTTAAATCCAAGTGGTCTTGACCTTATACTGTTGTGAGAGTGCTTAATAATGGATCTAAAGAAATTATAATTGGAGAGAACAAACCCACGTTGGTTAATGGGCTGAGATTGAAACGTTATTTTGAGGGACAACCAAAGGGCTTGGCTTCCTTCACTATGTTTGTAAATTGATCTTAAATATATTCTGGCTAAAGATTTTAAAACATATCACTGCATGGGAGGAACCCCATGGTATTTTTCATTAATTTGTTTCATTTTAACCTTGAATAATGTGCGACTTATGTGCTCTATTTTTTGGACGTTTTTGTTACAGCTTTTTCTTGGTCACTTGGTTTTGTTTCAGGGTTATAAGTAGCTAGTGTTGTGTCATTAAGGGAGTGTAATTCCCAAGATAAGGATTAATGAAAAACCTATTTAAAGAAGTGTTTCAATTCTTGTATTCATTTTACTTCTCCAATTCACTTTAATTAAATTCACTACTAAGTCACAGTTATTACTATTGGTGAGTCAATGATTGTTACTTTATAAACATCTATTGCTGCTGTAAAAATTCATCTTGTAATTGGAAATTCTTCTGCATGTTTTTCTATTGTAATAACTGATTTTTCATATGTTTAAAATTCTACTTATATTTTAAAAAAAGTAAGATTTTTTCACCATGTAAATAACAATTATGCATGTAATTCACTACTGAAAACTAAATTTCATTATTATTAAAATATTCTCACTACTTGAAACTAAGTGTTTGGGGTGTACTTGTAGGATGATTTTTTTATTGAATCTGCTTTAGGTTGGGGTGTTCTAGAATTCTTTTTTCTACTTTATTGAACACATTATTGAACTCAGTCTAATAAAATGCTTACACCCAGTACACTGTGCTCTAACACCTCACATGGTACTTTTGAGATGTATTGAAAATTATTCATTAGAAATAAATGTTAATGATTGTATTTGATAATGAACTTGCTATTAAGTTATTTATTGTGGAAAACAACATTTTTGAACTTCAAAGAGACCCTTTATACATATCATCGATTTATTAAATTGAAAATCTGTTTTGAACATAAACTATCAAATTTTTCTTCTCCATATTTAGAAGTAAACTTTGGGGACAAAATTGGGTTTTAAGTGTGGGGAGGGGGTAAATTATTGACTTTTTTGAACTATTCTTAATTGAAAGCCCATCAATTCCAACTACAACATCAATCTTTTTGTAAAAAATTGTTAAAATTTTTCAAAAGCCTTTCATAATTTTAGGCTTTATACTTTACTCAAATGGGTCCTGCCTATGGATAGTTTTTCATTGGTAGTTAAGTTATGATTTGTGTCTAAAATTATTGAGGATGGTTGATTTTTGAGTGGTATTTCTTAGTGGTTTTATAAAAATTGGTTTAGGGACTATTTTTGAGAGTGATATGGGTGAC
Organism: Viscum album; assembly: GCA_963277665.1. Lineage (NCBI taxonomy): Eukaryota > Viridiplantae > Streptophyta > Magnoliopsida > Santalales > Viscaceae > Viscum > Viscum album. The sequence continues at coordinate 1,389,373,734 of OY728135.1, read as the reverse complement.
CTATTAGTGGAGTTATGATCATAATCTTTCGAACTGGATGTTTGATCTTGATTCTAGGGAACTCATTTCCTTTTAATTATTAAATTAATTGCCTTAATGAGACAATGTGAATGGTTTTCATAAAAATCTTTTGGAGGTATAATAATCTGGGCATCTTGGATCCTACGGTGAGTCTCTAAGACCCTAGATTCTCAGTGTGTTTCTATTCACTTTAAGCCCTCTGTACACCCTAAATAAGTGCATTGCATGGTGCTTAGCACATGATACATGTCTTGGAAAAAATAAAATAAAGTGTCTAGGGTCAAAAATGAGTTCATTAAGGTGAGGGGAATGATAAATGCCCGACGATGAAAGGGTCATCTAGTTTATATAGAATTCATTTAGGTTGTTTCATTAAGGTGATTCACAAATAAAATTAATTATTTTTTAAACTTAGGAAAGAGTCATTATAGATAGTTCCTGCTGTTAAATTCTTAAGTCTACTAAATTTTTTCCTGTTGTCACTCTTAAGCTTAGAACTAAGGCTTGAATTGAAATGATCACGAAGAAGAGTCGTGTGTGAGGCATGACACTTTCTTGATTGATGAATCTTTTCTATCTTGATTACCCTTTGAGTACTCGTTCGAAGTAAAACTTGATTTGAAAATATCTTTTCAAAAACATGTTTTAATGTTTTTCCCTCTTTTCATAAGTGGTGGACATGTTATAGTTTGAGCTGAATCATAAATACTACAATCTGTTTTTCAAGGATAACAAAGCAAGAAATTGTTTAAGGGCAAACAATACTTGTGTGAGGGAGAATTTGACGTGGCTTTATTTTTACATGGTTTTTCGACATATTTTTACTTAATTTTTAATGATTTAACTAATAATTTAAGCACTTTTTAATAAATAATTGTACTCTAGTATTTTTATAATTAAAATTTTCACTTAATCAATTTTTATAATTAATTAAGTATTTTTAGTATTTAAATTAATAATTTTAACCTTACAAACTTTTCTAATTTAATTATTTCTCTTTTAGTGTTGTTTGGTCATAATCTGCTTAACATTTTAAGCATATGAAATGTTTTATTATTTAATTTATTAATCATTTATTTTTGAACTACTAAAATTGTATTTATTTTAATATTTTACAATTTAATTTAGTTATCTTAAAATATATTAACTTCACGAATTAATATGTTTAATCATCCTGAAAATTTATTAAGTTAAGAATTTGAGTTTAAATTAAATGAAATAGTGCACTTTTAACATTAAGTATTCACTTAGTTTGTTAATTAATTAATTAATTTAGAGTTTTTAAAATTTTATTATTTTATCGTAAGTATTTTGTTTGAATTTGTTTGTGTCACAATTTGTTATATTTTTTTAAAAACACTCACCGGTGTTGTTGCACAGAGGTATATTAAAACATTCATGTTCATCTAACTATTCAAAATAATAATGAATTTAATTTACTTATTTTCTTCGCATTTTTACTATTTTTTGTGTTCTTTTTGTGTAGGTTCATTTAGTGGACATTAAAACATTCATGTTCATCTAACTAACTCACTGAGTGTTAGTGATAGGGGTTTTAATAATGCGACGTGTGGTTCAGAAAAAAACACACGTGTGCAGTGTCACAATGAAATTTTAGGCTTATGTCGGTGGAATCTGTGGGTAACTATGAAGTAGAAGACAATGGGTACTTAAAACAGAGCAGACATCAGATTTGAGGGACTCCCATTTATACTTCCACGAACACACCAGATTCGGGAGCAGCACTGGAGATGAGCTTGAAGGCCAAGGAGCCAAAGAGCAGAGTAGTGTTTGGGGAGTTCTTCTTCACTCGTTTTGTAAATATTGTACTCTAATATAGTATGTTTTTATTTTCTATATTGATAATGAACATGTTTTCTAGTTAAATCATCTAGTTCTGGGAGAAAGTGAAGTTCCACTGCTTATCTTTTAATAATCTTATTTACTTCATCAGTTGGATGTATTAAGTATTGATATAAAAGATCAATATTGAATTCATTCAATTTCCTATACAACTAAAACATAATTTCAATATTTCACAATCAATTGGTGATATTGATTGTGGAAAAATCTTTCAAAAGATAATAAGTTCAAAAGACTTCAGGACTTATGGTGAGTTCGTCCTATTGTCATTTTCAAATAATGACTATCACAGTTGATCTATGTCAGAGTGGGGAACTCTGAACATGATCAACTTGTTAGACTTAACTCAGGTCGATAAAAGTAAGTCAGTATCTTAAAAAGGTTGTATACTGCAAAAAAAAATAAATGAAATATAATGCTTTTAAAACCAGTAGTATAGAGAATTTTCCCCAGGCATTACATTCTGAAAGTTCTCTTACCAACATTCTATAAATTTTGTTGTTTACAACTTTCAAATTTTTTTCCCAAGTCATCTTATTCTAGATCAAAAACATAAAAACAAATGTAGTTTCTTCTACATAATAATTTCAAAAAATATAAAAAATATAAAAAGTAAAAAAAGAAAAAAGAAAATCTATACCACTGCTGACAACAGTGGGGTCTTTAGAAAAAATGTATAAAATTTTTGTTCAAAATTGTCTTCTATGTGGCTTTGACCCTGCTTTCCATATATACGATAGTAAGTAGGAATATAAATTTTAAACAATGGATTACTTCAAGAATGGTTTCGGTCAAGGACCATTGGACTTAAGTCCTTTTAGTGTTTGAAAACTATAACAATTACACGCCAAAAGTGCCCAACATCTTCAAATCAGAAATACTTGCACACCACCTAGTCCATTAATAGGAACTTGAGTTCCCTACTACTGGGATCACCAGTGAATACTCTTGATGTACTGAGCAAGGTATCTCCCCCATATTACCATACAGTTTTTTCATCGCTTAATTGAATATCAGGTCTCTGAAGTCCACTTGTGTGCCTATACTTTTGCGCCCTTACCTACAGGGGATCCCCTCTTTGATTCACTTACTCTCTCTCATTTACAAGCCATCAATCCTTCATCCAATCCATTCATGATAAGGATTCTTCTTCTTTGCCTCCCTTTTCTGAAAGGGACTCTGCCGAGACCTCCACCAAAACCACCTAACATATCAAACCTTAGAGAAAGGCACATTAGCGGGTCTCCTATTTGGTTTTGTATATCCACAGTCAGAGGTTTCCCACATTTGTTTCACAATGGGTTTAGGATTCATGGATTCTCTATGGGTTTGTATATCCATAGTCACATGGAACTTTCTCCATGAAACAATGTTTGGAAGCTCTCGGTTTGGAGGAGGGTTTGGTCTTGGCCTCTCCCTTATCGAAGAGATGGCCCAAAACCTCATGTCTCTAGTAAGAAAGGTACAATTCACACTTGTTTTTCCATGCAAGTATAATAGAAGTTTCCCTCCCCTACTAGGATCAATTTTAGGGAAGCCATCCTTGTTAATCCCCTAACATTAATCCATTCTTCCATTCATTGGACCTTTGTCCAATGTAATGAGTATAGAGGGAAATCTCATCACCTCGCCCTCTTCCACAGTCGACGTGCCATCTTCCACTAGTAGAGGAGGAAAAATTTGAAAGTGCAAGTGCCTTTGTTGAATCTTCCACATCCTCTTTTTTCTCACACCGAGCATGACTCACATGGGCTTAGAGATTTGAAATGATTACATCATGTGCGCAAATACTAATGATGGATGAAATATGAGAACTTTGATTCTCACCATAATCGAGATACGTAAGAAGCCTTCTCAGGGCCTGAGATCACTAGATATCCTCTTCAGAAATATAACCCAAATACACTTAATATGGGCCTCCACCTTTAGAATAATACCCAAGATAAACCCTAAAATCATTAAGGCATCCTTTTCTAGAAGTATTCCCAAACTCATTTCTCTCAAAGGACTATACTCTCCTCTGAGACTAATCAAACTATTTGAGCTTTGATTCCCATCAATATGTGATACATAGGAATCCTCCTTGGGGTTCAAACACAATACCTTAAATCAACCTTATTCTCCTTGGTCCATATTCCCAACAGGGTCTAATCCTACATGGAATCCCATATCCTTTCCAAGTTCCTTGGGATGCTTCTACATAAGTCCCATAGAAATCATTGACTAAGAAACTTTTTCTTAGGGGTTGTTATCACATGACCTTAAAAGGTATTATGTGTCCCATTCAGTGGCACCGAACTACGAGGGTTCTAATTCCTTTCATAAGGATACGTAGGTAGCCCATTTTATGGGAACGATCCCAAGATCAAACCAAAACATCATCTCCATAGATGAAAGTAAATTCTACAATTCCCCATTGAGTGGATTAAAAACCAGTATCATCATAACAATGATTAAAATAATATTGAAATAATATATTAAAGGATACAATTGATGGAGAACCTTGAATACATATGGATATCTCCACTGATGAAGAACCTTGAATACATACTGATGATTAAAAATTTTACACATGTTAATAAGTGATTTCAAATTCCAAGTGAAACTTATATAACACTTGGTGAATTAATAATGATTCATGAAAATATATTAAATTTAAAAATAGAGTCTGGGAGTATACAATAATTCCCCCTAATAAGGTATGATGAGTCTGACCTCCCATCCTCTCTGCCAATGTACGTTCCTAAGTATCTTAATGTTCAAAATTAATGAACGCCTATCTTTGGAAGGTAGGTCCCTTTTTTGGATAAAGAAATATGGAATGTTTCTGGATCCATAAATAAATCCAATGGAAACCACCTGGAAGTAGTGATTCTTAAAACTAGAATACAAGATTCAAGGAACTACGAAACAAAAATGGTGAACCCAACGTTAATCCTTAACTATGTTAATAATGTTACCCACTGTTTTAGCCCCTATCAGTTGATAAAGGAAGGCCATACAAAAAAATCAATTATGCATACAACATCAGTGAACTTCCCAACTGCTACTCAAGATGGATCCCCAGACATGGTAATGAAATAATCACCATCCCAACATCTTCAACACTGGGTCTCTAATGTGATGGTAATGAAATATCGCAGACATGGTACAATCCAGACTTTAGAGGCTTCTCGGCAGGCCCTCTAGGTAAATAACAATCCTTGATCATCTGGCCAACGATGACCAATGATCAAGAAGCATATGGTGCTAACCACCATCTTTATATGTTTCGGGTATTTATCCCTATAATGAAACAATCATTCCCTCCCATACTATAGGGTGGTGGATCAAGAGGACACTCAATACTCAATTCAAGAATGCATGAATCCTTCTTGAGGAATCCCACATGTAATCTCCACCAGCAGAATCATGCAATAGTGAACCCCCGACATGATGGGGTGATGCCTCTGGACATTCGTCCCGGGTCTCTTAGATCTGAGCATGCAAGATGAATAGTTGGGTACAACGTCTGGTCAACTGGGAGCAGGTTCTCACCTATGCCGCTTCCATAGAAGTCCATAAACCTAACTTAATGAAAAACAATGAGCGGGAAAATACACCCATCTGCCCTAATTTTTCTATCCAGCAGACTCATCTTACAACAACCCACCAATCCCCCCAGATAAATTCAATGGAGTACCATGAACAAGAACACAAACCAGCATACAAGTTATCAGCCAGTCATCAGGCTCGTTTGACTGCATTTAAAGAAGCTTTCCAATCTAATGCGGTGGCAACTAGTAAACAAGAACATACTCCTGTTTAAAATCCGAAATTCTACCAGTAGTCTCGTCTATTAGTATTGAAGGAATTTTGACAACCCTAATTTATGAGAAATAGCTAGCAGGAACATACACCTTCCATTGTTTATCAAGTCTGCCAACAGTCTCATTTGGTAGCACCTGAAGAAGTCAGTTGGAAAGCTCCGACGACAAATTTGGGACCAACACAAATCTTTACCCCCATGCATGAGTATTATCAATACCCATTGATAGGAAAATGAGTATAGGAGCAGAAACATGCACGTACTCTAAATAAAGAATGGGTGTATATTCATGTTCAAGTCGCTGAAGTCACCCAACATATCTTATCAATAGTGAAAGGACATATGAAAATCCCTGCCCATATTCCGAAAGCATGCCATCATATTATAACAACTACTTCAGCAGTACCAGGGGAACAAGAACATAAATCTGTCCCAACACATGGCATGACACATTGGCATTCCATCCCGGAATATATACACACCTCTTTTCTAGTCCTGGAGGGTCATGGGGCATACTCCTTCATATCATATGAACAACAAGATCAAGAACATACACCCTTTTGAATTGGAGGTAATCAATCTGTTCCGGTAACCAATCAAAGGTAGGCACATACACCTACCCATGATAACCACTTTTCCTAAAAAGTGGCCCCAACTAAGTATAAGAGAACATCCAAGAATAATTTTTCCAAAAACTGTTGGAAAATCAAGAGTCAAGCTGTGATTTGTCCCTTATTAATGCTAGAGTTCATGAAGCCCTTAGACATTTATCTAGTGTAGCTCAAGATCCTATCATCTCATTACCAAATTATGGGAGTGGTGGTAGTAATTTTTATTTTCATCTATATAAACTTCATTATTAAGGATTTCTGCCTGAAAATTTGGTCAATCAAGAGTGCCTATCTCTCGATGAGAGCCAGGAAAACCCTCCGTGTGGCTAGAAGACCAAGTAGAAAGAAGATTTATCCCATATTGTAATCCACTATGGTGATCCTCCATATGATTTAATTTTCTACAAAAGTCCCCTCTGTATTAGTATTATTCTTTGTCAAGACATTTCTATAATTGATAATGTAGTAATAAAAAAGCCCTCCTATCTTGAGGAACTTACAAAAACCAGTCCTGTCAAGTCTGATGCCTTGTCATTGACAGGTGAAAAACTTTCTCAACCAGAAGACATCTCAAGGGAATGGTCATTATTTTAACCTCCCCTGGTTCATTTGTCTTCTAATACAGAGCATCAAATTTTTTCAAAACAAGTGTAGAAACCTCTAGTGAATGATAATGAAAATGTGTTATACAAGAGGAAACAATTGGTTATGGGAGAAGTACCAGTCATATTTTGGCCTTTGGAAAATTCACAGTATAACATTCCATAATTGATGATAGAAGATTGTATTCATGATATTTTCCTAAATTTATGGAATATTCTTTGTCATTTGAAAACCAAAGTATTACCATATGATGAATATCAAAATTGTGTAAAGGTAATAGAAGGGTTACAATGCAAAATTGACATGGCGTCTTTCTCAGTTTCCCAATATCCAATGGTTGAAAAACTATAGAGAATGCTTCAGTGTGCATGCCTCAATTCTCTAAATAGGCTACACCTGTTAATTTATTATTCTCCATATAGAGTTCATATCAAAGGATGGGGTGCACATGGAGAATTGCATTTCATTTCACTCCAAAATCATCAAAGACTACCAAAAGTGGTCTTATGAAATTTTGTTTCCCACAGGTGGCCAAAATAAATAGATTTTGTATGTAATCTAATGTAATCTCAAGAACATGCCTCAAACAGCTCTCATCAGAGTAATTCCCAAAGAAAATAAGTTGTTGAGTTAATATTACATCAAACCTCTAATAATCTTGTGTAAGAATCCTTATTAGAGTATGTCAGTTGTTATAGAATAAAAATGTATGAAATAGCAAAGCGATCTTCCGAAACAGGTGATTTGAGTTGTTGTCAGATAATGCCCCTGCTAATGTACAAACCAAAATTCTCAAAATCAGAATAGAAGTGGCATAAATTTCAGACAAAGCAGTTCAAGAATCACATAGATTGCAAGGCTGGGGGATCATTTGATTCAAACTTCAAATTCATTAAACAATGTACAAAGATTTGAAGTAGAAGAATAGGAGCAACCCCAGCCTGATGGGCTAAGGTATATTTAACATATGTAATCCCCTCCTCAACAAAATTCAGTTTTCAATTGATTATGAAAGAGGCCACAATGAAAGCATACATCTAAATTATACAAGGATTCCCTTCGAGTTACTGTCTTCCAAACAGTTCCCAGGAATTCATCATATAGGAGAACTGAGTCACATGGAAGATTCAAAGGGATAAGATCTTAAAAAATTACTAATAGACTTCGATCGATGCATTATGCGCCAGTGAATGTCATTAACACAACTATAGAAGATCCTCCAGAAAATGAATCCAGTTCAGGGGAATTAGAATATGAATTTCTTGTCCATAATGTGGTACACACTAAGGAAAATGAATAAGGTGTGCATACCCAAAATCAGAGGCTTACCCAGAATATTGGTATGCCTTCAAATAACCAACTCCCACTCCTCTGAAAGGAATGTAACAAGGGAAAAAGAAAAAAATCAGATTTCAACTCACTTTTCCATTAGAGAAGGTCAATATAATTCACTTGAAGATTTATTGGAACATCTAGAAGAGGAAATGAAGTATTTGAAAGGACACAATACAAAGTTACATTGAAGGATCATTTCTGTTAAACATACTCCCCAGGCAGGTCCTCAACTTTTATATCTTGTATGAGCTCCTTAGAAATGAGGATTTGTAGTAACTACAGACATGGATAATGAATTACTTACACTAGGTACACAATCAAGGAAAGATCAGATACATCCTGATAGGATTGTTCCAGTGGGCTATCCAAGGAAAATATTAGCACCACCATCAGTGGTTTTTCTGAAGGTTTCACCAGCTCATGCTCTAGTTTATATACATGTACAGGTTCTAGCTCATTTATATGTTACCTAGATGACTATGAATATAATTGAGGCATTAACTACTCAATTGGAAGCTATGAAGGAACGATGTGCACCAATTCATCCAGAAAAGAGAGCTTACCCTGACTGGGTGGATGCAATTCCTACCCCACCAAATTTTTTGAAGACCAAATTACTAATAATTAATGGTCCAGGAGATCCATAACAACACTTAACAAATTTTGTTTCTCTATTTGATCCCATGATGGGAACTCCTCAAAAAACGAATCAGTAAATCATTGTTGTTTGGTGCAATAATTACATGGACTAGATTTTGTCTATTATAACAGTTTACAATCTCGATCAATTACAAGATGGGAAGATCTCTATCAGAAATTCATTCTTCAATTTCACTCAACACTCCCAAAGATGACAGTTTTTTAACTTACCAATTATAAACAAAGGGAGAATTAAAGGGTTTTAAATTTCATTGCATGATGGAATGGATTAACATATTTCTTAAGTATAGCAATTCTTCAAGAAGAATTGCTTCCAATCTATATGGAAAATCTGCGTGATGAGTTACACACACCGTTGATCCCTTTGAAATACACAGAAGGGATTCAAGACCTTACTTAAATATCTCAACAGATAGAAGACTCTATTATAGAAACAAAGGCTAAAACTCATGTAATTCAATTAGCTCTAGGGAGGAGGATAGGAAAGGAATAAGCTGTTATACTTACACTCAAGAAGGTACCTGTACCTACTTCTACATCATGAACTTCATCATTCCGGAGGGATCCACCTCTTGAGCATCATTAGCAATGACTGCCTCGTAAATATGAACAAAGAGATCAAAGGTGGAAACTATTTGAGGATTTAAAGAGCAATTTTTATTCTTTACAGAATGAACAATTTTCTTGTTACTTCATCTCAGCTATGGAAAAACATTTGGCTCAGTTTCTTTGGCTGAAGAAACCAAATAAATAAGGAGATGAAGATATTCCTAATTATTGTCCCTTTCACCAGATGTTTGAGAATCTCATCCTGGAATTTTTTTCATTCTAGGTCCACTTGATAAAGATGGTATATTCTGGACAAGTGAAACTGAAAAGTTCGTTAGCTCAAGTAGCATTTGTTACCGCTACTGATCCAGAGGAAGAAAGAAAATGGCAGGAACTCAAAAGAAAAAACGTGAAAAAATTTGATGATTGTAAGATCAGGAATATGATCAAGCGGACTCATGCCATTTTACAAAAACATCTAAAATAACTGATTGTGTCTTTAGCTACTCTTTCCACAAAAAAATCATCTTCATCAAAAGGTCGTTCCTCAAAGAAGCAAAGTTATCATAATGAAAAATCTAAATCCCAGGAAGATGAGATCGCATTTAGGACAATGTTTTCCTTGACCCTCTAATATTTCATTCCATTTGTTTCAAAAGCACGGGCACCGCCCCACCAAACAGAACAATCAGAATTAACCTGTCATGAAAAATCTTTATCATATGAAGAATTAATCTTGGCTTCTGTCAACATTATCCATTTAACAGATCCTTATTCCAATGGTGATTCTGATTATAATGAGACGGAATTCCTTATACTTACTTGGGGAACCATAGGAAGAGGCCATGGTCGAGGATACAAGGGAAGATGTGGAAATTCTAGAAACCACAATTTTAACACTAGCCCTGGTCAAACCATATATGCAGTAGAAACATGTGGAAGATCCCTTCTATAGGCTCAACAAGAAAAAGGAGTTTTTCCCATGTAATACAGGTTCAGTTATAAGACGATTATTTTGGAGGATCGATTATAATTCACATCGTCTTCTTCATAGCAATTGAGTATATCTAGTCATTCTAATATACCAAAGCCATGAGTATTTCCAACTTCTTCTTCTACACAGAATACAGATACATATAAAGCATCAACTTCAAAAGCCCTTATAAAACTGCATCTCTATGCTAGAAAACATAGATCTTTAGAATAAAAGTATGATGTTTTGAAACAATTAGACAATGTACCATCCAGGTTATTAATTATGGATGCTTTGAATTTGTCAAAATACCTTTGAGAAGCACTTATTGAGGCCTTTTCAAATCCTCAAGAGTTTGAATCAAAAGTTGATGCTGCTGAGGTTTACCGTATTTTAAATGATCTTGTAGAATTTCATGCAGTAATATCTTCTACAAGTGAAGATAAATATGATGTTTTACATCGACATATTATACCCTTGTATGTGTCTTGTAAAGTCAATGATGTAGACATCAGGTGGACCTTCATTGATAATGGCTCTGGAGTTAACCTCATTCGTGTTCGTACACTTCATCGATTGGTCCTGACTGAATCTGACTTATCACATTCGACTTTAATATTTCAAGGATATGACTAGAATGAAAAATGTCCTCTAGGTGAGATTACACTCAGATCTCAGTTTGTAGATCTTGGATCAAATTCAGTCTTCAAGGTTGTTTGTCAGGACACAACCTTCGATATTCTACTTGGAAGGCCTTGGCTACATCAGCATGGAACCATACCGTCTTCATAACACCAGTGTCTTAAGTACTATTTAAATGGTCAAATCAGGAAGTTTTATGGTGACAAGGATCTGTTCATTATGTGTGAATCTCAATACATTGAGTCATAGTTTTATCACACAAAAGAAATGAAGTCCATGAAAAAGGAGATAACCATAGTTAATGATCCTAATGGATTGGAAAAGATTCCAAAAAACCCATTCATACATTTGAGTACAGATTATGTTCTACCCATCAATAAAATTGAAATGGTAAAATAAAATCCAAGCACTCATCCAATAACTTTCATAATGTCAATTACGAAAACTGAGTCTGACAGCATGGGAGGAACTGTTGGTCCATCAAACAATGATGGAATCCTAAATGGAGATGTGTTCATTTCATCTGCTGAACTACAACAAGCCTATACATCATCAACCAGAGAATAATAATTGTTGAAATTATAGTGTAAGAGAAAGATGTGTATTTTCAATCTATCATCTCCTCTTTATTTCCACAGGAAGTCCCCTCGTCATCAGTAGGGTTACATATGGTGGCCACTTTTTTAGGATGATCAAATACTGACTCCCCCTCTAACTCTAGGAGTTCTTCCTTATCATCTACTATGCAAGTAAAAACAGAAGAGGTAACATGTAATGAAGAAAAGGTGGAGATCATGGGAATGCTCTTCCAACATTTGAGGAAGGTGTCTCTTCCACCATGAATGAGGCCAGAGAAATAAATTTGGGTATTGAAGAAGATCCATGTCACGCTCTAATTAGTGCAGCCATGACCTATGAAGAGAAATAGGTGTATAATTCATTTCAAAAGAAACATCGAGATATATTTTCTTGGAATTATACATAAATTCCAAGACTTAATCCTGATGTAGTCACCCATCATTTTGGTTTTCCAAAAGAACATTGTGGATTCAAGCAAGCAGGAAGGCGAACACACCCAACTCATACCTCTAAAATTAAAGCTGAAGTTGATAAGATTATAAAGGATAACTTTTTCATAAAAGTTCAATATCCCAAATGGCTAGCTATCATTGTCCCAGTTACAAAGATGAACAGGAAAATTAGAATTTTCATTGATTTTAAAGATATTATCCGGCATTGTCCTAAAGATGATTTTCCAGTTCCGATTACAGAGATTTTAATTGATGCAATGACTGGATATGAAGATCTTTCCTTCATGGATGGATAATCTGGGTATAATAAAATCCATATGTCTATAGAGGATGAAGAATCTACAGCTTTTAGAGCCCCTCAAGGTGTGTATTTATATCGGGTAATTCCCTTTGGCTTAAAGAATGCATACACAACATACCAAAGTTCCATGCACCATATCTTCAATCCCTTCTTAGTAAAATTTATTGAATTTTATGTGAATGATTTGGTGGTCAAATCCATACAACGTTCCAATCACTTGGCATATTTGGAGATCATATTCCATAAACTTCGGCAACACAATTTGAAGATTAACCCCTTGAAATGTGATTTTGGGGTAACATAAAAAAAGTTATTTGGCTTCAGTGTACACCATTGTGGTATTGAAGTTTATCTGGAGAAAAAAAATTCAATCCTTGGTATGCCTCCTCCTTAAAATATGAAATAATTAAGAGGAATTCAAGGAAACTTGTCATATATTCGTCACTTTATTTCCAATTTGGCAGGAAAGTGTTTTAACTTCACCAGATTAATGAAGAAGGGAGTCACCTACCAATGGACTGAAGACTGTAAAGAAGAATTAGATACCCTCAAGAAATATATCTTGAGTCTACTGGAATTAATTCCACCAGTTGAAGGAAGGATTTTTATTCTTTATGTGATATCTTTAAAGTAATCATTGGGTGCCTTTTTCGCTCCAAAGAATGATGCTGGTAATGAAAATAGCCTTTACTATCATAGTCGAACTATGATTGATGTAGATATTCAATATCCATGTATTGAAATGTTCTACCTAGCATTAATATTTACAGTTCATAAATTGAGGCACTACCTGCAACATCATGAGTTCCAATTGGTATCTCTCAATAACCCGCTCAAATTTATCCTCAGATATCCTGTGCTTACAAGGCATATGACATGGTGGGAAGTTATTCTGTAGTATTTTGATATCTATTTTGTGCCTAAAAAGGAAATAAAGGTCCATTCTCTGGTCGACTTCCTTGCTAAGCATCCATCTTTAGAAAATACACCATTAAATACTTAACTTCCTGATGAAGATGTCTTCTATATTCAGGATAATTCCCAAACATGAGAAATGTACTTTGATTGTGCTTCCAGAAGTCCAACAGGGAAAATAATGAAATACCCTAAACTCAACAAAGTTGGGATATGAATTGTTCTTATTTCCCCAAAAAGGCAGTATTGCCTTATTCATTCCTATTATCAGAAGGCAGAACCAATAATGAGGTGGTGTATCAAGCTGTCATTGCAGGTTTGGAATTGGCACTTCAAGTGGAAATGAATCAATTTAAGGTAAAAGGTGATTCAGAGTTGGTAATAAAATAATTTAATGGAGAATATTCTATCAGAAAATAAGAGTTAATCCCATTGTGTGATTATATTTGAATGTTAATGGCTGAATTTCCATTAAATCTGACATTGTCTTATGTCCTGTGATCACAAAATTCATAAGAAGTTTCACTGGCTAATGCCACTACAACTTTAGAAGTTTCCAATTTAGATGAGACTATCATTAGCATAGCCAATCGTCACATGATATCACCTTTTGTTCAGACAGGAATGAATGAAATTTATGAAATTAGCCCTATTTTTGAGCCACATGATCATACCATGGGATGGAGAACATCTATCATGAAATTTATTCAAAATGGAGTACTTCCATAGAATAGGGATGAAAAAGAACAGATCCAACGACGAGTATCCCATTATACTCTTTATGATAGTCCAGACCATCTGAAGATCCTTTACAAGTGAGGATTTTATGGAATCCTTTTTAAATGTATTGATGGATAAGGGACTACAACTGTCATGAAAGATGTACATTCAGGAGCTTTTGGTTCCCACCAGTCTGTGTACAAACTCTCTGATCAGATCCAAAGGCTTGGATACTTTTGGCCTTCAATGATGTAGGATTTCATAGATTCCTCAAAGAAATGTCATCCTTTCCATGTGCATGCCAACTTAATTCATCATACCCAAGAGTATCTACATACAGATAAATATTCCGGGCCATTTTCCATATGGGGAATGGATGTAGTAGGTCCTTATCCTACAACTACAACAAAGTAGTTCAAGTATATCCTTACTAATACTAACATATTTTATAAATGGACTGAGGAAATACCTCTCAAAGAATTCGGAGCCAAAAGAATTGTTAATTTTGTCAAAATTAAAATCATCACCAGATTTGGTGTCCCTCATACTATATTCATGGACAATGAAAGCATTTTTTGATTGATTGAAGTAAATAAGTTATATCAAGAGAATAATATCAAATCCAACCATTCATCTCGCAATCATGCGGCAGAAAATGGATAGATAGAGGCCTTTATCAAGACCCTATAAAATATACTCCAGAAGATGGTAGATAATTATAATAAATCATGGCCTGATAAACATCTGAATGCTTTTTGGGATTATCAAACAACTACTCGTACTGCCACACAAGAAACTCCTTGTTTATTGGTATATGGAACAGAAGAAATTTTCTCAATTGAAATGAAATTACCTTCACTCTGAGTTTCAATCTGTGATCAGTTGTCTATAGATGAGAGATCTCAGAAACAGTTCAATGTGATGGAACAATTAGATGAGAAAATATTTTATACTCTACATTATTTAGAAGTCTATCAGAATAGAATAGTGTGAGACTTTAACAAGAAAGTTCACCTCCATTAATTTCTTCAAGGAGAATTGGTATTGGTCCTTAGGACTCCAATGATACCAGGGATGAAACCTCCAAATCTTGAGAAAAAGTGGGAAGGACCCTATTCCATACATAAGGTCTATTTAAATAGAGCTAATTTCTTAATTTCAGTGGATGGAGATCTTATTACAAATCCAACCAATGCGAGATTCTTAAAGAAATAAGTTGTGTAGTTGTACAAATCATCCTCACTACAATACTCAAAATTGTACAATACCATGTCCTTGCTGCAAGACTTAAAACTGCAAAGTACCATGTCCTTGCTGCAAGACTAAAAACTATATATCTCCCATTTCTTTATCAAAAGACTAAAAACTGCAGCACCTACATCCTAGCTGCAAGACTAAAAATGTCATAGTACAAAGTCCTAGTTGCAAGACATTAAACTAGATAACAACCATTTGCATCCATGATGCATGACGTTAAAATGTGTAGCATCTTCATCATAGTTTCATGACGTTAAACTGCATGACATCATTTATCCTTGTTGTATGAAAATAAATGGAACAACTAACACTCTCTCTATTTGACATTAGAAGCTTCCATAAGCAAACATCATTAACATAATCGCTACTCTTCAGTAGCACATGAGTCTCTCTCCTTCCTATGTCTGAGTCAGATCTTCATAGAGACCTTATTTCAAGAACTACGTATGGATTGATTCTCAATTTCAGTGAGATACATACAGACACCTAAACCTCCAATTTTGGCCCCATCCACAATCTTAAACCTTTTTATTTTTTTCTCCTCCTGTATATGAATCAGATCTATACAGAGTGTTTCCTTAAGATATTTGATTTGGTCCTTATAGAGTTCTATGTCTTAAGATTTACCATTCTCTCAGAATGTGTCAAAAGTCCCATTTCTTCAAGTCAAACATGATTGGAATGAGGAGGTAGTTTTTAAAGAACTAAGTATGGCTTGACTCTCAACTTTTTGAGATATGTAGAGATGCCCAGATCTCCAATCATGGAAAAAACGGTGATAAAAATACTTTTATTCTTTGTAAAATAATCAATCCTACATAGGTAATGTTGTATGAACTACATATAGATTGATTCTTGTCCCAACAATACACATAGTGACACTTGGGTTTTATCCCTCAATCCAGTTATGATATGTATTACTTTTCACATTAGTTCATCTTCATCCTTATAGTATGTCATTAAACTGCATGGAAATCTAACACCCGTATTCTTCACTTGTGTCACCTTTGTGTTATAGAAGAAACCCTTACTTCTCCTTGTTTCTCTCACTAAGCATATTTTGTGTGGGATTAAGAATTGGGTAAACATATTCTTTATATAAATAAGGTGTCTCAATTTCTTATGGGGTTATTAATTTCCTCATTTCATGACACAAAACTGCACATCATAATATTAATTCAATGGAAACATAGAATGTCTCCATTTTACATAAGAGTCAGATCTATGTAATGGATGTCAAACTCATGGACAATATTGGTTCAAATAAATCTCATATGCATTGGGAGAAAATCCCTTCCATATTTCTCACTCTTAATATTGAATGTTTTTAGATCTTCCTAATTTTTTTACAGTTTCTAGTGACATATATTCTAATACCTGAAAACTCTTTTTCCTGACTATACATCACGTGCCCTGAGCTGGCCTTGCAAAAGTTTCCAACATAATATGCCTTTCAGTCAAAAGAATCCATTATTTGGAAATGTAGCATATGACCGAGTTGGCCCCGCATAATACAGCCCCCATAATGGGTTTTTTAAATAATGGTAATTTCGTTCTTGGTTATAGTGACTTTGTTCCCTTAAAAAAATGATGGCTATATACATGAATCTGTTTTAAAATAGTCATTCAGGTATATTTTTCCCAATAACTTTCTCTTGATCTGAATGTCCTCAAGACTATGGTTTACAAAATTTTTTCCACTCCACGTGTCCAATGAAATATGAAATATCCTTGCAACCATTTGGCCACATATCACAAATTGTTTCAATTTCTGGTCTTAGTTGTATAACCTAAAACTAAAAACACCATAACTCTTATGGTTGGGTTAAACCCTCACAGGAGTCTTATTCCACCAATTCTTTGTAAATATTTATTGGAAATACCCTTTCCATATTTGAGTATCATTCTCCAAAAACCAAACTCTGCACTTTGGAAAATATGAATCACCATTAACATTCTTCGGCTTTTATCAGTTGAATGTCGGATTTTTGAGATATCTTTTTCCTCATTATATAGTACGTGCTCTTAGGTGGCCTTGCATAAGTTTCTTACCAAATGGGCATGTCAGGCAAAAGATGCTACTATTTGGCTATGTAGCATATTCCCCAGTTGTCCCTGCATAATACAACCCCCGTAATGGTTTTTTCAAAATAATGGTGACTTCGTTCATAGAAAAGTCTTCCTCTAATGCTTTTAGACATTTTCCCATATCATCCTTTTGATTCATATATTCTTGAATTACAGTTTAAAATTTTCCCTTCCATACCTGGATATGGTAGTAAATTTATAAACAAATTATCAATAAATTGGGAGAGTCTCGTACCTTCAGTCAAAGATAATGACCTCAAATTAATGCCACACAATTTCCCCAATTCATGACAAAAAACTGCCTAGTACAACGTCCTCACTACATGACTTAAAATTGAACAGTACAATGTCCTCACTACATGACATAAAACTGCACAATATGAAATAAAAAATTCCCCTTTTAGATAAATTTTAACCATTACACATACACTAAATTTTTATGAAAAGGGGTTTCTTATTCCTGACAAATGTTGGTATAAAATAGCCCTTTCATTATTTATATTCCATTCCATGAAAAAACCACTCATTGTGATCTTTATTCACCAAAATCTTAATTTCCCCTCTAAATCATTAAAAAAATGTTAAATTCCTATGAACTCTTTTGCCTGACAATATAGTATGTGTCCCTAGGTGGCCTTGCATAAGTTACCTACATATTCGGACTGTCAGCCAAAAGATTCCACTATTTGGATATACGACATATGCCCTAATTGGCCTTGAATAATAAAACCCCCGTAATGGGTTTGTCAAAAAATGGAAACTTCATTCATAGAAGAAACACCCCTTATGTTGATACAAGTTTTAAATTTGGTGACCATAAAAATCATGGCTCAAGATTCTCCTTGGAAATATTTAAATAATATTAAAGCAAATCCTAACCACATAGTCCTATTTGGGATCTAATTTCAAAATTTATTTTCCAATCTATTCAACCTTAAATACTATTTCATTATAGTCCAACATTCCTGACTCTATAATTCCAACAATAAGTGACATGGTACTCACTATATTGAGAACCCACAATGGGAACTCTGAACAAAAGTCGATTCCCAACTCACTAAACATATATTTTGTATGTTTTAGTTTATATTTAGCAATAAAAAGTTTGTGGGGATGTCCATATAACCCTAGAAAAAATAAAACTATGCTCTCTAGTCCCCATGGATTAGAAAAAAATTAGAGCATCCTTCCAAACGTGATGTTTCTCCAAATCTAACCAAATGATGTTGGAATGTGTTAAAGTTCCCTAATGTTACCTTAAAATAAGATTATTTTCATTAGGAACAAATAAAAATCTATGGTGGGATTTTTTAGACACTAGTAAATGTGTTTCATGAACTTCTCCACAATTGAAGATGTATTTCAATGTTCCATGACTCAAAATGACCTCAACTAGGCTTGAAAAGTTCCCGATGTGACTCTGCATTTTTCATAGGGGTCAGGGACAATTCGGAAGGCATCGGCCCGAAGGGCTGAGACCACAGGCCAACACAGATCCCAAACAGGGGTTCAACCCCATTAGTATAAAAAAATTATATGTCTAAGTCCCTAAAGCGGTGTCCAGGGTCCCTGCACACAAATACTTCACACCACCATACTGGAGCTAATTGATGGAATAATTTTGGCTAAGCACCCAATGTGTCGCCCTAGTCTATCCAAAAAACCATCCACGAGCAAGGTAATTACGTGCCACAATATGGAATGAAAATCACTTGCACGACCAATCTCCTTTCACCCAGGGTCCTATTTTTTCCTATAAATACACCATTTGGGCCCTCGTTTGAATAGAAGAATTTCCCTGAAGCCCAATTGTTTCTCGGGTTTCCCTAGTGATTTTCCCAAGTCTCCTTAAACTTTAAATGTAGTTATTTTACACCTTGAGTGCCGGGTTTAAGGGAGGATCGTTGGACTTAAGTCCTTTTAGAATTTGAAAACCATACCACTTGCACTCTAAAAGTTCCCAACCTCCCCAAATCAGAAATACTTGCGTGTCGCCTATTCCTTTCATAGGAACTTGAGCACCCTACTTCTGGGATCACATATGAATACTCTTGACGTCTTGATCAAGGTCTCTCCCATGTATTAACATATAGGTTGTTCATTGCTTAAGTGAATATCAGGTCTCCCATGTCCACTTACATGCCTATACTTGTGCACCCTTACCTACTTGGGTGCCCCTCTTTGATTTAATTTCTCTCTTCAATTTACCAGCCATCAAGCCTTTATCAAATTCATTCATGACAAGGCTTCTTTTTCTTTGGCTCCCTTGTTTGAAAGGTATTTTTTCGAGACCTACACCAAATCCTCTTGACTTATCAAACCTTCAAGAAAGGCACATTACCATGTCTCCTATTTGGGGTTGTATTTCCACAGTCAGAGGTTTCCCACATTTGTTTCACAATGGGGTTCGGATTCATGGAGTGTTTTTGGGTTTTTATATCTATAGTCACATGGATCATTCTCCAAATTTTTTTTTGGAAAGCTCCTGGTTTGGAGGAGGGTTGGGTCAAAACCTCTCCCTTCTCAGAGAGTTGGCCCGAAACCTCAGGTCTCTGGTTGGGAAGATACAATTCATACTTTCTTTTCCATGTAATTATTAGAGAAGTCTCCCACCCCTACCAACATTAATTTTAGGGCATCCATCCTGGTGTAAGCCCCTAACCTTCATCCCTTCTTCCTTTAATTCGACCCTTGTCCAATGTAAAGTTAATATAGGTAAATCTCATCACCTCACCCTCTTCCACGGTCTATGTGCCATCTTCCATAAGGGGAGAAGGAAAAATTTGAAAGTGAAAGTTTCTTTGTTGAATTTTCCACATCCTCTTGTTTCTAAAACCGGTCATGACTCATGTGGGCTTAGAGATTTGTAATTATTACAACATTTTCACAAACACTCATGGTGAATGAACTATGAGAAATCTAATTCCCACTATAATCAGGATACATAGGATGCCTTCTAAGGGCTCAATCTCACTGAATATCCTCTTCGAAAATAAAAACCTGACTGACTGAATGGATCAAAGGACTTCTTTTTTATTGATTTTCTGATAACCCCCCTTTAAAGGGATGAGGGGGAACCCTTATAAGGCCCACAAGCTTAAGAATTACCTTTTTCATAGGCTTGGAGACATTACATGACACGTAGGTCTTAAGGAAATCATACAGACTATGACTACTTGGAACTTCTCCTCCCCAGCATCTTCATCGTGATTAGCTCTCCACCTTTGCATGACTATTCGGCTAGAATTTCCATGTTCAGGGATGCACAGGTGCAATACTAATGGAAAATTACATACCCTCTCATTCTTCCAAAGTCATATTAGCCCTGCTCATGGTGGATGTGCCCTAATCTTTCCTCCTCTGGAGTGGTTCCTTGTAGAATCTGTATATGCACCTATAAATTAGATGGCCTTGAGGGACTTGAGGTGGCACAAAGTCCATGAGGTGGCCCGAAGGCCTTTGGTGGCCCGAAGGCCTTAAGGACTCTAAACCCAAATCGGTGGCCTAAGGTGAATAGTTTCGGCTGCTACAGTATCGAAAAATGCCTGCTACAGTTCCTGCTATAGTACTACTAGAGTATCCACGAAATTATGCATCTGCCTAGTTTTGAACCTGGGTCTCTTGGATGCACTTAGAGACCTCACCAACTCGGAGGAGGCTCATGTGCAGGAAATATAACCCAAATTCCCTTAATCTGGGCGTCCTCCTTAGGAATAAGCCCCAAGTTAAACCCTAAAATCATGAAGGAATCCTTTTTAGGAAGTAATCCCAAAATAATTTCTCTAAAAGGACTATACTCTCCTATGAGACTAATTGAACTATGTGGGCTTTGATTCCCATCTATATGGGATCCATAGGAATCCTCTTTTTGGTTCATACCCGATACCTCAAATCAACCATTTTCTCCATGGTCCATATTCCCAATAGGGTCTAATCCTAGTTGGAAACCCCTATCCTTTCCACGTTCCATGGACTGATTCATTATTAGTCCTATACCAAGCATTGACTAAGCACCTTTTACTTAGGTGTCCTTATCACATTAACTTAAAAGGTACGATGTGACCCATTCAGTGGCACCAAACTATGAGGGTTCTGATTCCTTTAATAAGCATATGTAGGTAGCCCATTTTATGGGAATGATCCCAATATAAACCCAAACCCACATCTCCATAGATGAAAATAAATTCTAGAGTGACCCACTGAGTGGCTTAAAAATCAGTATCACCATAACAATTATTTAAAGAATCTTTAAATAGTATATTGAAGGATACCACTGATGGAGAACCTTGAATACATACGAATATCTCCATTGATGAAGAACAATGAATACATACCGATGATTATAAATTTTACACATGTTAATAAGTGATTGGGAATTCCAAAGGAAACTTATGAAATACTTGGTTAATTAATAAGGATTCATGAATATATCTTTAATTTATTAAGAGAGTCATGGAGTAGACAATAATTCTCCCAAAAAAGGTGTGATGAGTCTGACCTCCCATCCTCTTGGCCAATGTATGTTCCAAAGTATCGTAATGTTTTAACTTAATGAACGCCTACCATTGGAAAGTAGGTCCCTTTTTGGATAAATAACTATTGGAAGTTTCTAGTTATATAAATAAATCTACTAGAAACTTCATGGGAGCATTTATTCTTAAAACTAGAATACACATTTCAAGGATCTACGAAACAACTATACACCACATCATTTTCACAACCCACTTGAAAAGTTGTGATTTTATAGCCTTTATCATTTTATCTTATATTTAAAGGTTATTAATATTGTTTTTTATCATTATCCCATGGTTTGGTGAAATTATTGAGGAAATAACCATACTCTTTACATTTAAGGCATTGGAGTGATTGTGGTGTTTTTTGTTAATAAATATTTTCATTCATTATATCCCTTCAACAATCTGGTGCAAGAGGGACTTATCTCTCACACAAAAACCATTTAATTATTCCATTGAGGAAATACCCCCATACATATTACCATATATTTGACATATATGAAAGTTAATTTTTCTTCCATCCTGAGTTTTATCAATTTAATTTCCTAAAATATATGTATTTGAATTTTCCCTCTAATTAGAAGAGAATAATGTATTTATCCAATCTTCATTTGTTTATAGAGATAACATTGAAATATTTCTTCCTAGCTACCAATGTCTCTTATATCCAATGCCTTTTATAGACACGGTTTCAAGCCACTAATAATATGAATGATTTTTCTTTCAAGATCAATGATAAAACCAACAGTGTATAATACATGCCTTGTCATGTTTGTCTCATAAGTTCAAATTGAATGATCCAAATTTTTATTCAACTCATAGAATTATATCTCCATTTTATTTTAAAGATATTGAGGGAAATATTTATTGAAAAACACCACCATAATCATACACAATTTCTTGGTACTTATTTACTCATTTGGACTCATATTATTTAATAAATCCTACCACTATCATACTTTGACTTCCCCCAAATAGACATCCAATTTTTTTCATAATCTAATCATTAATGATTAGAAAAAATATTTTTTATCTTGTTCATATATTTGTAAGAAATAATTATATTAAAATATTCACCAACGTTTGGTGGTTCTTGATTCACAAATAACACTATATAATGTTTCTTCTTCATCGACACAATAATGAGCTCAAAATGGTTTAGTTTATTATTAATAAACTAAGATAACATTTCCAGTAATGTTTTCAAACCTCTAATCCCATTTTTTTCCATTGGGAAAATAATATCACTTTCCCTCCCACGCATTGTTAATTATAATCTTTCTAGTTCTATACATTGAGTAAAACCAAAAACATTAGTGTGAGTATTATGAAATAATAATTTTAGTAATAAGTTATAGTATAGGTGATATAAATATTATGATTTAATTAATTTTTAAAACATCATTTTAGCCTATGATATTTTATGTACATCCATTATTACATTAGGTTAATCATAGATCATTTTAGGCTCGATACTATAATATTAAATATCATAATCCACCAAAATAACAAAACCCAACTGTGATACATTCTAAGACATAATTTTATTACACTCCTAAATCGAGTGCTAAAGTAACAATTTTAAATGTAAATATTAATAATGAGTGAGAAAACTCGATTATAAAAAAAAATATTTTATACAATTAAAAAAATTTAAAATTTAAATATTAATAAATCATACAATACATGAAACTAAAGAATAAGTTTTATTGATGATTAGATATATAAGAACTAATTTTACAATAATGTGAAATTTTATTTATAGTCAAATCCCACTTAAAATTCTTCTAGTTACGTCATATTATATACTCTAAATCATGTCCTAGAGAATAGATACAAAATATATGGGAATTATTAGAATTTATATGAGGGTAAACATTAGATATATCAATAAAAGATCATAAGTGAGCATAAGGTGAGAATGTAGATATGAGATTCAAAAAAAGTTAAGAGAACCAACCAAATAAAACATAGATAAAAAAGAATGATTCATGGAAAAAATATTTTGTAATAACATAAGAAATTAGAAACATAGATGTAGAAACATGTGAAAATAATCATGATTCACTTAGAATAACCTAGTTATGAGGCATAACCAAGATACGATCATAAACATAAGAAATCAAAACATTATATCAAAAAAAATCACGACCATTCATTTAGTTGTGATGTAACCAAAAATATTTACCCAAATCAAGTTGTGAGAAAACCTAATAATTCCCATATATTATAGTTTTATAATACCATGTCATGCCTATTCATTATATAGATTAAATTATCTTTAATGCTTTTAATATCATTTATTTAAAAGAAAAAAATTACTAAACAATAATAATAAAAATGTTTTTGAAAATCATGAAAAAATAAAAAGGAATATTCATTAATTTTTTTTATAAATTTAGTAAAATTTATTCTTTTTTATATTGTTAAAAATGAATATTAATTTCACACATTTATAAATATATTCAATGATAGTGGAAAATGACCATATTTAAACATTAAAACGAGATTATTTATTGTAAAAAAATAAAACAAATTAATAAAATTAATAAAAAATAGAATAATATATAAGGATATCCAATAAACAATATAAATGATAAAGACATGGAGGATAAAGATTACTATTCCAAAAGAAATAAATAAATTTAGCTCCATGTGGAAGAAACCATCTAGTACAATTATAAACCGAATTGAGATGAAATGGTATGATGAAATGTAAACCCCTTAAATAAATATATGATAAGAAAATATAATTTGTTAGAAGATAGAAAAATATAAATTATTCAAATGGGTGTCTAAACATAAGAAATAATGATTTTAAAATTATATTGGTAGAGAAACAATTACGAATTTGATAACATTCAAATCAATAGACATTAAAATATAAAACCTGATATGAACATATTAAAAAAATTAATTTTATGAAAAAACATGATTATAAACATACGGGTAGTATATACACTCCACAAAATAATATAGGTGGTGAATATAGAATATATATTAAAGAATGGAAAATTGAGATGAGAAACCCTTTCTTAAGAGTCTCGGTTGGTTTTGAGATCACTAACATCCTGTATAAAAAAATAAGACTCATTAATAATAAATTTCATAGCCTAATTTATATTAATTCAATTTTTTATTAAAAATTTATACTCTTATATTATTAAGTTTTTACTTATTTTTAGTTAATATCAATCATCAGTTGTTAGTAGTTTCAACTCTTCCTTTTCTATTTCGGTATAACAGTGTCACTCATCATATCATTTTAATGATTTAAATATTTTACTAATATTAAAGTTACTATAATATAATTTTAATAATTATTTACTATTTTAAATGTACATTCCATGGGATTTTCAGGTACAGTCCTCCAAAATGAAATCCAAAATGTGCTAATTTTGATAATTTTTAACAAATATAAGGTGGTATATTAATAATGAATTAAATTTTAATATTAACCTTAAAAAACATTTTTTATATTTTTATATCATATATTTATTGTAATTAATATTAGATAACCATCTATTATAAAAATTGATTACATCCTTCATGTATGTGGTTACACCAAACCTAAAAACGTATTTTAATTAATTGATGATTATGAATATGAAATAATTATATTTTAATAGAATCATTCAAGATGTATAATGATGATATTCATATTTTATTAACTATATAAATAATAATATATAATATTTATATACATAATAAAATTCAAAATAATTATAATAAGTTATTACATAAAATGAAGATATTGTATCTCCTCTTGTTGGATTTCCTCTTATTAAAGGAATTATAGCATTTTCTTGTGAACTAAGGAAATTGAACATATAATAAATATTTAACAGATGAAAAATGAGTTAGTATTTAATACATAGTGGGAGAAAACAATGGATTTGAATGGGAGTATAAAGGGTCTTTAATAGTTGAGATTTCAGTGGAATTTCTACAAATTCTCATTCCATAGTGTATAAGATATCCATTTTAAAATTAATTTGATACAATTTGAAAAATAATGGAGGTAAGAAGTTTTTTGGTAGATAAATCCCTCATATAAACATTTATAGATACATATATATATAATATGTTTTATGTTTTTACATATTAGTTTAACACATTTTACCACATTATACCTATGATGTGGTAACTCAATTTTTGCCTCACTAACTAATTTTTACGCATAAAAATGAAATTAAAAAACATAACTAGTTTTTAAAATTTCTATTAAATTTTTTTAATCCATTTAATCTAATTATATTTATATATGTGGGAAATTTATTGTTTAAATGAAATCATAAAATATGTCCAAAAATGTTTTTATGGAAAAATATGTATTTCAACATTATGTTAAGTAAATGTTTTTTTGTAAAAGTTACTAATTTAATGGGTGTTAATATAATTTCATATATATTCAGAATTAATTTTTAATAATCAATTAAATTCAACAAAAATAATTTTCATAGTTAAAATTATATAATAATTTTAAAAAATATATTATAAAATTTAACTTTTTAACATTATATTATTTTATAATTATTATTAACTTTTTAATAATAAATAAATGAATATTTTTAATTTTTTAATATTAATAATACATGTTATAAAATACCAAACTATAAAATTGAGAAATTTATCTGTTAAATAAACATATATAAAATTCAATAAAAATAGTGTTTTCAAAATAAATCATATTTCATTGAATTTGAATCATTAAATTATTATTTTTCATAATTCCATCATTATTTCATGGATTCTATCTAATTATTTTTACTAATAATTACTGGAATTTAATCAATCCATTTTGTTGAAATAATTCTTCGAATTTTTTAATTATTGTTAATTAAAATCATAAAGATATTTGGAAAAAATGTATTAAAAATAAATAATCTTGTTTTATCCTATATTAGATATTTTATAACATTCATAAATTATTATATATAATTCATAAAAATATTTTCATAATAAAATATTAAATATTAAATTATATTTTTATTTTATTATTTCCATGAGAAGATTTTATTTTTTCAATTTTTTATTAAATTACACATCCTCAATATATTTATATAATACAATCATACCCAATGACCATATATCCAATAACTAATAACAATATATCAAACAACTATAAATATAACAATCATTTTCCATTCCAATATATAACCTAAAAAATATCACTAAAATAATTCATCTTATAAATTTATCTATCAAACTACCAATTATATTTATAATTTTTTTCTTTATTACTATATTTTAATTTGATGTGATGATCTTCCTGGAAAACCATGAGGATAAACATTTTATTTTCCTGGTATATTTTTTCTGGAATATTTATTTATCTTGTACTTTTCTTAATGATGTTTCAAATTAGGCCTTCAGTTCATTTCAATATTTATCAATATTTTGAATTAAAATATGGGTTTTTATTTTTTTAATATTATATTTTTATATGAATTTTTGTTTTACTTCTACCTCTCTTCTCTTAATTTTCACTATTTTTTCGCCATTCGTATAATTTTTATCACCATTCTAAAATAGACTTAATCACCTTTATAGTTTTAGGGATAAAAAAGGATTCTTTGAGATCATTATGCTACAATGTTTTCCTAATATATATTATTAATATTTTATCAATGGTTAAAATGATTAATGTATATGGTTGATCCCCTTTCTATACTATTTTCTTTTGTTTTTGTTGGACATTCTACTCTCTTTCATCATTATAATGCTAGATATGGTAAAGTAACATTTCAGTGATAATGTAATGGATACTATACTACATTAATAGGTCTTGAGGTTGGATAATCATAATTTAAATAGGATTTATTATAGTGATAGTTTATGAACAATAAATTTATATGTACAATTATATTAAACTCATTTAATAAAGAATAATGATAAATTTATTTTGAACTTCTAAGAAAAATTGTTTCATCATCACTAACTATATTATGTTATTTAATTTTTCATATATATTTCAATATATTGATATACCACAATAATTTTTAAAATTATTACTATATTATTATTTCATTCTAATAGTATATTTTAAATGAAAAACTGTGAAAATAGATAAATAATGTTTATAAGTGGCCTCCTCAAGAGTTTTACTGAAGGGTTTTCACTATAATTAATTCTTAGCTAAGTAGATATTGATTGATAGGGGGTCTATGAAAAAATCCTTTTGTTTTAACTTTAGCACCATTATCGGGAGGCTTCTAGATTTATAAAATTAATACTATCACTAGGGAGTAATGGAAAAAATAAAAAACCAATAGTAAGGAGAAAATATCAATACAATTAGAAAACGAAGAAAAAAAATTAAAATCACAAGGATTACACTGGGATATGAATTCCTCTACTATATTATTATTATTATTACATGTGGGAGTATGCTATGATAGATGATAGCGATCCCCAAGCTCTTCTCCTCCATCCCACATTACACTTCCATTTCCCTCTTTATTCTTTCAAAGGGGATGTAACATTTATTCTTCATTTCGTTGGGGGTTCTCACTATTGGCATACACTTATGTATATTGGGATAATTAACATGTTTTCAAAGAAATAAAACCCATTCCCCATCATATTAGGAATAAATTATTTTAACTTTTAGACTATGGGAAAGAAATACATAACACATCTTTGGAGGGTTAACCATTATCATTGTTATTATAGCTTCTATTTTATTTTTTTACTTTTAATTTCCACAAAAAATATATTATTTTTATTGTTTCAATTATAATATTGATGTGGAAATGAGTCAGGAACTTAATTATGGATTTTAATTTCTAAATAAAGTATTTTTATATAACTCCTTCCCAATAGATTAACTATATTATTCATTAAATTTGTCCAAAGATGAAATGAATTGTATATATACTAATTATTAGAAGAGTGTAAACAACATTATGTGTTTTTTGGTTTTATTTTTTTATTTTTTATTTTTTAACTTTTTTAGAAATGCCATATTTAATTAATATTTATTACCATTTTTTAAAATT
Source organism: Viscum album (assembly GCA_963277665.1). Lineage (NCBI taxonomy): Eukaryota > Viridiplantae > Streptophyta > Magnoliopsida > Santalales > Viscaceae > Viscum > Viscum album. Next base: position 1,389,344,842 of record OY728135.1, on the reverse strand, counting down.
CAATTGACTTTGAAATAGTTTTCCATGTTTTTGATGTTTTTTTAAAATTATTGTATTCAAGGAACCATTTTTTAAATTTTATTTTTGAACATTCTTATTCTTTTGGGATAATTTTAAATCCATGCCTATGAAATGATGAATCCAATTATATTTCATAGCCTATGAAGAAATTTAAATCCATTTTTGGAAATTCTTATTAATACTCTCACCTTCTGGATATAAACTAATATTTAGTGTATGAACCAGAACATGGGATCATTTCCCTATTGATGATTTTGAGTTGATAAAATTTTGATAAATGATTGAGTTACTTCTTAAAAAAAAAATTTAACCTAAGATAAACCTTTACATCCACGATTTTTAATCCCTTGGAAGTAATGAAATTATTTATTTGTTTAATCAACATTACAATCCTATATTCCATACCTACATTCAATATTAATAAATTTTCACGACTATTTCATGGTATAGTTTTGGGGTAGGAAAATTAAAAAGTCTTCTATGGAACTTATCTCATTATAGGGTGTGTGAGGAATTTTTCACTATTTTGGGATGTTAGAGATTGACCAGTCATGAATCATTATCATCATTTTTTTCCTAATTTACATCATCATATTCTCAAAAAATGATAATGATAATCATAATAATAACATGAATGAGATTGAATTATTCATTATGAATACTTTTATAGATCGATTACTTATCATAAATCGAATTTATAAATATTCATTCATTTAATATTTTTAATTCCAATCCCATCCTCGATGAAATGAAATTAAAAAAATAAGAATCGAGATGATGCCATTTATTACATTTTTTGTTTTGTTCATGGACCAAGTCACAAAAATGGATTGTTGTTGTGACAACCCCTCCCTACAAATATGACCCTCCTGAGATAGAAATGAAGGAAGAGAGATGATGACCCACAAGTCCCACCTCCATTAGGCCCTGACGTAGCGACTAGCACCAAGGATATATAAATCTAACAAAATAAGAGGCATTACACTTTTTATAGTAACCATGATTAGAGATAAGATGTATCAATATAAAAAGTACTCCAGGATATATATATATATATATATATATATATATATAATAAAAGAATCCAAAATTCATCTCATATGACTATTAAAGTAAAACTGCTAGAAGTATAATAAAAACCTCCAAAATAAATACCAAAAGAAAAAAATATAAGAAGCGACACGACATATGTCCCAATGTCTGAACTAGTAATTCCCATCACAATCCTCATAATCATCCTAGAAACCAAAAAAATAATTTTGTAACGTAGGGTTAGAAAATAATTATACTCATTAGGAAAACCAAATTATCTCGTGCACAATTGGGGAAGAAAACTATTTCTCCTATGAGAAAAATGTAGAAACCAACAGTACCTAGAACGGTATACTAGCCACTCAAACCTCACCAAAGGCATTCTCACTAAAAAACCCAAGTAATGTAATGGAATATAACACACATATATTATATGGTACTCTGAACCACATTCCTACTAATTAGATGCTCTCACACCTTAACCGAAAATGACATGGAATTCCAACCTGTTTTGAATGTTCATCATCAAAACCTACCCGCACAGACCTAGGTCACACAACTAGTCTAGTAACTTTAGAAAATGAAGCTCATCAAATCTTGCTCGCACACATTTGGGCCACAAAACCACGTCCTACTAGCATACACCTAGGCCACACATGAATTCACATCCCAAAAACACTTGGGAAAGCATAACAAACCTAATCCCAAAGAAACCTTGAAAATCACAAGTCGTTGACACACACTTGATCATTACAAACCAATACCTACCTGAAGAATTTTGGGCTATCACCACATAGAATATAGAGTACAGAAGATCATAGGTCTATCTATCCATCCTCCCATCAAGATTTTTGGGAAACACACCCTTCAATATAATAATGGGGGTGTTTTTCACATAGTGCTCAATGAGGGGGGTGGGAGTATAGAAAAAAACGAAAATAATAGTATATATATAGTATCAAACACTCAATTATATCCTATGGGTTCTCAATCAAACTATCAACCACCCTATAATAATTCCAACTCTATTTCTTCCTCTAAATGCATTATTTAACAACATAAATAGTCACTTCGGATGTTGATAAATGAAATTCATTCACAACAATATACAACTCAAACAAACCCCCATCTGGCTCGTTTAACAAATAATACTTCTTTATTATAGAGACCATTTATTAATTCCATCACTATCTGAGAAAATTAGAAAAGTATCACCCAATAATCCCAACACCAAGGTCACATAGAGGAAAAATAACCAAGGTAATATATCCAACTTCACATTTCTCTCCATTTATCACCCACACCAACCACTACCATTATCATTATTCAAAGTCATTCTTCCTAGTCCATCCTCTAAATAAGAAAACACCAACATAATTCAAAACCCCACAACACGCCTCATCACTACCAACCATATAGCCCTACTGTATAAAAACACCAAACTCACTATGATAAATATACCACAAACCAAAATATTATCCTTGTAGTTCAAAAACTGCCAATCCATTTCTCAATCAAACAACATCTCGACATGAGATACCATTTCACCACTTTTATCATCCCTATAATAGTTGTTCTTTTATCCCCTTCACAACACTACCACACAAATCACAATATAGAACAAATCCTCAAAAATCAAACAACCACACCAACAAGTTAAGGTCTATTCGGATTTAGAAAACACTTGTTCTTTAATCCCATTGTGATAATTAATGTGTTATCATAGAGAAAACTCAATCCTGAGGCATCAGTTTATTTAATCGAATATACATAGTTAAAAAATTTCATATTCATATGGTCTTTCACACCTGGTCAATAATAAACATCCAAAATCCGTCACATATGCACAAAAAAATACCACCAACTACTATGATATTCAGTAGGAATATAGCCTATATAGATCTCAATATTAGTATCCAATATAACATAAGCATTCGTGACTTTTACCCAAACACTGTGTATCAATATTAGAAAAAATTGATTATATATATTTATTTTATTTCTTATATATTGACAAGAAATCATTCATTCACACACCCATCATGATGAAAAAATAAAATATATGTGAATGAATCCATACCTTGAGAAAGAGATGATTAACAAATCCTTCTTCCAACCAAAATAGTGGGTGCGCATAAAGAAGGAGAAACCTCTTAGGAGACACAATCCAAAGGCCTTGGAAAAACACACAATATCTCATGGAAGAAAGGTTCTATGCATGATCCAAAGAAAAATAAAATACACGAGGGAGGAAATGGTCTTTACTTTAGATAGGCCAGATCCTTTATCAATTGATTAAATAGTTTTCGAAGGCCATTATATGCAGATCTTGACCAAGACCACAAGTCTTTGACATTTTGGAATCCTTGAGGTGTTTGTAAATTAATGATATATTTTATATATTTTAAATGGCTTAAAAACACTTAAATATGGGTTTAAACTCATTTTAAATCAAATAGAATGTTAAATGGAAAAATCTAGAAAAACTGGGAAATCTGGAAAAACTGTCCAAAAATATCACCATTGGGTGAGTCACCGACATGAGTCACCGATGGCTAAGTCACCGACACGACTTGCTGATGACACCTACTGACACTACCCACCAATTCTCACTACTAATTCCACATACTGATGGGTGACTCATAATCATGACCCGTCGCTAGCAATTCACTATTGCGAGTCAACAATGGGACTCACCGATGCCACTCAGTGATACCACCTATCAACACACCTAACAACACCACCTACTAGTGCCACCTACTAATTGAAAATTTTTATTTTTTGAAACCTCTTGAAATAAGTTATCATTGCCTCCCAGAACTCTTCAAAAATAGTTTTTTTGTAAAGTAATGGACCGGGGAGGTTTGGGCCATTACATCATATACCACTCAAAATATTATTTCCCTCTATAATCCAAAAAAACCTAGAAGAAAAAGGTTTTTGAACAACCAATTTGTATGATAACTCCAAAGGATCCTGTTATACTTGAAACACAACTATGAAATCAATGTTCAATGATAAACCACCCTATGTTGTTTAAAAACTGGAGTGAAACATTAACATCCAAGGAAACTTCCTCTTACATCTTCTAACCCAAAACACCAAAAGATACCCCCACACCAGAACCAACTATCCAAAGACACGAGTCATGAAATTATATCCTCCATGTAAAATACTACCCAATTTTGGTGGCACTGAACCACTCGATTGGGTTTATTCACATCTCAATTAAGAATTAGGTCATCCCCTCTTTATATTTCAGGAAATTATCACATTCTACAAAACAAGGAAACAACTCAACTAATACCAAATAAGATTAAAATATGAAATTATAACGGGAATAACAACATGGAAAAATTCATAAAATCTATGGTTACTCGGCACGCATCTGCATCTCCCTTTCCGAAGTACTCTACTCCATGCCACTATGTCTCAACAACATAGGATCCAAGGGAATAGTCTTCCCATGCAGCACTTTCTCCTCATGATCCCAGATCTCTATTGGCCAGTCTATGAACATCATGCCATCTTTGACATCCAAATCTCCCTAGTCAATGAAATTAGATTCATCGAGAGGGTACTGACAAAGGTGTGATACATCAAAGACGTCGTGGAACTTCTCCAACTATGATGGTTGTGAAAACTTGTATTCCACCTTTCCAAATCACCCAAACACCTCAAAGGGTCCAAGGATGTTCAGATACATATTACGTTCCCTACCAATACTCTATTTTCCACATCAAGGAAAAACTGTTAAAAACATGAGGCCCCATCCTCAAACTTTAAGGGACTCCTCAGACGATCGTCATACAACTTATGTCGATCATGTGTTGCCTTAATGCTATTGTGAACAAGATGCACCTTCTCAATTGTACACTACACCATGTCTAAACCAAGAACAACTACCTCCCAAACTTCTTTCTAGAAAATGGGTGCTAAACACAATATTCCATACAATGATTTGAATGGATCCATGATAATGAAAGAGTGATATCTATTATTGTATGAGAACTCTACCAAGGAGAGGTGTTGCACCGAAGATCATTCAAAGTCCAAGATGTGTGAATGTAACATATCCTCCAATGTCTTGATGGTCCGCCCTATCTTCTCATTTTTCTGAGGGTAGAGGGATGTTTCGAGGCGCAACTCAGTGCTTAGAGGGTACTGTAATCCCCTCTGGACTCACAATGTATGCCACTCTTCCCGATCTAAGGCGATGGATCTCAGAACTCCATGTAGTTGTATCACCGTGTCCACATACCTGTTTTCCAAGGAATCCACTATTATTGACTCATTTATTGCTATTATGTGATCTAATTTCATCATTTGATTCATTACTACCCTGATTACATCACATCTAGGTAACCCTATGAAGAAATCCATTAATATGTCATCACACTTCTACTCGACGACATATAAGGGCTAAAAAAACCACAGGGGACTCTGTGCTCAGCTTTCACCTATTAGAATACTAAGAACTTCACCAAAAAGTAATCCACTACCTATTTCATCCCATACCACCAAAACTATTCTTTAAAGATGTATTAAAACCTAGAAATTATTTGGTGTACTGCTAATGGAATGTTGTGAAACTCATAGAGAACTCTGTCACACATTTCCACTAGAACAAAAAACATCCCATGGAACGACATCTGATCCGGACAATCCCTCTAAATAAAAACCATGGTTAACATGATAAAACATCACCACTACCTCCAAGTCTCCCCACTAAAACTCCTCCACTAATTGCATCTGAGTAGATTGTTCCATCATCTAAAATAAGCAACCACTTCTGCCATCAATTACTGCATCTACGTTCAAGGATGTCAACACCTACATTGCATTCCAAGTATATGTAGATTTCTGAAAAACTTCCTTCTATGAATTCCTGATCAATGAATTGACCATGATATTCCCCTTTCCTGAGGTGTATGAGATATCAAAATCATAGTCCTGAAGAAACTCAATCCACCTATGTTGTCACATGTTTAAATCATGCTAGGAAAATATATACCTCATGCTCTCGTTATCCTTGAATACCACAAAGCACTGAATAAGGAGGTCATGTTGCCACAACTTCAGTACAAACATGATCGCTGCTAGGTCCAGATCGTGAGTGGTATAGTTACATTCGTTGAGACGTAACTTTATAGACCCATAAGAGATCACTCCCCGTTTTTTTCATCAGCCCACATCCCAAACCCATATGGGAAGCATCAAAAAAACATAAAACATGACACCCTAAATTGGAAATCAGAGGACTAGAGAACTGACCAACGTTCCCTTCAGATAGTTGAACGCTGTTTGGAACTACTCGGTCGACCAAAAAGATTGATTTTTTCTGGTCAGAGCTTCCAAGAGAGGTTCTAATCGAGATAAATAGGGTACGAATATTTAGTAATAGTCTACCAGACCGAGAAGATTGTGAACCCATGCCACATTAATGGGTTATTCCCAACAAAAAATGTGTTTACCTTCTATGACTCCACCGCTAAACCCTATTGACAAACCACATGCCCAATTTAATTCACCTCTAGTGACCAAAACATTAATTTGGAAAACATTCCATATAGATGGCGATGTTGAAGAACATGCAAGGTGGTCCTAAGATTCACAGTATGTTCCTCCTCTAACTTTGAGAAAATCAATATGTCTTCAATGAAAATGATGATGAACTGATCCAAGAACACATAGATGACAGAGTTCATGATCCCCATGAACATGGTTTGTTCTTTCATAACACCAAATAACATAACCATGAACATGAAGTTCCCATACATGCACCTAAAAGCTATCTTTAGCATATCACATCTTTCACCCATAACTAGTGATATCCAGAATGTAGATCAATCATAGAGAATGAACCTCCTCCCATTAAATGGTCTAAAAGATCATCTATTCTTAAGGGAGATTAACGGTTCTTGAATGTTACCTAATTCATCCTATATTAGTCTATGAACAACCAAAGATCACCGTCTTCCTTCTATTTAAATAGGACTGGATCACCCCATAGATACACACAAGTTTGTGTAATTCCCTTATTAATTAGGTCAAAAATTTGAATCATGAGATCCCGTAACTAAGAAGGTGATATCCAAGAAAAAGCCATCAAGATCTGAATAGCATTGGGTCATAAGTCTATCTTGAAATCAACATCACGTCAAGGGGGTAGAGTTAAAACCTCCTCAATAAATACATTCATGAACTCCCCAACTACCCTGGGTGCCTACATCGCCTCATAATTGACTGATTCCACTAACATCTCAGGCAACAAGGAAGGAAGGGGCTCTATTTTCGACTGCTCATCTAAAAACTCCTCTCACCAATGCAAGCCACACACTGGACATCCACGTCTAAAAACCTGACTCTACTTTAGAAGAAATAGATAACATCATGCATAGAGTAAAAATAGTTGAAACTAGGGATGAAACTGTATGGTTTTATCTATAATAGGAATAGATCCCCATGGTACTGATGCAATCTCATCATCAGCATACATCCCCAGCACACGTCAAACAAGATTTTCTGACCTTCAAATCGCATACTCAATACCAGGGGCATGAGAAGTCTCTCTACTTCTAGTATAGAAACATGATTTGGATTGGGTTCAACAAATTATTGTGAAGATATTGAATGAAATAAAGCATAATCAAGAGTACTAAACAAACTGATCGTAACCGAGCAATCTCTAGCCCTATTAGAACTTCTACCTCTACGGTATGTACCTAACCACACCTAGATCCTCATCCCCTCTACTGATGACCACCTCTTAAACCTCTCATAGTTTAGGTCCTTGAGGAACACCCTAAGATTTTCCTCTACACACTCTATATCCCCTCTATAGAGAATGAGGCTACGATCCCTACTACTGGAACTGCCTTGCTGGAAACTACTGTTGAGTTGGGCCCTGGACCTTCCCACCTCTACTATTCTACGCTCGATCAGGTACTAGTAAATGACTCTAGATAATCCCATGGACTCCATAGATAAAACACAATTTCCCTAGGCCCACAGGATAAGCATGAGTACCATAAAGTCAAAACAGAAACTACCGAGGTCGCCTTCCCACTAGTCGATACCTCATAGTCCATGGATCCTAAGACATGATGTTGAAAACCTTTCCCTTATAAGAACTTGGATGACTCACCTCTAGTGGTATACCGCCTCATGATTACATCATCTCAACTACTTTATCATTCTTTAGGATCTATAAGTATGTCGGTAACGTAATGGGGGTATCCATGTACTAGAGAGATGGACGAAGTGCCTCTTTTAGGCGTCTCACAAGAGACTCCTCATCTAGAAATATATCCAAAGAAAACCAAAGGAGATACTTGAATGTGTTTCCCAACTCTGGTACCGACTTACTCCCTTGCTAGAGGGAGTGTAAATCCTAGCTCTTCTCAGCTGTCATGGTCAAAGAAAGAAATTATACTCATAAATCCTTCTCAAAATCAACCCACAAAACATCAACCTCCTTCCTCTTCCCTAGGTAAAGCATCCACCACTGACGTGCAGCTCCCCACATATACCTCACTACCAAGGGAACCTAGTACTATATCAAATCCCGGATCAAGATGAAGGTGATTACAAGCTCAATGAGACAAATCTTTTTCTCCATGTCCAAAACACATACCTAGTACTTCTCCAGAGCCTAATGCTAAATATAAAATAAATTCTTATGCCACTAGTCATCCTCCTCCACTAGGTCAACCCTCCATCGATCAACTAGATTGGTCTTCTGAGCCTCAACTACTTGTACCAAATGATGAAAATGACCAGGTTATTATTATGAATGGTAAACAAGGAGATCCTATTCTTGAGTAGTATGTAATTTTATGTAAGATTTATTTTAACTCATTCAAATCATTTCATTTCTCATTTCAATTTACCCAAAAAACCTACTCCAAACAGAAACACATTTCATTATGATTCAAGTACCTTTTCTATGGATTCTAAACCATAAATAGTGAAGCCTCATGTGGTTATTCGGTAGGCTTAAAGTCCTTGTTATGGACCAAGGGTACCCCAAAAATCCAATTTCCTAGCTGATCATCCTTGGCCTATTTCTCTCACCCAGATAACCTAACATTGTTTCCCTACCAACCCCTGAAATCCTCACAGTACCAACCTCAAAAATCCATCCTATCTCTCAACCATCACATATGATACCATTATTTCACAAACCCCTCCCTCCAATGATTCCCCTATTGAGCTGAAAATGAAGGAAAGAAGATAATGACCCCCCGAGTCCCACCTCCAGTAAGACCCGAGGTTGCGACCAACACCAAGGGTATATAAATCTCACAAAATGGGAGGCATTTCCCTTTTTATTATTACCAAGATCGAGAGATAAGATGTATCACCCTCAAAAAACTCTAAGAAATATATATATATATATATATATATATAAACTAAAATCCATCCCAAATAAATGTCAATGTAAAAATTCTCAAAATACAATGAAAATATCCAAAGTAAATAACAAAAGAACAAAGATATGTAGTGACATGATAACTGTCCCAATGTATGTCTTAGTAATGCCCAACATGATCTCTGTAGTCTTCCTAAAAACCTGGAAATACGTTTATAATGTATGGTGAGCATGAAAGTATACTCAATAGGAAATCCAGAGTCTCTTCATTACAAGTGGGGAATCCTACTAATCCCTATACGAGAAAAAAATCATTAACCAAAAGCACATAACAAGGTATAATAGCAACTCCAAACTCACTAAAGACATGCTCACCAAATATTGTAATTCAAGTAATGTAATATAGAGAACATAAATGATAGTGTACCCTATAACACTTAACCACTTATTATCCACTCTCACACCCTAACAAAAAACATCCTCGCACTCTTAACCCTTCCAAAACTACTACATCACAACTCACCCACACAAACTTGTGCCTCACAAATAGTACCAAAAACTTGAAAAATGAAGCTCGTCACACCTTTCCTGCATACACCAGGGCCTAAAAAACATCCCAACCATATACACCTGGTCCACATAGAACACCACATACTAAAATCACCTATGAAACACAACCCATCTCATCCCGATGACACTTGGGAAAGAAAAACTCACCCACACACACCTGGGCCTGACAAACCTTTTCCTCTACAAATAATATTGGGCTATCATTTCCTTGATGAGGAAGCAAAGAAAAGTGGGTGTTCGTCCATCCATCCTCCCACTGGTATGTTTTGGAAAGACACCCTCCCCCATAAAAATTGGGGTGTAAGTCACATAGTGCTCAAGAAGGGTGGTATGCGTATATAAAACACAGAGAAAATACACGTATGTATATATATAGTATCAAACACCAAATAGAAACATACAGGTTATCAATAAAACTATCAACCACCCTATGATACTACCAACTCTGATACTACCTATAAAGGAATTATTTACCCCCAACAACAGTCACTTTAGATGTTGATAAATGAATTCCATTCACAACAGGACACAACTCAAACATACCGCCATCCAACTTATTTAACTGATTATCATTCCTTATCAGGGAAACCATTTATTCAATCCATCCCTACACTAGAAACTACTAATCAAAGAATATAACAATACCCACACTAAGGTAACCTAGTGGAGAATGAACCCTAGTATGTTAACCCACTTCACATTCTTCACCATATAACTCCTATACTGACCACTTCCATCATCATTTTTCAATGACATTTCACCATATCCTTCCCCTCAACAAGAAAACCCCCAACTTACTGCCAATCCCTACAAAAAACCTCATCACAACCAACCCTATATCCATGAAGTATAACAACACCACACCCAATAACATAAATATACCAAAACCCGGACATGCAGACCCACTACTCAAACACTTCCCATCCATTTCATAATAAAAAAATCCCTCTGCCTGAGATACCATTTCACCACCAGTATCACCCCAGAAATAGTCATTATATCATCCCCAGCACTAGTAAACCACACATGAACAATATAGAACAAATCCCCACATATAAAATAACCACAACAATAATGCTAGGTGTATTTAGATTTAGAAAACATTGGTTCTTTAATACCACTTTAATAATTTTGTGTTTATCAAAGAGCAATTCAATCATAAGGCATCCATTTATTTAACCGAATATACTTGGTTAACCAATTTAATATTTCTATGGTCGTTCACATAGGGAAACAATAAATATCCACAATCAATCTCTGGTGCACAAATGAATACCACCAACTACAATGATTTTTAGTATGCATATTGTTTATACAGATTACAATATCTTTATCCAATAAAACATAATCATGCCTCGATTTATCCCAGCCCCTGTTTATTGATATGAAAAGTAGTTGATTATATTTATTCATTAATAATTCTTATATCTCCACAAGATATCATTCATACACCCACCCTACATGATTCACAAATATAATTAAAATGAAGCAATCCCTACCTCAAGAAATGGATGATCAACAATTACTCCTTACACCCAGAATTGGGGGTGCACATACAGTAGAATGAACCTCCAGGAAGATGTAATACAAAGGCCTCAACAAGACACATGATAACTCAGGGAAGAAAGGTTCTGCGGATGACTTGGTATCCAGAGAAAGAGGAAACACATAATATAGGAAAGGGTCTCTCTATTAGATAGACCATATCCTTTTTCAATTTATGAAGTGGATTTTATGGCCTTTAAATGCGGATCTTGACCAAGACCACGTGGCATGGCCTTTTAAGAGTCTCTGAGGTATTCGGAAAGCAAAGATATATTTTATACCATTTGAAATGGATTCAACCACACTTAAATATGATTTTAAACTCTTTTAACATCAAATAAAAAGTTTAAATGGGTGAATCAAGAAAAACTAGAAAAACTAGAAAACTATCAAAAGGACTCACCATTGGGTGGGTCACCGACGTGAGTCACCGATGGCTAAGTCACTAATGGCTAAGTTACTGATGCGTCTCAATGATTCCAATCACTAATGCCACCTACCAATGCCACAACCAATGCCAACTACCAACACCACCTACCAATGGATGACTCACCGTCATGACCCATCGTTAGTGAGTCACTGTTGCGAGTCATCGACATGACTCACAAATTCCACTCCCCCACTCCATCTACCAAATCCACCTACCGAAACACCTACCAGTGCACCTACCAACTCCACCTACCGACTCCACCTACTGGTGCTACCTACTAATGGAAAAACTAGATTTTTGGAAAACTCTTAAATTTAGTGATTGTTGCCTCCAAGAACACCTCAACAGAAGATTTTCAGAAATTAATTGATTAGAGTGGTCTGGGCCATTACAGTGCTTAATATATTTTAAGGGTAATTTTTTGATGCAATTCTTATTTTTCGCATTAATATTCATGAATTATATTAAACATTTTACCCACCTTTTTCATCTTTTTGAATTCTTAATATCTTTTAACCATCAACCCATAACAACTAAATCACGTTATATTTACCAAATAATTGAAATCATTTTCTAATATAATGATGTGTAGAGATGATAATTTTCACAAAACTATAATGATTATCGTACTTATCATGTATGGTCATAACCTCAAATTAAATTTCTCATGAGTGATAAGAGTGGTATAAACATCCATGTGGCTTATGTTGTAATTTGGTTAGGGGTGGATTCATAGAGTAGAAAAAAATCTAAATATTTGAAATGTAAAATTAAAGAAGATTCTTTTTCATTGAAAAGACATTATAAAATTTATTTTTGAAAAAATATTACATATTTTTATACTTTTCATTAAGTTATAGGTTTTGATGATGATATATTATTTCTTTCTAGGAGTGAAAAATATTTTATGTGGGGGTGTTATCACACTATGAATTATCCTATAATTTCACTATTAAACATGTGTCCTACATTTTTTAAAAGTTATATTATCTTTCAATATAATCATTTCTTATTAAAAACTAATTATTCGCTAACCATAAAAAAATAAATTAAAAAGATAAATTTCATTATTTTTGGTATTCTAATAGAAAAAATTAGTTTTTCATCTTTATAAAAATATTTAATAAAATCACTTAAATCAAAAAATACTTTTTTTTCTATGATTACATGGTTTTTAGGATCCATTTTAGTAATTAAAAATAGTTAGTTAATATTAACCTAATAGTTCCAAATGAAGAATAAAATTTTGGAAATGAAATCTATCTCAAAATTGCATGAATTATCCTGATAGGCCAATTTATCACAAAATACTAGTAAAACAACAAAAACATTTTATAGATATATATAATATTTTTAAGAAATATTTCATTATTATTGATTTCTATATATTCCTTAGTTTCCAACAAAAACATTTCATGGGAAATAGTTTCTTGGAATCAAATTGAGTATGAAATTCTAGAAAATTTTATTTTGGTAATGTGACCCAAACTATTGTACATGCATCCAACATATATTAATGATTGTACTAGAATAGTTAGGTTTTTTACAACATACTTCCTAAAAGATACAATTTGGATATTTATTCATTTAATGGAATATACAATCCTAAAACTTTTACGGTAAAATTTAATGGGTAATTTGATCACCTCTCATACTAATAAATATACACTTCCACTTCCATTTAAAAGAGCATTTTTTTTTGTACATGTGGAAAGGGTTATTAATTTTTAATATTTTAATTTACAATATATATTAGTTCCCCCACTCTCTTTCTCTATTCTATTTCATTTCTCTTTTTTCTCCGCTAATGAAATTTTCATCTCCATGTCAATGAAGAAAAAAACATCATTTTAGTTTCAAGGAGTTATCAGGGTTGTTTTTTATTTAACTGTGATATAAAGGATTATTATTTTGTTATTTTTATATGTATGAAGTTATTATATTAATTAGGAAATAAAGTAACCAATAATTCATTACTACTATCGTTTTTCTTCATTTCCATTATTTACATATTCCATCATCATGACAATGTGGCATATGTGGGGGAATAATTGTGTTGATGAATTGAGGGATATTATCTAACATGAAAAGGTCTTTGTGTAGTATAATTTTTTTTGAACATGATGGTATAGAGTTAAATTAATTAACCACAACATTGTATTATATAATGAGAGTAAACTCATTTTAAAAAGAACAATGTTAGCTTCATTGTGAAATACTAAGAATAATAAACTTTTATTCATTAACATCATTATGTTATGAATTTTTGTTTCAATTTTCATTTATATATATTTATTAATCAATATCATCTTAAAAACCCATACTATAATCATGTTTAATCTTTAAATATATTAAAATTTATAAATAGTGAAAAAAGAAAAGTTGTGTTTACGAATGGCATCATCCATAGGTCAATCATAGTGTGTGAAATATGATACATTATTAGGTAAATAAAACATTATTGATTGATTTTCCAACAAAAATCTCATCACCATAAATTTGGAAACAATCAAGGGAGGATTTTAGCTTTCACACAATAATACTATCAATGGAGAGAGCTAAAAAATGCTAAAGTATCCACCATTGAGTTAAAACACTCTGAGAGAATTTTTGGAATCTCCATAAGATAAAGATAATGAGGAGGCTATTGATATGAGAATAAAATTTGGGGAATGACTAAATATACAACATTCAAAAGATACTTTATTGATATACTAAGAAGATAATTCAAACCAGAAATTTTTTATTATTAAAATATTATAATTTAAAATTTCCATTGAGACTAGTATATTAAAAGATAATAAAAAAATACACCCTTCTAACCAAACTAAGTCACATATCCCACATAATATATTCAAATAAACTTACACACACGAATTCATTAAAAAGGAATGTAACATGGAATGTAAAGTGGAATGCTATATTACATAGTTCAAACATTCATTCTATGTCCATGAGGAAACACTGTAATCATTTATATTATGTAATATTTTATGGATTATAAAAATTTAATCTTTGAATCTAGAGTAACATATTGAATCAATCATACAAAAAACTTTAGAAACTATTCCAACATCTAGTTTTTAGAGGTATATAGCTAATTGAATAGAGGGAACCCCACCATATGATGTTTTTGGTAATCCATATATTTAATTAAATATTATTCTATGTAATATACTAAATGAACCGATAAATATAGTGAACTATTTATAGCCTCTATCAATAAAACATATACCAACATGTATTCTCAATGAATGTTCATAGAAAAACGAAACCAATGTGACAATGACATGATTACCACTGCAATAAAAATGATTATATGAAATATTAGAGTTCCTCTATTAGATAATTTGATTTTTATAACTCTAAAATTAATCTAAATAACACAATTCTTCCACTATAAATATTTTCCTTGTGATCTCCTCTGAATATTCCATCAAATATAAAATATACATCCTTCTTATGGTCTGTTTCCATGAACATTTTGTAATCACATTGACTATAATAACTCATTACTAGATTCAATAGCTAATAAATGTTCCAATTACATTGTAGAAAATGTATCCATAGGATGAAAAAAATATATCCAACTAACATTTTCCACCATGCACTTCTATGAGATTTAATCCCTGAAAAATGTGAATCTACTAATCCTTGTAGAGGATCAACCTAAAAATATAGTGTTCTATACTTTTATCCCTTCATGTATATGATTATCCCCTTTATATCTTCCCAATGTTACTTTATGGGTTTTAACATATGATGATTTACTAGTACCACTATAAAGGAAATATTTGAATATGTAAAAATCGCCACATACATTAATCTTCTAATAGATGATGTATATGTTTTATTATCTAAGTACTGGATCACATATTCTGTTACAGGTTCTTGTGCCTTGGATAATTGGATGTTTATAAAAAGGGGGTTGAGATAGGTTTACATTGGGTAAAACTGTACTTCTCAAAAATCATCCAGTTGTATTATTATTTATAAGAAACTACAGTGCCATATTTCCAATCCCTCTCTATCATCATCCCTAATATTTTCTTAGTTTCTTAAAGATCCTTCATTTCAAATCATCCTAATAATATACAATTTATTTATTTAATTCATGAATTCTCTTGAACAACTATATACACACTTCATCCACATATAGTAGATGAATAATTTATGCCCAATAACCCCACATTTTATGATTATAGTAATGATCAGAGTCGTTATGTGGGAAACTATCCTCACTAATGAATGTGTATAACATTGAGTTCATATAATGAGGTGTATGTTTAAAACTATTGAGGATTCACATTTACCTAAATAGGGTCCCTCTTTCAATGGAATTCAAAATTATTTAGAAACTTCTTGTAGATAACCTCACCCATATGTCTATAGATAAATTCAGATGTAGAATTTATATACTCTAACTATAAACAAACAAAATCAATAATGTTTAGAACAATTTTGATGACAGTATACTCAAAAATTGGTGAATTTTTATGAAATCTATTCCATCCTTTAGAATTAATATTTTAAACACAAACTATTCCTTTTTTATAATATATATTAATTAGCAACTACCATAAAATGTAACCTATATTTATCATCAAGTACTCACTTTTCATCTGGTAGTTTAGCCAAATCCTAAGATCCATTGAACATATGGTACTTAACTTCCTTCTCCATGGTTGACTCCTACATCATTTAGCCACATAGAATACCTTCTCGATATAGAAAATATTTTCAATCAATTTATATTTAATTTCATTGTTTTAGATCCCAATAAAGTGTTAATTTAAGATAAATTTCTGCATTTAATGATATTGGTGATATTGTGACCTTAATAGTAAAAATGGCCCATTTTGGATTTTAACTGTTTTAAATTATTTTTTTATATTGGATATAACATTTGGAAACTAATAAAAATTAAAAAATTCATTCTTTTCTAGATACTACACATCCATGGATTCATTTCATACTGCTTGAAAAAAATTTGAGTCGACCACATGGAAGCTCAAAAGAAGTCCAAAAGTTAGACCATGAAAATTGTTTACAGATCTGTCAATTTTTAGTGTATGGTCCATAACTAATTCATGGTGGGCCTAATTGCTATGAAGTTAGTTGGGTGGAAAATAAATACATTTTGGTACATCTTTCATGAAGTCTATAATGAGTTATTTTCGTTTTTAGTAGTCATTAAAGTATTATATTTCGAAGATTTGAGATTTGGAAAGTCTGATGGGACATAATAAATTGTTTGAGTAAACTGAGAATAACTAGAAGAATATTTGTCCAAATACTCTGAATTGTTTAGGAGTGACATACAAGATAATTTTGAGAAACATTCATGAAGGAAAAAAATGCATGAATAGGTCATTTAACAGGGCTACAACAAGTCAACTTTTTAGGGAAAAATTCTGACTATAAAACGAGGGGAGCTCCTCCCTCTCAAAGAATCTCATTCCATCCCATTATTTCAACGAATCCAAATAGGATAACTTTTCTAGATTATTTATTTAATTTCTTTTCCATTCCATATATTTGTAATTTCTTCTTCATCCCCATTCATCTCGATTACCATTACCATGTTGGGGTAAACATTTTGAGTGATTGGAGAAGGGTTGGATTTATATTTTATAATGCTTGAGTTCTTGGAAATAATGGAATGAAATTTATTTCTTCTTCAAAGTTGTTTTAAATTTCATATAAAGGGTTTTATTATAAAGTTTGGTCATTCGTGAATTTAAATTCTGTTATTTTTTTTTTCCTTGGTTAAATAATCATTATCTCCCACCACTAATTTCTGGTTTATATACGATGGAATAGATCTAGGATTTGTGGTGAAGTAATCAATGATTGTCAGTACATGTAAATGGGGTAGTGAATGTTCATGATTATTTTAGATAATCAAGACCTGATCGGGTATTTCCCAAGTCAATTAAAGATATTAAATACAACTCATTTTCACATGTAAGGAGAGTTGACCATACTGGGATCTTGGAAGGTTTTCTCTAAACATCATAATGTCACCATGTAAGTGAGAAAAACAATTTTGAAAACTCACATTAATCAACTTAGAAGAAGTATTTTGACCTAAATTGTACAAGGATAGCGTTACAATTTTCTAATAGACCCTGACCTAATCACCAGTTTAGTCTCATAGATTTTAATCCTTTGAATTTTAAATTTCCTTTCAATAATATTTTATTAATATATTTTGAAACCACAACATTTTACCCTTGTTTAAAAGTGAAAATCTATTTTTTGTGCACTTTTCTTCAGGAGACTTCCTATGTTTAATCACTAGACTACACATGGGAATATATAGAAAACAAATTTCACGCCCTATGACAGGAATACATCAAACTTGGAATCATTGCCCAGGAGGTGGTGCCACAACCTAATTATAAATATTTTACTCTTTTGAAATTATGAAAAAAACAAAAAAAATATTTTCTCTGTGTTTTTTTGAAATGATTATTTCTTTAATTCATGGAATAATTACCCACTGGTGAAAGAACCAATTAATGACTCACCCTTTTCCATGGAGGATAGGGTTTCTTTTTTTATTATACAGGTAAGTTTATTTTTGAGGTTGAATAATTAAGAAGAAACATTCAAAGAATTCATAGTTGGCCTAAGGGAGGACATGAAAGAAGAAATTTTTGAAGCAATGGCCTGAAAGCTAATTGGGTTATCCCAATACTTTCTTATAATGTTTCCGTGGTCCAAGAAGACCCCCCTTAGACATACCATAATTTTTCCAGGAGATCCATGAAATTTCAGAGACCAAATACCATCCTCTATCTGATACTACTCAACTCCAAGGGGTTATTTCCACTCAAGAGGATATTGAAGATGAAAAAAATCAGGGATATGACATTTTAATGAAGTCATTATCTAGTAATTTTGGAGAAAATGAATTTATTATAACCTTTATTTATTTTCAATTTTCATATTTATTCAACACATTTATTTCCATGGTTATTGAGGAAGAAAAAGAATATTCCCCTAATAAAGATCATCTGGATCTCCCTGAGCTTGTAGAACACATATCAATGGAGTTCAATTGGATAAGAAAATGGATTTTCTTGAGAAAATTGAGATGCATGATACTCACATTAAAGGGGATGAATTTGATATTGACTCTTCATGCCGTAACTTTATTCAAATAGATATACAATATGAAATTTTCTTTGATTATTCCCCTAATGATGCAAATATTGAGAATGCACTAGTAAATGAAGGAGAAATTATGAAAATAGAAATTATGAATAATGATGACTCATTCATTGTTATAATCCCACAATGTATATTATATCCCACTACAATGGGTGTGGAATAGATATACTATATCGATTGATTCCTAAAAAAAAGTATCAAGTGTATGTTGTAAAGAAGAATTATTGTTGGTTCATGAGAAAGATACATCACCCACCATCAGATTGGGGATAACTGATTAGAACTGCCCATCTGAAAAAATTCAAAACCTAGGACCCACATGGAGGATTAAAACAAGAACTATCTTTCTATTCTCAACATATTTATACTTTTTTTCTTTCAATAATTATCGTATGTTTTCTTTTTTTTTGTAGGTTTTATTTTTTTTGTAGGTTTTTCTCATTAAAGCACTATAATTTGGAGATTTATAATTTGTAGAGTCTGACTGGACATAATAAATTGTTAGATTAAAATGTGCATTACTCTTGGAATACTTGTCCAAATAATCAAAAGGTTTTAAGAGTGACATCCATGATAATTATTAACAACATTAAAGAAGGGTGAAACACATGAAGAGGGAATTTATTGGGGCTAAAACATGTTAAATTTAGGGGGAATAATTCTGGCTATAAAAGGATGGGAGCTCCTCCCTCTAAAAGCATATCATTCTATCTCATTCCTTTTAGAACACCAAGTAGGAGAACATTTCAGATTTCATTCTTTTACTTATTTTCTTTTAGATAGATTTGTAATGTATTCTTCTTCCCTATTCATCTTGATTACCCATACCATGGTGGGGTAAAAATTTTGAGTGATTAGGGAAGGGTTGGTTTTCTATTTTGTAATTCTTGAGTTCTTAGACATAATTTAATGAAATTTCATTCTTATTTAAAGTTTATTTCAATTTTATATAGAGTATTTTATTATCAAGTGCGACCGTTCTTAATTTTAATTCCGTTATTGATTTTTGACTTGGTGAAACAATCATTATCTCCCTCCACTAGTTTCGGGTTAATATACGATGGAATAGACTAGGGATTAGTGGTGAAGTACTCGACGATCATCTATACATGTAAAAGGGGTAGTGAATGTCCCTGATTGTTTGGGATAATCAAGACCTGATCAGGTATTTGCCAAGTCAATTAAGGATATTCAATACAACTCTTTTTCACATGGAAGGAGAGTTGAACAAACTAAGATCTTGGTTATGGTTTTATCTCACCATAATAATTTCACCAAGGAATTGAGATAAAACAATTGTGAAAACTCACTTTAATCAACATAGAAGAAGAGGTTATAATAGAATTGAACAAGGATAGTATTAAAAATGGGAAACTGGCCCATATATAATCACCCTTTTAATATCATAATTATTAATATATTGAATTTCAAATTTCTTTCCAATCATTTTTTACCTATTAATTCTAAAACCATGAAATTTTTACCCTTGTTTAAAAGTGAAAAACTATTTTGTCTGCACTCCTCTATGGGAGACTTACTAGGGTTAACCACTGGACTACACTATAGAAAATATAAATATTTTTTTTCACGCCCAATGACAAGTGTGCATCACTACCTCTTCAAGGAATTCAAGTCACACCATATCCATTAGAAGTAAAAAATTCTTATTCAATTCATACTTCTCAATCGGTTCTCTAATTATAGAGTATCTTCTCAACTCTTCTTGACAATCTTATCATTTCGATATTGTGATTTTTTATTCCACACCTTATAATGAACCAACTATCAGTCACTCAACTTCTATATTTTTTTATCATTATTTAGAGGACCATTATAATATTGGAAATTCTTTTGGTGGTAAAATTTTTTGTGAATCTATATAGGTATCTGGATTCAATGAAACTTATGATCATATAATGCTTTGATGTATATAAACATGTACTATTTTAGTTTAAATATTTCCATAAAAAATTAATTTATTCAATTTATGATCCTTCAAGTGTATTTTATCACTAAAGATACTTTTTAATCTTCTAATTATTATTTTGTATCATCATCCTATAGTTTCAAACCAAATTCTTTATTCTCATTACCGCGTCCTGGGGGAGCCTCCTTGCCTTCGATGTTCACAGTGGGGGATTCTTCATGGGCCCCGAGTGCATATTTGTTCTCAGCTACGGGATCTGTGCGGCGAAACTTTCTTCCAGAATCTGGTGATGTTTGTTCTATTTGATGTTTTGGATCTGTGGTGGCGACGTACGATGGGTTCTTCTCAGTGATTTCTAGTTGTCTTTGTAACCTGGTTGAGGATTTTAATCAACTGTGTGTCTGATTCTTCATCAATTTTCTTTGGTTTCGCTACGAATCTTCCGTATTTGATTCCGGCGACTGATGATTTTATGCTGTTCGTGTTCTGTTGGTTGATTTGTGATCTGGTTCTTGGATGGATCTGCGGTGAATGATGGTGGTGAAAACAGCGTTGTTGGAGTTGACGAGGTGCTCGACTCGAGGTTCATGGGATCCAAGATAGTGATGAGGATTTTGAAATTTGTATTTTGAATTGAACAAGCATTTTGTTTGAATTATATGGTTTCCCGCTTTCCTTAAACCGTATTTTGAAAATGAAAAAAATTGATTTGCAGTATTTCATGATATCCTTTGTATTTATAGAGGGAACACACTTTTATATTTCATTATATGTTAAAATATGATATATTTTTCATTACACTATATTGTATTGGGGATTATTATGGACTACGATCTCATTCTAGATCAATTTTTTCTAACTGATATTCTGAATGTTACTTTCAGTGTACTCATCATTGTCGTTTAAACTGTGGCACATTCTCTTCTCCCTACTCTCTCTTTTGGCCACATTATTCTACTTTGTATGGGAATATAAAAAATCACACTTATATTTCATTAAATACACCCATACCATACATTTTATATCTTCAATTAATGTGAAAAAATAGATCCTCTATGATATCGAACTAGCGATGTCCCAATATATTTGAGTGAACACGCTCAAGTTTCTTAGGAATTGGACTTCCAAAAAATCAAGTTAAATGAATACCAATTTTTTATTCCTAGTAAATAGAAATTAAAATTTGGAATAGTTTCAAGGTCATGATTTATAATTCCAATCTAATCTATAATATTCTTATTCTTCTCACTAAGGTGATCGATCGTATAATGTCACACCTCTGGATCTTTCAACGAGGAAATCAAATCAATTTCACTTCTATCTGATATTCTCATAAAATAGAGTATACCATAATTTACTCACCTCTCAAAAAACATAGATCCTAAATATACTATATATACATCATTCTCAACAGTATTTATGTATCCTACACCATACAGTGTCCCCACAAAAATAAGGTTCATACAGAGACCATGGATGTGTGTTTCATCCCTCGGTAATTGAAAGAACGAATTCATCATCAACAGATTTGGATTTATCTTTTAAATAACTTATATAAAATTAGTGTAACACTATGATATTTTATTAATTATTATTATTTACAAATAATTTTATTTCCTTGATAGATTTAATTACATATTATAGTATGCTTTTACAAACCATAATATAATATTAATATTATATTGTAAACATTACCATTAAACATGACCATTAAATTTTTTGATATTGATACGAATAACCGAATATCAAAAATAATATTTATGTTTTTAAATATAGAAAATATACTTATATATATAGATATATATTTTTTATTAACGTATTTATATGTTTAGAAAATTATTTTTTGCAAAAAATGTTTTTATTGATTTTGTAGAAAAATTTTAAAAATTAATTTCTCAAACTTATAAATAAATAATTAGAAAAATTATCCCTATTTATTATATAATCATGTTAAAATTATATATGGTTTATTTATTAATAATTTTCTGAAATGATTAATTTTTCGTTGAATAGTGACAAATTATGATTTTTATTAAAAAATAATGTTTTGTTTAAAGAATTTAGGTGCTTATATTTTAATTTATATGGATTTAAAAGTAAAACTAGATCGATGATATAATTATTAATATAATTTTTTTCATTTAAATAAATTTAATGTTGAATTTTAGTATGCAAAACTTTTATACTTATGAACCTTTTTACTTGGGAAATCATATTTTTCATCGCATCTGTGAGTCTAATTTTAAATTAAAATTTTCAAATTAGGTAAATGAAATTTACAAATATTGATTTTATATTTTGAGTAACTATTTTTTATATTATATAATACGGTTAAATTATTTTTTTGTCAAAATAAAAATTAATAATGTAAAAAATTAATTATCACTATTACTGTTAAAACAGGTCACAAGGGGGTTAATCTAAAATGATAAGAAGAAAAAAGACCCATAATTATTTCCAAATACAATTTTAAGGAAATATTTAGACCTTATATCATCCAAGTGTTGATAATGATCCATATTTTTGAGTCTTCTATCTTGTGAAAAATGTGGGTACACAATATTTCATTAAATAATTCACTATGTGTCCTTCCCCCCACATATAAAGTGCACCCATATCCTCTCATCTCCCTATCATAATTATAAAACCTATTTTTTTCATACACCAGCCCAAATTATTTACATAAATCCCTAATCACATCCTAGACTCTTTTTCTAGGATTCCAACTGAGAGAGAATTTTTGTTTGAACCTAAGGATGTCGTCAGCGGAAGAGGTATAATAATCAACCGAGCATTTATATTTTATTTAATCATCCACATACATTAAATATTAAAAAATAATCTCATATAATAACATTAATATTTCCAATATAATGTTTTATTTATGTAAAATTCATGAAAAACATCTATATCCTCTCCCATCAAGTGGGAAACAAAACCATTGATATTGTGTATGATAGACTATCTCCATGTGAACCGATGTAATTCGTATTCCATCACCACATCTCAAATCATGATAAATGATGGATTTAGAATATTTATATTATATGTATTAAATAATTGTACTTATTTATTTATAATATCGAAAATACCTTTTTACCTTCCATGTTATGAGAATTTGATAACGTATCTTGTGTGTGTGTTGGACTTATACCTCATGAAGTGATGTTATTATTTCTTCACTTATGATTTAAAAAGAAGCTAATATTTATAATTTAAATAAAATATGTGATATAAATGAATTTAAAGAGATCCTATGAAGTTAATATGACATTTACCTTTCTTTTGTGTTATTTTTTGTGCAAATATAAACATCATTTATTCATACGTATGACATATCGTCTCCAAGAACATTAAATTTATTTATCTATATCTAAATTTAATGAATTAATCTAAATAAAAATATACTGAATTAATATTTTATTTATATCATGGTTATAATTTTGGATATAATTGAAATATTTTCAAAGAAGATAGACCAAAAATAAATAATCAAAATATACATTAAAAACAATGTAGTTGTTATGAGAAACATGACGGTAACAAGGAATTGATAATAAACGAGTAGTAAAAGGAAAAAAGTATCACTACCACAAAACAGGTCAAAGGAAGCACTGCCCTTTATCAGCGCTAAATAGAAAGCACTGATAAAGGGGTATTCCTTTATCAGTGCTAGCTAAAAGCACTGATAAATGTTACCTTTATCAGCACTAAAATAAGCGTTGATAAAGGTGTACCCTTTATCAACACTTTTTTAGCCCTGATAAATGGTAACATTTATCAGGGATTTTTTTAGCACTGATAAAGGTAGCTCTTTATCAGTACTAAAAAAGCACTGATAAATCAATGTTTTATCAGTGCTGATAAAACATACCTTTAGCAGCGCTTTTAATGAGCGCTGATAAAGGTTCCAGTGGTTTTTATTTAATAACCCTAACAGGCCCTCCTCGCTCGCACGTGGTCAAGCTTTCACAGAAGCTGAACCAGGCCCCTCATCTGCCGAAACCTCTCCTCCTCCTATTCCTCCTCCTCATCGTCCTCCTCCTCCGTCGCCACCACTGCCTCCACCCCCGCTACCACGACCGCTGTTGCCTCTGCCGCCACCGCTGCATCCAACCCCGCTCCCACGACCACCTCTGCCTCTGCCACCGCCGCTGCCTCCACCTCTACCGCTGCCTCCACCATCGCCACTGCCTCCTCTGTTGATAGAAGGTATCCTTTAATCCTTTTTCACTGGTGATTCCAAATTTGGTTAATTTAGTGAATTTTTTGGTGAGTATTCATATTTAGAGATATTTCCTTAATTATTTCTTATTTGGTCATGGAATATAGTTATTATGTCATAGATTATGATACCTTATGTCATATATAAAGGTAATTCTATTATTGGTGTAGAAATAATCTTCTTTTAGATCAGTGGAGTTCTATGATGTCTCATAGGTTTGCTCTTGGTTAATTATCCTCTTATCACTATCCAAGAGTGATAGTTTCTTCTTAATTCAAATAATCTTGGATTTTACCATTATTGATATTCATTTTCAGGTTATTTTTTTTTCTACCTCTTGGATTTTCATTCCATGTTCTTTTATCTAAAACCATTTATTTATATGTAATTGGTTCTAGAAGTTATTAGAGATATAGATTATTCTAGTTGGTGTGTGAAAATGTTTTAGGATACAAAACAACTGATGAACATTGATGTTAATGTTGAGATTGTGGTAGGAATTTCTTTAATAAATAAGTCCGTGTATATAATGTTTCCATGATTAATGGTTTACGCTTGATTACCTTTCATGATGTTATTGATTTCAATAGTGTGTGTAGACCTTGAAAATCATTCTTTATATATGATCTAATGGTTAGTTTATATCCCCTTGTGAACTGTTCTTGATATTCCATATTATTCCTTTATATAGTGTATATTTTTTATGCTATTGAATTACCTGTAGAACATGAATGGTTCAGGAATCCATCAGATATAGGATGAGGTGTGATAATTCCTTATAATGTTGATTTTTATCTAATTATGTCAAACAATTTGGTTGTGACATTCCATCATCTAAGGATAACAACTACCATCGTGGTGGGATTGTGGTGTTCTAAATAATGACCATCATTAGGATGGGTAATGTCGTGAAAGGTGTGATAATAGAGGATTGATCATGGCTTACTCATTTGGGATATACTATCTAGAATAAATGTGGGGATTATACCTAGTAAGGAGGACCTATTGGTCAAGGATGACCCATTGTATGTCCATCTTTTATATTTTAAAATTTTGTTGAAATCATTCTATTGAAGGTGGGTTCTATAATTTCTTGTTATATTAAGGTTTTTTTAACCATGGTGTGGGTTGATTTCAGTTTTATTGGGTTCTTGGGGTTTGTGGGATGTGGTAAATGGTGTACCTGGTTTTAGATTATTTTATTCTCATGGGTTTCCACTATTTTATGTTTTCTTTTCAGTTGGAAATCTCCTCTATTGTGCGCCTCTCCTCTGCCACGAACGCACCTCTGCAGTGAGCTTATCGACACCTTCACGGTGAGTTTTCCCCTGTTACTCATTTGTTTCCTCTTGCTCGCATATTATTACTATTTGATATTGATGGTTATAATGTGAAATGTACGGGCTAAATGCCCTGCTGAAAATCGAGGCCATTGGTGGTCTTTGTTTTCCCACTAAATGAATTGAATGTTCGTTGGTTCTTTTTGAACATTGGAATATAAAAATTAGTAATTTATGTATACTTGACTTATGAATGAACACTCCAGGATGATAAAACATCTATTATAACCCCTGAATTAACAATCAAAATTGAATAAGGGATGCTTTCTAAAATATAAAATTGGGATTTTTTAGTTTGTATGGTGTTGCGATTGTGATCACGATTGTGTTTTTGTATAGTGTTTCAGTTGTTGTAATGATTTATATTCCATTTTTTTCCATGTTGTAGTTCTTCCACTATTGAATATCAATTCAAACTTTACCCATTTCAATGGCACCACCACTTTGTTACTAGTACAATTCCACTGAATCCTAGAAAACCACTTCTAAAGGACTCTACGAGACACTTTAAAATACATGGTATGTAGTCTTGTTAAATGGAACATGCTTCACAATACATGGATTTCATATAGATTTTTATGCCACACAACATTTATCTCCAGAATTTACAACACGTGACTAATATTTTTACTCAAACTTTGAATAAGTTTCATTTTAAATGTTACATGTCATGTGAAACTAGGTCACACACAATGTATCTCCAAGTCATATACTTCAGCATGAAACCATGTGCATGCCATGAAATAATGGTAGAACCATATGACATGTGTTTTACTTCACTCACACCATGTATAGATACCATATAAACTTTATGTGCATAGACTATACACCCCTAGTGGTCATGTAAGGACTACACACCATGTATTCCACAATAATGTGATGCATATCTAGTAAGGTTACTCAGTATGTATCTAAAGTACATGCATTTAGCTCAAGTTGTTCTATATGTCATGTATTTTCAAAGGCATCATTCAGTCTTTGTAAGACTAACTTGGAATTACTTTGATATATGTCAGATTAAATCAGGTATCTTATCCATACACGATGTTCATCCTACTGGACACACTACGTATATGGATTTCACATGATTTTAGAGGCATTTGTACCATGATTTGTTTTTATAAAACCCAAACAATGCTACTTGATTAATTAAAACATAATATTAGGCAAGTTCAAGATCGAACCCATAAAGATGATGAATATGAATAAAGAATGGATGAATTCCAATCGGTTGACAAAAGAGTACGAAGATGGCGTGAAAGAGTTTATCAAGTTTGAAAAAGATCATTCATGTGACCCTTCTCAAATCCTTTGTCCGTGTTTACACTGTTGTTATTCAAGAAAAATTAGTCCAGAAGAGTTGGAAGAACACCTGATCTGTCATGGAATAGATCGAAGTTATACATGTTGGAATAAACATGAGGAAAAAATGAATATAGGTAGTGGGTCAGATAACACGGAATTTTATAGATCATCTGATATGATTAAAAGCGTGAATAGTAAAGATGATCGTTTGGAGGGTGTGATTATAGATGTAAATGATGATGAAGATTGTATTGAGGAAATGAAAATCACAGTTGAAGATGAACATCATGATAGCCCAAAATTGTTTGAGAAGTTAAAGAGTTGCGCAAAAATTCCATTGTATGCTGGTTTCGCTAAATATACAACATTTTCAACCGTATTGAAGCTGTATAATTTGAAACCAGGCAACGGGTGGAGTGACTCCAGTTTTATAGAACTACTTGCTCTCTTGAATGACATGCTCCCAGAAGATAATGAACTCCCAGGACGAACATACGATGCCAAACGAATGCTATGATTGATGGGTAAGATCTCTGAAAGAATACATGTCTGCCCGAATGCCTGTATATTGTTTCTCAAGGACCACAAATCACTTAAAGAATTCCCAAAGTGTGGTGCTTCTCGATACAAGAAATATGATTCTATTCCTACGAAAGTTATATGGTACTTTCCAATCATTCCAAGGTTTAGGCGCCAATATGGAAGTGAGGAGACTGTAGGAAAATTGACATAGCATGAAGATACAAGAATTAAATATGGGAAACAACGTCACCAGACAGACTCTCCTCAGTGGAAGAGAATTAATCACGAGTATCCTGAATTTGGGAATGAGCTGAGAAACCTTCGTCTGGCATTATCTAAATATGGGGTGAATCCTTTTGGTTTTCAAAGCAGCAGTCACAATACATGGCCGGTTATGTTGCTAAACTATAACTTACCACCATGGTTATGCATGAAATGAAAATACATCATGTTATCTATGCTTATATTAGGACCAAAAAAACTGGGTAATGATATTTATGTTTATTTGGCCCCATTGATCGAGGATTTGAAAATATTGTTGGATTCAGATGTTACGTTATATGATGCTTATAAAAATGAATATTTCACTTTGAAAGCCATGTGGTATGGGATGATAAATGACTTTACTACTTCTAGAAAATTTTCAGGATATTATATTAAAGGAACTCAAGGGTGTCTCGTTTGTGAACAAGGTACACTATCATTTACGTTGAAACATTCATCGAAAACCTTATTTCTAGGACATCACAGATTTCTACCCCGACGAAATAAGTATCGATCTTGGATGACATCATTCGACAGAAGTTCATAATAATTTACAACACCGTCTCCACTAATAGGTGATCAATTTTTTTATAAATTAAA
The DNA here is from genome assembly GCA_963277665.1 of Viscum album. Classification (NCBI taxonomy): domain Eukaryota; kingdom Viridiplantae; phylum Streptophyta; class Magnoliopsida; order Santalales; family Viscaceae; genus Viscum; species Viscum album. The sequence goes on along the minus strand of OY728135.1, from coordinate 1,389,315,508 downwards.
AGATTTGGACACTACTTTTGGTAAACCATTTTCGAAAAACCTTACGAAAATTGGTTGAAAAAAGATCAGTTTTTTTGAATTACCATACTGGAATTGTCTTTATGTCATACATTTTCTTGATGTTATGCATGTTGAAAAAAATGTATGTGATAGTGTCATTGGAATGTTGCTAAATGAACCCGGAAAAACAAAGGATGGAATTAAGGCTAGATTGGACATGGTTGAGATGGGAATACGAGAAGATTTGGCACCAGTGAAGGGTGAAAAATAAACATTTCTTACTCCTGCTACTTATACTCTTTCCAAGTAAGAGAGATATCAGTTTTGCAACTTCATAAATGATGTAGAGGTTCCAGAGGGGTATTCATCAAATATCAAGAACATCATGTCAATGAGCGATTTAAAATTAAAGTGTCTGAAATCACATGACTACCATGTTTTGATGCAAGATCTAATTCCTATAGCTTTACGTTGCATTTTTCCAAAGAATATCTGCCATACAATAATTAAGATTTGTTTCTTCTTCAAAGATATATGCATCAAAGTTATAGACCCGGATAAATTTCCATCTATGGAAAGATAAATTTCCATCACATTATGTTAATTGGAATTGTTCTTCATGCTGACATTTTTCGATATGATGTTTCATTTGATGGTTCATTTAGTGAGAGAGATTCGACTATGTGGTCTTGTACATTATAGATGGATGTACCCCATTGAAAGGTATATGGAGATTTTGAAAGGGTATGTCAAAAACCGAAGTCGGCCAAAGAGTTGTATTTTTGAACAATATATTGTTCAGGAAGCTGTTGAGTTTTGTACCGAATACCTGTCTGGTGTGGAAATCGTTGTCCTACCGAAATCTCGTCACACTATGTGGCTTGAGGGTGAAGGAATTTATGGAAGAGAGGTTGTCACAATCAATATTATAGATCGAGAGCAGTCCCACCTTTACGTTTTTCATAACAGTTTTGACGTTGACCCATATGTTCAAACCCACAAAGAAATTATTAGGTGTTTGAATCCTTCTAGGGATGAAAAATGGATATCAGATACACAAAATCGACAGTTTATAGGATGGTTTTTGGGCCATATTTATAAGCAGTTAGATGAAAATACAAACTCAATTTTAGAACGACTTCGAGGGCTAGCCGGAGGAGCAAGTGTGTACGTATTATCTTACAATGCTTATGCAGTAAATGGTTATACATTCTATACTAATGAACATGATGAAGACAATACCAAGAAGAATAGTGAGGTTACACTTGTGGGTGAGGCGATTCATGTTTCATATACTAAGGAAAAAAATCTAATTTATGCAAATATGTCATACTTTGGTATCATTAAACGAATATGGAAGTTGGATTATACGAAATTCAAAGTGCCAATTATTCAATGCAAGTGGGTTGATAACAGGAGTGTTGTTAAAATAGTTGAATTAAGATTTGTGAAAGTTGATTTTAGTAAGGAAGGGGATAAAGGAAAACCATTTATAATGGCATCAGAGGCAGTACAAGTATTTTATGTTCCAGACCCCGTAAACCAAAATTGGTCAATTGTTCTGATATCAAATAAAACAATTGAAGGGTCAGATAAAAGTTCAATGGAGGTTGAACCTTTTATAGGGACTTAAAAATCATTTCATAGTGGTCCCAATGTAGATGGAATTTTGTATGTTAGATGAGACCAAAATGAAGGGATTTACATAGTTAATAGAGGAGTCAAATCGCTTTAGCCTTTAAAGAAAAAAAAGAGAGTACAATAATAAGGTCATTTGTTTATTGTAATATATATTGTGGCACATTATGTTATTATATGTTCGCTGCTATTTTAATGTAATCTAAATTAAATATTAAATCACTTCTGCAGATAATGACTTCTGCACTTGATGATGCGCCCAATCCCAAGGCACAAAATGTCTCTCAACCAGCAGTTGGTGGTCCCAGTACAGAGAAACAACATGTTTCTCAACCAGCTACTAGTGGTCCCACTATAGATCAATAATAGGTTTCTCAACCAGATGATGGTGATCCCAGTGCAGAGCAACAACAAGTTTCTCAACATGTAGTTGCTGGTCCCAGTGCTGAGGTACAACAAGTTTCTCAACCTGTTTCTAATGGTCCCAGTGCTGATGATAGCGCACCAGGGGAACATATTGATGATACTTATGAGGAAATGGTAAGAAATGAAACCCTGAAAGTGAAAAAAATGACCGTCATAGTTTGACAGTGTTAGCCAAAATCCTTAAGGAAAAAATAAAAAGGCATCAATTTTGAGGTTGGATGGAATAAGAGAGGCCAACATGTGAACCCCAACAGAGCTATCTTTAATAGCTACATTGGAATTGTCACTCAGAAACGCGTGCTGATTGATGTACAGTTGTGGCACCATGTTGTCACTGGGATAAAGAAATTAATGTGGGAAGAGATTACGGTAACATTATGATATCATTTTTTAAATTTATTAAAATAAAATAAAATACCAAAACATTGACTTACTCTTCATAATCCATTATAGAGTGCATTTATAGTAGATTCCTCACACAAGGAATATGTATTAAGAGTTGTAGGAAGGATTCATAGAGGTTTCAGCACAATTTTAACGAAATATCATCTTAAAGGTGCTGAAGGGAAAATCAAGCCGCACCCACCTCCTCTTTATGCACACTTGATATCCCATGGAGCGTGGGATGCGTTTAGCAACCATCGTGGGGAGCAGACTTTTCAGGTACATTGTGTGGGGTAATACGTTGTTTGACGTTTGGTTGTATTCATCCCTTTGATTGATAGTTTTCTATTTATGAAACAACAACTGAGTGCTAAAAATAAAAAAATGTGCAAAAGAACCAGCGTACCCTTACCGTAAAGCAAGGATGGGGTACGCTTCACTTGAGAAAATTTTGGTACGTCTTTTAAATCTACCTTACTACTTGTATGTGACATAAAACAACACCATAACCATGTTTCTCTGTTTGTATGCAGATTGATGAATAGAAATTTAAAGTCATATCCATCCCACTCCATGTGTTATGGAAGGAGGCTCATGTAAATAAATAGGGGATACTTATAGATGAAATCAAACAAAAAGGGTAGGAAACCTGTGTAAGTATGACATAATATAAATTTTATTTTCATTAAATCGCTATTACATTACAATAACTACTTATTTTTATTTATTTTCTATCAAACATAGTCACAAGAATCAACAACATCCACACCAGATGTAGACATACTTTCAGCAGACTTGAAGCACCCAGAACAGTATGTCCACGTCAGAGGTGCGAGTTTTGGGGTGACACCCCGAACATATTTTAAAAAACAAAAACAAGCGGAGAATCAAAATGAAAAAATGGAAAATCTGCAAGAATAATTAGCCATTTTTCAAGAATAATTACAATACCAGAAAGAGATAATAGAAAAATTGTTGGGGGAGAGGCAAAGAGAAGAAAGAACTCAACAACAACCCGTGCGTGACGATCCTGCCCCACCCCCACCAGCTTTGAGGCGAGCCATTCCTCTAAAAAACCTGACTTAGCTGAGGTAATAAATGTTTTAATAATTATTTCTATGAAATTTTATTCACATAGACACTGATACCTTTCCTGTACTAATATTCTACAGGGTAAAAATGACTGTGATTTATATCTATCAACTCCCACCAATCGCCTTATAGCGAGGGCTACGGTGTTCAATACGCAGAACGACATGCTACACAATAGAAAACTTCCAAAAGATCATCTCAGAGTTTCAATTAAAAAATCTAATGAGAAAAGTGTTGATATAACTATTCAAAATGACAATGAAGACATTCATACGGTTGAAAAAACTGTTGAAACATTCATCGCATGGCTGATAATTCTTGTAAAAAAACATGTCGACAAAAAGGTATCCATTTACAATTTATTTTTCAAGCTGGACCTTTAACATTTAATGAAAGAAGGTCTGAACTAATGAATGTTATTATATAATGACAAAGATAAGGGTTGAAATGAAATATCAGCTCAAAACTATCTCAAGGATCAACCAACCGATTGAAACGGTCTACTGGGAGCACCTTCACCCCGCCTGTTCTATATCCACAGTTAATATCATTGTAGGCTCATGTGGATAAAAAGTTGAAAGATGGAAATACTCACACAGTTGATTTTGAAAAAAATATGTATGGATAGGAAACATCATATTTCATTAGTGATGAAAATGTAAATTAAATCCTCATGTATGAATGGCTAGGCGCCTCAGTTGTAAATGTATACATGAGGTATGTTTTCATGATTCAATTTTAAAAAAGCTGATATAATCTGATAATTATGACTAAAGAAATTTTATATTTGTTTCAGGACTATATATGAACAAAAATTGGAGGGATTTTTCCATGAAAAAAATTTGGACTTGTTAGTCCTCATACCACATCTTCAAAAGACGAAATAGATTCTAATAAAGAGGTTGTAATAATGTTATCCCTGCTAAAATCTTTTAAAAACAAAATTTGGATGAAATAATCTTTTTAATACCAATGATACAGGGGTAAAACTCTAAAATTTAATCATATCAACTATATTTTAATTTCATTCTTTACTTATTCCTTTTTTTATTTTAGGGATCATTGGATACTGATTGTAGTCAATTTGGATACTCCAAAGATTTATTTTCTGGATTCAATGCATGGATATCCAACAAACCGACCACGCATGATGGAGTTTGTTAATTTATAATACACTAGATGCAACATTTTAAAAATAAAAATCTAGTTATATAATTTATGTTATATTTTAATGAGGATTCTGTTATGATAGGGTGGTTCATCAATATTGTCTAATGCTTGGAATGAATCCAGGGCCTAAGGATAAGAATTCCTACAAGATCTACAACTGGAAAAGTATGCTGGTATATATAATAACATTGCACTATCCAAAAACATATCAAAACAAATTACTTATTGTTTTTGATGTTTCTATAGTGGCCAAAACAAACAAATAGAAAGGACTGTGGTTATTATGTTTGTAAATTTATGAAAGAGATCATATTTAATCAGAAAACTATCATCCCTGACGAGGTATTTTCAAAAATAATTATGATTTCATTTAAAATAATTATTAATCCTTTTTATATTTATATTTTTTCAGTACTACCTTGACTGTTGCAAAAACTCATATTCAGAAGATGATATAGATGTGTTTAGAAACGAATAGGCAGCATACCTGATGGAAGATTGTAGACAAATAAGATGAATGGGAATTCCTACTACTTATGTTATCCATATATTATCATTGATTATCTTCCAACCTTATTTGGTTAATAACCTTGGATGATGAAGAAATTACATATTAGAGAATATCGAGATACAATGAACCCAATGACTTCCTTCAATCATTAGATAGCAAGATTTATGATGAAAAATGATCCAATACATTTGGTGTACCCCTTCCCCAGTATTTCAACACATTTGGTGAATCACATTGATGGGATCCCATGAGGAAGTACATAACCACATACCCAAGTACATGGAAACGACCAGCAGCACATGACCAACAACACACGACCTGGTCCCAGTTAGTTTGGACACACCATTTATTCCACATGTACAACATGTAATGCTACATGTAATTGGGTCCATGTAGCCCCATGGATATGGTCCATAGGTGGAGTGGTACCAGACAACGTTTGGATCCTCTCACACGTCGTGTACCCCTCGGTTCATTTTTAAGAAATTTCAATGTTCTGTATCTCGTTTTTTTGAACTTGTATTTGAGCACATGTGTTTTTTTTTGACTTGCACAATAATTTCTAGGTAGATGCATGAGATAATGGGTATCATTGAGGGACTTTTGGAACTGTTGCCTAATCTTCTTCCTTGAATGAGCTGTAAGTTGGATATCCCCTTACCCATTTTTGTCAAAGGCAAGCTGTGAAATAAGGCACAATGGCCGCTTGGGGATGCGGTGCAAGGGACGGCGTGAGGCACAAATAAGGTGTACACATGAATGAGTAATTATATATAGTTTAAAAAATATTTTCAATTTTAAAAAACTTAAATTCAATAAAAAATAAAAATTAATACATTCAATCAAATGCAATGGGAGTGAGGTTATAGTAAGTGATGTTTTTATAGTATGTTATGTGTTTTTATTAATATATTAATTTTTTTATTTAATTGAACTTACCCCAATTTCTCGTGGTGCACCACAGTTTTCGCTGATCGACCTCACCCACACCTGATTTTCATCATCCTGTCTTGATATCCACCACCATCCTGGATTTCATCTCCCCCCAATCTCCGCTGGCCCTATCCGCTATATCTGTAGCCATGATTTCCTCCCTAACTACTGCCGCTTTTTAGAAAGGAGGTCTGTTTTTTTGGGGGTGCGCCATTACAACGCCTTGTGCCTTAATGCCTCTTAAGATAGCGTATGAGACGCGCGCCTTTGGCGCACCTCTGTGAGGTCGCCTCACCTCACCTGTGATGAGGTGCTCTAGCTACGCCTCGCCTCGCCTCTCGCCAAGGCGCCCTAAGGGCGTGCCTTTAATAACACTGCCCTTACCATCTCATTTCATATTATTTTAACTAAGTATATATATATATATATATTATTGATATCCATATATTGGATTTGGTTACTCTCTTACCGTTGGAGGTGAAGATGTGTGGGGTATTCAACTGCCTTTTCCAAATCCGGATGTTATTCGCATTTTAGGTAATCTTGTAGGAAGGTATTTATGTTATGATTCTCGAACGGAAGCTGTTTGTCACCCTGTTAATCCCCAGGTTTGTGTAGAATTGGATGCTTCTCAGATACCTTTTGATCACGTATGGATTATAATTGGAGAAGATTATAGGTGCAAACAAAAGGTGGTTTATGAGGACTCGACAAATTACTATTATGTTTTTCACCGCTTGGGTCATTCAGTGTCTATTTGCAATAAGGGAGGGCCCTGGAAGGCTTAATGTTGAGATGCAGAGGTGTCTACCAGAAGGGTTGGAGGTGCTTCGAGAAGGGTTTAGGAGGATAGTGCGGGGGAAGGTCTAGGACAGGAGCAAACGGGACCTGAAGGTTTGGGTAAGGAGCCTCACCTCCCGGTGGTGGAATGACAACTGGTTGAGGAATTTAGAATGAATGTTGTGGCTGGTATTGGCTCTATTCGAGGAGAAAGAGATTTCCTGAGTAAGGTGTTGGAGGTTGGTGTGAGGGAGGTACTTGTTCTAGAGGAAGAAAGACCAGAAGGAAGTGGCAGGGAGGCTCAACCTATAGTGGTGGCTAATCAGAGGGAGGAGGTCAGTAGCAAGTTGATTGAGGATGGCCAGGGAACTGTGTCAATTTTTGGTAGGGTGAATTCCTTGGAAGGGCTGGTGCTGGTTGCTGAATGGGATCGCTTCGAGGAACATAGTGAGGGGGAGGTGCCTCCAGTTCAACCTGAGACAGGGGGGCTAGAGGTATGGATATATCTTCAATGCATTTTATCCCTTTAAGAAATAGGTTTGAAGTCCTCATCAATGTCAGTTTTGATTCTGGTTTATGTCCTAATTCAGAAGGTAGGGGTGTGGGTTATAGGGTATCCATGTAGGAGCACATTTTTGGATGTCTTGGTCAAGAGGAAGTCTCTAGGGCTATGAATAATTTTACTGATGGGGTTGGATGTCTTGTTCAGATTGAGGTTAATAATTTGAACAAAAGAAGGAGGAGTAATAGTTGGGGTAATGGTTGTGCCTCAGAGGATTTTCTCGGTAAAGGGAAGGAGAAGGATGGGTGTGATAAATAAAATATGAATGGAAATGATATGCCTTTATATATCTATATAGTAAAATGGGGGAAAAAGAGGATGGTCAAGTGTGAAGGAACCTTGTCAGCGACTCCAAGAAGAAGAACTAGGAAAGACTACTCCTATCTCCTCTGCCCGGCATGAACTAGATCAGCTTTTAAGTGGGATAGTGGGATGATTATTTTATTTAAAAAAGATAGCTTGGTCAAAAGTGTTGTGGAACCCAAATGCCTCTGGATCAGTCAAGAAGCTGGGATGTTGGAGATTTTGGGAGGCGGCATGGACTGGGTTCTGTTTTGGAATCAGCCACTACAGAAGATGAATCTGGTATGGGATACAGAGATGATTACGGGTACTATGATATGTAGTGTGATGATGTTGTCTTTTGTTTGTAGCTATATTGCTAGTGTTGGTTGTGGAGGTGCATGCCTTTTGTTCTGGTCTTGCCTTGAACCTTGTTTTGGGTACAACAACCCATAATCCGGCTTTTAAAATGAGAAGAAAATGATTATTCCAATATGTGCTCTGTGGACCTACCCTTTCCATAACCCCCAATGTATAACCTCAGGTATTATAATAACTTCTCATTCCCTCACCCTTTACTATGGAAGATAGAAGGTACCACATTGGGCCCCCCATTATTAGCACCAATAGATATAACATGGTAGGAGCCTAAAACATCCAAACTTCAAATCCATGGTAGTCCAGTAGGTATCATCAACAAAACCCTTGGATCATGTACAAGATATTCAAATGTATCAAGACCATTTCCGGAGTGTTTTTCATTTTTTATATAGACTAACATGAGCGTATATATCTTGGAAATGTTCTTGGGTCCCCTATGTGTCATCATAGCCTGAAATCCTCATGAAAGTCCCACAATCCAAAAACCATCCCACAAATATTTACCTACCCAGGTCATCACATCACAGTGGGGAAGGAACAATCGCTTTATAGTCATCTCTCCTAGACCTATGAACTAATGAAAATAAATGTTGTAACATGTTACAGTTGACATTTTATTAAAGTATTATTTTATATTAATGTTTAATTTTTATTATTATTGTATTAATAACATAATATTTTTTTTCTTATATAGGTGAAATCTTTTTCCTGAATTCGAATGCTTTGTTCAGAAAATGCCGCCATAGACGACAATTTTTTAGAGCGGATCATGATACAAAAAAGATGAAACATCAATGTTTTTAACTGTTTGTTGGTTAATTATAATTGTAACCAAATTTAACATTGTTTGAAATTCATATAGCAGTGTGTTATTTTGTATTCATGATTTAAAGTAAATGAATGTATCATTTTTGTTCTTCTGTGCATTGTGTGTGGGTGTTGTTTGCACTGTGTGCAGGTTCTGTGCAGGTTCTGTTTTTTCATAGGAACTTTGGCCTTTATCAATGCTAGTTAAGAGCTGATAAATAGATAATATATCAGCACTCAAAATAGCTCTTATAAAGGTAGTGTTTATCAGCACTATTTTGAGAGCTGATATATTATGCATTTATCAGCGCTGAAAATAGCACTGATAAAGACTACCTTTATCAGCGCTAAGAAACCGCTAATAAAGGAACACCTTTATCAGCGTGTTTTTTTGCGCCGATAAAGGTCCCCCTTTATCAGCCCTATTTTTAGCGCTGATAAAGGAGACCCCCTTTATCTTCTCTGAGATTAACAACGCTTTTTTAGCGTTGCTAAAGGTGGTTTTAGCGCTATTATCATCCCTATTTGTAGTAGTGTATATCATATATGGAATTATATATACAATAATTTTTATGAAATAAAAATATATAATAAATATACATTTATTATATAGGAGCTTCAAATTTTTGTGAATTTTTTTTGATTCTTAAGGAAATCGTCTTTAATCTCACTTTTATTTCTAGTGGGCATATTCCTTATACACCACTTGTTTCTTTTATATGGTGAGTATACTACCCATGAATTATATCTATGATACCTATCATGATAAATATATGATATAAATTTCCATATAATTTTCTTTCATTCATGGAACTTGTGATTCAAAAGATATAAATTTTGCAAATTTTTTTATGTTACAATCACATGGTTTATCAGGATTATTTATGATTAAGATTACAATAATGAGATATTGAGATACACCTATATTTTAAACTGATGAATTTAATTTTTCTATAGTTATTTCATGAAATTACACGTTTTCATTTCAAATTATTATCATTATGTACTCAATATACCAAATTTTTTTTTTTAAAAATGATTAAATTTATTACTCTCTTTGATCTAGAATACTTTTTATACCGTGTTTGTGTTTTCTAAAAACGTTTTAATGATATTTTAAACACTTACCAATAATATTTTAAATACATTTCTACTCATGGTTTATTTTTAAAAAAATTAAAAGGAATCTTCTTTTAATTATCTGAATAAGGTAGCTTTCACTTTTTACCAAAAATGGGAAATGAATATTTGTTTTAACTTGTACGACATGAATAAAATTTTTTACCACCAGGACATTAAATTATTTGAATATCTATTTACACTTTTTTGAAATTTATATTGAAATAAAAAAATTTGCATAATATTTGGGACATTTTTATATTATGATGAATTGATTTCAAATGAAACTGATATTTTCCTCAAGAATGTTATAATGATATTTTATGGAATTTTTATTCAACAATGACAAAAACATTTTGTATTTATTATATTTTTCATTGGATTTTATCTAATAGTACCATCTTATTTGTTACATGGGATGTTTAATGTTAATGTTAATGATTATTATGAAAATATTTTTTTAAATCCATTCTATTTTCATGGATTGTGAAATGATGAATTGAGGAAATGTTTATGAATCACATTTATTTTCCTTAGGTTATGTTATGAGGAAATATTTATGATTCCCATTTCATTTTTCAAGGTTAATGTCATGTTGAATTGTTTATGATCGTGTATAAAAATGATAGTATTATGTGATGGGTGGGACCAATTCTCCCTCTAATTCAATAGGTAAATATTTAGGTCTCATGAGATAATGACGTGAAACAAGATGATTACTTGGCTCACCATAATATTTATGTTGATGTTCTTGGACTACTATGTGAAACATTTGATGATGATGATACATTATGAAATGTGAAGCCTTTTTTGATTTTTGATCCATTATGATTTGATTGAATAGGATGTTAACCTTTATATATGAAATTTGATATAATCATACGATGGTTTCACAACTATATGACATGAAATTATGGGTCATGATTTATTTAAGATGGTTTCTCACTCTTATGGTTTATGTATTTTGAAATGATATTTTTCTTCCAAGGATAGTTTTTGTGATCTATTATTTATTGGGTTTGTAAGATATTTTCATAATCTCATACCTTTATTCTTATCATATACATTCATATGATCATCAGTTAATATATTCCATGATTAACCTTACTATTTATTTGAGCTCACTGTTTTATTATTTTTTCTTTCCACGTATTATGAATAATTATTTTAGTATGGTATTTTTATAAAGTTTACTAAATGGAAAAATTATTATGAGATATTTTGAAATTTTTTTATGAAATAAAAATATTGTGTGTCTAGTTCCCAAAGAGACTAAAATCTTACTTTCCTTAGGCATGTATTTATGAAATAAATTGATTATTCTTCTATTATGATGCAATATATATGTATAAAAAACCTGGGTAGTCATATTAATCATCCAAAAGATTAATATTCTCACTGCTTCTTGAAAAATATCTTTTCATTTTCCCATCTCTGGTATTGAGTGGAAGGATAAACTATATTCAATTATCCTTGACTCCATAGGGAAAATGGAACAAATTAGTATGTCCTTTTCTTCTTCCCTTATATTAAAGGATTTTTAGATTTGGGATGATGTAATTTTTTTAACTTAATTAATAATTATAAAATTCCACAAAATATACTTATGCCTCACAAAACTTATGAGTCTAGGACTGATCATATTTCTATAAGAGTTTATAATCACAAAACCCAAACCATTGAGTATTATGTTCCTAGTATCTCTAATTCAGAATGTCATTATTTGTATTGGATTTTTTAATCAAATAAACCAAACTATCCCATGATTTTGGTTGAAATAAATATATTTGTATTTCACATACATCATCTATGAAAGTAACATTCTCAAATTCTAGATCACTTATAATCTTGTTAAATTCATTTATATGATCATACATTCAAAATCTTTTCTATAACCTCATGATAAATATACTACTCATTATAATGGACTTATTTAATTTCATTGGGTTTTTTTACATTCCATTAAGGGATAACATAAATTTAGTATTTGTCTTCTTGTATCAGACGGTAATGGATTTTGTTTTGAAAAACAACACCCTCACGATGCATAAATAATTATTGTCCATATTTTCCCACTCAATCATCTCTAAATTTTCAATTTTCCCTATGCTATACAAATATTTAATATCTTTCTAGATAAAATGGTTTTTATGTACATATGCTACAATCCGTATTCATTTTCGTATAACAGTCCAAACAGACCATGAAATTATTCATTCATTATATATTTTGATGATTGTAAAACTGATTAAAATCAATATAATGATATGTTAAAACTGAATGACACATGAGTAGCTAATTGATTGAGATTTAATGATCTTTGATACGATATTTTGGGGGAAATATAAAATATAGAACAACGTGAAGATACTTACCTGATCAGTAGAAATATTTTATTCACATGAATTTCTATGTTATGGAATATTTTCCATCATAAAATCCTTCTGTGATTAATGTACCGAAGGTTATAAAGACAATGAAAGCGATTCATTATAATTATTCACAAAATTCACACATACTCTTTTGAAAAACTTATAAATATTCGTTTAAGAAAAGGAATGTAATTGGAAATGTATGGTAGACACAAAAGATTATGTGGTTTAATCTCTTATATGACTTCCATTGAGAACACAACATACCCTTAACATTCTAGAATTATAATAGATTCTAGGAACTATATATTAGGATTAATTTTTACACATTGATTCAATGATATGGTACAAATATAAAAATTTTCCCACCTCTATATTATAGAGATACATTTTTTGATGAACAGATGGCACCACCATTAGACATTTTAGGTTTTCCGTCAAATAAATTTAATAATATTTTATGGAATGAATTTACTTAACTAATATAGTTAGTGGATTGTATATATCCCCCATGAATTATACAGAGAGAATCATGAAATATCATCAAATTTTTTTCTACATTAGGTAAAAGGAAATTTATATGCTGAAGATGTCATAGTCCTTACATTGAAAATTCCAAGATTAATATACATAGTTCCTCCTAATAAATTGATTTCAGTAACATAAAAATTCTTCATAATCCTAACAAATATCTCTTATACATAAATCCACATATCATATTGAGTAGGTCACCGGTTGATATGGACCCACTTTTTCACCCCCCTGTACTTTTATTTCTATTATTATTAATTATTGGAGGATAAAACTATTTATATTCATTTTTTTGGTTACTACTCTTAGATCTCACTAATTGATCTATATATAATTTCCATATTCTTGTTTCAAAAAAAAATAAACCCAATCCTCCATTATATTGGGGAAAATTGTTACAACTACCATACTATTATAATTTAAAAACCAAGAATCTATTTGTATGTTTTTAGAAAATCACTATTTGAAAAACGTATTTTTAGTGAATGAGTGGGGTCTCATCCCAAAGAGTCCATCGGTTGAGACTTTTTTCTATGGGACCCAGTTATCATTGCAAATAACTACGTATTTTTGATGAGAATTTTAATGACCCAAAAATTTATCGATGAAATTTATCCCTTCTTGTAGTAATGTAATATAGTATTATCACATAAAATCATATGAGGAAAAAAATTCAAAGTCATGATTATATGAATTACTAAATTCCTTATGACCTTTAAACCAAAAGTTTTCCCTTCCGTGATTTGAATTTCAAAAAATCTGACATACATGTTTGTGATCAGTTAGTTGTTTAGTGTATGATAGGAAAATCATAATGAATCATATTAATGTATAAAAGGTTTTGGAATTGTTAATTAGTGAATCTAATGTAATTATATAGAAAATTAATGTGAAGGAAGCATTCAGAAAGAATGTAAGGGGAATTATCAAACCCAATATTATTTCTTCAAGTTTTCTCTCCTTCACTCTATTTTTAGTATGTTTATTCCTCAAAAATCATTTAGTCATCATTATCTTAACATTTCATGGATATAAATGTCTTCCAATGGAGTTTATGACTAATAAAATGTTTTCCAAAAGAACTCTTCTTTCAAAAATAATCCATTTACTTCTCACTCAGGGATGGTGGTTCTCGTATCAAGTATGATATTTCCTCTTTAATTTGGGAACCTAATGTTCATGAATGGTTTCATTTTGAAGAGAAACACATTTTTTACATGGGTTGTTTTATGCTCAAAATTAATGTGTTCCTTGTGGAATGCATGATAATGTAAATGTTATGATGTTATTTGTGCACCCAGAATTATATAGTGCTCAAATACATTGGGTAATGTGAAGAACCTCATGAGTAAAGTGTTTTGTGTGTGAACATGATGCTAGATTTGTTGACCGCTAATACATGATGTTTAATTATTATAAATTTTCACATTTCATGCTATTATCTAATTATTCATCTATTGATTATGATGACGATGTTATGATTATACTCACCCCATGTTACACTATTTCATGAACTTATCTATCCTCTTATTGAGCTTTATTGTCACCCTTTTTATGGATATCCCCAGGTGATTACTTATACTAAAAAGAATTGAAGATCCAATAAGAAGCTAGGGAAGAATTAATTAAATAAATCTTTTGTATTGTCAATGTTAAGTATGATCCTAATTTTCCTAAGACACAAAACTGTTGGATCCTCATGGTGTAATGTTTTTTTGTTGTTTATCATTAAAATGATTTAAATGTAATGTAAGAAAAGAAGGGTTTCTATAGGAATTGGTTTTCCATCACAAAAGGTTTCGCATCGGTTGTGCACTAAACTGTGGGAAGGGTATTTGCAATAGGTTTTTGTACCTGTCGCAAATACCAAGCGTCGTTTTTTACTATTTACAATGGGGTTTATCTCCCATTGCAAATAGTATGTCGGTAGGTTGGATGTTGCGATGGGAACCATCACAAAATAACTTTATTACTATCACCCCTAATTAATACTGGGGCGATTATTTGTGATGAGGCCCATATTAAATATCCATGTCCCTAATGATCTAACCTATACATACCGTCATCTGATTTTTTTAATTACACTCGTTTCTCTACCACTCTCTCCCTCTATACTTACATTTTCACTCTAAAAATATTTTAATGTTTATGATTCTTCATTGGATCAATATTCATGTTTTAAATCCTATGAAAAATTCAGGTATTTATCTTTTTCTTTTATTTTTTAGCTAATTTATTGTATTTCATATTTGTCATAATTATTATTAAATAGTGGTAATTAAATTACAATAGAATTAGATCGTTTTATTTTGCATTATTTATTATTAAAAATAATTACGTATGATTAGTAGTAACAAGTATTAATTAATTATTATTATATTAATTATTATTAATTAGTAGTCATTAGTAGTAATTAAAAATATTGCTCATAATTATTAGTAATTAGTCATAATTAGTAATGATTAGCTATAATAAGTAATAATTAGCGATGAATGGGAGTTAATAGTAATAATTAAGACTAATTTGTAATAAATTGTAATAAATAGTAATATATAGTAATATATATTAATAATTAGCAATAAATAGTAGTATTTAGTAATAATTAGTAATAAATTGTAATAATTAGTAATAATTAGTACTAATTAGTAATAATGAACAATAATAAAGAATACTTAGTAATAAATAGTAATAATGAGTAATAATGAGTAATAATTTGTAATAGTTTGTAATAATTAGTAATAATTAGTGATAATTAGAAACAATTAGTGATAATTAGTAATAATTAGTAATAATTATTAATAATTAGTAACAATTAGTAATAATTAGTAATAATTAGTGATAATTAGTAATAATTAGTAATAATTATGAATAATTAGTAATAAATATGAATAATAAGTAATAATTAATAATAATTTGTAATAATTAGACATAATTATTAATAAATAGTATAAATTAGTAATAATTAGTAATAAAAATTAATAAATAGAAATAAAAAGTAATAATTTGTAATAATTAGTAATAATAATTAATAAATAGTAATAATTGTAAATAATTACTAATAATTAGTAATAATTAGTAATACATGGTAATAGTTAGTAATAATTAGTAATAATTAGTAGTAATTAGTATTATTTTTTAGTAATTAGTAATAATTAGTGATAATTAATAATAATTAATAATAACTTATTTTTAAGTTTTAAAATTGACTGCAAATAATATTTTAACTCTTTTAATTTTAAATTTCAAATGAAGGATTCATATGACATCATGAAGAATCAGACATAGATAGAGAGTAAGGTGAAGACTGATGATCAAACTAATTCCCACCGATTCGTTGAGGTAATATGGATGCAGGTGACCAATTATGACTTGAAGAAAGATAAATTTGTTGGTATCAGCTCTAGATCGACGTCTAAGAGTTGTTATAGGACTACTACGATGTCGGTGTCCATCTCGAGAGGATCCCGTAGAGAGTCATCATACTTTGATGCACATTATCAAGGAAACAATGTGAGCTCGGAGTGAGATTATAGATTGTATGAATATGAAGCAGGAAGAGATCTATCGACAACAATAACAGTAGCAGCAGGATATGCGCCGATGCCTGTAGCAGCAGCACGAGCAGACAATAGAGTACATGTGTCATCTAGCTCATAGTTTGGGGTTGTAGTTCCCTCCACCATATCCTCCATCTCCTCCAAAATACCCCTCCCAAGTGATGTCAACTCCTCCAAAAGACCCCCACCCCATTGATATTAGCTCCTCTAAAAGACCCCATAGTGATGCTAACTCATCCAGAAAACCCCTCCCACCAAAGATATATTTATACTTTATAATAAAACATTTGAATGTAATTTTTTTCTATAACATTATATATTCAAATTTCTACATAGTGGGTTCTTTATATTGTTGCAAATATTGGGTTTTTTTATTATTTATCCTTTTTATTATTTTTTTAATTTATTATTTATTTATAAATTTTATTATTTTACTTATGTTATTATTTATTTATTATTTTTAAAAGTTATTTTTTAAAATTATATTTATTTAATAATATTATTATTATTATTTATATTATTATTATTATTATTATATGATTATTAATATTTTATTAATATTATTTAATTATTAGTAATATTATTTTATTAATTATTATTATTATTATTTTTTATTTTTTTAAAAGTTTTTACGACAAGCCCATCACAATTAGGTATTTTAAATACCATGGGTTATCTATTTGATTTGGGCGATGTTTTCATTGTAAATATTATTTATTGCAATGGCCTATCATAAGAAAACCATATTTGGTATGCGATTTTCTGCAATAGATCATTTGTCATGGGATACCGTCGCAAATGGCCTATCGTAAATAGATAAATTTTTAGTACTGAATATCTATCATTTTTCCCATCACATTTTAAAACATATATTTTAAAATCTAATTTTTTTTATTTTTATTATAGTTTTTTTTATAATAAATGATCATAACTCAAGGATGTTCTTATAGAAAAAAAATCATTTTTATCACTCATTATTTATAAAATAGTTGTCATATTCTCTAAATTATCAATGATCATAATTGAATGTTAGTTACATAATGGTGTCGTCAGAATTATATTCTTATTTAGAATTTTTTTGTGTATTTTTATTTTAAATATTTCTAGTAACATTTATTTTATTTGAATATTCATATTCATTTTTTAACATTCAATTGATTTCGTGTCTTTTTCTTGATATTTTATGAAATAGAATTTTAGTTGATTATTGATATGGAAAAATTTATATGAATTAGGCTATAAATAATTTTTATGTGATTAATGAAAAATCTAAATAAATCCCCATGAAAAGATGAATCAATTTTTCATTCTTCTCAAGTATTCTAAACCCCTTATGACATATTCTTCCAAATACCCTAACTTTCTTGAGAGAACATGGATCTTTTCTAAGGAATAAAACTTGTGATTATTTTTACTTCAATGATTAGGATTATATAATAAACTGGTATCATTAAGTTAATTATTTTGTTACACAAAAATATTTTAAGATATAGTAATCTTTAAATAAATTTAATTATTCAATTCATTAAGATACATGAAACCCCGAGTCAAAATAAATTGTATTGATGTATACAGATGTTTCTTATCCATTATATTGGTGGGTTTGAATAAGAGTAAATAAATTATGAAATTTTTTTGGTTTAAACATCTATATAATGATTTCATTGATTATCAATTGAGTATAAATTAAAACAAAAGTCATTTTAAGTAAATGTGATGTTTTTATGATGAATTTTTTTTCATGCAATGTGTTTTTATCATAAAAAATTCAATTTATCATAATTAGTGAATGATATAAATTTTTATTATATATTGTATATCCAAGAAATTATTTGAATAATTTTCTAATATTTTTTCAAAGAATTATATAACAATATATATCTATTTTTTTCATAAAAATGATTTTTTTCTAAACAACTATTTTCATTTATTTTTCACAGTTATTTTAAAATGATTTTGTGAAACATTAATTCTTAAAAAAAGATTCCATATATGGAATTATGATGTTCAAATTAGGTAAATATATTACTTTTAAATTTTTTCAATATTAATGTTAATCATAATATATATTTGTCACATCATTAAGGGTAAAATGTGTAAATAGGGTTAAAACTTTTGGATAAGGATTTTAAATTCCGAAAAAACCTTTTATTATCCTAATAGATGGATTTAATTTTTCTATTCCATCCACGTATAAAATATATAGCTTCATAGTTTATTTTTTCATTTATTACGACATCTATATTAAATTAATAAAAAAATAAATACAAATTGTCTATCTCTTGATAATAATATCTCCAAATATTTTACATGTTGTTAGAAAGTTTATATGGTAGGTTCTAAATGTTTATTTTATTGATAAATTTTTTACTCTTAGTAATTTCATTTTAATATTTATTGATTGAATAATTACCTTAAATTATTATACAACAACGACATAGTATTTAATAAATTCATTTAAGAATAGAATAAATTATTTTCAAAATACAAGAAGTAAAAACACATGGGTGAATAATTGTATTCCATGAATTATATAGTCTAAAGCAACATATCTGGTATGTGGTGAAGGTATATATTTAAATTCCATTTCTATCATGTGGTTTCCAAATTAAACTTATTTTAATAGTTCATAAAATTACATTTATAGTATTTTACAATAAAAATAATTTATTAAGACATTTAAAAATCATAAAAATATTAAAATGAAAAAATTATTACTATAATGGTTCTAAATATTCATACCTTTTCCATTTATCTATAAATTTATTCCATCTAATTAAAATTAATGTCCATTAATATTAAAAAAATTCATTATAATAGATAATATTAAACTTGGATAACAATGTGGATAAAAAACATATAAGGTATAAAATGATAAAAAACATGTATAAACTTAATTTCATGCTGATATTTTTAAATTATACTCTTTTTATTCTAATATATCACCATTTAAATGCATTTTTATTGATAATGACTTGGTTTTTTTTAATATTTTTCCCTATTCCAAGTGTTTCATTTCCCTTTAATATAAAAGGATACCCCTTTACTCTTTTTATAACACCAAATTATGAAATTTTTATTCTCCAAACCGAACAATAATATCATTAAAATTTCTTTAATCTCATATTTGATTTTATGATATTTTCAAAATTCCATCCTTTCAAAGATTAAAGAGTAACAAAAAAATAATCTTAATAAATTGGTATAACTCATGACCGAGCATTTTTAATTTTATTTCTTCTTCTACAATATATAAATATTTGTAACCATTAGAAAATAATTAATATATTATAATAAATATTCTGAGAAATTATATTAATTATGGGATACCTATCATCTATCACTTTTTCATTTTATATTAAATGAAACCATTACCCATGCCTATGTATTGCTTATCGTCTCTATGTAATGGTGCAATTCGTATTTATCACCATATTTCATTGATGGTCATAATGATTGATTTAATATTTATATATGATAATTATAATATAACAATTCTTATGTAATTATAATGTATTATCAACATTTTTATTTTAATCCTTTTGAGAATGATAATGTCTCTAGTTCAAATGTATGGACTACCACCTCCACAAAGCGACGTGATTAGTTTTCCATTTTATGTGACCTGTATATAAATAAGGATATATTAAATGAATATATATATATATGTTATATATTATATAATTATTTTTTTATAAAGGTGAACTATTATTTACCTTTTTTCCATTCCATTCATTAAAAAGAGAAAAAATGTTTTTGCGTGCATACAGTGTATAGTTTCAATAAACAGTGTAATTCATTCACTTTCTATATACAACTAATATAGATGACTATAAATATTTATCATTAATATATATTATTATAAAAATTCTTTATATTATTTCACCATGACCAAATTATAAGGACCCAGATAGTTGAATGAAAGATACATGAAAAACGGACAACTTATCATCCAGAAAAGTGATATTAATAACAAACTTTTATTAAAATAGTGAAAATATTTCATCAGTAAATCATAAATGGTATGGTTCAAATGAAAATAATTTTTAAATAAATTTATAATAAATATCTATTTATTATACTATAAGTCCAAACATGTTTGATGATATACTCTACACGAGTAAGGGATTTAGGTTTCAAATATATTTTTATCAAGACTATTTTTTTTTGAATTTAGGTTGAGGAAAAAATATAATAATAAATTAAAATATAAATTTAATTTTCTTATCCTCTGTTAATTTATATATGATACTTTTTTCCTTTATATTTTTTTACTTTAAGTACTCATTTTAGTGATTGTATTTTTCAAGAAAAACTGACTATGTTTTACTATTCGATCGAAAATCATTTTTATTTCACATCAATGTTATATGAAATGATTCCAATTTTTTTAATTTTCTCCTATTATTATTTAATTCATTTTTACCCTTGATTTACTTATTAAAAATGTTTGGAATTCTAATATTCTTTTCATTTTTCAAATGAGTTAATTTTTTATATTTACAAAAGTGTGAAAGGAATGTTCTTTTATTAACTTTTATGAAATGAATGGAATTCCATTCCATAATTACTGCATAATTATTTAGATATTCCTTTAAAATTATCCAAGTTACTTTTCAAATATTGTTATTACTTAATATTTATTAAATTTTTTGTTTTTAAAATATAATTTAAAAATGAAAATATTATTTTCCACAAAAAATATTCCAATGATCTTTTAAAGTAATTTTTCATCATTGATAACATCCTTTAGTATTAATTATGTTTTACTCGGTATATTATCCATTTATACAATCTGTTGGTCGGAGTGGTTTACTCAAGAGGGGGGTGAATTGAGTACCAATTAAAATTTCTGTATTTAAAAACAGTGTCTTAAAGACCCCCAAATAAAATAATAAATTAAACTGTAGTGAATTTATATTAAATTAGAGGTTCTGTCAGATTCTCAAGGGATTGATTAATTCCCAGTTAATCAACACAGGAGTGTGTGATTATCTTTTGAAACTAACTTACTAATCTACACTTAACATAAACACTTGCTAATTTAATTATCAAAGTAAATTTAAAAACAGTATTGGTTTTAAAGTGATTAGCAGCGGAATAAAAACTTTGAAAGTGATGGCACAACAATGTAACCAAGAGGTTCAGTCTCAAGACGAGACTTAGTCCTCTCAAAAGTTTATATAAAAATGATCCACACCCTGGATCGGGGTTCAACAGTTTACAACTGTCCATGTCCAAGACCTCTACCACTGTTCTTCGTGGGAAACAGTACAACAACAACCAGCTGTCCAGGTCACACACGACCTATACCACTGTTATTCGTGGGAAAGAAAGAATGAAAGAGTTTGGTAAGGATTTACAAATCCTTTAGTTTGAGTATAGGAGACAGTTTATGTGTTAGATACAACAGATAACACACACTGCTCGAAATGAATGATAATAAATCACAGAACAAGAGATGTAGAGTTTAAAAGTGGTTCTGGTGATTTCAGTGTAGCTCTGGACTCCTTTGGATTCGACTAGAAGTGAGTCTGAGTCCTCTTCTCGTTTCTGTTTGAGAAACAGAGTGTCGTATTCTCCAGGTTCACAGACAGTGAGATGTAGTCGATGAAGCTCTTCGATATTCTTTTGTATGCACAAAACTCTTCTTGAGTAGGATTGATTGTATATGTGATTCTGTCTTACTTGGTTCTTCTTGTATGCACAGAGCTTTCTTGAGTATGTCGTATGTATTCCTTATCTCTGTGTGTGTTGTCTCTCTTCTCTTCAGTAGAGTCTTCTTGTATTTATGTCACGTGCAACAGGAGATAGAAAAGATTTCCTTTCTGCAGGTACGAGGTACGGGTTCCTGACATCCGACAACCTTTATCAGATATTTGACAAATCATTAAAATGTACGTGCTTTGACCGTTGGATAGATTAAATATAGGAAATAAAGAAATTCAAACAGTGCGTCGAGTGATCGGTAGGTAATCAGCATCGGTATCTTGGACATCAGTAGCTTGAACATCGGTAGCTTGAACATCGGTAGCTTGAACATCGGTAGCTCAATGTCATTAGTTGCTTTGACTCTATCGGTGGATCTATGCGTCGGTTGGTATATGCTTGTATCAGTGACTTTGTTTATCGGTATCTCCATGCGTCGGTAGCTCCATGCGTCGGTAGCTCCATGCGTCGGTAGCTCCATGCGTCGGTAGCTCCATGCGTCGGTAGCTCCATGCGTGTATCAGTAGCTGTGAGTCTGTCAGTAGCTTCGTCCATCGGTGACTCTTATTCCATCGGTAGCTATTTATACTTACACCGGTAGCTCTATATTTGTATCGGTAGCTGTCTGTAAGTCAGTAGCTTATATTTATAAGCACATCGGTAGCTCTGTGTTTAGTCTATCGGTAGCTCTGTGTTAAGTCTATCGGTAGCTGTCTGTCGGTAGACTAAGTCTATCGGTAGACTGGTTACCGGTAGCTCTTTATCAGTAGATATAGACAGGTTACTTATCTGTTTTATGCAGAACACATCCGATTGTGTTAGAATCAATTTATAACTTGTATGAACATGAATAAAATAGGATTAACATATTCCAAAGACTATTTAAAAAATTATTATTGGTTTGATCACAGATCTGAAAGAATTAAAGTATAGATCAATGATACTTAAGAATATCATATAGAATGAAAACATAATTGGGATTTTCAACACATATGAATACATGATTGAGATTATCAAAACAGGTGAGGTCAACAATCTCCCCCTTTTTGATAATCACAATATATGATATGGGCATTTAGCATAGTGAAAATATAATAGTAAAGAGTATAATATTGAGTTCAATTTTCTCATTTGAAAGCAGCATCAGTGATAATAGAAATAGTATGATATAGACATAAGTTATCAGAGGTAACAATCATAAGGTACTATATAGACATAAGGTATCAGAGGGAAAAATGAAAAGAAGGGTAATGTGTCTCCCCTTATTCCTTATTTTTCTCCATTGAAAATATTTCTCATTCTATCATTTTGTTCTCCCCCTTATTCCCCTTATTATTCTCCCCCTTTGTGATAATCAAAAAGTGGGAAAGCATATATATATATATAGGAGACAAAGAAAACATGATAAGTAAAAGGAGTTCTTCTTTATTAGAGTAGTCAAAAAGTACAAAAACCGAATACAAAGGAATTCCTATCAAAAATCCTGGCCACTGGATCAATCCTCATCTTCCACGTGAGATTTCCCTTTGGGATCAAAAGAAGGCTCGGGTGGTGAGGATGTAGGTGAAGGTTTTGGAATGCCAGAAAAGATCAAAGGAGGCTGGGCCACTGACACAGAGTCAGGCCTGTAGGTTGAAGATCTTTGGGTGATCATTGGTGTGAGGCTTTAAATAGCTTGAGCAGGAGTCCGCTGGACTGTAGAAGCAGCTGAGTCAGAAGCAGGCAAAGCAAGAGGTATGATGACTGGTCTAGCATCAACATGCAAGAAGGGCAGCAGCAGATTTCTAAAATCCATAATAATTCCTCCTCCTCTTTCCATAGCAGAGATGAAATCATCTTTGTTCTCCATGAATTTCTCTAAGGCAGGAGTCAGTTCTCTTAGCTTGCTCACTTGTTCTCTGAAATCTTGAGTGACTGGTGGTAGCTTCATGTTTTCCAACATCAGCTTGAAGTGGTGTTCGAGTTGATGCTTGGTGAAAATTTTGGTGAAGTAGTAGTCCACTTTGCTCTTTATGGATTCCTGAGAGGCAGAGGCTTCTCTCATATAGTCTTGAACAATATTCATTATTTCTCTGGCAGAATCTCTTGTAGAAAGCACCACTCAGCTCAACTCTGATGAGTCCACAGAGCCACTGGTTGAAATAGAACCAATCTCCTCCTTCAACATTGCTCGAACTTGATTCAGGTCAACTGATAGTTTGGATGTGAGAGGGCCAAGAGAGAAGGAAACAATTTCTTTGAAACTCTTAGACAAACCACTGATTAGGCTTTGAACTTGAGAGTCTTGTAACTGAACATGATCCTTCACTGAGGTTTTGAAACTTTCAAACACTGAGACAAACTGGCTTACTACACTCTTCACATAAGCTAGGCCCTTGTCAGCTTGAGACTTGGAGCTCATATAAGAATCCAAAGCAGCAACTGATGTCTTGAGAGATTCAAGATCTGCTTCGATCCTAGAAGACTGAGTCTGGCACTCTTTCACTTCTTCCATAAGCTCAGACATAAAAGAAGATAAATTACAAGCCAGAGATAGCTCGAAGGATCTCTCCAACATTTTCATTTCTTCATAAAATCTTTGCTTCATCTCAGCAACTGATGCACTGAATGATTCTTTCAGCTCATTCTTCATGGATTCAAGATCAGATTTAGAGACAAAATCATTTGAGACAACTGCAGCAGATCCTCTTGCTGAGGCCAAACTAACTACAGAATCAGTCATTATTGAATTAATTGAGGATGCAAGAGAGGTTTCCATTAACTTCACTTCTTCAACAAAATTGGATTTGAGGTCCTCTTTCAGCTTATTCAGATCATGAAATCTGACCACATCATCTGGCAACAACTCAGAAGCAAGATCATAATTGGTCTTCGGTCTATTCACAGACATCTCATTATCTGAATCCGGATAATCCAATCCACAGACTATAAACCCTGGGTCTTCTACCCCGTCTCCAAGCTCAATAGCTACTGTAACATTTCCAAGAACAGATTGATGCTCCCCCTCAATGGGTGAATTCTCATGTAACACAACAGCATTCAGTGCTGGATTCTCTTCATCAGAATCTTCTACTACAAGTTCAACAGGTGCAGCATCTAGAAGATCTTCTGATACAGGTACAGCTTCTTCTGTATCTTTTTCTACTTCAGCAGTAGGCATGGCTGAGCTTCCAATCAAAGGACTCATACTTAAACTACCAGAAGCAGGTGATTCAGATACATTCTCCTTTTCCTCTTCTTCTTGGTGAGGTACAGACTGGTCTTCCTCATGAGTAGATACAATTTCCTCTACCTTTCCTTTCCTAGAATAGACCAATTCTGCAACAGGACTTGGGGGCAAGTCTGGATCTCCTCCAACATCCATAGGAGTTTCTTCTTCTTCTTCTTCTTCTATTTCATCACTATAAACAGGTTCCTCTTCATCAGGTCTCAGACTCGGATCTCTCATATCCTTTAGTCTTGAGGGATGATCCACAGGATTAAACCTATCATATACCTTCTGATCATCACTGACCCATTCTCCCTTCCATGGGTTCCAGTTAATTTTCATGTACTTACAAACAGTCGAGGTGATGCAGAAATTGTTCTTGACTACAACTGTCTCATCCTGAGATTCAGCTATTCCTTTCACTTGTATCATTACTGAAATCATCTTGGCAAAGAACAAAGCATTAGTCTTTGACTTTGGTCTAATCATGTCTTCCATTTGAAGTATTAACAATCTGCACAGATTGATCTTCACACCATGTCTTAGCAAATGAAGAAGATAGATATCTTGATATCTCAGATTTGCAAAATCTCCTCGCCTCGGTATCAACACATGCTGAACAAACTTGAAAAGCAGTCGATTCTCTCCATCCATTTCAGCAGCAACCACTTGCCTTTGATTCCCAATACCAGTCAGCTCTTTTAAGGCGGTTTCATAATCAAAGATGTCACTGCTAGGTGACATTGCTCTTGATACATACCCAGAGACACCTTCATGTGGTACTTTCAAACACTCATCCCACTCTACTGAAGAAAAAGACCCCTCTTTTCCATTTAAGAAAGAGCTTACCCGATTCTCATTTTCAGACTTCTCAAAGGTTACAAACTCATAGAACTGTTTTACCAACTTCGGGTAGTATGGGCCATTGTTATTCGAAAAACAATCCACCCATTTCTGGTCCTCCAGAATCTCGAGTACCAACGATTTGCTAGGCAGTAGCCATTCCACACACAGTTCTTTCTCGATTACTATGTCTCTATTCTGCAAGTGAGGATTCACTGGTCGCCTTCCCGATCTAGTTCTGACTTCACTAACACTGGCTTTATGCTGTGTCTTCTGCTTCTTTGCGTTTGGTTCTGCACTTTCATCTCTGACGATAGGAAGCTTAGTTTTTGCCATCGCGGGTTTAGGGTTCTTGGCCGATTTGGGAGCTAAGGTTCGAAGGTGAGAGATTTTGAGCTAGGTGGGGTAAGAAGTGGCTTAGACTTAGTTTTATCATTTAGGAATTCCAAATAAACGACTAAAATAGAGTAATAAAAATAAAATAAAACGATTTGTATTCTTGGTGGCAGACAGATGTTTTAAAAACATTGCATCTGTGTGAGTTAATCATCGGTGAGAAAAACAAATCGGTGAGAATTGTACATCGGTGAGAATTTTCACATCGGTGAGAATTTCCACATCGGTGAGAATTTCACATCGGTGAGAATTTTCGCATCGCTGAGAATTTCCACATCGGTGAGAATTTTCACATCGGTGAGAATTTCCACATCGGTGAGAATTTTCACATCAGTGAGGATTTTCACACCGGTTGTAATTAAACATTCCCAATTCGTGTCTTATGTAACTTAGCCTATCCGAACTTAAAGGTTTAGTGAAAATATCAGCCAATTGATGTTCAGTGCCAATAAATTCAAGAGAAATATCACCTTTTTGATAGTGATCTCTTAGGAAATGGTGTCTTACATCTATGTGTTTGGTTCTAGAGTGAGATACAGGATTCTTAGAGATGTTTATTGAACTGGTGTTATCACACTTGATTGAAACATGTTTAAAAACATATCCATAGTCCAAAAGAGTGTGTTTCATCCACAGAATTTGTGCACAGCAACTACCAGCAGCTATATATTCTGCTTCGGCAGTAGATAATGCAACTGAGTTCTGTTTCTTACTACACCAAGAAACTAAGGATTTTCCAAGCAAATGACATGTTCCTGATGTGCTTTTTCTATCTAACTTACAACCAGCAAAGTCAGCATCTGAATAACTCATTAAGTCAAAGGATTGTCCTTTTGGGTAAAACAGACCTAAGTTAACCGTGTGTTTAAGATATTTAAAAATTATTTTAACAGTAAGCAAATGATATTCTTTTGGATTAGCTTGAAATCTAGCACACATACACACACTAAACATAATATCAGGTCGACTAGCAGTAAGATAAAGTAAACTACCAATCATACCTCTGTAATTTGTTTGATCAACTGGTTTCCCAGTTTCATCTGCATCCAATTTACAGGTAGTACTCATAGGAGTTTCACTTCCCTTGATACTATCCAGACCAAAACGTTTTAAAAGATCCTTTGTATATTTACTTTGATTTAAAATAATACCATTTTCATTTTGAAATACTTGAAATCCAAGAAAGTACTTAAGCTCTCCCATTAAGCTCATTTCAAATTCATTTTGCATACTTTTTGAAAAATCAGTACATAAAGAGTGTTTAGAAGATCCAAAAATAATATCATCAACATATATTTGTACAACTAAAACATATTTAGAAATTATTTTAATGAAAAGAGTTGGATCAGCAATCCCTTTAGTAAAACCTTTTGAAATAAGGAAATTGCTAAGTCTATCATACCAAGCTCTTGGAGCTTGTTTTAAACCATACAAAGCTTTAGAAAGTTTAAAAACTTGATTTGGAAAATGGGGGTTAGTAAATCCAGGTGGTTGTTCTACAAAAACATCTTCAATTATAAAACCATTTAGAAATACACTTTTCACATCCATTTGATATAACTTGAAATCCAAATGTGCAGCATATGCAAGTAAGATCCTAATGGATTCTAGTCTAGCTACAGGTGCAAAACTTTCCTCATAGTCTATACCTTCTTCTTGACTATATCCTTGTGCAACTAGTCTAGCTTTGTTTCTAACTATATTTCTAGATTCATCTACTTTATTTCTAAAAACCAATTTTGTGCCTATTGTCAAAGTGTCCTTAGGTCTGTCAACTAATTCCCAGACTTTGTTTCTTTCAAACTGATTTAATTCTTCCTGCATAGCCATTACCCAGAATTCATCATTGATAGCATCATTGATATTTTTGGGTTCTAGCTGTGAAAGAAAAGCTTGATGTTCAACCTGGTTTCTTAGAGAAGCTCTAGTTTGTGTTCCTCTATCAAGATTACCAACAACAGCTTCTAAAGGATGATTCTTTAGAATCCTCGTTGATCTGGTAAAGGTTGGACTAGAAATTTCGGGTTCATCTATAGGTTCGGGTTCAACAGAAGCAGATTCTAGAAAAAGTCCAGAACTGGATACTTTTATAACAGGTTCTTTAGATTTATCATTAAGGTCCAGAATAGACAAATCTTCTTCAAGATTCTCAAGAGTGGTTTTAGGCTCATGTGGATCAGTTTCATCGAATTTGATGTGAACTGATTCTTCCACACATTTGGTTTTCTTATTGAATACTCTATAGGCTTTACTTGAAATAGAGTAACCCAGAAAAATTCCTTCATCACTTTTGGAAGCAAACTTATCCAGATTATCTTTAGTATTTAGAATAAATACTTTGCAACCAAAAACTTTAAAGTAATTAACCTTAGGCTTTCTATTGTTCCACAATTCATAAGGGGTTTTCTTAAGAACAGGTCTAATTAAGACTCTATTAATGACATAACAAGCTGTATTTACAGCTTCAGCCCAAAAATAAATAGGCAGATCATATTCATTGAGCATGGTTCTAGAAATTTCTTGAAGGGTTCGGTTTCTTCTTTCTACTACACCATTCTGTTGGGGTGTTCTAGGGGCAGAAAAGTTACGAGTATAGCCATTGTGTGAGCAATAAGATTCAAAATCTTGATTTTCAAACTCACGACCATGATCACTCCTCAAAGTTTTAATCTTAAGTCCACTAAGGTTCTCTACAGATTTAGAGTATTTAACAAAAGAAGAACAAGCTTCACTTTTGTGAGCTAGAAAATATACCCAAGTATATTGAGAAAAATCATCTACAAGAACATAAACATAGTGCTTCCCATTTAAACTAGAAACTCTTGATGGTTCAAAAAAATCCATGTGAACCAATTCAAGTGGTTGAGAAGTCGAAACTTCTTTCTTTGATTTAAAAGAAACTTTGTGTTGTTTTCCCTTTTGACAGGGGTTACACACTCTATCATTTGGGAATTCTAATTTAGGTAGGTGTCTAACTAGGTTTTTTCTAGAGAGTTTTCTAAGTGAGTGAATGTTGCAGTGTCCCAATCTTCTGTGCCATAGCCAAGATTCTTTATGAAAAGCATTCAAACAAGTAATATTCTGCTTAGCTAAAGAATTCAGATTAACAGCATAAACATTTTCATTTCTTAAGGCAGAAAATACCAAAACATTCTTAGAATTAAAAACTTTGAAAGAATCATTTTCAAATTTAACATGAAAACCATCATCACATAACTGAGAAATACTTAATAAATTGTATTTAAGGCCATCAACAAATAAAACTTTAGAGATCAAAATTGAATCAGTGTTACCAATCTGGCCTAGGCCGATGATTTTCCCTTCTGAATTATCACCAAAGGTGACAAAGCCTCCATCAACTTTTATTAAACTCTTGAAACAAGAATAATATCCAGTAATGTGCCTTGAGCACCCACTGTCTAAATACTAGGTCTCTTTACAGGAGCTCTTCAAGCAAGTTCCCTACAAAACAGATTTAGATGGGAGATGATTTTGGTACCCAGATTTTCTTGGGTCCAGACAGGTTAGCCAATAACACTTTAGGTACCCATATTTGTCTAATGGGTCTCATATAATTTGTAGAATTGAAATACTTTGAAAGATAAACTTTATTAGATCCATAGCTATGTATATAACTTGTTGAAGCATATGAAGTTCCAGAATTACCTTCATTTTGTCCAGATTTAGAAATGAATCTAGTTTTGGCAATTTTCCTTTGTCCAGGTTGGTATCCTATACCAGTAGTATATTTAGGTGATATTTGCTTTCATAGCATCTGTGTTAGAGTATTTTTGCCATTGGTGAACTTCTCTAAGTCTTTCTTGAGTTGCTCATTAGATAGTTTCAGTTCAGTATTCTCTTTTAGCAGTTGAGCATTTTTCTCTTTTTCAATAGTGAGTTCGGTTTTAACTGTAGTGGCGAGAGCATGATGTTTCTTTAATGACTTGTATTTATCCTTAAGTTCATTACATGTCTCTTCCAGCATATCACAGTACTCAAACAATTCATTTTTAGACATTGTTCCAGAATCAGAGTCAGATTCTTCATTATCTCCAGAGTAATAATTTAAAGCAGGAGTTTCAGCAGTTACCTGAGAAGTGTTTGTCATAAAGCACATGTTTGCTCGATTCCTTTCAGAGTCTGAAGATTCAGCTTCACTTGTGCTGTCTTCTGAAGCACTCCAAGTAGCCTTCATGGATTTCTTAAACTTTTTGTCCTTATATTCATATTTCTTTTTATACTTCAGCTTTGGACAGTCGGCTTTAATGTGCCCTTTTCTCTTGCACTCATAGCAGCCAACATCATCTGATTTGTCATTCTTTTTCCAATCCTTTTTCCATTTGCCTTGGTGATCATACTTACCCTTATAATTTGTTTTTCTGAAGAACTTCTTTTTCCTATAAAATTTCTTAAATCTTCTAGCAATGTGAGCCATCTCAGCATCACTGTCAAAATCACTTTCACTGTCTTCACAGCTTGAACTTTCAACTACAGCTTGAAGCTTTTCTTTGTCCTTATTCTTTGAAGTTGAAGATTTGAAAGCAACAGAATTTCTTGGAGGTTCATTTTCTTCCTCCTTATTTACTTTAATCTATTCTTCATACATCATCAGCTTGCCAATTAGTTCCTTGACAGGTAGAGAAGCAATGTCACATGATTCTCTGATTGAGACAGATGTGCCTCTCCATCTATCAGGCAGACATCTCAAAATTCTCATAATTTGTTCCTTCGATGAGACATCCTTTCCCAGCGAGATCATTGTATTGACAATTTCATTGAACCTGAGATACATGTCAGAAATGGGTTCATCAGGATTCATTTTAAAATTATCATACTTTATAGTATAAGTATTCAATCTCATTTCTTTAACATTAGTTGTTCCTTCATGAGAAACAACTAAGGTATCCCAAATTTCATATGCAGTTTTACAAGCAGAAATTCTATTAAACTCTTCATCTCATAGAGCACAGTACAAGGAATTCATAGCTTTACATTTGTTATTGTAAGCAGTCTTTATAGGTTCATCCCAAGTAGATCTAGCAGTAGTGGGAATTTTGTATTCTGATTCAATAGCAGTCCAAATATCAAAACCTATTCTTTCTAGATGAATTTTCATTTTCAGTTTCCACTGAGCATAATTAGTTCCATTGAAGAAAGGTGGCCGGTTAGTAGCAGCACCCTCAAGTCTATTGTCCATGATGAGAAAATTTTAAAGAGATAAAAATTTAGATATAACAGAAATTTTAAGAACTTTAAAATACAACTAAAATCACAGTTCAAAAGCAGAGTACTTTTAGAAAGTATTTTCAATCCTCTGATACCAAGTGTTGGTCGGAGTGGTTTACTCAAGAGGGGGGTGAATTGAGTACCAATTAAAATTTATGTATTTAAAAACAGTGTCTTAAAGACCCCCAAATAAAATAATAAATTAAACTGTAGTGAATTTATATTTAAGTAGAGGTTCTGTCAGATTCTCAAGGGATTGATTAATTCCCAGTTAATCAACACAGGAGTGTGTGATTATCTTTTGAAACTAACTTACTAATCTACACTTAACATAAACACTTGATAATTTAATTATCAAAGTAACTTTAAAAACAGTATTGGTTTTAAAGTGATTAGCAGCGGAATAAAAACTTTGAAAGAGATGGCACAACAATGTAACCAAGAGGTTCAGTCTCAAGCCGAGACTTAGTCCTCTCAAAAGTTTATATAAAAATGATCCACACCCTGGATTAGGGTTCAACAGTTTACAACTGTCCAGGTCCAAGACCTCTACCACTGTTCTTCGTGGGAAACAGTACAACAGCAACCAGCTGTCCAGGTCACACACGACCTCTACCACTGTTATTCGTGGGAAAGAAAGAATGAAAGAGTTTGGTAAGGATTTAAAAATCCTTCAGTTTGAGTACAGGAGACAGTGTATGTGTTAGATACAGCAGATAACACACACTGCTCGAAATGAATGATAATAAATCACAGAACAAGAGATGTAGAGTTTAGAAGTGGTTCTCGTGATTTCAGTGTAGCTCTGGACTCCTTTGGATTCGACTAGAATTGAGTTTGAGTCCTCTTCTCATTTCTGTTTGAGAAACAGAGTGTCGTATGCTCCAGTTTCACAGATAGTGAGATGTAGTCGATGAAGCTCTTCGATATTCTTTTGTATGCACAGAACTCTTCTTGAGTAGGCTTGATTGTATATGTGATTCTGTCTTTCTTGGTTCTTCTTGTATGCACAGAGCTCTTCTTGAGTATGTGGTATATCTTCCTTGTCTCTGTGTGTGTTGTCTCTCTTCTCTTCAGCAGAGTCTTCTTGTATTTATGTCACGTGCAACAAGAGACAGAAAAGATTTCCTTTCTGCAGGTACGAGGTACGGGTTCCTGACATCCGACAACCTTTATCAGATATTTGAAAAATCATTAAAATGTACGTGATATGACCGTTTGATAGATTAAATATAGGAAATAAAGAAATTCAAACAGTGCGTTGAGTGATCGGTAGGTAATCAGCATCGGTAGCTTGGACATCCGTAGCTTGAACATCGGTAGCTTGAACATCGGTAGCTTGAACATCGGTAGCTTGAACATCGGTAGCTCAATGTCATTAGTTGCTTTGACTCTATCGGTGGCTCTATGCGTCGGTCGGTACATGCTTGTATCGGTGACTTTGTTTATCGGTAGCTCCATGCGTCGGTAGCTCCATGCGTCGGTATCTCCATGCGTCGGTAGCTCCATGCGTCGGTAGCTCCATGCGTCGATAGCTCCATGCGTGTATCGGTAGCTGTGAGTCTGTCAGTAGCTTTGTCCATCAGTGACTCTTATTCCATCGGTAGCTATTTATACTTACACCGGTAGCTCTATATTTGTATCGGTAGCTGTCTGTAAGTCAGTAGCTTATATTTATAAGCACATCGGTAGCTCTGTGTTAAGTCTATCGGTAGCTCTGTGTTAAGTCTATCGGTAGCTGTCTGTCGGTAGACTAAGTCTATCGGTAGACTGGTTACCGGTAGCTCTTTATCAGTATCTATAGACAGATTACTTATCTGTTTTATGCAGAACACATCCGATTGTGTTAGAATCAATTTATAACTTGTATGAACATGAATAAAAGAGGATTAACATATTCCAAAGACTATTTAAAAAATTATTATTGGTTTGATCACAGATTTGAAAGAATTAAAGTATAGATCAATGATACTTAAGAATATCATATAGAATGAAAACATAATTGGGATTTTCAACACATATGAATACATGATTGAGATTATCAAAACAGGTGAGGTCAACACAATCCTTATTATTTCTTTATATTTTAAATGATTACGATACTGGTATTTTATAAAAACTATTTATTTTCTAAATGTTATTTTACGATGACACGATGAATGTTTTACAATATTTTCTCATTTATATGGATGAATTATAATTATATCATGGATATATTTTTCTTATAACTCAAATAAATTGTTTAAAACGATATTCATATTAATAGAGATAATTTCAAAAAACATGGTGATGATTGAAAAGAACATTGTTTACATTTTGATGTGTGAGTACGATCTCTTTATATTTTTTCTCACAAGAAAATTTATTGAAATAGTTTCAATTTGCTTTATAGACATTTTGTTGTGTGATTATGATCACATTATATATATGCTCAAAATATTAACTATGAACATGATATTTTAATCCATGTTAATAGAATTATGATTTCTTATGATTATAATGAACCATATCTATTTTATGATTATTGAAATATTTTTAGTGATTTTATGTCTTTATTGATCATACGTTTCAAAATTAATTGATTTTATAGATTATGATCTGAGATTTTTTTTCATATAAATATTTTATGTCGAGAAAATAAATTCTAGTATAATTTCATAAAATTTTGATCATATTGTCATATAATTGTATTTATATTTAATTGTTTCCTTTAATGAGCATCTCACCTCATGATTTATTATTTTTTACTTCGCAGGGGTTTGGTGGAAGATTTTATGTTGGATATGTATAAGAATAGTACTATTTGGGAAGATCATTATAGGATATATTGAAAATATTTCATAAAATAAGAATATTGTGTATATAAACTCAAGAGAAACTAAACTTATACGGATATAAAGTTGATCATAATGTTATGTAATAAATATTATTTCAATAATATTAAATTTTTATAAATGAAAAATATATGTTTCTACATTTTTTTAAAGAAGGTTATAGTTAATTGTTGAAGATTAATATTAGAGAGCATTGTTTAAAAACCTAGTAATAATTCCATTTATAAGATAATATTCTAATGTTTTGGTAAATAAGTGATACTGTGGTTTTCATAGCAATACATAACTCTCTATATATTATAAGTTTACATGGTTTTGAAACATATGCATCTAGTAGTAATATCCCAGAAAAGAGGATATCTAGTGTATCTCAGACATAATTCAACTGCAAGATGGGTGTTCCCTTACTGAACACCGAGTTTGACACTCCCGATGAATATTCGTAGTTAAGCTCACATTTTCATTATGAACCACTATGATAGATTTAAATTAATGATTTCTATGGATGTTCAGGGATAAACCAAATGTGTCATAGGTAAATTAGAAGGTTTTTTAATTTTGAAAATCAAAAAAAATCATGAATATATGTTTTTCACACTATATAAATTTTCTTGATTATTACATGATTATTTGAGTTTTATTTAATGATTGGAAAATGAGAAATTGTGATAATAATGAACGAAATGTTCAATGAAATTCCTATATTCAAGATAAATCAAATGGATTATGGGTTAAGATAAAATATCTTATTACTATTCTTAATTAACTCTCTCAATCTATGAATGGTAACACATATCTTGTTGAAATTTTCAATGAACCTAGGACGGAGAAACATTTCATTGAGTATTTTAAGCAATAACATCCACCCCTTCCATGTGTCTTCTAATACGCTATTTTTCCAGCAATGTATTAATGCAATGGAAAAGATATTTTTCATTCATCAGTCCTTAGAGCATGAAAAAAATTTCTTATATATATACCTCATAGAAGTAATATCAATTCAATAGTGAAATCCTATTATGAACATGAGGTAAGAGGATGATATAAACCCTTTTTAATGGGATGAGTTTTATATTGTGTTTCTCAATAAATAATTCCCTCAAACTATTTATACTAATATAGAAAGGGACTTCTGGAGATATCATACATGGATGATTAATCCATTAGCACATATTAATATAATATTATAAGAATTTAAAGGTTTGGTTTTATATTTATTACTAATCCTATATGTAAAATTGATCATTTTTTTTTAGTTTATTAAAACAAATTATTCAAAAGGAGGTATATATAAGAGAATATGGTTACATCGAATAAATAATTCAATGTTCTATCAAGGTATAAATGTATAGTGGGAACACTAATTCTTTATCTTGATTTTGTTAAAGGAAGGGGAAAATAGAGCATTATAAAATCTTGATTTATAAATCTCAATGTGGAATAAAATTCCAACTAGCTATATACCCAAAATGCAGGGGTAGGAATTCATAAAACTGTGTAAAAAGAACTAGTAAATGATTTAAATATAGATAGGTTGTCCACTGGTCCAATTGATGTGGATGGTGGTTTAGAAAAGTCTAAAAATGTAATGAAATAGAATAATAATTTAATCAATGAATTTCAATACTTCATATGTAGGTAGACTGGTAATTTTGGTCAATCAATTATCTAATACAAGAGCTAATGATATTGGTGGGCCTCAACAACACCATAAGAAATTGAAGAACGGAAATTTCATTATTATCACTACTGAATAGGATCAAGAGAATGATGTTATGAATTGTAAACTAACTATCCACTCTAGACCTACACATAATTTTTGTGATTATGGATTTACCTACTCTTTTATATTGGAATAATTTTCCAATGTTATCATTTAAACTCCTCAATCATTAGATATAGAGTTAATAAAAAAACTCCCAATGGTACTATATTCACATATAATGTTTATATCACCTCTTTCATTGAATTTTGTGGGAATTTACTTCCATCAAATATTTATATTATACATATAGTTGGATTTGTTTTGATTTTAGTCAAGGATCAAGTCTCTCTATAAAGATCCCATATTAATTTATAAGTATGTGATGTTATATATTCATATTCTAAATGAACCTATTATTATTTATCTATTTGTTGATGAATTCAAAAATCGAATAGAAATCAATTCATTCTTGTGAGTGTTAATTCTAATCCATGAAGGTATCACTCTCATATTTTTTAATAGAAACTCATTTATGAGAATTTTCCTATTGTATGAGAGTTTATTGATGTATTTATCAATGAATTGTCTATCATTTTACCAAATAATGATGTTGAGTTCTCAATAGAACTCATAACTGATGCTATACCTATTTCAAATACTCCATATATAATATAACAATTGAGTTGCAATAATGAATTATAAAACACTAGTATAATATTGTTAAGGAATTCATTCGGCCAAGAGCATCACCTTTTTCTTCACCTATAATTTTTGTTAAAAATATAGATGGATCAAAGAAACTTCGTATTGATTATTGAGAACATTATAATATAAATATTAATAAAAATGATCCTCTAACCTGTATTTATGACCTGTGTGAACTAGAATAATGAGATAATTAATATTATAAAATTAACTTTAATTTAGGATATCATCAACTACGGATCAAGAAGGAGGATATACCAAACACATCATTCAGTAAATAATATGGACACTATGTGTTTATAGTGATTGCATTTGTTCTTACTAAGTCTCCTTCTACTATCATGGATTTAATTAATGGACTATTCAGAAAATACATTGATCAGTTTGTATTAGTATTTATCAATGATATTCTTATATATTTGAGGAGTATGTAAAAGCATTAACATCACTTTAGGATTGTACATATTACCCTATGTTAGAAGTTATTTTTGAAAAAATTATATAGTCTAAATTTTGGGTAAAATGATTCATTTTTTGAGTAATATAATCACAAGGGAAGGTGCATCGATAAATCCTTCCCAGAACGAGGTTATTGAATGTTGGAATAGACTATTAATATTTATTAAGCTCCATAGTTTTATTTTTTTGGATTAATATTATTGACACGTTGTGGGAAATTTCTCACGGATATGTAATCCACTCACCAAGTTAGCTCACATGATATTCAAGGTCCTTTAGATAAATGAATGTGATTAAAATTTCAATGAAATAATGAGAATCCTATCCAACTCACATGTGCTTATATTAATCTGAAGTAGAAAAGGGTTTGTGATCTATAGCTATGCATTTAAAAATGGATTGGGATGATTCTTTATATACAAGAGTATGAGGGTAGCTTATGAATCAAACCAAAATTAATTTCATGAGAAATATTACCCAACTCATCAATTGGAGTTAACTGTTGTTATTTTTTCATTAGTGACATAAAGGAATTATATTTATGGAAACAAAATGTCATATATATATATGTGTGTGTATATATAAATATTTATCATAAAATTTTAAATTATATATTCACACAAAAAGTGATATAAATACACCTGAGATAATGGTTTGAGTTGATAAAATATTATGATGGGACAATATATTACCACCATTCGAAAGAAAAAATGATTCTTGATGCTTTTAGGTTATAGTATAATACTAGATTATATATGATGGGGATAAAAAAATATCTATGATTTATGGATTTTTAAAGTATGGATCTATAAATCTTAAAAGTAGGTTGAAATATTATATGTCTTAAATGATTGTTTTATCGTGCATCCATGTGAAGATTCAAAATGTGAAAATGGAATATATTAATCAAGGAAGAATGTGTAAAATTTTCCTGTGTTTAACCATTATTTTGATTGAATGATAAGGTTTGTGGACCTTGTATGTGTTCCACCAATACCAAATTTCAAGGAGATTTTAGATGAATCTCATCATTCATAATTCTCAATATTTTTTTAAAATAAAATGTTTTTATAGATAAGAATTAATATTAATGGTTCGAGAACATAAAAAGTAATATTTCATAGAATGTATCTCAATACCCGGTATGTCCTCAAATTTATTTTAAGATATAGAAGTATATTGGGATGTCACAACCATTACCGATAACTAAATCAATAAGGGAAATCATTACCATGGATTTCATTTTTAGACATCCCAAAATATCTAATATGCACAATGTTATTTGGGTTGTATTTGATTTCCTCACAAAGACAACACACATAATTTATATTTAATATTATTTCTATCTTGATCATCATTATATGTTATACATTAAAGAATTGGTGATATTTTAAAGAGTACCACAAACTATTGTATCTGATTGAGTTCTGTGTTTTACCTCGATGTTCTAGATAAGTCTTCAATAGTATCTAAATACATAGTTACATTTCATCACTGTTTATTGTCCTAAAACCCTTGGATTTTCTAAGACAACCATTCAATACCTAGAGGATATATTGATATCTTTTCCATTACAATTAAAAGTAGGTTGGTATCAACACCTTCCTCTAGTTGAGTTTTTTTAATAATAATAGAAATCACTCAAGCATTTATGTGGATGCTTATTAATATCTATATAATATGAAGTGAAAGTCCTAAATTATATAATGAAGTTAGAGAAATAAATATATTATGACATTAGATAACTAT
This sequence comes from Viscum album, assembly GCA_963277665.1. Classification (NCBI taxonomy): domain Eukaryota; kingdom Viridiplantae; phylum Streptophyta; class Magnoliopsida; order Santalales; family Viscaceae; genus Viscum; species Viscum album. The sequence continues at coordinate 1,389,276,129 of OY728135.1, read as the reverse complement.
AAATATAGATTAAAAATTCATATCCATTCAATACTACATAAGACCATCTCAGAGTCGATAAAAAGTTATATAGATAATTGTTTGTGAGATCTAGAGTTCGAGGTTAGTAAAACCGAATTCCAATGAATTTCACTCTGGATAAAAGTTATGAAATTCATAAACAAATGAAATTTTATCCATTTGTATAATTTTCCTTGGGTAGTTCTATATTGAATTGGAAATATAGTTTATTTTTTGGAACATCAACCAAAATCTCTCCCGAGTTCACGATTTGTTCCATATATCACTTTGAATGAAGTAGATTCCTTACCCTTGTAATGTACTGAACTTGGTTAACATACCCTAATGAAAATATCTCTATTATTAGAAAAAATATTGTGGAGACACCACCTCATAGAGATAATTATCCATGAGATAAGGCTACTCATATGGTTAATGTTTGTTGGTGAAACCATAAATTAATGGAAGAAACTTGGGAAAAATAAGATGTGATGAAATAGAGATAACCTCAATTTTTGTGTCATAATGATGCAATTTTAATTGTGAAATTCATATTAATTTTATTAAAATATAACGCCCTGATATTTTATGATACATTTCTCTTTATATAAATTTAATTTCTTCAATATCTTATGATACACACAAGCCTGAATATGTATGAACTGAAATGTAGTATGCAGTTATCTCATAGCCCTTAGATTAGAGAATATAAATAAAGAAACCTAAATTTTGAAACACTTATATTTTAAATACATACAAAATGAATTCATAGGTTATAAATGGATTATATATAAAAATTCTAATAATCTAAAATTTTAAGATATATTTTTTCGAAATATTTTTCTATTTGAACAATGTTTTTTATCTTAATGAAATAAATTGATCACTATTGGTTAATGATTATAATATAATTTATGTATAATATATTACAAAAACATTAACATTTAAATAATATTTTTCCATTCATTTGATAATAATGTATGTCTAGTTTCATTCTTAAATATTATTTCCCTAAAAAATGGGTTTCTTTTTGTTTTTTAATCATTTTTTCAATTAAATTTATAATTTATATTAGAATTCAATCATTGAAAATAGATTCCATATTTTGAACGAATTAGACCCAATTTATAAAATATTTTCCATTATATGCAGTCAATATGAATATTATTCATAATAATTTTTTTATGATAACACTTCTTTCACACGGCCAAGATAACCACCTCTTATATGGTTTCCACTTATCTTTGTCACGAAATAATAAAACCTTCAATTTTCCATATAATTTATTTTTCCTATTAAATTATAATCTTAATTGGATGAGATTCTATTCTTGTTACATCACTGGATCTTGGATATTTTCTATTGAATATTTCATCTCCCACTTTCATTCGAGATTTTTCTCTAATCATTGTTGAATATCTCCTCCCTTAGAGATCATTTTTCTAAGGTAACTTATTATCGTATTTCGCACTGATAGTGATTTGAGAACTATTTTTTATGTAGTTTTGTTTGATGATCAACAAAGGTAGTTTTCATGGACTCCGATTATCTCGGTCTGTATTTGTAAATAAATTAAAAACCACAATCACATCATTCATTGAGTTCTTTACTATAGTGCAGGGAGACTCCCTTGGACTCCACCACTTTCGACCTCCTTGAAGGGAGGCCCCTTGTTTTGTTATTCTATTCTGAGTAATAATAAAAAGTAACTTTCAGGCTATAGATGAACATTAGTGGCTGTTCACATGGGAGATTGTGTGTGGAACTGGTTTGGATTTAGAAAATAGTAACTACAATGTTCTAGAGGCCAATGGGTTTCACCGATCTTTGGAATGGGTGAAAATAAATTTCCATGTTGGTTGTTATCTGGGGTGGTGTTCATGAATATATCCATTATATTATTATGGTTTTTTTTATTTTCCTAAAATTTTATAGACATTTAATTTTTTCTTGTTACATTTGGTAGGGGTGCTGCAACATATAGGTCTTACTGGGATGGTGGCCTCAAAAGGGGAATGGGTGTGGTGACACCAATTATTCTACCATAAGTACTAAGTTCTTGGTTGATGGATAGAACCATACCATTTATCATTTTAATAATATTTTTAGTCTAGTTTTGGCTTACATATGGTTGACAGTTCATTGAGTTTCTCATAAGAGTTATTATGTGGCCAACTAAAAAGGGAGATTGTTGTGCTAAAACCTAACATATAGTCCTCATTACACATGTTAATGTGGATTGAAGGAATTATATTATATGTTATATTTGACCATCATGACACAAATTATTTGTAGATGATATGCATCATAATTTAATTATTTCATTGTTTCATTTTCTTGATGGAGGTTTTGATAATTTTCTAGTTCTTCTATTGATGATTTCTTCCCTTTGGACACACATTCCCTTGTTATGTCCCTCAGGGGATGATTATTTAAGAATATATTCAACTTCCATGTAATGGGTTACCTGTTTTCTTATTCATTAAAAGGTTTTATCATTTTTGTGTTCAATAACATGGGTTTTTTAGTCGAACTATTAAATAAATAGTACATTTTTGTCACATCAATATTGGTAAAATAGGTAAGCACAAATGAATAAATATAAAATATCACTCTCTTGGCCTTAATAAATCTAAAATTAATAAGTAGGAATAAAAAGAGGATAATTTCAATCACAAATATTAATTTTCAAGATAAATTAATTTTTTATAATAGTAATTTATTTGTAATATTTATTGATTGATTGATTACTATAAATACTTACGTAGTGCCAACACAGTATTTATAAAACTAATAGAAACATAAAAATTATAATTATAAAAATATAAAATGTAATGTAGTTATAGTGAATAATTTTGGTACACAAATATTATACATTAATATGTCATATTATAGATTTGTGAAAGGATTACATTCGAATAACATTGGAAAAAAAATTTCATTGTCAAATTATCTGAATAGTTTTAATAATGAAAATAGTAAAAAATAATAATAAAATATTTTATCAAATATTTAGAAATTATAAAAATATTTTATTTGGAAAACTATTGTGGAGTTTGATCTCGTGCGGTGAGGTGAAGGTGAGCATTGACAAGCAGCGTCAGGATGTCCTGGTTCATTGCTGGCATGATGGTGATCTGTACAGCAAATTTGTCTACAATGAGCAGTGTCAATGGCAGGAGAGCCTTGTGGAACTATAATAGAGTTGGAGAAAGTAGTGTTTTTCTATTTTTATAATTCCACAGGCGGCGACAAACAAGTGGTTGGTCACAATTGACTCTATTTTCACGACCTTAGGTCTTGTTTTGTTTCTTGTTTTGGTTTTTTCCAATGGTATTTATATCCACATGGCATTGTGATTAGGATTTGAAATGAGATCCCATTTTGTAATGGGTTTGTACCACTATGTTCTCGAGCCATTGAATTTTGAGTCTCTGTGCCTCTAGTCTTGTGGGTTTTTAATGATATTTCCCTTACCCAGTTGAAAAGAGATTCTTGTTTTATATTTTTATTTTTAAGAAAGTTTCTTGCCCCAATAATTCTGATGAACATCTATAGTTTATTTACACCACAATATACTATAAATCTTGTAAAATTCCTTAAATAATATCAAAATTTATTCATTTAAAAAATTATATATCTTTTTTTCCTTCCAAAATACATATCCTTCTCGGCTTAAGTTGTAAGCCCAAAGTAGTTTCTTTATGAAGAGGTATAAATCTTAATCGAGTGATTTCAGTTTTATTTATTTTAATACATTATCTAAAATATATTTTATATATTATAAAATAATGAATATAATATCAAACATACACTGATATATTATTCTAATAATGTGAATAGCTCTTTATAACTCTTTTCCATATAATGGAAAATTAAAAACATTGATCGTGTGTACGTACGGTTGACCGTCATCACATAACAGTGTAATTATTTTTTTTTTCACCATATTAATTGGATAGTGTGAATTTTTAAATTAGTATTCAAATAAAAAAACTTATGGCCTAATTATTCTTCTAGAATTATAATATCTTATCTACATTTTTACATTTCCATCAATTGGAAAACAATAATGTCGCTCATCCTTACCTGTGGAGTACCACCTCCACAATAGAGGTGTTATTCATTTTCAATTTTATATTGAAATGGATCGTAAAAATTTAAGATTTAATTAATATATAAGATTTATATTATATAATAATTAGTTAAAAAAAGTTTAATTATTACTTACCTTTCTTTTGTTCCATCTGTGGAAAAATGGAATCAGTGTTCATGCATATGTATGGCCTACCATCACCATGAATGGTGAAATTCATTCTTTTCAACATATTCCTTTTATGGATGAATCAAAATAAATATAATGAATATATATAAGGATAAAAAATAATTTAAATTATGAAACCAATCCCAATGTAAAAGGACTAGGACTGTCGAATCATAACTTGCATGTAAAACAAAGTAGTAATCGCCCAAATCAGATATTTTAATAACAAATTATTAATAAATTGTGATAATATTTCATGAGTAAATAATAAATTATACTGTGGATATGATTATGTAATTTTAATACATTTATGGAAAATCTATTTTTATTATTCAGTAGGATCGAATGCATACATATAAATACAATACTTCATTTAAGAGATTTGGGTTTCAATCATATATTCATCAAGATTGTTTATGATTAAATTTTCATTAAAGAAATTATCAGATCTTTATTTAATAAATTCATTTAATTTTATTTTCTTATGGTTATTTCAAGAGAATACATGTTTTACCTACATTTTCTTAATATTATTTAATAAAATTATTAAAAAATCCTATTAAGAAAAACCATCTAAGGTTGACTATTCGATCAAAAATCCCTTTTCTTTATTATCCATTTATTCTATAAAATGATTTTAATTTTTTTATATTCTCCTATGATAGTTAAAATTAATTTTGAACAATGATCTTATTTTTTTAAAATAAAAGGCTATATTATTGTCATTTTCCAAACAAGGGAATTTTATTTTTCCAAAAAGTACAAAAGGATTTTTTTCTTTTACTTTATACTGTGCGAATTGAATTTCCTACAATGATAACAACTAAATGATTTGAATATTACATTATATGTTTCAAAAAATATTATCAAGGAAAATCTCCTCATTAGTATTTGGTAACAATTTATATTTTAATAAATTATTTAAAAATTAATAGTTTATTTTCCTCAGTAAATTTTTTAGTGATCATTTAATTGATATTTTCATCAATGATAACACCCTTTAATGTTTCATATGTTTTATAGGGGATATAATTCTATAAGTCAATCCTTCTAATTTTACCTGATGGTATATTATTATAATGACAATATGTTTATGAGATAATTTTATTTTCCCTTTGTTATTCTATGATGATATGAAGAATGTTTTGAGATCTTATGAAATTTATTTGATTGAATTATGAATCTTTTATAGTTGGGTTCACTATATCTGTATAATTCATTATATAATGTTATATTAATATCACATGATATAATCATGATAATAATGGAAAAATTATAAAGGGTTTCATTCACATATTTAGGTTTGAGTATAATTTCTTTCAATCTATGCTCATAGTAAAATGTATGGGCATTATTTCAAATATTTTTACACATTTTGATGTAAGAGTATGATCATTTTATATATAAAATTCCAATATTATGCATTGATTTTTTTTTGCCATCAATGTCAATACAATTATTATTTCTTATGTTATGATTCAAGATAAAACATTAATGAATCTTCAAATGATAATTAATTCTCCAACATCCTTACTGATTATAATTTTATACATTATATATCTTAGTGAGTTGAATATGAGATTTTTTGGGTACGAATATTTTATATTGAAAACATTTACATAAAATGTTATCATAACCTAGTGATCATCTTATACTCAAGATATTGATATCTCGCATGTTTATCCTTACAGAGTATATGATCTCTCCCTTTGCTATATTTTTCATACCTAGGTTTTGATGGAATGTTATATGTAGGGTATGTATATGAATATTACTATGTAGGAAGACCATTATCAAATATGTTTAATATCATTAATGATATATTAGTATTGTATATATGGTCTTTATAGAAATAAAACCTACAAGGATATGACATGGATCATAATGTATTTTAATTAATATTCATCTAATAAGGTTTAATATTTTTAAATGAAAAGTATTTTTTTATATATATTTTCTTGAAAGAATTTAACATGAGATCTTCCTTTACATCAACCCTTTTTTAGCCTATATAAGAATTAAATTTCTCTATAGGTTATATCTATATTACAAGACAGTTTTTCTAAACTCACATTCACTGTTAATATATTTTTATGCCTATTTAATTTTTGAGTGTGGGGAATTTCCTTTCATGTTTGTTCTGTGGAAATAATTTCATTATAGGGTATATTGGGGTAGTTTTTCTATTTTGTGTAGTTGTAGAGAGAATGGACATGTTCCATTATAATAATTTGTACTTTATTTAAAACATTCTGTTCTATAAAAAAGTAAAATAAAAAATAAAAAAATAGAGTTAAGATTGGATTATTAAATTTACTTACAATTATGAATATTGTACCACTATAAAATTCAGAGAATGAATTTTTATTTATTACATTCAATTATAATCATATCCTACGTGGAAAAAAATTAAAAAGGTATAATTAGGATTATTTCATTTATTTCATTTATTTTTATCTTAATGGACCATGCCGTAAGAAGGAATTGTGACCTTTAAATTGTAAAGTGAATTACGTTGGGACATTACTAAAGGTTCACATGAATATTCAATCATTATTTTTGTTATTTTATCTTTCTCTTATGATCTTTTAAAATTTAAATTTCTTTTACCCACAAACCCTAAGGCACAATATCACATTAAAAAAATCTAAAGAATGAAAAAAAATTATTCAATGGGATATAGAGAGATTATAATATTCACAATACTATGATGATAAATGAACTTTTCATTTATGATCATAACTCTAGGTTAAATTTCTATTCAGGGAAGTGTGGAATGAACATCCTTGTGATATATGTTTTAGTTTGGTTCATGGATGGATTTTTGAGGCTGAAAAATTTTCAATGTGAGAAATTAAAATAAAAGGGAATGTTTTTAAATAAAATAAACATGATGAAATTCTATTTTTTAAATGATAATGGAAATATTTTTAATTTTTTTTGTGTGGATTTTGATACATATATTTTATTTTTTTCTCTATAGTGAAAACCACTAGATTATTGGGAATGATTGCACATTGAATGACCCAACAATTTCAACATATCACATTTTTTCGTTATTTATGTATTCTAGTGTCTTATAATTTACTCGATTTTTATTAAACCCGAATTTTTTATTAATTATATAAAAATAAATTAAAATGTGGTATTTTTAATATTTTTATAGAATACCATATATTTAATATTTTTATCATATCATTGAATAAACATATCCAAAATAAAAAATCCATTATTTATGACTTAAAAGATTCTATGATCCATTTTATTCCACCAAAAAATTATAGAATCATACCATAGAAGGTCCATGTGAATAAGACAAGTGGGGCCAAAAAATATTTCCACGATTTTCATTTAATTATTATCCTATAACTAAAAACCTAATATTATAATAGAGATTATTTTGTATTTGTAGATATATAATATTCCAAAGAGAAACACCATTAACAATTTATTCTCTACATTGAGCTATATTTAAGGTTATAAATGAATGGAAAACCATTGAATGGGAATTTAAAGATCATATTAGTCTAGTAAAATAGACTTTATTAATGCATCCTTAATATTTTTCCACACATGTTCAATGGAGGTTACATTTTATGATATAATTTCTACAATTTATACAAAAAATTAAATAGTTCTATTTTGAGATTCATCTGTGTAAGGTATCAATCAAGAATAATCATTTAATAGATATAATTAGGGAGAAATATTGACACATATATATTTTTTAAATATATACCTCTGCATTTTTTCAATAGTTATCCATTTTTAGAAGCTAGAGTGTCTTTTTGATTTTTAAATAATTTAAAATTTTAATATATATTATGTTCTTTTCCATCACCTCTTCTATTTCATTACTCTTTTGTTTTATCATTTATTATTATTTTCGTCTCCATCTTAGTGGATAACTAGTCCCAATTTTGATTGGGGGGGGGGGTATAGTGATGTTTTATATTTTTTATATATATTTTTTGAATTATTTTATTCTATGATTTTAGTACTGGTGAAATTTATTAGGGTACGAGGTTACTCCATTTTACAACCAACTATATTCTTCTTATTTTTCGTCATTTCTAATCATATTTTTTATTATAATACTTCATATGGTGGATTATCATTATGGTGATAAAGTGATGAACAATATCACACATGCATATGACTCTTTTTAGAATCCTTAAATATTCAAATATGATTTCGTAAGGTGAGTTGTCTTGACCTCTATATTTATTTTAATAATGATATAAAATTACATTTCAAAAGAAAAATGATATTCTTTTGTGAACTCCAAATAATGAAGGTTTCTTCTTTATATACTTCATTGTGTATTTTATTTTTATTTAAATTTTAATTTCTATATATTTATATCTACATAATTTTTAACCCCCACCCCCTATATTAGTATTACTATTTTTAGTATATTTAAAATTGAAATTATTTAAAATAAAGTAATACAGTTATTGAGTGGCCTCCTCGAGAGATCGACATTAGAAGGTGTACTATGATACATTATTAGGTAAATAAAATTTTATTGTCCAATTATTTAGGAAAAATAACTATACTATTTATATTTTTTATGAATTAACATTGTGAGGTAGATATAAAAGTGATCCGAAGAATTTAATAAAAATTAACTAAATAAAATATTAGGTATATCAATGGAGAATTAAATGAGGAACTTATATAAAAATTAATTAAAATTTTATATTTTTTTATTTCACTAAAGCTAATTGGGATAGATATTATGATGATATAAAATAAAAATTTGTATGAACATTATTTTTGGGAGAATGTTTGGAGATACAACATAATGAGAAAAAAAATATTATTTGACTTTGAGCATGGTTGATTGAGATTTTTTTATTCCAACCAGTATTATATATAAATTTTTTATATGAAAGTATATCTAGAATATTTAAAGGTAAAAGTTGATAAATCATTATAGATTACTATTAAAAAATCATAGTTCAATTGGTCCTTCTATGAATTTTTTTAAACACATTAAATTGAAGTAAATTTATATAAAATCTAATTTCATCAAGAAGAATGTTTTTGGTGAAGATGTGTGGTTTTAATATACTTTCAAAAAGTAAAGTTTTTTTTGATATGCTAACCAAATATTTTCCAAGGGTGAGATATAAAGAGGTATGTTTGAAACATCATGTTCATACTTTCTCTTTAGAAATGGGATGCTATGGACTACCCAATTATACTCTTGATTTTTTATTCATAGTGGGAGAGAATTATAAAACTATATAAAAACCCCTTAATTAATCTAATGTTGTTGTTATAATAAAATGGGGAATAATTGTTAATGCTGAGAACATTAAATTTACGACAAAAAATTATTAATCACCAAAGGATTCAATTATCATTGAAAATTTGATTTAATTAGCACATTAGATTCATGAATATTATATTTCTGAAGAATTTTGTTTTTATGAAAAGTAGAAAGTTTTTATAATGACTGTAGATGGGGTTGATAACAAATTAAAGGGGGAAGATTAAAGAACCCATATAATTTTTTGTACCATTATATATGTTTCACCCATATGATAGATAATTTTTTTTGTATTAATTTGAGAGGGTGTAGTAAATTCTATAAGTCTAAATATGATTGATATTATTTGAGGTAGCTTGATTATGTGATTGGATGATACACATTGTCTACAATCAGATGTTAAATACCATGATAATAAATGAAACTTTGAGTATCTATTGAAGAAAATTTCATATCAAGTTACTTCATGAGTGTGAAAGATATTAGGTTTGATAGTTTGACTTAATATTTATAATGGAATCTATCTTAAATTGAATATAAGGTATTTCACCATATGGAAAATATTTTTGGATGTCACTCTGGAACATAGAAAAGTAAAAAACCATACATAATAAGTAAGAGTAAAATTATCACTATAGGGTTTTGAACATGAAATTTAATAGAGTTGGGAACTTTTCAAAGATGTGTAGGTGTAACTATTTCTTGTGTAAAATTAAAAAATATGAAAATTTTGAGTACAATAATTAATTAAATTTGATATGTTGAATGTATTTTGAAATGTTATCTCAATGTTGTGTTACATATTTCTATAAATATATTTCTTATGTAACAAACATCATGGTTATTTCAGAGTCAACTTTGATTCAAGTTGAGTTGAATTTATGATGTTTGGAGAATCGTATGGTTGATATTGATGGTATATGGAAGGTAAAAACAATAGTTGATTCAATATAAAGTAGGCTATTTTTCACTAGAGAACTAGAAGTTGGAGCTATCATTAAGGATAATTACTTTTGTTGATGTAATTTCAAGGTGATTGTGTAGTGAATGTGATATTTACTATTCAAAATAATAAAAAAATCCAAGATAATATGTAAAGTATTTTGGATTCACTGATGTTATAGAATATCTCTTGGAAGAAAATATTTATAGAATATTGTTTTTGAGTTGATACTGAATGGTTTTTCTTACATATGTTAATGTCATTAAAATATAAGGAAAGTGTAAGATGAGATGGTATAATTGTGAAGAATATGAGATCAAAAAAATAATGATGTTCAAATATGTAGAAGCTAATAACATCATAATTTGACCTAATCTCATGTTGAGAAGCTGGAATGTTGTAAGAAAGAGTTCCAACAGGTGTTAGAGAAATAAAAGAATAAAATTGGAAGCTCATGTTGTTTTTTAATAGCTATTTAAAATATTCAAAGGCTGAGAATGATTGAATATATAGATGAAGAGGTAGAACTAGAGGAAGAATCAGAATTATTTCCCTGTCTGAAATACAGTAAGACTTTGGAAGAAAAATAATATGAATATTCCACTAAATTAAACATAAAATATATGTTATTTGAATGTAATTATGATGATGTTGAGTTGGACTTCTAGATAACAATTTCATTGAGTTTAATTCATGATTAAAGATGATAATTTTTTGGAATCCTTGCAGATTATTATAGATAGAATTTTGGAGACCTCAAAAAAAGTAAAATTCTAGTATATTTAGATTCATTGAAGGAGGTTAACTCATGTTTTAGGATGGAGAATGATATAGATCTCAATTACCATACTTATTATAGAATGGTTGTTTATATAAAGTTAAATTTCATTAAGATATATGGGATAAGAGTTTGAGATATTAGATAAACAGAGCCCATCCAACATGTTATTAAAAATTCATTTCTCCAAATAAGAATAGCTTTGCTTCTTGATAATTTTAGAATAGTGGAAGAGTTTATAAATCCTTATAAGATCATTGATTTTAGTGAACATATACTAAAAGTATAGTTATTTAAGTTATAGAGAGAATGTTTCATCAGTATGAAATTAAGATAAACTTTCTTATCGTGTACATGTTTTAATGGTTTGATCCTTGAAGAAGAATAGTTGGCACAAATTTCATATTATTTAGTAGACTCAAAGTAAGATACATATTTTGGTACAGAATCACACAAAATATATAGGATATTTATCATTGTGGTGAATAATCATGTAATACTATAAATATCTAGTATAAAAAAATCCATTCCATTAAGGAGGCTAAAAAACAATAGTAAAATATTGATTATACTCATGATGTGGATATTGAAACCTTACTTAAGTTTTCCTCTTCTGTAAAATCAGCTAGTGTAGGTGTTTAGAAAAGGATGATTCACAGTCACTAATTGTAATACATTTTATATAATAGTGATAAAATATATATCTTGGGATGGACATACATAAGAAATGAGATAGGTTATCACTTTGGGTTTGAATGTTGTAAAAATAATTTATCCCTTATGTTCATTTATATTTCCATTTTATACAATTAATATTAGATTATATATCTTGAAAGGATAAAGACTATATCAAGTCATAGAGATTAATATTAAAGGAAATTCTAAAATACCAACACGTATTCAACCTCCCTCACCCTCATAGGTACATATTATTCATGGGCACTTAAAAAATATTAAATAACTAAATTGGTGTGTAAGATAAATTGAGAACATAATATTTTAACCGCATTAGAATGAAAAATATAAGTTCAATCATGTGACATCACATAGGTGGATTTGAAATCACTAGTATAGTATTATATTCAATGAAATGATTTTTTAATTTATATTATTTATAATTGATGTTAAAAATGGTTTTTAATGTGTGTTATTTTACATCCAGTGTAAAAAAACACATCTTCCTATACTTTTTACATTGATTATTAAATAAATAGTGAAAACCCCATATTCTCAAGGTTATTTATTTAATAAATGATGTAAAAAACAAATTTTCGACATCATTTATGAAAAACCATATTTTTGAATCCCTTAAAATGATTTTTCCCACATTTTTCTTTTTTAATACACTTGACCCCTTCTAATGCTTTCCTACTTTTCCTTGAATCAAATCCCTAGCACTTTACACTGTCCACTATCTGCACCATCTCCCTCCATTATATAACTTCTACTATTGTAGTAGTCATTCATTTACCCTCTATCATTATTAAATCTTCCCATTTTTAACCCCAATCAGTGACCATCCCCTAGAATCACCCTCATTCATCTTCCAACTACTATGACCCTCAGTTGTTCTCTATTGTTTTTTATCATCCTCCGCCACCCTAATTAATTATCCTCCATACGATATTATCCTTCTATTTTTTCAATGTATAATTATTTTTTATTTTATTTTTGAATCATAATGTATGAAATAAACAAAGATATTAATTTGTTTATAATTTATTAAACAATTATTTTATTTCATTATTCTATAGTTTTAGGGGCTACATTATTGGGATTATTAATTATTTTACAAATATCTTGAATTTTTTGATTAATTATAGTAAAATATATAATCATAAATGTGGTTTCATAAATAAAATTTGGTTTATTTTTTAGAAAATTATTTTTAATGGCCTTTATATGTTCAATTTTGCAATAATGAAATATTTTATGTGAAAATATTTATATAATAATATTTTTTGTACATAAAAAAATAATTTTTACTAAAATAAAAATTATCACTAATTTTTTCTATTCTTTAAATTTTTTACTATTTAATATAGAAAATATGTTTTCTATTTATTTAAAATTATCATTTTTATAAATAATTTCTATTATTTCGTATTTTAACAAATAATATTATAGGATGACACTAAGAGTATGTAGTACTCCTCAGTGGAACAATGTTAGTGGGGGATTAGATAACATTTTCTAACCGATATAATCCCCACCCCATTTTTTGGGTGTATATTATTTTAATCTCATGCATTATCACTTGGGACTCACACCTCCAGATTCAACATTTCTAAAACATACATGCCTGTGGCGGTGAACCCATATTGGATTACATAAAGAAGAAATGGAAAATCGGGAATGATGTTTTGATGATTGAACATGGAAATATATCATAGGTGAGTATGATATGGATTAGGAAAGGTTTAGGAGGCCCCTAGTTTGATGTCCAATGAAGTTCACTTGAATTTTGAAAAATGGGAAACTTGTAAGTCAAACAACTTCCCTTCGACCATAAGATTTTTTGGAAATCCACTCAAAGGGCCTTTTCTATAGTGTTATGTCCTTAGATCTTGATTATCAAATAAATATTTTGTACACTATGTGATTTTTAGTCCAAGAACAAAAGGATGGGGATAGAACCACTATGGTATCTGGTTCAATGTATTGTTTTCAGATTAAAATACCTTTAACCAAATACACATGGGAAAACAATAAATTTTAATAAAAATAATTTATTTAAAAGAATTATTTTAAATATAAAAATATTATATGAATGTTCTCTAATATTTCATGATTATTAATTAAAATTTATTTTAAAAAATAAATTTAATTTAAAATTTTCCATTTAGAAAATAATTTTTACTTAATGATACAAGACTATTTTACTATATTTTATAACAAAATTTAGACTAACTATTTAACAATTTAAATGTGATTTTATGTTATTTAATTAACCACCAATCATATTATATATAATTCATGTTATAAAAAATATAATAAATAGAGTATAAGAAACCACCTTTATCGACAAAATATTTTCCATGGCTCAAAATAGATTATAAATTTCAAACTTATAACATTTAAAAATGCATAAAATATGTTATTAATAAATCACCATGATAAATATATCAAAGAAATTGTTTTTATTATTAAAAATACATTATATATATATATTATTCATTTTTTTATTTTAATCATTTCATACATCCTTTCTGAAAAATTATTATTATTTATTATTTTCTATTAATTTAAAATTTAATTTACAATTTCAAAATAAAATTAAAAATATATAATTCCTATAAGTTTTTATAGGATATAATTACCAATATTTTGTTTGATGAACAATAAAAAATAGATTACTATGAGTTAGGGGTTGATGATTTTTCAAACGTACTAAAATTAAATATTCCAAATAGTGACATGGTTTTCTATCATTTCATGGAGTGTTTAAATATGATAAAGTTAAAAATATAGAAGACACAGATAAATTAATTTGCATTGGTTTTATTATAACTTATAGTTTTCAGATTTTGAATTGTGAAATTTCGTAGAATTTATAATATAATAATGATAAATATCTTCAAGTTAAATAATTCTATAAAATAGAATAAATTATTCATGATTTTAATATAGAAGTAATTTAGAAAACAATAATGATTAATAACCGATATGCTGACATTAGAAGATAAATATATTTAGGTTATATGATATTTATATTTTCTTAATAGTTCTATGATTAGATAACATGAAAACCAAGAATGGATATAATGATAAGAGTAATAGATTTTTTATAGTTGTTGAAAGACACTTCCTTAAGACAATTATTTTACATATTCAATTTATTATGGTAAAAAATATTATTCCTGATGCCATTAGAGTATAAGAAGATAAATATCTACCCTAATGACAATGTATTGTATAGGAATGAATATAATGGTTCTTCAAAATTTCTAAATAGTCTGATATCATGGTATAAGTTCAAATAGATTGCTTAGTCTTTTATTCCCAATACCGAGATAAATACTTTTGAAATTGGGTATTTCCCAAAATTAAAAATTAAAAATGTTCATTTTAAAAATAAAATAATGAAAACAATTATTAGTTAGTGGAGATGACTGAATATCTGACAGAATTTGTTTCCATCAAACTAATTATCCACAATGAAAGAAAATAGATCAATAATTTAATATATTTAAAAATAAAGTTATAAATCTCAACAGTAGAATATGATCAAAAGGAATGAATCTGTGTTAGAGTTATAATAGATAACATAGTTCATGGCCTATTTTTTTAAAAATATAACTTATCTATTTTATATTGTTTGAATTACAAGTTTATCATGCCGAGATTAATAACTTATGGACTAAAACAACCCTTAAATGATATTGATGTTTATTTATCACTATTAATTGATGATTTGATTCTCCTTTTGTGGTAAGTTACAAGAGTGTATTTTTATTGTTATAAAATGGATAATTTTTTAATTCGTACAATGATTTTGTTTTAAATAAACAACTTCCTAGTATAAGGAATTATTTATAGAATCATTGTTAAGGGTCATAGCACTTGTCCAATTTGTAAAGAAGAGAATTCATGATATAAACTACAACATGGGAGGAGAATATTTTACAATATTCCTTAATAATTGTTTCTATTGATCTCGCTAATTTAAGATCAAAATAATTTTCATCGTCTGAGGGGAATTTCAAATTACCCCAAATCATTTTTCAATTGATTAGTATTTTGAGATGGTGAAAAACATTGATGTCCTATTTTGGAATTAAGATATTATAAATAATGAAATATATAATATAAATCATCAATAATTTTGAGATTTAATGTTAGATATATCATGATTTTAAATATAACATTGTTGTGATAAATTTTTTGATTTTTATATATAAATGTTTGATTTGAATATTATTATATATTAGCAAAAAAGGATTTGGATTTTCTGAATGCGATAATAAAAATATTATCAATGGGGATACATTTCAAGGTAGCTTACACGCCTAAAGGAACATGAATATAATTGACTGTATCTATTATTACATTATACACGTGGGTTAAAATAAGTTTTTTTTCATTACCACATTGGTTTCAAGCTTCCTCAGGATTATTATTCAATTCTAAAAAGGTATTTTTCAAAAAAAAAAATTTGAAGTTAATTTGAATAAAATAATAGAATCACATTGTTATGATGAAATTAAATCATACCAGTTGAATTATTTTGAACACTACTAATCCATGTTAGATTGATTTTAAACCAGGTGTGTTATTTTTCAATTTACTTTTTACCAAATTGATGGATCTAAATACATTGAAAAAAAAAATTATTAAAACAATCGATAAAATATTTTGAATTATTATATACTTTATATCATCTTTTTTGATATAAAAGAAAATTTCATGGTTCATTTAGGGCTATAAATAATGATTTTATAGTCCCATATACTTATGTTGGATGTATCCTTTTGAAATAATTTTGAATATTCATAATGGGTATATTAAGAATTCACATCAACTAAAATCACACATTATTTATGTATATAGTTCAATGGAGATTGTCGAATTTTTTATAGACAACTTATCTGCTGTGGGAAAATCAGTTTTTTTACATCTCGCCATAAAAAAGTTCAATTTGGGGTCTATGACTTGAAAATTATGTCAATTTTAGTTGATAAAATAATTTAGACACATTTATACATCACAAATAACATATTTGAGTCTCATAATTTTATAACATTACATATTAATGCATTAGAAAAAATTACTTAAATAAAAAATATATTTGGGTATTGTATGTACATAAAGATAAAAATTTACCATTGTTTAATGAGACCATGTATGGTAGATATTATGCATCAAAAACATTAATATGTTTAGCAGGTAGCGTATGAATAAATGTGATAACATGGTCAATGTAGTATATCAGTAGATATAAAATTTATTCCAGACACGAGGAAAATATAAGTGTTATTCAAAATATATGTGTATTAGTGTTAATTAAATCAATTTATTTCTTATGTTAAACATAAAAAAATGAAATTGCTACAATAAGTGAATATTAGAGTGTAATAATATACATTTCAAATGTTGATTAAATTAAATTTTCAGTTCTTGTGTTCAAATGTAAATGTGCTATTGATAACATTAGTGATAACATGATGAATTCATACTGACCCTAGTAGACATAAATATATTGAGGAATAAATATATCCCCCTATTAAAGAAAAACGTACAAAAAATATATGTTCTTAATCCATCAAATTTTTAGTGTACTATCAATTTTAAAGAAAAAAAATCATATTTTGGATATGAAAATGTTGTCATAGACCATTTATTACCGGATATCCCCACATCCATGGATGGATTATCAATGGATATTGATTACCGTATTGTAACACCTAGTTCCTAAAATATATAAGGATCATGAAAAAGTAATATAGGAAAACAATCCTTTTTAATCTACTAATTTTTCTAGTAACATGTTTGTATTCCATGTATAACATTTCAAAATTTCAAAAATATGGATTATATTATTTATAATTATATTGTATATTTATGTCACGTATTTTAAAAAATATGATAAAGTTTTTGTTTTGTACTTAGAAATTCATTACATATAAATAATAGTTTACTATAACATTTTAAATATTACTGGCCTTTTATTTTATTTGGTCGGTATTTCATGTCTCATAAATATTTTCAATATATTATATAATTATATAAAACTACCATAATTAAAATGATAAATTTTTTGTTTATTTTTGTTTTATTTGTTTCATTTATTAATTATTGTTCACTTTTATATTCCAATAGATGTACTTATATGATATTTCACTAATAATTTGTTACTTTTATTCGGGGAACATTTCATATCAATAACCCAATTCTTCTCAACCTTATATGAATGAACCTCCACATACTTACACTATAGAGACTCATAATTATTACAACTAGTAAAAAGGTCCATTTTCATGGTTCAAAACCGTGGAAATAGGCCCCAAAACCATGGTCGTAGGCTACGACCACAGTTTTGTCCAAATATGGCCGCTATCACCATGGAAGTAGGTCCTAGCCTAGTTCCATGGTTTTAACTATTGTAATAGGCCTCCAAATTTTCCACCATGGCGGTTTACCTATAGCCACTGCTTAAACAGTGGAAAAGCCTCATAAAACTGAGGCGATAGCCTAAATCAAAAATGTCCCTGGCGGGTTTCGATCCCGACACCTCCACGTTGAAATCCAATTCACTTACAACACCGCGCCAAAATTCTTGTATATATATATATATTATGATATGTATAGTAATAAAAACAATGGAAATAGCCTCAAAACCATGGATTTAGGGCTTCCAGAAAAAAATTCGGTGGGAAATTTTGTTCCCGCGGAAGATCGTGAACCATATAGCCATGGTTTTGGTGAACCATGGCTATAGGACATTGAAAAAATTTTCCTATATCCATGGTTTTTCAAAAATAAGCCATAGGACACAAAACTGTGTCAATAGCCATGGGATATTACCACGGTTCTGAAAACCATCGGTATAGGCTACAGAATATGGGCCAATAGCCTCTGTTTTAAAACTGTGGCTATAGGCCACAGAACTATGGCTATAGGTATGTGGCAATAAGCCCATTTTCTAGTTTTGTATTTTTTACAGGATCCTTCTACTTTTATAGGTAAATATATGTCCTCCATGGTTGGGAAGTTTTCTTGTATGAATTTCCATAAAGTATATATTTCTCATAGAAAGGTGTAAAAAGTACCAATAATGCTTAATGTTGATGTTAATTATACATTTCCATAACCAAATAAATTAAGGATATTTTTTATAAAAACATAAGAAAAAATTAAAATTTATGTCGCTAAATGTTGAAGTATCATCTATATGAATCTATAACAACTTATGGAGATCATTTTATTTGTCTCATTTGTTATTATTTTACTAATTATGAAATGATTTTAGGAATATAGGTTAATTTTTTCTTCTCAATTTCAAATGACATATGATTTACCTTGTATAAAAGAAGTTGAGTGGAGATGATCATCTTTTTTATAAGGATATAGTAGGATTTTAATTCAATGCTATATTTTAATTTCATTTGTTGATAAATAAAAAATGAAAACACATTTCAATAATATGGTATTTTAGTTGATGAAACACGGATGTAGTTTTCAAAAGTAAATATCTTTAATATTTTTAAGTAAGTAAAATGAGAAATATTAATGTGATTTTTTGTATAATCACGAAATACAATCATATTTATGATTTCTTCTTAATTTATATAAACTAATGAGAACTCTTCAGTAGGCCCATGAAACGAACATTTAACCTCTCACAATATCTCATGGAGAGTAATTGTTAATTGAAGTAAAAGTGATGGTTAATAAAATTATAAAGTTGACTCGATCCTTCAGGATCCATAGAAATTTACCTTTTTTCCATCCCTTCATCCTTAAAAAATATGATTTATAGAGTTGGGTGCATATCAAAAATGGAAAATATCATTTAGAAGAATCAAATTTTATAACTGGTAAGAATGTAAGAATTCATTTATGTTCTTTATAAACCTTATATTTTTTTCATAGATAAATCTTTCAAATAAAATTATAGAAATACCTTGAATAAAAGATAACATTTGTTACTTCATATCCATGGGTAGGAAATATATTTTGGATAAAATATATGGAATTATAGAACACCTAGTATACATATGAGGATACAAGGTGGGTGTATAAAATTGAAAAATGTTTGGTAATTCTGCTACAGCATTGTTTGAGGAAGTCTATATAACAAAATATATATTATATAGAAGATAAATTTCTGGAGATGTTTTATTTGGTGGAGGATATGATTCAATAAATAGTACATTAATTGTTTGTATACATGTAATGATTGTTTTAGAATTCATATCTCACTCTACCACCACCTCTTCACAATTTCTTATCTACTAGGATTTATATGTTAATACATTATAGTATCTTATTATAACATATTATTTCATGAATTATATTGAGGATACATTAAATTAAAAAAATTGAGATGATTTGTGAAAGGGTAATGATAAAAGATATTATTGATTCCTCAACAAGATTATTGATTTCTATTAATTATGTTTCAATAGTTGGGAATATTATCTGGTATTCTATAATTTCACCATCCTAATTGTCCCAAAAACTTACTCCAGAGTTATGCTTAGATTATATCCATTATATAATATTTTTTTCTAAAAATATTAGTATTTTAATATATATATATATATATATATATATATCCACCAGTACCTAATAGGTAAATTTTTATTGTATTAAAATAAGAAATATTTTGAATCCCCTTCAATATCACATTCTAGTTTTTCTAAAAGATTTTATTTGATTCATCATATTTATTTTTTTTGGATATTTATAGGTCACCAAATACTATTGAAATTTTTTAGCGAAAGTTTCTATGAATGATTTATAATATTGATAAAATTGATTTTTTAGTATCATATATGTTTGTATTAGTAGTGATAAAATTATTTTTCGTTTATGTCAATTATCAATTTTCATTCAATTATTACGATTTTACACAACAAAAAAAGAAATGTTTTTGTTTTATTAGGTGTATTCATAGACTTTGTATTCAATATTTTATAAGGTTATTTTGTGGATTCATTGACCTGTAATGTTTTTTATCTTATAATAAGTACCATTAGTGATAAAGAAAGAACTAAATATGTTTCATAAATATTTTATAATAATTTAATTATTTATTGGATTCTTTATTATCTCGAGAGGTGTGAAACATATATATTATTATTGTGTATAATTTCACATAATTAAATATCCACTCACATTATAAGTTTTCATATTAGTGTCTATAGGATGTTGTGTGTTTCTACCATAAGAAATAACTGATTACATTTTGATCTCTATACATGGTGATGTGAAATATATATTTAGAGAAATATTAATGAATTATGACAAATTATTGTAATTAATTTTTATTATCAAAACATTATATTCTATAACAAAAATATTATCATTCTAAAATCGAGTATGGAAGTGCTATCAATGGACAATAATAATAATGAAATAAAATATCTATTTTGTGTTACCAAATTCCACTTATTTTATATTTAATATATTAAATAGTAAACTTAAAATGATATATTAAATTGAAAATTAATTTTGTGAAAAAAATCCATCATTAATATAATGGAGTTTAATGTGGGTTTTATGTGTTTATATTCATGTATGAAATAATTAAAACTGGGTAAATTTTATCTTTTTAAAATATTATGTTTTATTGACACATTTTATTTTATTGATCATATCCTTTTTTATATTTATTATTGAATAGTTTTTTTTTAATTTTTGATATTTATTATGATCATTAATAATATGATGGGAATCAATTAAAATGAATAAAAATAGTATGAGATGATTATTTAAAATTTTTATTTTAGTTTTAGTACATATCATTATATTAAAAATGTATATTTCATGTTTTAAAATTGAAATTTTAAAATTATTTTAATTGTAATATGGTTGTGACATAGATATTGTTAAATAATTATCCTTAATATTTTATTACATTAATTTTCTATTATGTTACTGAAATATCCTTTGTGTTCTTATTTGGTCATGGAAGCTGATCTCCCACCCTCATTGACAGAAATTCTCAAGGATGATAGGTTATCACTTAGAATGGAGTATCCATTATAAATGTTTCTTCTAAGAAGGTTTTATGGGATAGTTATCCCTCATGTCTAGAATTATGAGAACCTGGTATCACAGTGTCTGAGGATGGGAAGAAATCTATCAGGGTTAATCAAAAAACCTAAATGTGATTTTATAACTAAATAGAGTATCTATTTTCATAAGTATCGCCCTTTATAATGGGTATAAATCTTTGAATATTATGGATTTAATGTTTTATCTTAAATGGTTCTATAGATTTGAGAACTGGAAGATCATTCAAATTGGAAAGTCCTACTTTCATCTAATCCTCCAGTCAGATCATTAATTCTCCATAGCCTAGAATTCCAAATTATATTATTTTAATTTGGAAATATTTATAATCTCATAATGATATATCTCATTTAACCCAAACATTAAGAATAAAATCAATACTAATATATGGATACTAATTCATGGACTTAGATGGGTATTTTGGAAACCAAAAATACTGATGGATATGGTTCTTGTATACCTAGATGTCCTCAATAAAAGTCATTATAATACCAAATTGATTGTGAATGGTGACAGGATTGATATTAGTTTTTAATTTTAATTCATCAGCTAATGCAAGCGCTCATTGCACCCTGGCCTGGATCATTTGGGTTCGGCGCAACGATTCGATTTTCCTCCTTTTCCATCAGCCCCCCGAGTTCTGGATTGAACAAGCCAATTCATGGATTGAGGGCTGGAAGGACCGCAATGGACACCTTTTTGCAGGAATTAACCCTTCATGCCCCTCATTGGACCCCCCCCCCCAAAGGAAGGGAGTCTTAAGATAAACGTGGATGCTTCTCTCCCCAAGGATGTGCATGTTGCTCTCGACCTCCTATCTCAAAATCATCTGGGGAAAATCATTGCAGCAAAATATGAACCACATCATGCCTTCTGGGAACATGCAGTTGCTGAGGGCTATGCCATTCTTGTAGGGATGACACTTGCTATGGAATATGGATGGGATGATATCAACATCGAGTCAGACTGCCTTTCGGTTATCAACGCCATTAACCACAATGACGCTGGACTTCAGGCCTTTGGATTCATCGTCAGGACAATCTGCTCGATGTGCCAAAGCTTCTATTGTTGTACCTTCTCCTTCACCAAAAGAGAAGGAAATAATGCAGCCCATTAGCTAGTGGACTCAGGCCCCTTCGATGTCAACCAGTTATGGCTGGAAAACTTCCCTTCTTGGCTTTGCTTATGTACTGCTGCTGATTTTCATCATTAATATTATCCTCCTTATTTAAAAAAAATGTTTTTTAAAAAAAAATGAGATTGATATATAAATTTTTTGGAAACTATAGAGGATTAAATGTAAAACCCCACCTCCTCCAATGATATTAAGAACAATATGTCAACTGGGAGGGTTGATTATTTAAAACAATTCTTCCCATGTAAGGTTCCTAGAGGTCCTCTATAATGACCCGACCCCAGTCACCCAAATCCAGTGAATTATTTTAATACTTTGGCATGATTACCAGGAATCAAGTCCGGAAGAACCGATCAGTTTAGAAGTCTTGGAAAATAGATTATAGACATGAACGATACATTACACTTTCTAACATAATACACATCATAAATAATCCATTCATAGTTCTAATATTACCATAGCTTGACCCTACATATCAATAATAATACACTTTATGACATCCAGGAAAAATAATACATAAGAAATGGGTGATCTTAGATTCTTAGTAAGGGTAAATTATTCAGAAGAAGCTATAAACGTTTAAGAGAATATGTATAATAAAAAAAACCACATTTTAAACCATAAATATGAACATAGTATAGAAAAAAAATAACTCAAACATTACCATATAAACATGCACATGGATATTATCCTAGTCGAATAATCACATGTAATAAATAATTTAAAAATGAGGGAATGCATAATGTTGGGCATTAGAATTACAAAATCATGGACTTCTGCTATAATCATCCACAAATATTCCGTCATGGCATTGTTCCAAGTCACTATTTTTGTCTCATCAGACCTACTGATGCATCAATGGGATATAGAGGTTCCCATCCGCTACAAACTAAGTCCAATACATTCCTCATATGAAATGGGTGAAACAGAACATAAAAATTCATATTAAAACTAGCATAAATTTTTTTAATACATTAACCATAAACCATGAATGGTATAAAAATATCACATCTATAGTCAAACATATCATTACTAATTCAATACAATATGAGTGATTTTATTATAATAAATCAACCTCAATCAAGAATATTATCTAGTACATGATATTGACATAGTTGAAATTGTTCATTAAACCCCTTTGAGTGAAATATCCCTTTTTCAAGAAATCATTTAAAAGTAACACAACTTAAAAAGGAAGTAATTTAAAAGATATTTTTGAATAAATTATCCCCTTACACTTTTAATCTTTTGAAAGTAATTAACATTTTAGAACAATCATGTTCATATAAATTAATCCTTAAAACCATTTTGAAAAGCATAGAAATTAATTAAATAGATTTCAAGAAATAAATAATTAAAACAATTAAAATGCTGATATTTATAAATATTCCATTCCCTAAAACCATAAAATATTCTTTTTGAAAACGTTTTTAATAAATATGGTCATGGATGACAATTATGTCCTAGTAAATACTTATACATAAACAATCTCGAAAAATAATTAGACTGAGTAATTAACCATTACCATGTACTTTCTTGTAGTGAATGGTATATTTAACCTCTTATATAATGACCATATTATGTTATTAAATTATTCCATAACCATATTTATATTTATTATATCATATACGATTCATTTATGACTTTATACTACCTATTTAAAAATAATTTCCATATTAAAGTAACATATTAGGTAATAATAACTTTCTTTATCGTATGTGTTTTAACTTTTTATTCTTGATAGTATCACCTAGATCTTGATTTAAATAATTCCAGAATATAAAACATGATTAATATGTCATATATATTCAGAATAAAAATCTGTATAATAGATAGATATATGAAATGGAAGCACCGTTCATGGAGACTGTAGTCCTTACGTATGCATGAATGTTGTTTCTTTTTTCTTATAGTATAGTATAGAAGTAAGTAAATGACATATATTTATGTTCATAAATATATATTATTCTAGTAGAAATAATATTTCATATATATAATACTTAATCAATATATATATATATGTATATATTCTTGAATGATGATCATTGAAGATGATTCTCGTCATGTCGTGGAGACGGTAAGCTGTACGTAAGTACGAGAGACAATATCATTCTATTGATGATGAAATGGTGATTAATTGGATGGAATAATATATATAATGAATCATTATCATGTTATATTAATTATTGAAATTAATTATACTCATTATTATACCCATCCAAATAACATAGTGTTGAATAATAAACTACACCATGACGGGGAGATGGTAAACCGTACATACGCACGCATGGTGAATTTTTCATTCATAGGATGGATAGAATAATGAATATGGTTGTACCATTTTTATAATAACATCTCAGTGTGTATAAAGTACATGATTTATTATTTTATTATGGAAACAATAAATAAATAAGAAGTATAAAAAGAAACAAACATTGAAAGAGGTGATGAAATAATTACCTCTTCTTCAGGTGATTCCTTTTGATATGAACAAAAGGGATCCTTAGGCTGGATTTATGGATATATTAAGGCCTCTAGGATAAATTAATGGTTGTTTTGATGATATTTTAGAAGGATCTGGTCAATCCAAATGGCCATGGAGGTGTGAATTTAAGAGAAGAGGAAGTACCCTTTCATAAGAGAGGTGAGGGGCACTTTAGTAAGCCTGAAATATTAATTTATTATAATTTTTTTTTTCGGTTTCTAATATCTTCAAATGGATTTATTTCTAGGAAAAGTTTAGGATTGTCGCAATCCACTCATACAATAGGTTTTATATATGTTTAGGTCCCCATATCAACATTATTTTTAGATTTAACCCATAGTTAAACAGTTTATCTTTTACCATGTCTTATTGTTTTTTATAATACATGGTTAATATAGTTACTATAAAATGCCAAGAGAACCTAAAGTTGTTCCTTAATTACATATTTTTTTATTATATAATTAATTTGTCATAATATTATATTTTTAAGAATATTATATCATTTAAGAAAACAATACTTGTTTTAAAAATTCATTTATGTCAATTTTAAAACAATTTTGTATTTGTTTTTTTATTAAAGTCATATCAAATTGATTACTTAGAATAAAATACATTGAATAATTCATAACATGTTATATTCACTTATAAAATTCGTAGATGGCATAAAATGTTTCAATTTACATTTATTTTAGTATTTATAATATCAATTATTTTAATCTTTAATTAATAAGGTAATTATTGTATCATCATTGTGTCATAAATAAATTTAATTATATAACTTAAAAAAATTATAAATAAAATTCTATGATATATGAAATCATTTTATATATTTAATGAATATTTATAGTCAAATTTATCTTATGTAAAACCCTATATTAAAAATGGTTTAGTTATTAATATTTGAATATAACGCTTTTAACTCTTCCTTAAATAATATATAATAAATGTCTGAATATAATTCAAATGAATCAAAAAGGATTTTATTTTTTCCTAAGGATGATTTGGGTCAAAAAACACTTATCCACTAGAATTAGGACATGTGTTGGGATAATTAAAATATTATTTTCACTTTTAATTACCCTATTAACTTTTAATTGTGGTAAATAAAATTCAAAAGTTACAATTCACCAAAAATTATTTTCCTCATATTGAACCATATTTTACATACTAATTACAACCGTGTCTGTTAGATTTTTAAAATTCATTTCACAGAAGTGGTAAAATTACATTTTATGAAATTTAAAAATGTGCATAGTTGGTGGGTAAAAGATTCTAAAAAGTTCAACAAAATTATACATATACAATCTTATTATAAAATTTATCAAATGAATTACATTTGACTAATATATGCATCATGTCTATTTTTTTACATTACATTAAATTTTAATTTAAAATAAATATTTTAAATGAAAATGTTGGTTTTTATGTACTTTGAATTATTTTTAACTATAAATAAAAAATTTAATGATTTCAGAAAAAATATAAAAAATTCACCATCATCTAATTTGGATATTCTAGATTAAAAAATGAATTCATTTTAAGAAAATTAATTTTGTATTAGGGTCTAAAATTAATTTTCATATTGTTCACAAAAGGACATAAAAATTAGTTCTTTTAATATAACAGTTTTTCTAAATATATAACTATTTTTACAAAACTTATACATTTCATTATAAATATGTTTTATTTAAGTGAAAACATTATAAATAAAATTTAAATTTTATTTGTTACTATACCTATTAAAATATTTAATTGATAAATAAATATATTGTTTAAATAATTATAATACTAATGGTTTGTTTTGTAGACACTGAATCTTGCATATAACATAAGCAAAGTCGGTGTTGCATGCAATATAAGCTATTAAATTACTTTAAAGAGATTATGTACTATTACATCCTAGGGTGGTATATTCTTCCCTACTTCAATAAAATTTTTCCTTGAAATTTGAAATTTTTAATCAAAAATAAATGGTTGAAAATAGAAAATACCTTTGTGGAAAACCCACATCGGAAATTAGGATAACATAATTTAGTCTTAATAATAGGGAAAGTAAAATGAACAATTCACCACCAAATTAGGATTTCTAATAGGAGAACATTGGTGGAAATTAGAGACACATAATTGGAGGAAAAATGTAATTATATATAGGGAGTGATTGAGGTCATCAATCACAAACAAGTGAATAATAAATGGCAAATTGAGGACCTCAAAGCCATAAATATAAGATAATTTAATGTATCATCAGTTCAACAAAAAATAATTTATTAGTAAAACACATTTTTTAGATAGTTTTCTTTAAGAGGAGGTATTAATTTACTATTATGATAAGAAATCATGATTACATACATGATTTAATTACCTTTTATAATCTTAATCTCATAATTTTGTTGTGATTTGATCTATTTTTACATCATCCCTTACACTAGGAAATGAATGTTCAAAAATGATTTTTTTATTCCTGAAGTGCATTTGATAAAACATAAGGTACACAAATTTTTCATTAATCATCTATATTTTTACAGAAATCCAAAATGTTAGGCCAAGTAATCCATCAAAATATACCTTAACCTCAAACAAAATATCAAGTTTTCATCTTACTCTATTCCATCCCTGAGACTTATCCTAAATACTTGTGTCCAAACTCACAATCCAAAAATTTATATTGGAGGTAAACATAATGAATATATCTTTTCTCCACATATTAACATTTTAATACCTTCATCATGTATTTTATTAAGTCATAGTAATGACCTAATTATCTTATATACTTATTAAAACATACTTGTTTCCTTGTTCCAAAACATAGTGGATTATTCTTTACGCCCCAAAAAGTTGTATCCTTCATCTAGGGTTGAAAAACCCCTATATGAAGAAATCAATAATTATTTCTCGATAAACGAGCATCATAAAAATTACTTATTCCAATCCAAAATATCTTTATCCAAATGTATTTATCTGAGCATAAGAAACATATCAAGGTTTATGTTTACCTTAATCATATGTTCTCTAAATATAATCTAAGCCTTAAATCAATTTTCATGTCCAATATAATAATTAAACATGTTATTCAAAATCCTTAGTGAAAAACATAAACACTATACTCCTTATATTATTAAATTATTCATAATTCATGGATACAGATACATAAATACTTCAATCCTTCCAATTTAACGGTTGGTATTGAATAGGTACTTCATTAGTTCATAGGTAGATTCTTATGTCTAGGAATTGAGTTGGGTAATTCCCATGATTTCCACATATGGGACATTGAACTCCAAAAAAATTTGTCACTCTTTGGCCCTTTTTCCCATAGAGATAACATCTTCTTCTCTATTTCAGGTATTCTATAAGGATCTTGTTCTCTTCTTCTTGACATATAAGAAGCTGAATCTTCTTTCCTCTTTGCTTTTTAAAATTTTAACAATTACTAATTTTCAACATACTCTTATGAAATTTCTTAGGAAATTCACCTAGGATCACATTATTGATCATATATCATGATTACTGATTCGGCATACACGTAATATCTTTCTCTCTAGTCATTATGCAATTTTGTTGCT
Organism: Viscum album; assembly: GCA_963277665.1. NCBI lineage: Eukaryota > Viridiplantae > Streptophyta > Magnoliopsida > Santalales > Viscaceae > Viscum > Viscum album. Next base: position 1,389,246,943 of record OY728135.1, on the reverse strand, counting down.
CAAAATGACCAGAATTTCCATCAAACTCAATGTTAATCCAATTCATTGTAATTTACTCCATTAACTAAGACCAGAAATCATAAGTTGAGTAACATATCTCACATAATAAAACCACATAATAAAGGAAGGGTATATTCAATATAGAAAATCATAGGGTTAATTCTAGGTTTTACAATATTATTACCAAAATTCTAGGGGTTATTCTATACTTATACTAGAAGTCAATAATAACATTATAATACATACACTATGTTTTAAAAATCCATTTCCAAGTATGTTGTTAAACTTCCTCCAATACCAAATATAAATTCTCGAACCTAGTTACCTGGTGCAAGTGCATTATTTTAATACATTGGCATGATTACAAGGAATAATGTCTCGAAGGACCGATTAGTCTAGTTATCTTGTAAAACAGATTACATACATGAACGATACATTGAACATTCTAACATAAAACACGATATAAACAATCCTTTGACAACACCAGTATTACACAAACTTAACCATGCATATAAATCATAATAAACATATTTTTATCCTAGGAAAATAAAATATATGAAAACGATGATCTCAGATGCTCAGTAAGGAAACATTATTTTGCGGAAGCTATAAACTTTTATGGCAATCTGTATAATAAAAACAAAATACTGTTAAAACATAATCTTGGACATAATATGAAAAAAATAAATCAAACATTACCATATAAACATGCACATGGATATTCTACTAGTCAAATAATCACATTTAATAAATAATTTCATAATGAGGGAATACATAATGCCGGACATTATAACTACTATGTCAAGGACTTGTTCCAAGACCATTCACAAATATCCTCTCAAGTCCTTCTTCCAATACACTAATTTTTCTCATGATACCTACCTATCCATTGAGAGGCTATAAGGGGATCACCCGTCATATACTTAGTCCAATGCATTTCTCATATGAAATGGGTGAAACATAACATAAAAATCCATATTAAAACTATCATAAGGAATGTTAATACTTTAACCATTAACCATGAATGGTATAAAAATAACACATCCACAGTCAAGCATATCATAGTTCATTCAACACAATATGGAATATTGTATTATAATAAATCAACCTCAATCAAGAATATTATCCAATATATGATATTTACATAATTGAAAATGATCAGTAAAACTATTTGAGTGAAATATCTCTTTTTCAAGAAATCATTTAAAAGTCCCACAATTTATAAAGTAAGTCATTTAAAAGATATTTTTGAATCAATGTGCCCCATTACACTATGTAATTTTTTAAAGGTATTAACCTTTTAAAATAATCAGGTCCATATAAATAAATCCTTAAAACCATTTTGAAAAACATGGACCTTAATTAAATATATTTTAAAAAATAAATAATTAAAACATTTAAAATGATGATCTAGATGCAGATTTCATTCTATAAAACCATAAAATATTACTTTTGAAAACATTTTCATGAAACATGTACATTTTTTTGACAAAATGAAACATGTACATGAATTATAATTATCTCCCAGTAAATACTCACAAATAAACTATCTCTGATAATAATGAGATTGAGGAATTAACCCAAACCTTGTACTTTACTTTAGTCATGTGTAGGTTTAACCACCTTTATAATTACCATAGCATGTTATAAAATTATACCAGAACTATATTCATATTTAAGATTTCATATATGATTCATTTATTACTTTATATTACCCATTTAATAATAACTTCCATGTCAAAGTAACATTTTAGGTAATAATCACATTCTTTATCTTACATATTTTAACATGTTATTCCTAATCTTTTAACTTAGATCATGATTTAAATAAATTAATAATGTAAAAAATAATTTATATATCATATATATTTATCATAAAAATATGTATAATAGATAGATATATTAAATGGAAACACCATTCAGGGAGATGGTAGTCCTTCTGTACACATGAACGTTATTTCCGTTTTCTTATTGTATAGTATAGAAGTATGTAAACGAAATATATTCATCTACATAAATATATATTATTCCTGTAGAAATATTTTTTCATATATATCATATATAATAAATATATATATATCTATATAAATTCTTTAATGGTGAACGTTGATGATGATTCTCATCGCGTCGTAGAGACGTTAATCCGTACGTACGTACGCACGAGCAACAATATCATTCTATTGACTATAAAAATAAGTTTAATTGTATGATATATTATATATAAATAATCATTAGAAAGTTATACTCATTATCAAAATTAATTATATTCATTAATATTCCCGTATAAATAATGTAGGGTTGAATAACAAACAATGCCGTGACGTGGAGACGATGTGTCGTACGCACACATGCATGGTGACTATGTCATTCATAAAATGGATAGAATTATGAAAATGGTTGTACCAAATTTATAATAAAATCTCAGTATGTATATGGTTATGGATTTATTATTTTAGTATGGATACAATAATGAAATAGGAAGTATAAGAAGAAAAGAACTTTGAAAGAGGTGATTAATAATTACCTCTTCTTTGGGTGCTTCATTTTGATTTGAACAAAAGGATCATTCAGTTGGATTTATGATCAAATTAAGGACTCTATGTTTAATTTAGGGTGGATGGGATGAGAGTGTAGAAGGTTTTGGCTATGAAAAATGGATTTGGCGGTGTTAATTTAAGATAAATGGATATACCCTTTTATAAGAGTGGCGAGGGGCACTTTAAGAAAGGCTTGAAATATTAATTTATTTTAAAATTATTTTTGATTTATAGATGATATAAATGGATTTATTTCGAGTATAATATTGGTATGGGTCTAAATACACTCATATAATAGGTTTTATACATGTTTAGGTCACTATATTAACAATATATTTCTTATTTAACCCTTAGATAAATAGTTTATCTTTTACTATGTCTTCTTGTATTTTTATACTACATGGTTAATATAGTTACTATAAAATTCCAAGGGAACTGAAAGTGGTTAATTGATGACATATTTAACATTATATAAGTAATTTTTTTTAAATCATATATTTTTAGGAATATTATATCATTTAATATAATAGTATTGGTTTGAAAAACTAATTTATGTCAATTTTGAAACTATTTAGTATTTGTTTGTTGAGAAAGTGATAATAACTCTATTATTTAAAAAAATACATTGAATTAATAATAACTTATCATATTCACCAAAAAATTATTTTATGGAATAAAATTTTTCAAATTAAAATTAGTTTAAAATTTATAATATAAATTATGTTTTTCATTCATTAATAAGGTAATTACTACATAATTATTGTGTCAAATATATATTTAATTATTTAATGTCTAAAAAATAAAAAAATACTATTATGTAGGAAATATTTGTATATTTCTAACGAATATTTACAGTCAAATTTATCTTATGTATAACACTATATTAAAAATGGTTTAGTTATTAATATTTTATTTTATTACTTTTAACTCTTTATTAAATAAAATATTACAAATGTATTAATCCAAACCAAATGGATCAAAAAAGACATTATTTTTTCTTATGGATGATTATAATCAAAAAAAATTATCCAATAGAATCAGTACATGTGTTGGGGTAATTATAATATTAGTTTTACCTTTAACTAACCAATTTACTTCTAACCATAGTAAATAAAATTAAAAAGTTACAATTCACAAGAAATTATTTTCATCATATTGAACCACATTTTACTTATTGATGACAGTAGTGTGTGTCTTATTTTTGAAATCAATTCACATAAGTGGTAAAATTACATTTTATTCAAATTTAAAAATGTGCCTAGAAGGTGGATAAAGACGTTAAAAAGTTCAATAAAATTTTATATATGAAATCTTATTATAAAATAAATTAAATTTAAATAATATATGTATCATGTATCTATTTTTACATTAAGATAAATTTTAATTTAAAAAATTATTTAAATGAAAAGGTCATTTTTTGTACTATGTTGTATTTTTCACTATCCATCAAAACTTGAATGTTTTTAGAAAAATACCGAAAATTCACCCTAAGTTAATTTTGATATTCCAAATTCAAAAATGAAGTCTATTTTACAAAATTAAATTTTTAGGACTGCCTAAAATTAATTTTTATATTTTTCACAAAAGGACATAAAATGTATTTATTTTAATATAATATTTTTTCTAAATATATTATTATTTAAACAAAATTATACATTTCATTATAAATATGTTTTACTTATGTGAAATAATTTTAAATAACATTTCAAAATTAATTTTTACTATTCATATTACAATATTTAATTGATAAGTAAACATTTCATTTACATTATTATAATAATAATGTGTTGTTTCGCAGAAACTCAATCTTGCATGTAAAGCAAGACAAGTTAGTGTTTCATGCAATTTAAATTATTAAATTATTTTAAAGATATAATGTACTATGAAATCTTGGGGTGTTACATACATTAAGGAAATATTTAAAAGGGATGTTTTAGAAGTACCACTACATCAAATAATACTGATAAAGAAAATGGAGTTTTATGAAATGTCTCAGTGTGTGATGGTTAGGAAGAAAAGTATAAGTAATACACCCTGTAGGATAGTCTTGGGGGACTTCCTTTGGTGCAAATATTATAGGATCGAATCAAGATATGGTTGGGAAAACCTAGGATGATAGTTTGGAAGAGCAATAATATGGGCTATCTAGATGTGACGAGAATAAAAAAATAGAAAGGTTAAAAGTAATAAATTGTATTATGAAATGGATACATCAACATAGGTCTTGATAACCATGTTTTTAAATTTTTTATGAAGTCTTATAGAAAGTAAGATTATATTAAAGAACCTAGTTATGGAAAAGAAAAATAACTTCACACTAATGATGACTCCCAAGATTATTTCACTTATATATAGAAACCATCAATGAGTTGAGATAAAGAACAAATTTTCACTTCCAGTTGGTATGAAGTACATTTCAATTCATGGTAAAAAATACATTTCTTCATATATAATTATCACAGCCTTGTGAGTGAATCCACTAACAATTCTCCGCATAATTTTATCAAAATACATCATCTTATAATTATTCGTATTATGGATCCTAATATTCATATAGCCACATTCAATGGACTAAACATAGATACTTCTCTCTATGATACTATTATCATTAATAATTCTAATGTTTTTTTGTAAATCAATGCATGTTGGTATCTAGAAATGAGATTATATGGTATGTAGTCTATAAAATCTATGAAATGATCACCATTATGTAATTATTTGAGGAAAATACTATCTTTTTTTCCATTATTTAGGTATTCTTTAATTGTTTATGAAAGAGGAGGCTTTAAGGGAGTTTTGTAAAACACCCGTAGAATATCACTCGGTTGTGATTATTATTAGGTTATTTTAGTGATGTTTTGGGATCACATGAATGATACGGGGAGAAAACCACTCTATTTCTAGTAGTGAATTTAAGAATTTAATATACCTCAGGGATATGGTGTAATTTTATCTTCATAGTCACTAGTTCACATGGTATAAGAAATTAATTAATATAATTGTGTCAAGATGGATAGATAAAATCATTTTTAATATTGAGGCTCTAGAGATTTGGGGGAAATTCAATATAGAACCCCTAGGAAGAACAAATCTGAAAATAACCCCATATTAAAAAGAAACATATCCATAAAATGAAGGGTTCAGGTTCAATTAAAATTTAATAATGAATGTATTTACCAATAATACTATAGTAAAGATACTCAAGAGTCCTAAAATAGTACCTATTGCATCATAATCTTTATTCTTATGTATCAAAGATAATAATTGTTTAATCGAAACTCAGAACCTAGATAAAAGGGGCCTTTACAGATATGGATGTGTAAATTTGGTTTATATACTATGAATAAAAAGATATTCATAATATTCATGATGATTTTTTTTGAATTATATCAATTCAATAATTAAGTTGAGAGAGCCTCTTGATTATATGGGGGGCATCTTGGAAGGAGGACATTTAAAATAAGAACATCAAATCCTAATTTCATTTTTGAAGGGGATATAAACATCACTCTCTCCAATAACCTCTAGAGACAATGATGATCATTTTTATCTAAAAATTGAAAATGTGATTATTACTAGGAATGATGAGATCATCGAACATGTGGTCCTCTCCTATCAGTATTTTTAACAGTGTATGATCTTTCGATCTCATTGATTTAATAAGTTTCATTCCTAAATTTGTTGAAAATATGGATAATATTGTGATTAAAGTCATTACTAATAGATATGCGTTTATGGTTATAGTCTAATCCCTAAAACCATTATTTTAAACTAGGATAGATTCATTCACCAATAATTTCTTCTAAGAATATTTTTTTTATCATCCATAATTAAATCCAAAAAATTGATCCATATCTTCCATAAAAATAAAAATTCATTGAAAATGCGTGAATTCCCAATTTCTGGTCCTTTACCTAAAATAGAATTTTCTAATTAGCTTGATTCATTCATGTTTTGATTCCATAGTGAAAGAATTAAATATTATCTTTAATAATATATTGTTTATCATGACTTCCTTTTTTATAAAGAAGGTTCTCTCTAATAATCAGTTCAAATTTGGTCATGGAAGAAAGATTCAAGACTCATTGTTTACTACCTCTAAATGTGTACATATTTATGTAAATATTTGATAAAAGAGAGAATTTACCTTGAAATAGATGTGATGAAAGCCTTTGATTCCATAAGGGTGTAATTTTTGATAAAGGTGTTCTGTTATTTTGGATACAATGATTATTTTAATGTGGTGATTATGATCCTTTTTAAATGGGTCAACATTTCTTCCTTGGTGAATATAACCCATAAGGGTATTTGTTATTATTATGTTATATTAGAAAGTAATACATTGTTCCTACTGTCCCTTTCATTATTTTTAAGTATTATCACAGTCATTGTATTCTTGAATTAGTTGAGAAGGGCCATAACATAACAATCAAGTTTGGCATAGGGCTAGATTCTCTTCATCACTTTTTCTGTACAGGTGATTTGATATTTATTTTACATGATTTATTGAGGAATATTAACAATAAAAAGTAGTTTCTTTATCATTATGTATCTCTTTACAATCATCATATAAACTGGGTAAAGTCACTTATCTTTTTTCTGAATCTACATATCTCAAGGTAAGTATTAAATTAAGAGAAGAATTGCTGTTAGAGAATGAAGATTCCCATTTTTGTACCTTTTGATTAAAATATTTTGAATAAAGATTATGGTTATCTATTTCAAATAGATATATGATAAAATAAAAGGAAAAATTTCTTCTTGGATTAGAATATATCTCTCCCTAGCTATAATTTTATCTTTTATACGATCAGTTACCTCATCTAACTTAGTATACTCATTATTAAAAAAATAAGAAGTCATGATTTTTAATTAAAACCCTAACATATTGCCTTAGTAACTTCCTGTGGAGTTGAATTATACAAGAAATAAGAGAGTTTGTGTCCAAATGGGATACCTATTTTAAACCCATGAAATAAGTAGGCCTTCAAATAAAAAATAGAGAAAATTTATATTAATACTTACATGTTTGACTCTTATTGATACATATGGTTGATAACCCAAGAAGATACACCTTTCTGAAACCAAGACCCATTTTTCATATTGTAATTTTAATGATATACTATCTCTTTTATTATATATATAGTCAGGTAAAGGACGTCTTTTAAAGGAATTATTAAGTACAATCGATTGCTGGTATCTCTCAACTCCAACCTCAAATTATAGAATGGTAATAAGAGGTTATATCATTATCAGATAAGTTATAGGACTAGATTCATGATCCATATATCAAATTTTTTGATATTACTGGACCTTATATTGAAAATTTCATCCCTCACTCAAAAAATATTTTTTACTATTACCACTACATGCCAATAAGGGATAATCTATTTTAAGAGATGGACCTCTATGGGACTCTAAGATATAACAAGTTCTATAAATTCTCCATATTTTCTTAAATATTGTGCTTATAGCCTTTATCCATTAAATATGCCTTAGTTTTAACCATATCAGTTGACACTTTTTTGGAAAATAGTTTCTCAAATGGTACTAATGTATGAATATCTCAATACCATTGGGATAGGTATTTGATCCATGTTTAGTGTTAGTAATCAGGGTACTAATAGAATTGGCCATCCCTCCCTCAAATGTAATTTTGATAAATATTTATGTACTATTTTTTTTAATATCACTAAATTTGATTTACATAATGTTACTGACACTCATTCCCTTCATTACTGATGCACAAGTAGTTAAGAGTTTTCATAGATTATGAATCTTCTTAATGTTATAGATATTAAGACATTCCATATTATCTAGAGGAATAGGAAATTGAATAGGCATAGGGATAGTGTTTTGATCAATTGGTTTTCCTAATGAACACCTTTTATTCGATTATAATGGATGGCTCAATAAACACTAGTTTTTCTAGTAACTTCATTTATGAGCATACAATTTTTAATTTGTTTTTAATTCTATTTCATTCCATTGATTAAAAGACAGTTATAGTAGTGATTTTGTATCCTTTTCTAAAGGATTGGATTATGACTAACAATGATGTTAAATCCAATGGAACACAGGTACATTCTACCTATGGTTGTATTTTTAAGGACAATAAAGCAGGGTATCACTATTACTTCTACTAGGATTGTAAAACAGCAATATTTTATGAAATAAAATATAATTTTGTGATACTAGTGATTCAGGTTATAAATTGAAATAATTATAACATGATATATTTGGAACATGACTAACACTTCATTTTAAATGTCAAAAATATTGTCACTTCCTATACCACTTTGATTATTATTATTGATTGGGAGGATTTCATGGAATATTATAAGAAGATTAAATTTATGGTGTCTCACACATAAGTTTATGTTAATAAAATTGTATATTCACTTACTAATTTTTGGGTTAGGTCAAAGAGAAATACTTGGTCTTTTTTTATTCCAGATATTATTGAGTATATTTTTCCCTTGAAAATTTTAGACCTCCCTTCATTTTATTTTTATTAACCTTTCTATCATATAGATATTTTCACTAGATAATTTATTAATTATAAAAAACCAATATTTAAAATATATTCCACATAGTTTAGTTTGGAATAGATGTGTAAAGTGACTAAATTTTTTTATTGGGGGTTTCATAATCAATTATAAAAATATCCAATAGGGAAGATATTTTTTTATACTGTATAAAATAACTAAAATTTAAATTATTTTCAATGGATTACTTATATTAACATCACAATGTATCATACATTAGAAATAGGTAAAATAATTTTAAAAAACCTACTCTAGTGAAGTTGATTCCAATTTCAAACATGAATATCATTATAAATTCAATATATTGTCTAATCCGCATAACTCAGATGAAAAAATGTGTTAATAATATTTAAATAAAAGAAATAAGTAATAATACATCAAAATATTTTATGATTTCTCTTATACTTCAATGTGACTCACACCCCAATAACATGTTTTAAATAAAAAACTTTATTAAAATAGATTTTGGTTAGAAATTATAGGCCATGATGATTGAGTATGGAAACACATGATTTCAACATTGACTGTCCATCATTGTTTTTAATTTTTTCATTATCATCATTTTATTTATCAAATATATGAAAATAATTATTCCATCTGAGTGACCCTATTATATATGGAATACTAAAATATTCACTTAATAATGTCATCCTTATATTTAAAAATTGATGTTTATATTTATTAAAAACGTACTAGTAAATTTATTCGTAAATAATAAAGATAAACTAATTAAACTTCATTTTTCATGTGTGATATATATATATATATATATATATATATATATCAAAAATATTAAAATCAATTATTATGGTATTAGAGATAAAATCAATCAAATGGAATCAAGTTGAAACATTATCACTAGGTAATGTCTCATATTTCTTAACTTTCTCAAATATAAGACTAAATAAATTCATCATCATAATAGATAAAAAATAGTCAATCTAAAGAAAGAAAGGGATTGTGATGTTGGGGTGGAATAGTGGCCCTCATCAATTTATATAATAAATAAAAATATTATATTTATGTGATATAAAAATTCATTAGTGATTTAGAATATTTTTTGATGGAACAATATAAATTTATAACTTTTCATCACATTAGTCTCGTAGGATAATAGTAGTTGACTTATAATGTTTCCATCCACTTATATAGAAATGTTTTTAATAGTTAATTTAATAAAAAAACATTCTTATCAATTTAATTAACAACTCTCTTCACATTGATGTGTCCTCAAATCCCCAAAATGTACTATAATGAAATGATTAGAAATACAAAATATGACAACAATATCATTACCTACATTTTGATATTTACAAAATATCAATAGATTTACACATCCTCCATTCCAATTTAAGTATCATTCCCATTTTATCAATGAGAAATATGTGGCACAACTGGGTGATTATGATAATGATGATGATAATTTTCATGGCTAGTTGATATTTTCACATGTCATATTTTCCTCAAGATATTCAATTGTATATATCATATCATGTATAAATCATCTAACATGAGATTCATTATATCTTGAAGTGTTGAGCAGATTGATTCATGTTCAGTATCAAGTCACTCATATCATATTAAACATTCCCAAAATTATTAATCATATGTCGTGAAATACACTTTTGAATATCTCTCATTATGTTTAAATTGATAAATCATATAGAGTCTATATCATGATATTCTTATTACGTAGCTCTTACAATCTACTATGACATGATATCATCCTTCACCTTATGTGACATTTATATTCCATAGTTATATTTGTATTACAAAATACTTATGAAGATTCAAATATTTGAAATATTTAATATCTAACTTAATTATATAATCATAGAGTTATTATGAAAACAATTATTACAATGAATGAATATTAAATACAATAATAAAAATAATTAACTAATTTAAATATAAAACATAAAAAAATTTATAAATAATAAATAATTTAATTATGAAGAAATTTTTTTAGGAACATGTAATTATAAAAAACAAAGAAATAACAAAGCTGAAAGGATCCACTCAATATTCTCCCACTCTCCTTATAAATATAAAAAAGATCTTAAAATGTTAAGAAATTCATAAAACAAAATTACTTACAACAAGCATAGGCATGAAATGAAAAAACAAAGTCTCCCTATATATTAAATAAGAAATCAGTGAAACCAAAATAGAAACTAATGTAGTAATCTAGCATTCTTAATCAGTTCATTATAATAATTATGAATTGAAAAAACCCAAAAATACATGAAATACCATAATATATATGAACTATTAAACAGTTAATTAAAGTGTAAAAAATTAATTTAAAAATATTTAATTCTTATCCTTAATATAATAATTACTCTATATAATTTGATAGTGTAATCTCTATTTCTATAAACTCACATTTTATAAAACAACTCTCTTTAAGGAGAAAGAATAAAATTAGCTATATTAAATGAATTATAAAATATATATACAAAGAATTAAAATAGTAACCAATAGTTAAGAATATTTAAGTAAATAAAAAAATTATTACATTCCCATTGGATAAAAGAAACAATATACATGTTAACTCACTCCATTATATAGTAATGTTAAGAAATGGGAGGTATTCATTTTAGTCATATCAATCATTCAGTCATGGGAATATAAAAAACATAGGTCCAAATATATTTGATTAAGATCCTTTAGGAACTTATGTTGTATAAAATTTAGTCAATTAAACATTGAAAATATATTTTTAAATGATTTATTTCTTGTAACCAAGTGATTGGAAAAGTATTAATCAATAGTCACTGATATAATGAAAAAAAATCACACAACCTAAAATAATTAACATAATAAATACCATCAATTTTACCTTTCAAAAATTAGTTCTAGTTTATCCTAGGATCGGTTCCGTTGTATCTAATAAATATTATTTTATTACTTATATAATTCATCCATTAACATTTTGATACACTCATCCTGACTATCACATATAATAGTTAATGTTGATAAATGATCCCCAAAACTTTTTTACTTCAACATTATGATTTTCAATATCTTATTTAGCGTTCTTATTTTCTACTCGAAGCTTGATGTCATGATAATAATCCTTAATTTATATATTAATAAAATTTTTATCCTTTTTTAGTTTTATGTAAGAATCTCTAATAATTATTACATTGTTTTTTAATTAATTGAAATTATATTTTAACTCTTTTACATTGGGAATAATACATCAAGAATCAATGTTAGAATAATAATCAGAATCATAACTAGAATTATTAACCACATTTATGTTATCGATAAATCATATATTTCCATCAATAATTAATTATTTAGATAGACTACTTTTAGGGTGTGAGGGGGGTGGTTAAAATGTCACCATACCATATTATTTAATAAAATAAAAATTACCAATTTTCATCCCTCTTAATGATTCATCACTTGAATATTATTTCCCAATATTACTCAAGGAATCCATTGATATATACTCCTTATACATTAACAGATTTTTTTATTTGATTATTTAGACTCTGATAGTTTGGTTTTATGCGACCTTTATTCCGACACATATAAAAATTAAGATTCAAATTTACCAATTTCATATTCATGCTACCATTCATTATAAACCCTATAAAATCATTTCAAGAATTTTTTATAAATCTTCCAGAAAATTTTGTCATAATTGATTTCTAAAATCTATTTAAAACATTATTTAACATATAATTTCCATCAGTCAAAAAACCATAATATTAATTAGAGGAACTAGAATAAGTAACAACATTTTTTAACGAAACACCTTTCTTCATGGAATAAACTTCATTATAATTTTTTTTTAACACAATGATATATATTAAAAGATATTTAAAAATCCATCTAGTGTATATTTCTTTAAACTTTTTCATTCTGTAATAAATTTAATCTTATCATTCCACATATTTAGTTATTATATAATAAATATTTCAACCATGAAAGTGGTGTCAAATATTTATATATGAGTACTCATACCATTAACAATGCTAGATAACCAATTGAATATTTCATTAAAATTCGAATTTTTTCCATCTTGAAATCTAGACAATCATCTGGTGGTATCCCAAGCTTAATTTTTATCATCTTATCAGGGCCATAATGAGTTACGTGACTAATTTTCCACATATCATAATTTTACTTACACATTTATATGTAACTAAATATATTTTGAGAAATAATATTTTAGTGAATATTTTTAATTTTATTATTAATAACAAAAATATATTCATTAGTACTAGTAAGTGAATTAGTTTCAGACTCACAAAACTTATAAGGTTTCCTTAGGGATATCAAATTCTCAATTTTTACATGATTAAGAAAGGATTTTATCAAATCATTCCAGTAACCAAAATAATTTATAAAGAAAAATGGTAGATTATATTTAATCCAACAATGATTAGATTTTGGACCATCAATGTAGAAGGTTCTTTCCATTATATTTTTAATACTAGGATCTGGTCATCAAAATAATAATAATAAAATTCAAATATTTGATAAAAATTGTTAGTACCACAATAGATATGGAAACAGACCAGAGGGGTTGAATTATCTATCTTAATAAAATAAGAGTAATTTAAACAACAATAATAAACATTTCATGGAATAAAAAATAAAATAATTCGTGAATAGGAAGTTAGTGTAGTGATTTTCTAGATATAATGATGTAATGAAATTAAAATAATGGATCAATTAATTTCTATTAATTATGATCACAAATATTTTACTCTTGAACTAATGTTCCCAATAGCATTGATATCCACTAATATATATATCAGCCTTAAAGGAGAGTGGTAACTTCTATAACCTTATTTTTACGGAGCCAATTGACCACCATGATCCTTATCATTTTAAAACATAGAAGAGAATCCCAAAACCAATATTTTAAAGGCACAAATAGAACCCATACATTTCAGTGGTGTACAATTAGCTATGAAGTTCTAGGATCATTCATTACCTATGTAATCATGTTATATTTTTTCAAAACCAAATAATAGAATTTTATAAGGGAAAAAACATGAGTGAGTTAAGTTATTATAAATAAATAAAATCATTAGAATATATAATAATATTGAATAATAAAATATAAAAAATGTAAAATATTTAATTAAAATGAACACGATGATAGTGCGGAACAGATATCCTTAGTCATTAATGATGTAATGTAACTATGTAGTTTCAAATAATCCAGTAATGCCACGATGAATTAGAATAGAAGTGTATATAATAGTTTATATTTACAAATCTATAGAACAATGGTATTTAATATGAGTAGTAGTTATAGAAATGTTTTAATTGGATTCTATTATTAAAACAATAAAAGACTAATTTCCATCTCAAATATTCCAACTAATTAGATTAATAATTCTCTTCATGTGGGTGTTCTCTTAAATCTCACCACTTCCCAATAATTAAAGCACTGGAAATATGAAATATTTAATATATAAATAAGATGATCACATTTATTTAAAAAAATCATTTTTTGATAATCACATCCAGATTTTCCAATTCATACAGTATTCCAATTTTATCAAAATGGTGGATAATTCATAACTTGTAATATAGTGATATATTTTTACACGGGTTCAATCATGGAAAAGTGATATTATTACGTGACCCATTATCCTTATCCTATTTAGACATCAATATACTATTGATCACAAATCATCTTATATGAGAGTGAACTTTTCATGACATGGCTATCAGATTGATTCATACATATAATTAAATATCTCCTTACACATCCTTCAGTCCCTAAGGTATTAATCACACATAAATACATCCACCTCCAAATATTTTTTTTTCATTTTCTGAATAAAAAAATCTTTTATTGATGAGTGGGAAACTCACAACCTCTACCATTCCAAAGATTCATACACCAAAACAAAAACAAAAACAAGATAGAGATCCATCACAGTACACCAACATATTCAAATTCAAAAACCATATCAAATTAAATGTATTAAAAAGACATCACGGGATGCAGGACTCCTCGAGATACACATTATTCATAATAGTATTCATTCATCTTTCATGGTTATCACTCCTTTTAAATAAACTCACACATCTCCAAATATATGAAATCTTAAAAACCATTTTATATAGATAAATCCTTATATATTATTAAAACAATTATTATAAAACATAAAGAATTAACATAATAAAAAATTAATTAATTAATTCAGATATATATATATATATTAACAATAAACTAAAAATTAATAATATAAAAACCAATAAATAAATTTTTTAACATTTAATTATCAAAATAAAAAAAAATCTTCAAAAGGACACTCAATATTCTCCCCCTATTTGAGAACTAAATAACAATAAAATAACACCCTTTTTTTAAAGAAAAATAAATCATTCAATATCAATGTTTTTTTATATCAAAATGAAATATGAGAAACATATGAATTATATAATGAATTATGTACTCTCACCCTATATTAAATAGGAAATGTCGACACACTAATAAACAATAATAGAGTAAAACTTATGGTATCGATAATTCATGATACTAGGTAAGAAATAAAAAATATACCAATGATGTTGTAATACCATAATACATACCAAATAACTAAAATATAATTAAATTTTAAAACCCAAAATATACAATTTAAATTCATACTACCCATTAGTCAAAATTGCATTCAATGAATATGATTGTGTATGTTAAAATATAGTGAAACCCCCTTATATAAAATTACACTATTTAATGTGGAAAAATATAATTTAATGATATTCAATAAATTATATGTGTTATATAAAGAATTAAAATCATAAAAAATTTTATCAAATCCCAGTAAACTAATTAATAAAATTGTTAGTCTATGCTAACTATATAAAAAAACAACTTACAAATTATATCATTCCACCCTTTTAGTATGTTGGAAAATGAGATACATGTTGTCTATAAAAAATATTCATATTTAGATATTTATAAAAAATTATGTATAATCTAATTTGAATAAGATCCTTTAAGAACCCATGTCGTAGAAGAGTTACTAAGTTTACATTTGAAATTAAATTTATAAATGAATGTTTTCATGCGAACAAGAGATTGAAAAAATAAAACAGAATAATCAAGAGTATGATGACCAAAATCACCACACTTAAATTATTTTATAGAATAAATACCTTCACATTTAATTTTCATAATATAAATATTATAGGTATTTGTTTTTTTCCACCATATCCAATAATAATTCAATTCGTATATCTTCAATGCGTCCTTTAAATGACATTAACTAATCCATCCATTCTCTTCCAATGGTGAATGTATGTATATCTTCCTTAAAATATTCCTCTTCACCCTTAATGTTTTCAATATATTCCTTATATTTCTTATTTGACACTCTATGATTTTAGATTTGGGTCTCAACCATCTTTTTCAACTTAACTAAACCATTTTGATCTTTATGAATTTTAATACATTCAACACAAATATTTACTACCCAATTCTAAAACAAATAAAAATTGTATTATAAATATTTTACACTATGAAAATTACATATAAAATCATGGTTAAAATCACAATTAGAATCATAAATAGAATTTTTGATCTCATCCATTCAAGTTATAAAATATATATTTCCATTATAATTTTTTTAATAATATATACTATTTGAATAGATTTAGTGGGAATGTAAAAATGATACATTGTTATATTTATCCACAAAGAAAAAGATTACCGGATTTCTGACCAATTCTTGATTCATCAAATGAAATGTTTTCAATACTTATCAAGGAATACACTATATTATTATCTTTATTCATAATCTTTTTACCTTTTATTTTATTATTTGGCCTCATATAGTGATGGTTGATGTCTAATTTCTTCATAAAATCATAAAAAGTAATTTTTTAATTACGAAAATTTATATTCAAACCTTATTTCTTATTACACCTCTTATCATCCATCCTAGAATTAATTTATTATCCTCTAGACTATTAATTATTAATATATTTTTTCACGCAATTAAAAAATCAATTAAACTATATTTTCCATCAGTTTTAGATACTGATTCATCCACCAAGTAATTAAAATAATGGAATTTTTTTCATAAATGTCTTTATATTTTCATCATCTTCAATGTCATTATTTTTCAACTAAATATTAAAGTATAAAATATTTTTGGTAATATAATTCAGTGTATATTCCATGATATTTTATCATTCTTCAATACATAGTTTCATATAATTCTACATCATTGGAGGTTAGTTGAGAACTCCACCAACAATAATATTGATGTCAAATATTTCTTTGACATCACTCATCCCATTAAATATTCATGTGTACATATTGAATATTAGTTTAAAAGACATATTTGTTCGATCATTATATAATAATAATCAACCCATAGAATCTATAAATTCATTTTTATCATATTTTCTTATATATAATGAATAAATTAAAAATTCACAACATATCATGAGAAGCCTTACCTAAATGTACATGTCAAAAAAATTCCATTAATAACATAATAAAGAGTATTCATAATTTAATAATTAAGAACATACATTACTATATTATTACAATTAAGTGAATAACTGCCAGTCATGGAAAAATAATAATGTTTTACCATGGATTCACAATGGTCAATGCTTTTTTTCTTAAGGTAGTTTTTTATCCGACCAAAACCAATAATCATAATCATTTATATTCAAAATGGGTGTCTTCTATAGAATAAATTCATCACTATATCCTTGACCTTCAATATATAATGATCCATACCTTAGAATAGTATTTTTAATAAAATGATACTGATAGAATATAATTATAAAGATACCAATGTTGACTACCAATTTTCGTTCCCATAATATAGATAGAAACATACAAGTGAGTGGATTTTTTCTATCTTAAAAAATTGTAATATGATAAAAATTGTGAATGTAGTGAAATAAAATATTAAAAAAATCAATAATAAACATTTCATGTAGTGAATATTTAGAGGGTTATAAATAAATAAATAAACCAGAGAGTATAAAGGATTTATAGTAGCTCAAATATAAAATGTAATATGTATTCTCTTCACACTCTCTACCTAATATCATAGATATTTATAATGATATATATCAGTTTTAAAGGTGAGTGGAAAGTCTTACAACCTAAATTTGATCATACAATGGTACTAACATAACCCCATACTTTTTAAAACGTGGGGAAAATAGAAAAAATGTCTTTCATATGTATTTATAGGTCACAATATTTTCATTAGAGCGGACCTAACTCAAACATTCCAAGATTACTCATAGATTATTTGATCATTTTTTATCAGGATAAAATTACCAACAAACTGGAATTTATATATGAACAATTTTAAATGAGTTTAGTGGTTACATACCAATAAAATTTATACCACTTTCAGAAATAAAGGTAAATAAAATATATATTGTTAAATAAATGAATAAATATTAATGGACTATTTTTGTTTCCTATTGATCCTTTTCCTTCATGAAATATGTTGATTTGGGTGAGCCAAAAATGTCTCAGTGTTTCAGAATGGTAGTGTGTAAAACAATACATCTTTCCAAATTTTTACTACATTTGTATAAAGAAAATTAGTAATTACATGTATATTTTATTATACCTCCTTTAGAAAAAAATTATAAAGATCTCTTTTATTCACTCACATTGCCTTTAATTTTATCAAATATTCTCTCTATGAGTGTGTTTCCCTAAATCTCTCCGTTTTTCTAAATTAAAATTATTGTATATCAAGAATATTTAAACAATATTATTACCTTTGTTTACACATTCACATAATATAACAATATAAATATATCCATAGTTTCTAAATTATGTGAAATTCCCTTTTTATTGAAATTAAATCTAAAGGAAAACTATCAATACATTTATATCATGTGGATAAATTTTTATTATGGATGGGTGATATTGTTATTATTCAAATTCTCCTTGGCTAATTAATATGTAGTTATCATGTCACGAGTAGTTCATTGTATGCAATAGGGAACATGTCCTAACACATTGTCTAAATGATTCATATTTTGTATCAGATATATCCTTATATATCCTTTATTCCCACATCCTTAATAATACTCTTTGTTATAAAATTCATTCAATATCACTATATTTGGATTTTGATGATTCATACATAGAATCAACGTGGCAACCCTCTTCTTACATAGATCATTAAATGTATTATGACATGAGTCCATTCTAATCTTGCGTAGCATTCATCTTCCATACCTATCATTAAATTATAAATAAACTTATTTATCTCCATATATATAAAATATAAAAAACTATCTTATGCTTATAAATCAATGGATATAATTAAAACTATTCATATGCATCATGAATATTAAACATGATAACACGCATAATTAAATAATTAAAATATAAAAATAATTAAACAAATAAAACAATAATGTAATAATAATTATTTCTCGTAACATATAATTATAATAATATTTAAAACAAAGAGAAAATGATACACTCAATAGGTATATGAAACCATAAGGTAACATGCTACTTAAAATAAGAGGAATGTGATGTGATTAATGGTTAGTGATGGAAGTTTATATAGGTTGTGATGGGATGCATTTTCTAATAATTTGTGACCAAATACACTAATAGTTGTTTCCAATGATGGTTTATGAGGAAGTGTTTGAAAATAACAATCTGGAGTTTTTATCCTATGAAGGAGGCTCTATAGATGGTTCAGTGGGAGATTGGGTATTTTTAGTAAAGGTTAATGTTGTGGAGTGAAAAGGTGGATACAGTTTTTGGAGAAGTTAGTGGGTGATAATGGCTATGAAAATGACAAATAATTATTCTGATGGGTATTATTGTGGGGGAGACATAGAGTTTTAGGGTTTACTAGGTATGTTTTCATCTGAGAAGTTGTACGTTAGAATGGGTTGTGGTGGGATGATATGGTTGTAATTGAGGTGGGGCTATTAGGTGGAATGAGGATTATTTTAGGGGACTATAATTTTATTAATCACATGAAATAATTGAGAAATTTCATTAATTTTTCATCAATTTTTTTAAAAGATGATAAAAAAATTATCAAAAAACACATGTCATCTTTTTTTTAATATTTAAAAATGGATAAATTTTAAAAAAAAATCCTTATATACCAACATTTAAATAATATAACTAAAAATATAGATATTTTATACGAATAAATGAGTAAATAAAAATCAAATATTTCTTATTTATTTATTGTAACAATTAATTATTACTTAACCTACTATATATAAATCTATTTGTCTTCATAATTCTTCTCAAACTACCTTTATTCTAAATTTTTTTATAAAAATTATCAACTTGGAATCTATAACAATGAAGTAGAATATTCTAGATTCCATTTCAATTTATCTTTGCCCCCAATACTATCGTGATTATTACATTTATAATAGAATATTCCCCATTAAATATATTTATCATATAATGTTCCTTGATCATTCTACAAGCATATATGTACGTCATAAGTCAAAATTTGTTGTATATTTTTATTTTGTTTTGAAATAAAAAGAATCAATCTTGAATGATTAATAATAGTGTGATCTTTTTGTATGGTAGCATTTGTGTGAGACCTGTAAATCACATTCTATGGGATCCATAATAATGTTCCATAAACTTTTTAGGATTTTATATTACCTTAATTTGATAATAAATATGATATCATTATACTTTAGTTACTCCAAATCAAACCATTAAATATATAATGAACTTATCAATGATTTATCCATCATACTCACTTTCGGGTTATAAAATATAACATAAAAATAAATTTTCCACTATGTTAGGCATTAATATTTTCAATGAAGTCACCTTGTTATTATATTTTACTAGAATATTTATTAGGAAGGATAGAATCATTATCAACAACTACACTATAACAATATTTATAATGGACTCGCATTTATTCTTTCTCATAGGCAACAACATATTATTTAATATACCCTACACTTCCTTCTTCCACCATTCAATCTTTAGGGAGAACATATGATGTCAACCATTTTCATCTATGAATCATTTCATGTTCCTATCAAATCCTTTAGTAAAGTATTTCATCTTTCATGATATAACCTATTAAAATACATAAATTGAACCATTCCATATGATATAAAAATTTTACATAGAGATACATCTTAGTTGATTGGTAATAATTTGAAATATAAAAATACCTGAATTAAATATTCCTAACATGATTTTAGATCTCTATAGATTATTATTCTCATTATTATTGTGGCTATTCATTGGTAATTCAACTTCTTAAATATTTTAATTTCTTTTTATAATGATTATATTTGGTATTGCTCCTCGACTATCTCCATGTATTACTAATTTATAAACCCTTCTTATTCTAGAAATCATTGGTGTGAAATATATTGTAGTTGGTTCCTTAGAACCTACATGCATTGTGATTATGATTCCAGAATATTCAAATGCCAAAAATATTTACATATTATCATGTGATGAATATTTTCATTTTAAACATAAATATGATAAATTACATAGATTTTCTATCAAAACAAATTGTTATTGATGTTTTGAACTATAACATGAATCTGTAAATTATATGAAAATGTTATAAAATAAATTCCCTATATTCTAGATTAAATATATCTAATTTAACATTGATTATGTTTTAAAAATTATGTGTTATATTCTCATATGATAGTGGGGAATTTTTATATGAAATTCATCACTTGGTAGTCTCAATGAGAGGAGGTTATAAAGAAAGAAATACTAATATGAATTACACATGTTATATGTGCCATGGGTATTATATTATATTGATGAGTGAATTATTCCCTAAAATTTATATTATTATTAATGTACCTTGATGTATTGAAAAAAACCAAGATGATATGTGATCAGGGTGAGGAATATTTTGGGTATGACATAAGTGATATTGCATTACCCGAAGAATTCAGTAAAGTATTTATCCATTTTGAATCATTAGATGTATATATCTTGGACCCTTTGATTAAAATGTAATAATATAAGTAAATATATTTCAATATTAGTTCATCAATGATTTTATTTCAGGTAGTCAAAGAAAAATAAATATATAATATAAGTTGATTATATAAGTATGAAACCTACTTGATGAGATATCTATAAAAAGGGATTATATTACACAATAAGTGTTTAAATGATGTTTCTTTCATTGTGATATTATGTTATTTCACTATGGTTACCATTAGGTTTTTATACCCCATTCTTGGACATGAGACCAACTCACCTAATTCCATTAAAAAAGAGGCCTAGAGGTTCACACACTAAGTGTATCCAGAATCTATGTTGACATATATTTAAATTTAATAGTTTTAATAAATATTAATCATAATTTTTTATTTAGAAGTTATTCAGGTTTTTTGTCACATAAATCCAATCATCATTTATTAATGTTTAGAATATATGTAATTATTTATTTGTTGTGAATATTGTATTTTTTGTCCCCTGATAAATATTAAAAACATAATAAATAAATATTTATTTATCCATAAGTTAGATAATAGATTAGAATAAATATTTATCTAGTTTTTTGAATGTTAAATAAATATATTCTATCATGTTATATAATAAAATATTTAGTTACTTATTTAATGTATAATATGATGAAATTTATTTATTTAAATAGAAAATTTTTTGAAGGTTCCATACATTTCAAGGATGATTTATTGGTTGAGTTATAGGCTTGGTGAATATATTATCCTAATATATACTAGTTTGTTCATTTCATTGAATATTATAATATTATTTTTAGTGTTATTGTTATTTGACATTGTGGTTTTTAGGATAGAAAAGGTTAAGGGATTCTATGCAATAATTACTGATAAACCCTATGTATGTAATATGAATTAAATTATTTCAAAGGTTTTTGGGAATTTTTGACACAATATAGTCTTTAATAGAGTTATCTACAATCCCTATATATAACTCTGAATTAAAACATTAAAGAACACGGGTGATCTCATAAAACTTATCATGATGAAGAGAAAAGATGAAATAAATCCCAATCCTTGAGATAATTCTTGTTATGATTAATGAAAAATGATGAAATATAATTTTTACCTCCACTCCTGGATCCAAAATACCAACAGTGATATTTTAAGATTCATTGAGAATGTGTGGAAACTACTAGAAATTTTTTTCTGTTCTTTATCACGATGATGTGTCAATCATATCCTCTTTAAAAGTTATTAGTATAGAATAAATAATTATAAAACCATGATAATTAGTGTTTATAAATTAATAATATATTATTTCTTAAAAAGTTTCTCTTTATTGATAATTTATTATTTCTTTATCAAATTTAAATTATTTTACTTAAAGAACATGAAAAAAAATTATTGTACATGGGTCTATCCCCATCCACCACATCTAAGTACTGTTATGTTATATCATATAGTTTG
The DNA here is from genome assembly GCA_963277665.1 of Viscum album. NCBI lineage: Eukaryota > Viridiplantae > Streptophyta > Magnoliopsida > Santalales > Viscaceae > Viscum > Viscum album. Next base: position 1,389,223,458 of record OY728135.1, on the reverse strand, counting down.
TTCATAAATTTTTAATTATTTTTATTTTTTATCAATTTCAAAAAAAATAGTATTCATTATCAGTTTTTGATTCCTCAATACAAAATTTAAATTAACATGATCATTCAATTTCATATATCCAATAAAAAGTTAAGAATAGAACTGTAATTTTGAAAGATATGATCTTGAGCTATTGAACACAATAGTTTTCAGACATGGATACCTAAAGAGTAACTAAAAATTACAATATGTGTAGCCATGGTAAAACTCCTAGGGTTGGACCTTGATAATAATATCACATCATGTGGGATTAATTTGGGGGTGTGTTTAATTATAGGTCTCATAATAATTTCTTGTCCACATACATCTTTATAGGGCTAAATGTAATGTAGCTAGTGTATGCCCTATGAAACCCCTTATGGGTTTTAACCACATAAATTATCAAATTTATGTGGTCAATGTACATGTCGTTTAATTATTAAAAATTTAACATGTTGAATTATAGTAGAGAAGAAAAATCCATAGGTCATTTCATGCCATGTAGCTATCATGCACTTGATGTAACATATAACATAGGTTCATAAAAGGGTTTTCCACATTCCATTTTAATTTTTAGCATTAGTTAATTAGAAAATGTGTTGAAAGAATTTGGTGATTTAGGTTCATAAATTACCTATTTTATATGATGTAAACACCATTTTTTAAAATTGGATATTATAAAAATCACCCTAATAACTCAACAATTAAATAAATCGATGGTGAGGTTTTATTTGAATTATTTCATAAGTTATGTAAAATTTTGTATTTAATTTTTTTATTTAAAATAATAGACATCAAAATATTATGTTGAATATTTCTTAATGACTTTATAAACATTATTTAATGACTTTTATTTTAAAACCATCATTATAAATGGGTTTTCATTGAAAATAATTTCAAAAAATAAACTAAAAAACTTATAAATAAGAGAAAACTAGTAGAAGATAGGATAAGAAACACAGAAAAAATAGTATTTGCCAATATAATTTCATAAAAAGTATTTATGTCCAAACCTTTTCACGATACAACATGTTTAAAATTTTAAATATTAAATTCATTTTCTATATTAAAAATAGAGATGAAATAAAAGTTAGTTAAACTTGTTAAATAATCTAATCATGCTCTTTATAAATTATTTAGCACTTTTCCACAATAATATCTTGGGTTATCAAATAGCTACATGTCTAAACAAATGTATTAGTGATGTATTATAATATAATTAAAAGATAAATAATAACGAAAAAATATAATCAAATCTAACCTTATAGAATTTTATAATATTTTCAATTGTAATTATTTAATACATAAATTGTAGAACAAAATATCCAAATGTAACAACTAATTCTTGAAAAATAAATTCATATATCAAAAGAAGTTGTCTATTGAATATTTTTTTTGGTATATACTAAATAGTATTATTTATAAATGAAATCCCCATTGCATGCACATATTGGGAATTTTTATTCCAATTTTCTATTAAATGGTTATAGTTATCTCATACACTAATTGAAAATGATATTTATGAAATAAAATATTTTTTTTATTAAATATGTACTCTAATAATTGAATATGACTATCTAACACTTCTTGAGTGTCTTCTATCAAATCACAATATATAGAGCATAACAAGAAAATGCTCTCTTCATTTAGTTAAAAAATAAGAACAAGATGTTGGATAGTAATATAAAAAATTATAATTTTAGTGGTAATTTAATTTAGATAGATAAAAATTTATGAAATATATTTTTCATACCCAATATTATAAGTAAGTACCCAACCCTGAATTTCATTATTCATAAATAATTGATAAATATTTATCATTTGTTCTTTTTCCACCACTGCCTAAGAGATTGGAATAATAAATTATGGGTCCAATAATCTATACAGTTATTTAATATAATATTGAATTGATATTGTATACATATACCTAATAAAAAACAAGCTTAAGTATTAAAATAAATCAATCAAATTAACATAGTTGAATCAAATAAGATACCCATCATATATGGAAAATATTTACATCACTCTGATGAATAAAAAATATAAAATTACAAGATCCATGATATATATCTTATAAATCATCACAATCATACCATGCTGGAAAATATTGTTATCCATTTGTAGCTCCTAGACCACTGAAAACATAAATGCATATACTGATAATTTATATCTCCCAAAAGAAAAAGTTGAATCTGATGTCCAAAGGGAATAATATTTTTTTTTATTAATATAAAGAATATATTTACCATTACTATATTTATATAATTTATATATATATTATTATATTTAAAAAATTAATACCAATATGAATTAAATGATAAAATCTAAGAATACATCAATAGTAAATTATAGGATAATTCATGATGGATAAAGTGAAAAATGGTCTAAAACTTGGTCCATTTATTGAAACATCATATTTCAGGAATGGTACAATCCATCTATTAATGTTGTATCACATACCAAATATAATATATAAACAAATATACTACAATATGATATCAGGGATCCTCAACAGAAAATACACAGTAGATAGTATTTTTTGGAGGGGGAGGTGTACGAGTGGGATATGTAGGTAGAGGTTGAGGACTGGTATATAAATACTAAAACTATCTCTAAATGTCAAGAAATATTGATTGCACTAAATATCTAATCATATAATTCAGTGTCACATGCATCCCATAAACTTATTCTTCTGAAGAATCTATTTTTTCATTATGTACATCCTCCCTTGTGGATGTTCCAGGATGACCAGAAAATTTTTAAATTGATTCACCTGCACCGTATCCTCATACACAACACATTTATTGGGATTTTTAATGTAGTAAATGAAATATACTTCCAAAACTCATGTATAAATTTCTCTTATGTTCGCATATCCTCAAGGTCTTCCTATAAAGATTATTTGAATGAAAATTAAATAATTTCAAAATATAATTATTTCAAAAATAATGTAAATAAAACCTTACAATATCCTTAGTTATAACCCTAAAATATTTTTTTTCTATATTCCATTTCTTATTCATTTGGAATTATGTAATTTTTCATTCATATATAAAGGGAGGGGGTCAATCATTTCAAAGTCTAAAGACTCAACACTCACTTTTTTCATTCCTTTTATCATCCAATAATAGATACCCTACAAGAGATAGAGTCTGAGGACACACATTTTTCTATTGTCCCTTATATATACTCCTCCTTAGTTACTACTAATTAAGGATATAAAATCATTAATATTAAAAAATTTAGTGATTATACATAAAAACGTCAACTTGATTACATTACACTAACCAAAGATGATTCTAATCATATATATTAAATGGACATATTCCATGTATATTCATTTATAAAATTATATATAAAACATTTATTTTTATTTTTCTTACATCAAAAATGAAAATAAAGGTAAGGGTTGATTTAAAATCTGTCTATATCCTAGAATAAAAATATAAATTTTTCTTCAGTCTTCCTTAGTGTTAGGTAAATTATATTTCATATGATTAGATGGTAAAACAACATTTATAAGTAAAAAAACGTTTCATGATAAATAAAATAATGACAACTGATATTACCGAAATGTTCTCTTATAGATAAACTAGTGTCATCTTATCGATAATTATATAACAAAAAAATCAAAATGGTTATATTTGATTAATCTAGAATAAAAATAAAACACCTAAATTTTTTTCAATTTGTTCCCCCAAGGATTTATATTTCCATAAAACTAAATAATCTTCCTCTAGTCCATTCAATGAGCTAGGGATAATTTAGGTAAATGTGAACCTCTTTGTTACGAACCCTTGAAGCCTTCTCTTTCAGGGTGGAAGTAGACGGATAACGTACAAATCATTAGGGAGGCTTATCAATAAAAATGATCCAAATGTGACTCTTAGAATATCAGGGTGAGTCAGTAGTTTCATCTCACATTATCTAACAAATAAAATTAATAATCTGTAAAAAATTATAAAAATACAACAACAACATATAAAATTATATTCAAATTGAGAAATAGTCCTGCAAAACTAAACTAAATCAAAGTTATATTTTTTTATTTATTTAAAAAGTCAACTGAAAATCTTAAAAATAGTGACAACATTTATGGGATGTGAAATTGTATATATATATGAAAAAACCAAGAAAATAATTTACATATCAAACAACTACATATAAATTTGAATTAAAATTATAGAATGATATAAATAAAATAAAACGATCAGTTTATTATATTTTTTAAAGTATTTAAAAATAATTATAAATAAATATATACAACATTTTTTGACATGAAATTATATATTAAATGAATAAAATTATATATATATATATATATATATATATATATTCAAATTTATCATGTAAAATTGAATAATTAAAAAATTGATACAACGAAAATAAACTAATCTAAATGATAAATTTATCATATCTATACAAACATGTGACATTAGTAAAAAATAATACTATAACTATTATATATTTCATTTTGAAACATATTTATTGTTAAAAAAATATATATGTTACATATAATATTAGGGGATTATAAAAGATTATTTTCCAATATTTCTTCCTCATTATCATAAAATATGTATCTATCCATGTATACAATGTGATTGTCAATATCCTCTAATAATAATCCCATATAAGTATGGATCTCACATAATTGATCACAAAAATTATGTTTTCCATAACAAAAATGTTGTTTTTTTTCCTTTCAAAATGATAAAACTCTTCAAATTTTATTTATTAAGGACAAATATTTTTTTCTTGTGTTTCTATGATAAAATGGTAATATTTTTATTTCAATATATTCTTATTTTCATGTTTCATACCCAATTCATTATCTATAACACTTTTATTACTAAAAAACCACTTAAAATTGAATATAAGACATAGATATGTTATGTGATTTATATTCCTTATTTATTTATTTACACTGTAAAATACACTTTATAAACTGTTTGGGATTTTTTTATTTTTTTCCCAAAAAATACATTATCACAATGAACATAATTATACTATTATTTTTGAACAACAATTATGTTTTCTTGATCTTTGATATAAATTTTATAGACTTTAATTTCAAACTCAGACTATGCTATCACATTTAAACATTTGATTCCTTATAAACATATCAATGTTTCTAACATATCTAAATTACCATGCATGATCACATTATACAGTGGAAAAAATATATTTGTTATGCCCATTAAATAACCAAATATATTTATTCTTATAATAACGTTTTTAACCCATTAATATGAGATCTTATATGTTTTTGAGAATAATAAATTTTTTACAAGATGTATAAATCTTATTAATTTAATTTTTGGCCTATAAATAATTTTATTTTCAATCCACATATCCCATTTCAAAAAAAAAACTGATTGTTCAAAAAACAATTATTGAAAATTGAACCAATCCACTATAGACAAGTTGAATGTACAAAACTCTGCCACCTCTATAGTAATATATTTATTATAAATAGAGGCTTTCGGTCTATATGAATTATACACATAACTCTTAACTATCATCTTATATATTTTTAAAGGTTACAAGAAACATAGAAATTTGGGGCTAATTTTATTATTTATTACACTAAAACAAACATTAAATGCAAGATTAGATAAAAAAGTAAGGTTAAAAATACATTTCTTGTTGGAAATTATATGAACAACATAGTTCTCTAAACTGTGAATTGAGTTTAGATCCATGCCATTGTTCCAAATATAACTAAAAACATGACATGTCTTCATGATAGTTATTCTAACATAGTTGTGTAGTATTCAATGTTGTGAAACTAGTAGGAATTGTTTCATCAAAATAAAAAAACCATGAGATTTCACTCTAGATAGATTTAAATATTTATAAACATAAGTTTTTATACCTTTGAAGAATAATCCTTTGGAACTATTATACCAAGGAGGCATTGAAAAAATTGATTTTCTTTATCATGGATAATTTATGAAAATTATAATAAAGGTATATAGATTTTCTTCAGAATTGGGATCTACCTCCAATCATATTCTATTGGATCGTAAATCCAATCTTCCATTCAAACCATCATTCTGATTTCGTTCAATATTTAACAATTTTACAACAATACTATCAAAAATATCCTTCTTAACATTCATCAAATTAATACTATGTTTGATATCATGATATATCATAGATGAAAGAAAAAAAATTATTGATCATTTCTTCCATGTATATTTTTCAATTCCATGTCTTTGTATCTTTAAAAATATGACCTCAATGTTTTAACACTCTAAAAATATCAATCTGTTAAAAAATTATTTGGAGTGATATAAAATTCATAAAAGCTATCGAATTACTTTTTAAATAATGAATAATTTTATCTATATCGAAAAAAATTGATGGGTCATGTTCATTATTTTCTTCTTGTCTTTTAGTTTTTAAAAAGAAGTCCCCTCTTCCCAAATTAAATTTATTTATATCCCTTAACTTTGTATCTAAAAAAATTATATATGATTGTTATTCATATATATTTAACATTATAATTCCTTGTAATTAAATTTTTTCCATTTTATAAGACACTTAATCTTTCATACCCTTCTCAAATAAGTCTTACAAATTATCAACATTTCATTACAATTAAATTTCAATATCATTTCTAGATTTTCTTCATCTAGAAATCATTAAACATAACTTGTTATATTTTAACTTCATATAAATTTAGGGTCATAAGTTATAAATTATAAAAAAATAACCATGAAATATGTTTTACACTAAGTATCAGATATTTATTAATTCTATCTACACACAACCCATGTTATATATTTCTAATATCACTTCCAAATGGAGGAAATTGTTGATCAATTCTCTTACATTGTGTACAAACTCCAAGTTGACATCATTTTTCTTCAAAGATGCATTCCCCTTCATTACTTCTTCATGTTTTTACAAAATTTTAATGTGAAAATATATATTTGAAATTTAAAATTATATAACAATAGAAAATTTCCTTAATAAGAGTCTTGGTGAATGTAATAATAAATGAATCAATTTTTTTTATCTTTTTTTAAAATGGAATAAAATATACACTTTTAAGTCACTCTTATAGACCATAATATTCCATACAATATAACACAAACCCATTATATTAGACATTTATATTCTTAAACACTAATCCAATTTAAAACAATGTCATTTTTCATTGTAATTTTAATTTGAAATATTTTTTTACAATTAAGTGTATATTTACACTAGTTTTTAAATTTAAAAAAATAACTTTGCACTCCATCCATTTTGGATTTCAACTTTATAAATATTAATAATATTTATAAAACTATGAAATATTCTAAAAATGGATAGAGTTTTCTTCTGTATGAACCTATAAGTATTTAGTTTCTATGGTTTTCTTAATTTCCTCCACATCGATATCAGGAATTATTTTACCAATATTATTAGAACTATCATTTTGAAAATCTATATCACCATTTTATCTTGAAATCGTCCCAATTTCACCATACCAATTCCATGGAATAGTAATCATATTAAAACGACTAAAAATTAGATAATCATTGGGATATCAACTTTTTAACATTATCATATTTAATAAATTTAGAAATGGATTAAAATTGAACTTGTTTTTTTTAAATTGTAATCCGGAAAAATCCAAAAAAATAATTTATCCACATATAAAATAAGGGTGATATCAAATGAATAATAAGGGTTACATATAGTATAATATATCAGGAATAAATAAGAAATAAAAAATATAAAAAAGTAAATAACTAAACATTTATTCCATTTAATTTATTACATGAATATCATAATTAGAAAAGGAATAATCAATATGGAATGGTAAATAATTGAACCCAAATTCCACTTAATCAATATCCTCTCAAAAAAATGCATCCATAAATAATATCAATTAAATAATCTCAAGAATAATTATAACTGAATTCATAATAAATTAAATTTTTAATATTGGATTTCATGATCCCCAAAATCATGATATTTATAAAATCAATACCTTTTACAAAATAGTTCAAAACAATGGGTTAAAACCCAATTTAATTTAGATAAATTATTTATCAAATGAGACCAAATGATGCATTGAGGGGATATATAATTAAGGTCCCACCCAATACTAAATTTCCAAAGCATTCATCATATTCTGAATAATCAATATAATTCATGAATAATCTTCCTAAACAAAAAAATATCCATAATGAGTAAATAATATGGATTTATCAATATTTACCTAGCTAATCAAATAAATTTGAAAGTAAGAACTATATCTAGAAATGGTATATGGTTTATGAAATAATAATATTCATGATATAAATAGTATATATTTAAGATAAATTAAATTTTTAATGAAAAATTATTACAATAAAATGATTTTCATAATGGGAAATTTGACAATCGAAAAATTAATCTGGAAATGAGGTGAAATAATCAGTTCATCAAGAATATAGATTTTTTAAAAAATATACACTAATTTTGAAGAATAAATTGAATGTAAGTGAAATATTAAAATAAATTTTCATAAAACCTATTATTGGTAAATCCAAATAAATTTTTTAGAAGAATCTATATTTCATAATACATTTAGGTATGGGGGATGTCCACTATTGTGTTATACATTAAAAAATCATTTGGACTTTTTATCAAAAACAATTTTTTTGAACAATAACAGAAACATTCCATTTAATACATTTTTAAAAGTAAATGATTACATAAAATTATCGTTATATATTATTTTATAAATAAAATGAATTTGATAATTTTTAATGGAAATCATGAATTTGTTAAGGCCTTTGGGCCATTGGATGGACCAAAGAGTGGAAAATAATCAACAAAATATAGAAAATAATTAAATATCTATTGGATAAGAAATTTATTATAGATTATGAATGATAAATAATAATAATCATTCACAGAAGTAGGAGAAACCCCAAAATAAATTGATATTGTAAGTTAGATTCTTACGACTTTGGTTACTTTTTAACTGAACCCCTGGAATGATGAACTTGAATTGAAACATTAAATATCATTAATAAATTGTTATTAATGTTAAATACATTAATGGGGAATTATATAAACAACATAAAATTGAATAGGTTCATATTGACAAATATGTCTCAATGGAATGAAAATTGGGAAGAAATCCCTAACCTTACACTACCCTTTGGTTGAAAATGATTTAACCTCTTGTATAATGATTTTAATAATTTTATTAATGTATACTAGAACTGTATTATTATTTCTTTAAATACTCTATTTTCTCTATAATACTGTGAAAAAAACCTAGAAATATTTTCAGAGATGTGTAAAGAGACGACATGTGATTCTGAGTCTCAGTGTGGCTGAAATTTAATTTATAAAAGTATTAAATATATTTTATATTACACACATACATTTTATTAAATAAAATGGGTGTAATATTAATTGATGTCTTAGATTAAAAATCTCACATCATTATTCAATAGGTTATGTGAGTTTCACCCTAGGAATTACCTAAAATGAGTCTACATGGGGTGTTCGGATAAAACATTCATTGGTGGGTGTGTTCGGTCAATTAATTAATTAAATTTCTAGTTAGTTCATTAAACCCATAAAACATAATTTTATCCATATATTCCATTTTATAGAGGATCTATAGGGCTATCCACAAAACACTTAGATTGTTGACAGGATAATTCTACCACCTCTATTGGAGAATCAGAATCAGATGACAATGAAACTATAGGTCCATGGAAAATGAGGTGTAGTGAACACAATGAATTCTATCATTCCTTGTAAATTCCATTATTCATCTTGAAGAAAACAAAATTGATGTATGGCTCATCAATTTTTTGTATAATTACTTAATTGATTAAATTATTGAGATCGGTCATATAATTTATTTTATCTACATACAATTTTAGCTTGTTATAAGCTCATTAACTGGTTTTGAATTGTGTATTTAGTTTTTTTCACCCCATGCATCAAAATTTGTATTTGTTGGCCAATAAATCTTTGAAAATAATTTTTTTACACTGGTTTCTTGTTCTTTTCCCCATCTTTTATTCATATTCTTCGTTAATTCGACTACAAGGTCTTTCTTTAACATTTACGGGCGGGATTGAGACCGATCATACCCCAAGATTTTTTGTGGATTAATGTGTGATGAAAATTATAATGAAACAAAGATTGATTTAGATTATTTCAGGCTTACATATGATTTATTCATAGATATTGAATCCTAATAAGATATGGAATGACGAGGTAGGTGAATGACCCACATACAATCATTGTGTGTGTGAGTCATAAATCCATTTTCCTGCTAGTGGATGGATAGAAATTAATAATAGAGTCTTCTAATTAAATTTTGGGTTTCTTAGAAGTGATACATGATGGTGTGGAGATTGATTTGAAACATATAGACATGAGTCCTTATTTCTAAAAAAAACATGAATACACGACATGTACTGGGATAAACACATGTAGTGTAGTACCCCTATGGAAGAAACATAATTTTTATATAAAAAGTTAAGGATCACACACTATGTGACTAGGTCACTTGCCATGTGACCCTCCATGGGTTGACAGGCTGAGTAGAGGATCATAGAGGCATGACCCTTTGTGGGAGTACATGTCATGTACCGGCTTACATAGACATGGGGATCATTACACAGACTCAGTTAAGATTACATGTAGGATCTTGTGTGGTTGAGGAACACAATGTGGTCCCCAAAAACACCATGTTCGGACATAGTCAGTGATCCATGTACCATAAAGTACACGGCCAGTAAGTGATGTGGGACTATATGCCAAGTAGGTCTCTTATCATGTCATGTACCCCTAAGTTCCTTTTGAGGAAACTTATACCCCTGTATATCCTCTATTTAGACACATATTTTAGAACATGGGTATCTGTTTCCTTTGGAATTGGGGATGATCTCATTGATTTAAGATTCAAACATTCCAACGGTTTCTAACGGGTTTGTTCATAGAACCAGAAACATATAATGATGCCATATCCATTTGGACCTAATTTCCAATGGTAGGTTCTCATTAGTTTTGAACTGATGAGACTTAAGAATTTTTATTGGTCGAGAAGATGGGAGGTCGGACTCATCACACCTTTTTAGGGGAATTATTGTCTACTTCGGGACTCTCTTTATAGATTTAAGTTATGTTCGTGAATCCTAATTACATTACCAAGTATGAAAATGATCTTTCCTTTAGATATGACAATCAATGATTAACATGTATGAAATTTAGAGAATCTTTTATATGTATTCGAGGTTCTTCATCGATTAACAATCATCTATATTTGGTTAGAGATTCTTAGTCAATGGTATCCTTCAATACATTATATAAAAGTCTCTTGATCATTATGATGACCATACTGGTTTTAAAGCCACTCAATGGGGCACTTGGTGTTTATTGTCATTCAGAAGGATATGGATTATTTCAGATTTGGGATCATACCCGCAGATGGGTACCTATGTATCCTTTGTTTTGGAAAAGGAATCAGAACCCATGTATTTTGAGTAAGGGAGTATGATGTTTATGTATGATTTATGGCTCAAAGAAATATTTCATAAATACTTTTACACTCTAAGCTCACGTGAGTCATACTCGGTGTGAGAAATAAGAGGTATTGGTAACTCCAGACAATTGTGCCATCATGAGAAATGATGTGGGGCTTATGTATGTATGACTGCCCAAATAGATGAAGATTAGGATTTACTTCAGGGAAGAAACCTGGGAACAAGGTCCATAAAAGAATATGTACTTCATGGAGATTTGGATACTCTAACTTGGGGCTTACTCCTGAGGAATATGCTCAATTTAATAGGGGACTTATGATTGGGTTTTACTCCTGAGAAGGAAGCCCAAATCAAAAGTAAATTAAGACTAGTTAAGAGAAATTATGACTGGGGCTTACTCCTAAGGAGGAGGCCCAGGTTAAAGGATTTGAGAACTGGGGCTTACTCCTAATGAGGAGGCCCAGGTTAAGGGACTTGAAGAGTGGGGCTTACTCCTGAAAAGGAGGCCCATGTTAAGGATTATCTCATCAATAAGGATGATGTTGAATGAATGAAATATCTGACCTTAATGACCTGGAGATATGTAAATCACTATGTTTTAAGAGATGTTCCACATTATTCCTTTCAGATAATGAATCCAACAAGGAAATCATGCCATGGATGGTCTTGGAGAGAGTTCTAAAGGCTTAATTTTGAAGAGGATAGGTGGATAGTCATAAGAGAGATGAAAGTAGGTAGGAGGGGAACCCAAAAAGAAGGTGGCATGCAAGTCCTGCATGGGCGCGCAAGTTATGGTCGTGCAAGTATACTTCCGCGACACATGGGTACTTTCACGACAGTCAACCCTTAGGGTAATACTTGGGCGAGACTTGGCTCAAGTCTTTAGTACTATCCCTAGAGGCTTCCATAAGAGTGGCGTGCAAGTTCTAATGGATGGGTAAGGCGGCGTGTAATTGTGGCCATTTCCCTTAAGGGCTGGCCACTTAGGCACGCAATTATTGATGAGTTTCAACCCTTAGGCCTTACTCCCCCTCTTTATATCTTCCGTTATAGGTGAGAAATTAAATTAGAAGTGTTTGGAATCTTTGAGAAGAGACTAGGGCGCCGGGAGCTCAAATCTGAGTTTTTGGAATTTTTTGTCCCTGAAATGGGGGGCCCATAGGGGGTATTTATATGCTGGAGAAGACCTAGGGAGAAATTCAAAGAGGGTTCACAAGTCCCCTGTGCGACCATTGTGCGGAACACAAGTATACTTGCGCGACCTTGGAGGAACTTGTGCGACCCAAGTGAATTTGAATCTTTTTCCATGCCTTTGTCAATTTTTGATATTTCTTCAAAGGATGAATCACTTTGGGTTCAAGGTATTTCCCCTTTTTAATTCGTTAGACTCTGTGATGGAAAGGAGTGTCAACAAAAGTCCCCCCTCAGAGTTGGATCCGAATGAAATGAGGATGTAACTCCGAGGAAAGAAGAAAACCAAGGAAACTTCGGTCGGCAAGTGTTGAGCTCGGAGATAGCGTCACACAGGTGTTGATCACACTGGCTTTAGAGCGCGCTGACTTTTAGGCATGCAGGGTTGAGGCCTGGCCTATATATATGCAGCCATTCTCACACAAAGTACCCAGATTTCAATTTTTCGAGCTCTCTCCATGCAAGTTACCTTCGCCGTTCAGGTTGCTCTATTTTCCACTGTCTCTTTGCTGTCATGCTGCTGTAGAGGTATTTGGACTTGCGCGATGATACTTGTGTGCCAAAAACTTGCACGACACATCCATACTTGTGCGACACATCCATACTTGCGCACCTTAATTACTTAGCCATTTTTTCGAATTTCCTCACAAATTTTATGAAAAATCAACCCATTTAAGAGATAATTTATTCAACTTTTGTGCAGATTCAATGGCTCCCAAGAGAATTGGAACGACTGATGAACTTGCTAGCAAGCGAATTGATGATATGATGAGAATCATTGGCCATGATTACTATACCATTTGTGACATAACTCTCCCGGATTTGGCCAAGTACCTAAAGAAGTATCATCTTGATTTACCACAAAGCATCAATCTTCCTTTGTATGGCTACAGTCATTTGCGAGAAGTTACCATTCCAGAGGCAGAGTACTATCTCCCAATTTCTTTGTTTTAGAATTACACCAATTCTGCATCAGCAAATATCTCATGTGGAGGAGAATTTATAAATTCTAGAATAGTGGAGAAGGCTCATATGATGCATCATAGCCCTTGTACGCCAGATCTAAAACCACACAAGCCCGAACTGTAACCACATTGTTATCCTTCAATCTTTAGAAATTCTCAGATGGATCAATCAAAAGGATGTAAGAAGAGCTGGAACTTCTGTCCTGGAGGAGGTGTAAAGCCAACTTAGATGTGGGCATACTGGGTACGACAAACCTCTACAGAGTCATTCGAGTATTTGAAAGTAGTTGTGATATATGAAGCCGTCTGGGCTGGGAAAACATATGTTTATAGGCATGATAACTTCGTGCCAGAGATACTCAGCCATTGGAGCCCAAAAACCAATTCTTTCCATCTGACTCATGGAGAAGTAGGCATCAGTCTGTGGGATGTCCACAAGATCTCACAAACTCCAATTTTGAGTGATATGTATGATGAATTCATCCCTCCCAAGGTGACATGGAATGCTTCAGAGAAGACCCCGTCTTTGGCTCAGGAATTATTGAAAATATTCCACAAGCTCAAGAGTTCAGAGGCCTCCTTGACTCATTATAGAAAGGATATTCATCTAGAGGAGTGGATGAATATGATTCTTATTGATAAGTAGGATAAGGATACAAAGGAAAATGGATCGAAGGAGAAGGGATCCATGAAGAAGGGGCCCAAGTAGAAGAGGCCCACTCGTCCTACCACCTTCCCCAAAACAGAGAAGAGGGGTGCCCCTGGCACATTTTGGACAACCCTAGAAGCAGGAGAATTTGAGAAGTGGGGATACGAAGTGAATCAAAGAATCCCAAAGAAGACTCGTCTGGCGGGCTTCTTGGCCTTGTGGCTCAGTGTTTATCTTTTTCCAGTCAGTGACTTAAAGGGAGGCGTCAGGCTAGGGACCTTTGTTATTGCAGCCAAGTTGGCTGAGGGGAAAATGGTTGGGTTGGATACCCCCATTTTAGCAACGATTCATAGAAGTTTACTCCATGTCTTCATGGGTAATTCTCCTTTAAAAATAGTGGGACCATTCCATGTTTTATGGGGATGGATCTCCACTCACTTCAGGACGTATAATGTTCGAAACGGAGTACAGATTCCCAGAAGTTCTTTCAGGCCATTAGTGCAGGAATTTTATAGAATTTCTCCACTATCCCTCAATTATTATGACATGAAGTTGAGGCTGATCATGTATACAGAATTTAATTTATTTCCTTATGGAAATCCACCGACCGGGCGGTTTGTTGATGATGGAACAACCAGTCTGGAATTAAGGGCACAGATGCTAGCCTGCAGAGATGGTGTGCTGGTCACCAGGATTGACGAAGAGATTATATGTGAGGCCTATGCTCCATATAGATTTTCACGCCAATTCAAGTGTTTGCAACAGACTTCTGTATCTCCCCCATTGCATGTCAGGTTAGAGAAACATCTGATTGTTGTCTGGCAACTATGGTTGCTGACATCTAGGGTGAAGACTAGGGAAGTGTTTAATATACCATTTTATAAAGCAGAAAATAACTTGACTAAATGGTATACTGAGAACTGGATAGCATCATACCCTAGAGGAGTTCTAAATCACCTGGTTTATCAGGTGGGGAAAAGGAAGAGAACTATAGAGAAAGAAACCCTTCTTCAGGAAGGTGAAGCTTCCCCACTTGAAGCTGATTCGTCGGATTCCTCATCTAGGAATGACTCACCAGATTCCCAAGATGGGGATGATGAGGCACAACAAGCAGAAAAGTGGCCTCGTGCCTGATATAATCCTCTTGTCTGAATCAAAAGACCCACTCCATCAACTCTTAGTGAGTTACTTCATTGGGAAAATTTAATCACCATTACTTTATAAAGCAATAAATCTTATTTTCTTATTCTCTATCTGTAGTTGCAGGATCTGGGAAGAAGCTAAAGTCGAAGATTATAGGACCTTCCTTACAGCCTTCTGGTACACATACTGAATATCTATGACCAAAGGCTGTCCAGACATGGCAGAGTTTATACTGAGGTGCAGAAACTACCTGGATGGATTTGTGTGAGGGGCCACACCTCCCTGGAATAGGGAATCTTCTGGATTCTACAGATATCTCTTACAAGGATAACCCCGATGAAGTACGGGCTTACATAAGACAACTGGAAATGCTCATATATGCCACCGATGATTCCATTCCTGTCATCAAACGAGTGAAGGAAATGATTGATCGTGGTGACACTGAGGGGACTGGTGGTTCCAGAGATGAGGAGTGGAACGACTACGTGGCTCCTGAAGATGTAAGTATCTATGTTTATTTTCATTGTAACTTGATTCCAGTTAAATCTTTGTTACTCAAGAAAATTATTCTCTTCATCATGTAGCTTGAAAATATAGGAACTGATGAGGTTCCTTCTCCACAATATAGCCCTAGTGGTACTACCATTGGGGTTAATGAATCCCCTCGCGAGTCGGGCGAGATATCTCTAGGCCACCAATCCATGGATGAGGAGTTGGATGCGGCTTTCCATTCTCCAATTCAAGTGCCTGTAAAAGAGACTGCCGACACTCCCAAAAATCCAAAGAAGAAAAATCATCGAAGGAGAAAGTCCACAGCTAAACGCTTCATCAGTAGTGGTAAGTCCTTTGGATAATCATGAGTCTTAACCCATGAAAATATTGATCATACTTTTTTTTGGATTGCATGGGATTCTTCAATTTCCCCTATGAGAGAGAGGAATAATCCTCCTTTGAGGACCATGGATGGTACTGGTGAACAATCACAAGTTTAGGCTAACTTGGCTACTCCTGGAGAAGAGCAAACGTCTGTTCTCAGTATCCTTCCTGCTGCTGTTGCAAGAAGAGAAGAGCCTGCTTCTGGTAAGTTAATAATGTTTCATAAGATGTTGAATGAAACATCAACTAACTTGAATTCTGTGATACCTTAGGTTCAACCCCTGCATTAGAGCTTTTGGAGGCCATTGAAACTAAAGCTGCCACATTATCTGAAGAAGCTGTCCAGGTTCAGAGACTGTAGGATGAAGGTCACCAAGAAGACATATCAAATTCTCCCACTGGTGAGATTAACCAGGATTCTGAGATTATATTGGATGAAATGATGGGACTTTGTGTATCTTTTGAAGATTTTTTAGATCATGTTAAATTACAATGTAATTTAGAAGATTATGGACCTGAGTTTTATCCTTCGTCCTATTAAAAAATAACTTATTATTACATGTCTAATCATGATCAGTTGAAATGTGAATTTATATTTGATCATGCTACTGAACTACCAATGCCTGAAGGGGCTACAGAAAACCCTACTATTGTAGAGACATTAGCCCAGGTGGAGCTAAAACCCATAGAGCTTCCTCAAACTCACCCTGAAAATCCTTTTGAAACTAGGAAATACGGGGAGGAGCCTTCTCAAGTTACTGATCTACCGTTGGGCAAGGAATAACAATATTTGCGACTGCACTTAATTTTCAAGACATCCAATTAACTTTTGTTATCCTTTGATACTAACCAAAGCTTTCAATTGATTATGGAGGGCCACCAATTTCAGTGGCTAGATCTGGAGGTGAAGCCTCAGCCTTCGCCCCAACGGGAATTGAAAGTGAAGAAACACATGTCAATGGGGAAGGAGCAGAACATGGCACTTCCCTAAGTGAATTAATTCCAGAATATATTCCCCCATGTGATAGTGATGCTGATTCGGATCCAGAATTACAGAAGGTGCTCCAATTTTCACGACACAATGCATGAAAAAACATATGGAAGATCATATCTAAAGTGCCTTTAGAAGAGCTGTCGTCGAAGATCCCGCGACTGTCATCCCTATTTGTCATGCTAGGACTTGGCGATTTGGGATATCAAAAGATCCATGCCGTGGTGAAGCAAGTCATCTTAAGGAGGGAGTAGGATCAAGAGTGCCGTCAAGATTTGACCTGGGTGAGGCTGTCAGCCCATATCAGCGAATTTGAGCCTACGGTGTCCCGAGATGAAGCTGATTATGCTGCCAAGATGAAGGAGCTGAAACATAAGATCAAATATAAAGTCTTCCAACAGATGCAACTTCAGAAACAGTTAGATGCTGTTACTGGGGAACTTGACCAACTGAACAATTCACTTGAAGGAGCTCAAATGAATGGTATAAAATCCATTTCAGATGCCAAGATAGAACTCCATCATGCTGAAAAGAGTGTAGGTGGTTGAGTGCATGAGCATCAAGGGGATGCTGATGAAGCTCGGGATGTTGTACATCAAGTTAAGACTTATGTTGACAGCCTCTTGTAATTTCTGGGAAAGAGAAGAGACTCCAATCTGTGGATGTCCTTCTAATTCTTGTGCATCAAATGAAGAATACTTTCATCTTCAATCATTTGTGTCTGCATTTTCTTACTACTTACTTTAATTTTTTACCTAAGACAATGGGCCTATTAAGAATAGTTTGATTTTTTCTAAGATTATTATAAATAACCCTACAAACATTGAATATTTTAGTTTCTCAAAATTGCCTAAATCATGCGAAAATGTATGTTTAGTGAGCTAGGACATGACTTCTATTTAGAGTTCCCTTGTATTTTGTGTGCAGTTTAATGTCATGCACGTCAGACATAAAAAGGCTAATGTTTATGGTCGAAATAGCTTTGAACGAATGGGTTAAAATTGACTCAATTCCTTGACAACTTATCTGAAAACATTTTACCACACTCAATTATGAATGAGAACATGTAAAATATGACTTAAGAAATTTTGAATCTGAGGAATGATATGAAAAAGGGCTAAAAGGCACTAGAAGAAGTAGTTCCCAAGAATGAAGTTACCATTATTTAACAAACCCATTAAGGGGATGAATTATGCAGGCCTGCCTAAGGGCATTGGCTGCATAGTCAAATAATAGTATCTTTTGGATGAAAAGTCTATTATGTAGACTGTTTATGCAAGGCCACCTAAGGGCACGTGCTGCATAGTTAGGAAAAAGAACTCTCAGAAATTTACCTTTCTACTACTAAAAATCCTGTGGATGTTTATGGAGATTCAAATTTTCAAAAGCATAGATTTTGCTGTACGGAGAGAGGTACTTGAATACAGAGAGAATATTTCCAAGCAAGATCATCTATGAACTGGATGAATGTCACTCCTACAAAGGTCTGACCCAAACGTAGGGAAGAGAAATATAAACCATAGACTTGAATACTTTCAGATCATGAAAAAGAAAATGGGGAAAATATGTTAAGGATGGCTATTTTTTGTGGATCCTTTCCATATTGTTGATAAGAACAATAAGGACAAAAGAGTATTTCTTCCCAAGAATGAAGTTACCATTATTTAACAAACCCGTTAGGGGGTTGAATTATGTAGGGCCGCCCAAGGTCATTGGATGCATAGTCAAATATTAATATCTTTTGGCTGACAAGTTTGTTATGTAGAGTGTTTATTCAAGGCCGCCTAAGGGCACATGCTGCATAGTCAGGAAAAATAACTCCTAGAAATTAGACATTTTGTGACCAAAAGTCAAAAAAGGGTTATGAAGATCTGGAAGTATTTAAGACTAGGAGTATGACACATAAAAATGGGCATTTTTTCAATGCATGTAGAGATACACAGACCAATGCTAACCATAATCATGTTGTGGTTGGGTCTTGAATTGTGATACTGGACTTCACTACATATCCCATAACTATGGGAATCAAGCCATACACAGTTCTTTGAAATACAGTTTAACGTCATGTGGGAAGAAAGTACGGGAGATCTTAGTTTAGGGTCCAAGAGCTCGGACCATAATAATGAATACACAATGTGTGTTTTAATAGGGACTTTTCAGCCAAGGGATTGAAAATGGAATTTGGGGTTAGGACCAAAGACTTGGGGCTGGATTTGAGGGACACTCGAATGTTCCTACATATCCCATGAGGATGAGAATCATGCCACATGTAGTTCTTCAAATACCCTCTGTACAGATCTGGTTTGTACAAGTGAAGGGTGAAAGGGTACTTTAGTGCAATGATGATTTGACCCAAGATAAAAGGTCCAGGAATTGCCATGTATGTACGTAGTTTTTAGAATATAATATTATTGGTGATCAATGTAAATAATGATTCCCTCTCAGGTGAGGGTGTCAAAGAATGTTGTATTTTATTGTCGTACATGAAAAAAGTGTTGTACAGTTTAACATCATGTAGCAAGGAAAAAGGTGAACCAATATAGAGATATTGGTTTTGGTCTTGAACCTCAGGAGGTTACCTATGTACCCAGCCTAGAAGGCATGGATCAATGTTCACGTAGTTCAATTAAAAAAATGAATTAGTGAACAAGTTGTTCATGGGGACAATGACCTAAAAAATGGTGTTGGGACTTATGCATGGTTAACGACCCAGATAAGGAGTTATGGCTGAAGTTTACTCTAAGATCACGTGAGGCATACTCGGTGTGAGAAACAAGAGGTAGAAACAACCTTAACAATGCACAATTTAATGTCATGTAGGACATATGAAGGGACTATGCAGTTTAAAGTCTTGCAGTGAGGACTATTGGTGCTGCATAGTTTAGTGTCATGTAGCAGGGAAAAAATACAGTTTAACGTCATGTAAGATGTATTAAGGAACTTCTGTTCAGTTTAGCGTCATGTAGATAGGACGATGGGGACGATACAGTTTCACGTCATGTTGGATGAAAGGGGGACTGTGCAGTTTAATGTCATGCAGTAAGGACAAAATAGGACACAGTTTAACGTCATTTTGGATGTAATAGAGAATTTTACAGTTTTATGTCACAAAGGACGAATGAGCAGTATAGTTTAACGTCATGAACGACAAATATATAGACATAGTTTAACGTCTTGTTGGACAATAAGGGTGCTGTACAATTTAGCGTCCTGTAGCAAAGAAAATGGGGAAAATACAGTTTAACGTCATGTTGGATGAAATGGGTGCAAATAGTTTAAGGTCATATGCATGGACCATGGATGATGATCCATTTTAACTTCTTTCTGGATGATAAGGTATTTGTGTTACACAAAATAATTCTTAAAAAATATATCATTGGTTGGAGTAGTGATGAGTTCTCTATCCATTGAGATTAAAGAATATGCCCCATTAGAGTAGACCTTATGTATTGAATAAGGTCCTTCCCATTTTAGCTCAAGCTTGGGAGGTTTCTTTCCTGGTATCATTAGAGTTCTGAGAACTAATACCAATTCTACCTGAATGAATGAACGAAGATGAAATTTTTTGTTGAAAGATCATGATATTCGATTATGATAGACTTCCAAGTGGTGCAGGGTGCATAATCGTTTCTCATCTAACCGTTCCAATTCATCCAATCGCTTTTGATATTGTTCATCTGTAGATGATTGATCACAAATGGCTACTCTGAGCGAGGGTAATTGAACCTCAATGGGAAAGACTACTTTTTTTCCATATACCAATGAATACGGATTTGACCGCGTTGCAGTGCGGGTGGTGTTTCGATAAGACCGTAAAGCATGAAAAAGTTTATCAGGCCACGAGTTCTTATCTTTATCCACCATCTTTTTTAGTATGTTTGAAAGAGTCTTGTTGAAGGATTCTATCTGGCCATTGGCTGCTGCATGATACTGAGATGAATGGTTGGATTTGATGTTGTATTCATGATAAAACTTCCTCACCTCGGATGAATAGAAGTTGGTGCCATTGTCTGTCAATATGGTATGAGGGACACCAAATATGGTAATGATGTTAGACTTGATGAAGCAAACAATGTATTTAGAACTGACTTCTTTGAGGGGTATTGCATCTACCCATTTTGAAAAGAAGTCAGTAGCAGTAAGAATATATTTAAATTGATTGGCTGTAGATGAAGGATAAGGTCCCACTACATCCATTCCCCATGTGGAAAATGGCCATGAGTATTTAGCTGTATGAATAAAATCTAGGGGTTGATGAATGAAGTTGGCATGTACTTGGCAATAATGACACTTCTTTGTGAAATCAACACAATCTTGTATCATTGAAGGACAAAAGTATCCAAGCCTTCGAATTAGATCAGATAGTCTATGTCTAGACTGGTGGGCTCCACAGACTCCTGCATGCACTTCTTTCATGACAACCATTGTCTCTTCACCATTAATGCACCTGAAGAGAACTCCCTCAAAATCATTATTGTAAATAATTTTCTCTAGGTGATCTAGGATATCATAAAGAGTGAAATTGACCACAAGTCTCCGGACTTGCTCTTTCTTGGATCTATCAGGTGGAAGTGTTCCATTTTGAAGGTATTCCCTTATAGGTGTCATTAATCCTATAGTATGAGCATATGGTTCAGATATGGGACTAATTTCATTGATTTACTCTTTTCTGGCTTGAATATATGGTGAAATTATATGACGGTGGGAAATACTGATGGTTGTCTCGTCCCGATTTGGATCTGCCAAAGTTGTGGTTATATTAGCCAATGCATCAGCTTGGGCATTTTGTGATCTTAGGACATAAGAAAATGCCGATTCCGAAGGAAATTACTCCATTAACTCTATGACGTAATCATACAAATGGATTAGTTCTTCTTTTCTGACTACATAATCCCCATTGTCTTGTTTGATTACCAGGTCTGAATCACCTTTCACCTTTAAGTGACTCACTTGTGCTTGAAGTGACAACTCCAATCCTGTGATAAGAGCTTGGTATTCTACATCATTATTTGTACCGCCTCCCAAAAATGAGAAGGAATAAGGTAGCACTGCCTTTTCCGTGGAAATGAGTACAATTCCTAACCCAACTTTGTTGAACTTAGGATTTTCCATTTTCCTCCCTGTTGGACTTCTGGAAGCACCATCAAAGTACATTTCCCATGTTTGAAGACTATCTTGAATAAAGAATACTTCCTCATCATGAAGTTTAATATCTGAAGATGTATCTTCTACTGAAGGATGTTCAACAAGGAAATCAGCCAGATCTTGGCCCTTTATTGCCTTTGGAGACACATACTGAATATCAAATTGCTGGAAAATAACTGCCCATCCTGCCAGACATCTTGTAAGCATTGGACGACTAAGGATGAATTTGAGCGGGTTATTGTGAGATACCAATTAGACCTCGTGATGTTGCAGGTAGTGTCTCAACTTTTGAACTGCAAAGATTAATGCTAGGCAACACTTCTCAATATTCGAATATCAGGTTTCTAGTTCAAGCATAGTCCGACTGAGATAGTCGAGGATGTTTTCATTCCCAGCATCATTCTTCTAAGAAAGAAAGTCACCCAATGATCGCTCTAAAGCTGTCACATAGAGGATAAGTTTTCTTCCTTCAATAGGTGGCATTAACACCGGTGGATTCAAGAGATAATTCTTGAGAATATCGAATGCTTCTTGACATTCTTCAGTCCATTGGTAAGTGACTCCCTTCTTCATCAATTTGGTGAAGGGTAAACTTTTGCCTGTCAAATTGGAGATGAAACGCAAAATATAGGCTAAGTGTCCTTGAAATCCTCTCAATTCTTTTAAATTTGGAGGAGGTGACATACCAAGGATTGACTTTGTCTTCTCAGGATTGACTTTGATACCACGATAGCATAAAACAAAGCTGAGAAATTTTTCTGAGGTTACCCTAAAAGCACATTTTAAGGGGTTCATCTTCAAATTATTTTGCCGAAGTTTGTGGAATATGATTTCCAAATCATCCAAGTGATTAGAACGTTTTTTGGATTTAACTACCAAATCGTCCGCATAACATTCAACAAACTTCCCTAAAAAGGGTTTGAAGATACGATGCATGTCACACTGATATGTTGCACCTACATTCTTTAGGCCAAAGGGCATAACCTGATAGCAAAACACACCCTGAGGGGCTCTGAAGGTTGTAGATTCTTCATCATCTGGAGGCATTCAGATTTTATTATATCCAGAATATCCATCCATGAAGGAAAGTGCTTTATATCCATCTGTTGCATCAATTAAGAGTTCTTTAATCAGTACTGGAAAATCATCTTTAGGACAATGCCGATTAAGATCTCTGAAATAAATGCAAACTCTAATTTTCCCATTCTTATTTTTCACTGGGACAATATTAGCCAACCACTTGAGATATTGAACTTCTCTGACGAAGTTAGCTTTGATGATCTTATCCACTTCATCTCCAATTTTAGAAGCATAGGTTGGGTGTGTTCTTCTAGCGGCTTGTTTGAATCCTCAATGTTCATCTGGAAAACCCAAATGATGAGAGGAAATATCAAAATCAAGCCCTGGAATCTCTTTATAATTCCAAGAAAATATATCTAGATTTTTTTTAAAAAAAGAAATATACATTTCTTGCTCTTCAAGAGTCATGGCCGCACTAATTAAAGTAGGGCGTGGATCTTCTTTTGTACACAGATTTATTTCTCTGAGTTTATCCATGGTGGTAGAGATACCCTCTTCAAATACTGGAGGAGAATCCCTGAGATCTTCCTCTTCTTCTTCAACATGTATTATTTATTCTATTTCTACATGCATAGTAGATGGTGATGTAGAATTTCCATAATCAGAAGAGATGTCAAAATTTGAACATCTTGAAGTAGAAGTCTCCATTTTTGACCCTATTGATGTTAAAGGGTCTACCTTGGGTAATAAAGAGGAGATGATGGATTGAGAATCTACATCATCATTCACCTCTGACATTGATATAACTTCTTCTGTCCTGGTTGGCGAAGTATAGACTTTCTGGATTTCAGCAGATGAAATGAAGACATCCCCATTTGAGATTTCATCATTGCTTGGTGAGTCACCAATTTCTCCCATGCGGTTTGGCTTGATTGCCGTAATTGACATTATGGACGTTTCCATAAGAGTATTTTGATTTGGGTCTATCCTGTCAATTTGACTAATAGGAAATACATAATCTATACGCACATGTTCTAATGGGTTTACTGGAATCTTTTCCAAACCATATGGAGCGTTAACCTTGGTAGCCTCCCTTGTTGTGGATTTCTCATTCCCCTTACTGTGATAGAATTCTGCCTCAATGTGTTGAGATTCACATTTCTTGAACGAGACCTTATCAGCATACAATGTCCCAATTTTACCATCGAAACAATACTTGAGACATTGATGGTATGATGAAGGGATAACCACATGTTGATGTAGCCAGGGTCTTCTAAGCAAGATGTTGAAGGCTGAGTCTTGATCAACAACCACAAAATATGAATTAGATACATGATCTCCAAACTGAGTTTTGAGTGTAATCTCGCCCAGTGGTTCTTCTTCATTTTTATCATATCCTTGTAACATTAAAGTAAAATGCGATAAATCAGATTCTATGAGGCCCAATCAAGGAAGTGTACGAATGGGGATGAGGTTGACTCCTGAACCATTATCAATGAAAACTCTTCAGACATATACACCAATTACCTTTCCAGATAAGTAAAAAGGACTAATATGTCCATGCATGACATCATCTTCATCTTCATCTGTGAAAGATATCTCTGCATGGAATTCTGTAGGATTATTCTCTACATGGTAGACATCAGCTGCAACAATTTTAGTTTCAAACACTTGAGGACTCGACAAAGCCTCGATGAATGCCTCCCAAAGATCCTTCAATAAATTCAAAGCATCCAGAATTGATAACTTGGCAGATATTTTGGCCAAGTGTTTCAATACATCATACTTTTTATCCAAAGGTCTGTGTTTCCCAACAGAAACATGTAGTTTCGCAGGTGCCTTAGAAGTTGATGCTTTGGAAGTAGATGCATATTGTATCGGGGTAGGAGTTGGTAATACTCATGGCTTTGGAAGATTAGACTGAATAGGTCTATTTACTTGCTGAGAGGAAGAAGATAGAACCTTTAACTGATCTTCCAAAATAATTGTGTCAGGACTGAGTCTTCCTTGTGTGGAAGAAATTGCTTGTTCTTATTGAGCTCGTTGAAGGGCTCTACCACGAGTTTCTGCCTCATACATAGTTCTAGTAGGGGTAGAATTGGAATAGTGGCCTCTGAAATATCCATGTCTTCCCCTATATCCTGAGCCTCTGGAACTTCTTATGATTCCTCTGTTTGATACAGGGAAGTCGGGCTCATAAAAATCGAAACTGCGACTGGCATATGGATCTGTTAATTGAATCATATTAACAGAACCGAAGATCAACTCTTCATCTGATGAAGACTCTGCCTGATTATCCTGTTTAGGCTATTCCATTTGGTGGGGCAGTGCCCGTGACTTCGAAGTAGATGGCATAAAATCTTCCAGATTCAAAGAAAACTTAGGCTTTGATACGATTTCATCTTCTTCTGATTGTTTCTCTTTCTTTGAATTATGTCGTTTCTTTGAGGATTTTCCCTCTGATGAAGAGGGTTTTTCTATGACATTCATAGCATAAGACACAATTGGTTTCTGTAATTGTGTTCACAAAATGGAATGAGTTAGGTTGATCATACTTCTGACCATCCAATCATCATATCTTTTCATATTTCTATTCATGACTTTTTTCCACTCGCCTTCTTCCTCTGGATCTATAGTAGAAACACATGCTACTTGAGCTGAAGAACCTTTCAGTTTGACTTGTCCCAAGTCGACCATTTTTTGCAGGAGGTCCTTGAATAAAAAACACTCTTGAATGGGATGACCCAACATTTGATGAAATGGGCAATAATTGGGACGGTCTTCATCTCTTTCCTTGTTTGGACTCTTGGGCCTTGTCAATTGAACCACATTATTTTCCAGACCTAAAATGAAATATCCAGGAACTTGTTCATTTTGGAAAGAGTAAATGTTGCTCTTAAAATCCTCAAATTGTTTCTGTCATTGATCATTTTGATAATCTTGATGAAACGACCTCTGTTGTTGGCACTCAGTAGGTAGAACCCTTCAAGAAGATGAAGGTTTTGAAGTAGAATCAGGTACTGGTTCTTGTTTAAGCATAACTGTAGCATTCTCTGCTTTACACATTCCTCTTCCTGGAGCTGATGGAATTACACGAGCTTTATCCTTAGTCTTCATAAGAGAATATTCAATCTGTTGAGTGATTAAAGTAAGTTCTCGAAACCCTCATGTGTATTTAACATGGATCAGAAATGTGTACAACTCATCACACAGATTTTCCACACTAATTGGAAAAAATTCTTCTTGATGGAGTGTGAAGCTCAGGGAATATGTCAATCCCTTCCAGCGAGTAATGAATTCTTAAACCCTTTCATTCTTCTTTTTAATACAGTTTGTAAGATCAAAAACTATTGTCTTTGGCAACATTGAGCTGAATTAAAGAAGGAATCGATGGTGGAGATCCTCCCATCTGATAATTTACTGGGATTTCAAGCTTCTGTACCAGAAAAAGGCAGGACCTTGTAATGATTGTACAAAACACCTGAGCTTAACAGCTTCTTGTTGCTGAGGGGTTCCCATCATATGATCTCAAAGAGAAAACAAATGTGTTAAGTGTTGCTCTGGGTCTCCCAAACCATTAAATATTGGGAATGTGGTACTTGCGAAATTTTATGGAGGAGGAATTTCATCAACCATTCAGGGTAAGATCTCTTTTCTGGTTGAATTTGAGCACGCTTTCACTCCATATCTTCCAACTGAGCTATTAAGGACTCAATAGTAGTTATTAACTTTTAAGAATCATCTGGTTGAGCATGGACCTGAACAGGTGCAATAAATGGAGTTTGGACAGATGTGGTGGCTGGTACTGCAACTGATGGTAGCACTGCCGATTGTTGTTGCACTTGACCCGTAGGATTAGACCTATGAGGGTGTAATAGTAGAGGAGTTTATTCTTGATCCATCTCAGTAGTAATAAAAAATTCCATTGGCTAAATGACTCCAGCACGCTTAGGAGGAAGACTAACTTGAAGTAGTTTTGTGTTCAATCTCCTCAATTCCTGGATTTCTTCCTCTTGTTGTGAAAATCTTGGCTCTAGTGAGAGCAATTGTCCTTCTCTAGAAGAAGAGTATTTAACATGATTCATTCTTTTCCCATTATTTGAAACCTTTATGAGAGGGTGAAGTGGGTTAATTGAAGGATTACATAGGTTCTGGGTAATCCTTTGATTTCGTGTACGCACACCATCTTCATTTGTGTCTGTGCGTAAAACTTCTTGAGCATGAACCTCTTCATCTGATCCCTCCAAGTGAGCCTCATCTGGTGGATCAGAAATGACAAAATTTTTGACATTAATTTATGCATAATGCATTGCAACCCTTCTATCAACACTTCTGCGATATTGTCTTCTTCCATGTCCCTGATGAGACATTTCCTTTTGTCGACTTGATCCCTCAAGAACATCTTGACGAAGCATAATTTGGAGGGAATCTCATGATAATTTGGATCTTAGTTCCTCTTGAGGCTTCTTCCCTAATCAAGATAAGAATTACTTTCTCTGAGGAAGAGATTGATGATTTGGAAAAGTCCCCAGTCCGGTGGACTGGGGCTGTTCATGCTCAACTCCTTGAATCCTATTTGTTGATTTCGAGGGTTGGGTTAAAAGTGTCCCCAGTCTGGCAATCTAGGGTGGCTCTTGAGATGCTACATCTGAGACTTTTTTGAATGCTCTTCTGATCTGGCAGACTTTAGTCTGGAAATTATCTGGATGCATCAACCTGTATCCACTTTTATCATCCGGCTCAAAAGATAGTTGGATGATTTCTAACACATCTATCACTTGGTGATGTTCTTTCTATAAATGAGAGGCTTGTTCAATATTCTCTTTTCCTTGATGCAGGAGTAATTCAACAACCTGTTCATTGTGTGCTTGGTTTTTAGAGGAACTAGTTGAAGCCTTCTTTTGGGAAAGCTTTTGATTACAAACAAAATCCATTGACTGTGGCCGGCCAGGGGAAATAACATTGCATGAGACCATTTTTGGCAGGATTTGCGAACTGGGGAGAACAGTGAAATGTAGTTCTCCATGAAAAACTCATCCCCTAATATGAATACCAAATGGGGTATTGGAAAATAACTGGCGCAATCTTCTTAGTGTGCCAAGACATGAACGCTGAAGTGATCTCTGCTGCTTTTCAGCCTTCAGATATCAAGAAACTGAGAGAGATGCTAAGTCAATTTGGCATTTTAACCATTATATTATCTTGACATGATTTTCATATTCATTATAAGATAATATTTTCTTTTTCAACTGACAAATAGTTTTCTATATGTTGAGACAAATATCATGAATTCCATCTTCCGCTAACATCTCTGGAATGTCATACTGAGAATCAGCCAAAGGCCAAAACATAACTGGCACTTCACCTTTCACCAGTTGTTTTCTCATATTCAGTATTTCCTCTTTATCATTCAATGAATATTCTTCTACCTGATTAGACCAGAGTTGGTGCTTCCTTGTTGCTTCATCAGATTCAACAAGATTGGTAGATAATTCACTTATTAAACTAGAAGATGAAAAACCCAGGGGTGGTTCGGAGAATGACCTGCACCTCAGGATATCTTCTAATTGAGAAAGTGTTTCAACTGATAGTGGTAAATAATTAGACATGACTGGCTTCACATTTTCAAGTGCCTCAAGATAAGAGGGCCTTCTCATCACTACATTGTCCATTGGAGAATTTTCCAGGCAATGTGCATTACTACTGCAGAAAGGACATTCGCAGCTAAATTAATCATCATGGGGAGGACCACCTTGGTGGGTTACATCAACAGATGAAACATTTTTCTCCTTGGTCTTCTGGCCACACAAAGGGTTCCTGTGGCTCTCATCATCTGAAGATGAAACTTCGAGATCGACCGCATTATCATGAAGCAAGCCTTCATGAGGAAGTATCTGATGTAGACCTTCAGAATTAATGTTACCACTATTGGGAACTGAGAGAGTAGAATCTTGATTTGCAACAGATAATTGTCTGAGTGCATCAAGAACTCTAGCATCGAGAAAGACCTTGTTACATGTTGGCCCTTGATTTCTTGACTGTGGTGGGCGGGTCTTCTTCTTAGACGCCTTCTTACTCACTTTGGGAACCAATTTTTGTAGAAAGTGGTCATTATGGAAAGGTGTATGAGCCTTCTCAGGAGAAATGATCAGGTTATGCTGATTATCTCCACTCAAATCAGGTGAATGTTCCTGACTTGGCTGTCCGTATGATATGGGGGAGTACGCCCCACAACCCTCTTGGACTGGAACATATGTGTGTGTCTGTTCTAGAGTGAAATGTTGATGTGTCACTCCACTGGTATGGATAGATTTATGTGTATTTCCCTGAGATGCTGCTGAATCTGTTATAATATCCTGGAAGGCATCTAGAATATGATCAGGGATTTGCTTTTGATATTTCACCATTGATAGAATATGCTTGGTGACTTCAGCTACTAGAACGGGGATATATGTCCATTCCGTTCTTGGAGTAGTTGTGTGTTCCTACTCTTGTCCTCCTTTTCCTGCCAGTGAATTCTGACAGTACTCATTTGTGGGGGCTTAGAGTTGAGTTTACTCCTGTTTGTCGTCGGAGCTTTCCGACCGACTTCTCCGAATGATTCCAAACGAAACTGTTGGTAGGCTTGATTAATACTAGCAGGTGTATGTGCCTGAAGATTGCACTCCGCCGAATGTGGTTGATAAACTTCCTTCAATATTGACAGATGAGGCTGCTGGCAGGATTGATGAGTGTAAGAATGTGTATGTGCCTGTTTACCCGTTGTCAACACATTGGGTTGGCGGGCTCCATCGCATGTAGTCAGAAGAGCCTACTGACTAGCCGATGATTTATAAACAGGTGTATGTTCCTGTCTATAGTACTCCGCTAAAATTGCTTGGGGGATTGGTGTGATGCTGCTAGACGAGTCTACTGGAAAGTGGGATTAAAACGTATGGGTGTGTGTTCCCTCTCGTTTCCTTCCACCAAGTTAGGTTGGTGGACTTCTCTGGAGATGGAAGAAATGAGAACCTTCTCACTATTGACCGGATTTCACCTCTGGCGGTTCGTCTTGCCTGCTCGGGTTCGAGGAACCTGAGCCGAACTCCTGGAGACGATACTCTCATCATGTTGAGGGCGCAATGATGCACGAGTCTGGTGGCGATTGTTGATGGGAGCCCTCAGGAAATACTCTTGTCTCCTTGAATTAATTCCCTAAGGGACCTGCTCATTCACTTCCCCATAATATGGGAGTGAATGGTGATTGTGTTCCAGGGAAAATGACCTGAAACGGTTGGAGACGGTGGTTGGCACCGCCTGCTTCTTGATCACTGGTCGTCGCTGTCCGGACGACTAGGGTGAGTTGTTCACTTAGAGGTCTTGTCGAGCAGCCTCCAGAGTTGGAATGTTACGGTGTTGATGATACTCCTTAACCAGTGCATTCGATACCCATCATTGAAGATGCTGAGTAGGTGATGTTTCCCTTAGAGTGGACGACGATCCAACATGAGTAGCAGTAGATGCATTCATAGTAGAGGTTTTCACAGCAGAGGCATTCACAGACGTGAACTTAAGAAAAGCCATTCTCGTAATGCAGAAGATCTTGAAAAAGAGTCCCTATTTGATATAACAGTCGTAATCAAGATAAGTCTGGCCACTACATCTTTTTTATAAGCACATATGTTATTGATTTGTTAGTTGGACCTCTCATTGAGTTTTAAACAGGGGCCTAACAAATAAGTAAAACATCTTTTTAACTTGGTTAAGGATTCACGTTGGGTTAACCATTTTTTGTTTCCTCTGGAATTGGGGATGATCTCATTGATTTAAGAATCAAACATTCCAAGTGGTTTTTAACGGGTTTGTTCGTAGAACCGGAAACATCCAATGATCCCATATCCATTTGGGCCTACTTTCCAAAGGTAGGTTCTCATTAGTTGTGAACTATTGAGACTTAAGAATTTCCATTGGTCGAGAGGATGGGAGGTCGGATTCATCACACCTTTTTAGGGGAATTATTGTCTACTCCGGGACTCTCTTTACAGATTTAAGTTATTTTCATGAAACATTATTACATTACCAAGTATTAAAATGAGATTTCCTTTAGACCTGACAATCAATGATTAACATGTATGAAATTTAGAGAATATTTTATAGCTATTCGAGGTTCTTCATTGATAGAGAATCATCTGTATTTGTTTAGAGAGTCTTAGTCAATGGTATCCTTCAATACATTATATAAAAGTCTCTTGGTCATTATGATGACCATACTGGTTTTAAAGCCACTGAGTGGGGTACTTGATGTTTATTGTCATTCAGAAGGACATGGATTATTTCAGAGTTGGGATCATACCCACAGATGGGATACCTATTTATCCTTTGTTTTGGAAAAGAAATCATAACCCATGTAGTTCGAGTAATGGATTATGATATTTATGTATGATTTATGGCTCAAATAAAGATGTCATAATTAATTTTACTCTCTAAGCTCACGTGAGTCATGCTCGGTGTGAGAAACAATAGGTATTGGTAAAACCAGACAATTGTGCCATCATGATAAATGATGGGGGGCTTATGTATGTATGACTAGCCAAACAGATGAAGATTAGGATTTACTTTAAGGAAGAAACCCGGGAACAAGGTCCATAAAGGTATATGTACTTCATGGAGATTTGGATACTCTAGCTTGGGGCTTACTCCTGAGGAAGATGCTCAAATTAGGAGGGGACTTATGATTGGGTTTTACTCCTAAGAAGGAAGACTAAATCAAAAGTAAATTAAGATTGGTTCAGAGAAATTATAACAGGGGCTTACTCCTAAGGAGGAGGCCCAGGTTAAAGGATTTGAGAACTGGGGCTTACTTTTAAGGAGGAGGCCCAGGTTAAGGGACTTGAAGACTGTGGCTTACTCCTAAAAAGGAGTCCCAGGTTAAGGATTCTCTCATCTTAAAGGATGCTGTTGAATGAATGTAATCTTTGACCTTCATGACATGAAGATATGTAAATCACTAGGTTTTAAGAGATGTTCCAGAGAATTCCTTTCAGATAAAAAATCCAACAAGGAAATCATTCCATGGATTGTTTTGGAGAGAGTTCTGAAGGCTTAATTTTTAAGAGGATAGGTGGATAGGAATAAGAGAGATGAAAATAGGCAGGAGGGGCACCCAAAAAGAATGCAGCGCGCAAGTCCTGCGTGGGCGCACAAGTCATGGTCGCGCAAGTATACTTGAATGACATAGGGGTACTTGTGCAACAGTCAACCGTTAGGGTAATACTTGGGCGAGACTTGGCTCAATTCCTTAGTACTATCCCTAGAGGCTTCAAGAAGAGGGGTGCACAAGTTCTATTGGAGGGGTAAGGCAGGGCGTAAGTTTGGCCATTTCCCTTATGGGTTGGCCACTTAGGCGCACAAGTGTTGATGAGTTTCAACACTTAGGCCTTACTCCCCATCTTTAGATCTTCCTTTGTAGGTAATAAATTACCTTAGAAGTTTTCGGAAGCTTTGAGAAGAGACTGGGGCACCAGGAGCTCAAATCTGAGTTTCTGGAATATTTTGTCCCCGAAATGGGGGGCCCACATGGGGTATTTATAGGCGGGAGAAGACCCTGGGAGAAATTCAAAGAGGGCTCTCATGTCACCTATGTGACCATTGGGCAGAACGCACGTATACATGCATGACCTTGGAGGAACTTGCGCGACCCAAGTGCATTTGAATATTTGTTCATGCCTTTGTCAATTTTTGATGTTTCTTCAAAGGATGAATCACTTTGGGTTCAAGGTATTTCCCCTTTTCAATTTGTTATACTTTGTGATGTAAAGGAGAACCAAAAATATCATATACTCATTAATTTTCACATTGATCTTGATAATAAACTTATTGGTGGCTGTTTAGATACAATGGGAGATATTCTGGATGTGAAACTTCATTTGGCAATGCATGAAGAAGACATTGATCAAGTAGGATCATAGAGTGGTACTCCACCTGTGGTATTACTGTGTGGTCTCTCTATCTACTTATTGATACCACCCATGTAATTTGGTCATGGATCCTCTATCCACTATGATTTATCCCAATGGAAGTAGGGTATGGGTCCTTTTTCTATTGAAGGGTACCCCCTATGGCTTTAGGGGCAGGTCCTCTATCTAATGAGTGGCACACCCTATGGAAATATGGTGTTGTTACTCTATGTAAAGACCAGTAGCACCATATGAAATTAGGGTGAAGGTTATTGTTACACTGAGTGGTACCACCCCCCCCCCCCTCAAGGGAATTATGGAACAAATCCCCTTACAATGAGTGGAATCCCTATAATGGATAGATAAAGGGTACTATATATACTGAGTGGTACCCCTATGAGATAGGGTTAATGTCCACATTACACGGAGAGGAACCCCTTAATGCACTATGAAATGTGTCCCCTATTGGGATATTGTGCCCCATAGACTATTTGGAATAGTGGTGTGGCATGGTTCCTCTGCACGGTAACTTTTATGGACATACATATGAGAAGTTGGGCATCATTGATGTACCCTCAGAACTGATGTAAAACAGTTTTCTTAGGCTGGGTTGGGAGATGGAGATGCCCTTTCTCCCTCATTTTATCTTCTTTTGTTGAGAATATATATATATATATATATATATATCCATGTATTTGGATTTTTTACACCCTTAGTTTAGGTTGGTCTCTCTATTTCTTATCATGTCTCTTACTGCTCCCCCTTAAAAATTCAAGGAGTCCTACTAAGTAGGTATATAAAAAACCAACATGGTATTTTCCCACTTGTATCATGTCTTATGATGCCAACAGACCACTTAGAAGTGATCACATAGAATCATAGGGTTCCCCTGGTTCACTAGAATGTATATAGTGGTAAGATCATAGAGATTTGTGGTTGAAATATCTCATCATTTTATTTATCCAATTTAATATGTTGGGACATATTTTTGGTTGGGTGTGTTTATTTCCCTTTTATTTTTCTATTTACACTATCATACTCTTATACACCATATAGGTTTCATATGGGTGGTTTATTCTCTAGATGCTTCATATTTCATATTTATTCCTCTTCACTTCTGTTTGGGGATGGTCTAGTGTGTGTGTATACAGGTACATTAAAAAAAGTTCTCCCATTTTAGTTATGATTTTTGGAACTTGTTGTTACCACTGGATTACAGAGGTGGTCTTGTGTATGAACTTGGACCTTCTTTTCAGGTATGAGTTTTTATTTCTAGTTATTTTTGAGAAAAAGTGGAGAATATAGAAATTTTAGGAGCACACACCGTGTACTTTGGAGTAAACTCCATGTCTCTGGTTGCCAGAGGTGACTGTCTACTAGCCGTATAACGATCGAGTACATGGTCGTGTGGGGTGACCTGGAGACTACCTAATGTGGGGGCTGGTTAGGGCAAGTACACACCATGTACTTTTGAAGAACACGTCATGTAATTTTCTTCTTAATTGTTATATCAGACCAAGGTCACGTCTCGCTCTCTGAAAAAGCATCTTCTCACCATGTCTCGTCCATGAGAAGCTGAGGCCGACAAATCTTCTATGATCCCCCAACTCATCATCTATTCTCCAATTCAACAGTCTTCAATTTCATTGGAATCGCCATGGTGAGTTCTTACTTCTTATAAAGCCTTATTTCCTGATCTCTCTCCTTTCGTGAGATATCCTTTATTGAAGAATTTTGAAAATTTTTTAGATCTATCGCATTATAAGTCGATTAAAGGGACGACGCCAAAGTATATCAATCGTACAACTCTGAGGTATGTGGTTTTTTCCATTCTGGTGTTATTCCTTTAATTTTATGTGCAAAATATTCCAATACCCTAGAGCGGGGTATTGCGTGTTTATAGATTTTATCCCTATTAATTCCTACAATGACTTGTGTTCATGAGTAGAGGTTGTTTGATTGTAAATAGGGTTATTTTCCATGATATAGATGTGTTTCCCATGTTTGTTTTGATATTGAACATTTTTTCTAGCTTCATCAGTTATGATTTTTAATTTCTATTCCTAGTGTTGTTAGGATGGAGTGATTTATTGGATGTTGTTAAATGCTTGTAGTTGTTTAGCCGAGTAGTTCTTGAAAGTTGTTATCCAAGTAGTTCTTAAAGTTTAATTTGGATTCTGAACAGTGTTGCACATTATTGCATTACACGGGGCTTTAGGAACCTAGTGTAGTTAGACCATAGGAGGAATAGATGTTGAGGGCTTCCCCATAGTGTCTGTTTACCTTTAGGTTATAAGACCATAGGGGGTGGATGTGAGTGCTCCCTCAGAGTGTATGTAGTTCCTCATTGCGATACCACATGGGGAATTTCACGTTGAGTGCTTCCCCTGAGTGTTTTTAGTTTACCGATGACAGACCACAGGGGAATTGACGGTGAGTGAATCCTTAGATAGTCTTTTTTTCTTAATACAAAATGGGTTAGACCGTGTAAGCTACCAAGTGGGTCATTATACCCTTGTATAAGTTTAACCAGATGGGTTAGGCTGTGAGAACATACCCAGAGGGTTGCTTGAGATTATTTGGTCGAACCAGAGAGGATAGGTTGTGGGTACTTTCTAGAGGGTTACTTTTTTTGATCAGATGCTTACTTGTTATATGAAAATGAATTCAATTAAAACTGCATGATTGTTTACTTTTGAGTACTTCCTTATTTACTGCTTCATTTTTCTTATTGTCTGCCCTCTATATTCACTAACTATTAGGCACAAATATTTTGGTGATTTTCTATTGGGATTCGTCTCACACCCTGTTTGGGTCATGATTTTGGGCCCAAACAGATTATATTGATACAGGTATAGATACGGTAAAGCACCCTTCTACATCAGGTACTTGACATCTATGGAGCTAGAGATCATGGGAGAAAACAGGGGATTGTGATACTATAATAGTTTATTTTTTTTATTTGTACTTTGTTTTAGTACTATATTAAATTATTTTTACTTGTTTGCTTCTTTACTAGACATATGTATCATGCATCATTTATATACATGCTCCATTTTTTTATTTCTTTCAGTGTTCCGCTATTTTTTTACTGCATGTTGTTAGTGCTCTCTCTATTGTATAACTGTTTATTTCCACTGTGTTACTCTTCCAATGATGGAATAGTTTCCCCACTATCACACCCAAATCCCTCACTACTTTTCGGTAGCCTCTAGTATTTGGTAAAATGCGCTTGAGGCTATTTGACCAACTAGGTATGGGGAACCTTTAGGTGGCACCTGGAACTGGGATGTTATAATGTGGTATTATGTGATTTTTTTACTTCTTGACTTACTGTTTGGAGCGTAGAGTTATTGATAGGATGGAATAGGTAGTTGGTAATAAGTCATTCCTTGGAGTAGCTAACCCATGTACAAGGAAAATTTAATTTACCTAGATTATTTTAATTTTTCTGGTTTTTCAATTATTACAGTTGATTTGATTTCTCCTTTTGGTGATTCAAATGTTTTTGCTGTTACTGTTGATATTATTGAGTTTCTATTTCTATTTCAATTCAATTAGATGAGGCTATTCCATCTCATTCATCATATAGTCACTTTCTATAGATCGCATTTCATGCATTTTTGTCATTCTATTTAGGGTCTATTAGATGTTTCATGTTGTTGTGATAGATGTTGTGCTAGATATGCATGTTGTTGTGATAGATGTCTTGATATAATACCTGCTATTTGATAGGGTATTGGATTTTGTAAGTTTTTATTTTAATAAAGGCCAAACTTTGGCTCTTGGGGTGTTATGGTCCCTCATGGATGGGAATTTGGTAGATCATTTCACTATTATTCTTGTATATGACATGTGTAAGATGCCAAGTTTTGATTCACGAGAAGAATGGGCCCTTACGGATTGGAATTTGTGACTTTAATGTTCATTTCTGTGTTTTCATGGGATTCAGAGTAGTTTCTGAGGCATACTATCCAGAAAAAACCCAGAATACACGGTGAGTATTTCTGAATACATGCCATGTACCCTTCTGTTTGGGAAGGAACTATTTCTATTAAGTACACACTGTGTACTATATGTACACTCTGTGTGGTATCTAACTATGTCACTGGATGTGTGGGTAGAGAAACGGGGTTGGGAAATATTTGGTAGAACATGCCATATACCGGACATAAATGACATGTTGTATAGACTGTGTGTCCACCCGTGTAACTAATGAAACGGATGGATGAAACTTAGGTTATACGCATCGTGTCAAGGGTGAACACGTAGTGTAGTGTATCCCATGTATTTGGTCATGTGACTAATAACACGGGTTAGTGGAATATTCTTGGTACATGCCATTTTTTGAATGAACATGCCATGTAGTATCGTTCTATGAGAACCGTGTGGGTTAGTCATGTAGAAGAACTCGGGCAGGAGAAAACGATTAAATTAAACATCATGTCTTGGGAGAGAATGTCGTGTGTATGTGGTGTTACATGACCGGGGTTGGTAGGTGTACCCACCAATGTAATGGATTAAAGGAACATTCCATGTAGGGGTCAGACACGCCACGTATCCCTATTTAAAAAAACTATAATTCCTTCCTTATCATGTCCCTTTCATTAACATCTAAATTTTAGTCCTTAATAATCATAATCTAAGGCATGTTATTGACTTTTCATAGTCATGCCACCACGACATCCTCCGGTTGTATACCAGATACATGGATGTGAAAATACAATGTACGTGGTAGATTAGGGTTTACTAGCAGACCCTTCCATCATTAATGTCTTGGAACTAGCTGTCATTCCGGACACTAGTGTCGATGCATAGTTCTGAGAAGGATTCATGAGGTTTATGCAGACCTTCTAGGGAGCACCACATCCTTATTCGTCTATGATAGAGTTGATGTGGGTCTTTCAGCAGTAGTATCCTCCCACATTCATTGGGGATGGAGGACCTCAATGTGATTCCCCAATCATTTTTATCATGTAATAATAATATTATGGTTTTATTCTGTTTAATTTTCATTCTATCTGAACAAAACATGATAACTAAACACCAGGAATTTTATTTATTTAATCACATAACTGTTTACTTTACCACAAGATCGAAGAAAACATGTACTACCCCAAAATACCTATTGAAAGACCTATTAAAATTACAGGGAGACCACCCAATACAACAAATACCCCAAGAATATGGTAAGGATATTTCGGATCCGTCACAATAAACATTAGTATGACCAGAGCCACTGTACCCGCACTAAGCATCAGTGGTACGACTAGTACCATTTTTCACCAAGTTGTTTTCAATATGGAACACCCTGATACATGTTTATATAAGGCCTCAATTCAGGTGTTTCCCCTTAGGTGACTGTTGAGTTTATAATGACTATAATTATAGTTGTTGGTCATTCAATTGGATTAATTTAAAATATCTAAATATAATTAGTTTTCAAAAATATTTATGTATTGAAATTATAACTTTAAAAATATAAACTCTTTTTATTATATTTAAAAAGTACAGTGATTTAATATTTTAGCTACACTTATTATGATTTCAAAATGAGGAATGGACTTCAAATAATTCTAAAATATTTCAAATGTGTTGAAATGATTTTATAAATTTTTTCTCTATTAAAGTTTAAAAATATGTTTTGTATTTTGAAATGTAATACTAGTGTAATGGTTTCTGAAACTATGATTTGTAACTATGTGTTTTATAAAATTAAGGAAGATATTGGTTTTAAGACTTTGATAATTTTTATACATTTGAAGACACCTATATAAGTACATAGAAACCTATTTTTATATTTACCAAAAATAAATGTTTACTTTGTTTGAATTTCGATGAGTACCCAACCTAGATGAGGGCCATTTTGAAGGCAGCCCTCTAGGCCTCGATGGGCTTCTCACCCATAACCTCTGAAAATGGCCCAGGGGTGGTGCGCATGCATGGTGTGTGATAATTCTAGCATGAATAAGGGGAATATCTACCATTAAAGGAAAACAAAAGTGCATGTTCATGGAACCAGTGTTCCACCATGCGGGGTGGCATGACAGGAGGGGAGGGCGCAGAGCGCGCCCGTAGAAGAACATGGTACGGGGTGGTACCAGGAGGGGAGATGGAGTAATCTCGCATGAGTCCAAAAGCTCCAGACTTATACAGGAGTTGTGGAAGCCTCCCTGTATTGATGTGGGACGGTGAAAATCATCCAAGATCAGATTTAGGCTATCTAATCTTGTTGCGTGTGATCTGGGATGTCTGATTCGGTTTGGTCCCCAATCATTAGCAGCCGCTGTATATCCTTCACGATTTTGTGCCCCATCCGATCCGTCACGATGAAATCACAGACGTCCGAGTCATTTTAATTCACTGGGTCTCCCATAGTTGTTAGATCATCTCCTCCTCAGAACTCAACTGTCCATCACTTTTAAAAGATGTAGACTCACCTCCACTTCTGGATCAATCTCGGTTAGATCTTAGACGTTCATTTTCCCCAATTTTTCTTCCCCACAACTCCTTCTTATTCCTCTCCATGCGTTGCAGTAGTGGTTTTCTTCCACTTTCTCCTTTTCATTTCTTCCATTCCAGGGACACAAGTGGCCCCTTATTTTTACTCATTTTCCACAAAGACTGACCCTCAGTCATTTTATAAACTGAGTAGGTCTCGAATTCCATGAAAGTGGAATTAAATCTATTTTATATAATGTATAATATAGTTTATATATCGATATCTTGTTGCACCATAACCTCTCAGTTCATTCTCTTATCAAGCCTCCTTCGATCCTTCTCAAGCCTCTCCTTATTCAAATCGGGTAAGGGTCCATTTTTTCTTTCCATGATTTGGTTTGTATTTTTTATATATATACATATAGATATATTTAATTGTATATATATATATATAATATTGAGTATAGGACAACTGATTCCTTCAAAGATGGTGAGTCCTTATTCCTACATGAAGTTTTTAATCCTTAATCATTCAAAGGATGTGTGATGTTTTGTAATTCTAACTAAATTGCAATATAAATTAGTATATATATTGTATATTTTGGTTATACAAATAAATTATAATGCATATGTTTGAAAACCGAACCCTTTTATATCAAATGGTGCATTTTGAAGTTAATGAACCCATGTTGAACTAGTGTTCCTCATATACACAAAACACATAATTGTCATTAAGGGTTTGGTGTAAGTCCCTTAAAAATACCATGTATATTCGGTTATACATTTATATATATATATATATGTAAAAATAATTAGACAAATCTAATTCAGATATTCCAATATTGATGAGGATGAATGGAAAAAGTGTTTTTTGAAGCATTAAAGGTTTTTATTTAAAAATACAAATCATTATATACACTCTAGTGTATAAACGGATTTACAAAATACTAAACCCTAATTGTTTAGTAATTATGGGGAATTCTTTAGTATAATTTTTGGGATTTTCTACCCTTATACACATATGTATGAATCACTTATTTTTATAAATATTATATTGTATTAGGTGTGGTATAATTTCATGATTTTCACTATTAATGTTGGGTATACCCTTGTGATATGTTCAATACAAGCATACCAGTAATAAATTCTTTGGTATCCATGTGTTTAATACCACACATGCAATATTTGGTTCACCTTTTATTTATTTATGCATCCAATGTGTGTTTTATTAATTG
This sequence comes from Viscum album, assembly GCA_963277665.1. Classification (NCBI taxonomy): domain Eukaryota; kingdom Viridiplantae; phylum Streptophyta; class Magnoliopsida; order Santalales; family Viscaceae; genus Viscum; species Viscum album. The sequence goes on along the minus strand of OY728135.1, from coordinate 1,389,182,351 downwards.
GATTTTGAAATTTAGAGTTATCATTTTATATGAAAAAACATGTATTTGTTTTTTGGTGTTTTAGTTTTCACCACATATGCTATAATATGCTTAACATACATGCCATTTATCTTGATATCCATAACAATATTATTATGAATGATTCATGTTTTATATGCTAATACTAAAGAATGTAACCAAACTCAAATGTCCTTTTATGGAATTAATAATTTAAATTATTAAAACTGGTATAAGACACTTTGAATAATATTAAATGATACATTAAATTATTCAAGGTGGTATGAGACACTTGGAATAATGTGAAATAGTAATCCTAGTAATACGAGACACTTTTAATGATAAGTTATAAGTAATTTAATAAATCAAAGTGGTATGAGCACTTCGATTTGGAGAAATGACGAATGCATTGGGCTTATGTACTATTGGGTGCGGTCTGCTTTAGCCCCTCAATGCATCAGTTGGTATAATGAGACAAACTACGGTCCAGGAGCAAGGATTTGAAAAATTTATGATTTAGGGATTTTGGTCGATGCCTTAATCATTAGACGTCTTGGCCGAGGCCTTGACGCAGTTCCGCATATACACATTCCTCATTATGACTATGTAATTTTATTAACCAAAAAAATGTTCCACTATGACAATATTTTTGGTTAAATAGGTTATATTTATGAGAATAAGATTATGTAAAAGCTTATGCCTTATTAATTATTCATCACTCAGAGATTTATCATCCAGTGTATGATTCATAGTAGTAAAGGACGAAATTTAAGTTATTATTTTTATCCACAACTCTTATCATGTCTTACTCTTAGTTATAAATTATCTACTTACATATTCACATGTCATACCCTTTAAAGTTAGAATGACTTTTACACATTATTCTGTACACCATATGATCTGTATGATCATGCTAATAAATGTATCATGTTTCCTTATAACACTTTTAGTATTTCTTGAATTGTGATCTTATAATTCTTAGACAAAGTGTTATGTTATGATACATGTGTTACAACATTCCTTAAGAAAATGTTTTATGAATTATTTTAAAGGAATGTTTTCAACATGTTTTAATTAGTATATTATGTTATTTTAAATCCCCTTACTGGGCATTTGCATGCTCACCCTACATTTTCAATCATATTTCTTTTACATGTTTGGTATATTTAAGTCACTTTGTTCAGTGGTAGCTTTTTAGAGTTTCTTTATCTTACAATTTTCAAAGAATATTAATAATTGAATCAGATTCTATAAGAACTAAACCAAAATGACCCTCTTTAGTGGAACATGTGTTTGTGATTTCAGGCTTTTTTTACAAAAGAACACACCTTGTTTTCAATGAAACTACCCTGGCTCCAGGGTAGTTTGGGGATAGGGCGTGACAGTTAGTATCAGAGGATTGGTTTGGGAAACCATTGAAAACTAGAACAATACTAAAAACATGATTATGTGTTACTAATTACATGATTTATTAAAATTTTCAGATGGTAGATAAAATATGTCTTTTGTCTCTCCCCACTAAGTTACTAGAACATACAATTTTCCAGTCATGTTCAGATACTTACCTACCATTTTTGAACCTATATCTAACCTATAAACGCCTTTATCAAGAGTCTATCAAACAAAATATCCTTCAACTTTATCAAAAATTGATTCACATTTACTATCTCATGTCATAAGTTAAACTTTATTTTTCTGCACACAAAGGAAGTTACTGTGAAGTCCTTTTCTTGTGTTTCACCCTAACTGAGGGTTATCTATCCCAAGAAATGTTTTGGGAAGATGTAGGGGTGGGATACCCCTGTGCAGTCTATATTTTCCAAGTCTTGAGTTTTAGTAGGTATGGGAGGCTTTCCAACATCTGGTTTTTATAAAACCAATTCTTCTGATTGGTCTATCAAAACCATGTTCATTCTGATATCTATGAACTATACACCTCTCATGCCTCCCTTTCAAGGACCTATAGTTCCCACAAGAGTTTGACTCAAGCTGTGAGAAGAGTATCTGGTCAAATGAAATTAAAGAGTTTAAGAATATTTTGGGGATCAATCTAACTAGATGAACCTACTAAAAAAGTCTCTGATGATGGTGGACCTATTAAAGGAGGACGTTGGGAAATCCATAATGGTGTTATGAGAGTGAGCAAGTAGTTATGTAACACCTTGGGTTTATGAACATTGTGTAACTAAGTAACGTCATATGTTTTGATAATTTAACATGCTTTTTTAAATAAAGTCCCTATTTTGATTTGGTTATGCCTTTCTGAATAAAACATCTCTCTTGAAATTTCCAGATAGAAGACATGAGTTCACCAAACAATCTTCTATCACTTCCTTTTGAACATTTGGAAATTATAATTGTCAAGCGATGCTCAAAATAATACCAACCCTATTCAAGCTTATGTTTAACATGAAAATGACATTATAAAGTTCCCTTATTCTCAAATACCCTATGTTTCTTCTAATAATAGAGCTACATTTATATCCATATTGAGGAGGCCCAATTTACAAAGTATAGGAAAAAAGTTAAGTACCACCAAGGTCTTTTCCTTTTTTTCACCTAGTCAAGAAAACTATCCAGATTTGGGAATGTTTTAGAAAGCAGCATTAGAGTGTGACCTTTGGGTGGTCTATCTATTTCATGTTTTAAGTTTTACTATGTACGGAGAGCTCTACGACTTTGATGTTTTCAAGCAAGACTTATTTCGAGAGATTTATAGAGATCTATTCCACTCTCACAACGCTAATCTTTATACCCCCAAAGCCTACTTCTGGAAACCCAAATTCTTTATGCATAGGGATGATCTTTGATTCTCTCAGTGCTTTCAGTGTATTCGGGACAAGGAAGTCGAGGGACTAGTAACCAATCTAGGGATCCACTTGGGCGTATACAGATGATTGACCTCGTTGGCTGACATTGATAGGGGATATGGGAGGTGATGTGAGTATGGTTTTCTAGTGGGTTTTGTACGAATATTTTAGAATTTTGAGGATGAAATTCATTGACGGGGGGGGGGGGATAATGTGATTCCCCAAACATATTTCTCATGTAATAATAATATTATGGTTTTATTTTATTTAATTTTCATGTTATCTGAACAATACATGAAAACTAAAAATGAGATATTTTATTTAAATAAACTCAGAAGTGTTTACATTATAGAAAACATGAAGGAAAAAATACTACCCAAAAAAACATATTAAAAGGTCGATTAAAATTTAAGGGAGACCAACCGATACAAAAAAGACCCCATGCATATAGTAAAGATCTTTCAGATCCATCATAATAAACATTCGTATGGCTAGAGCCACTGCAACCACACTGAGCATTAGTGGTATGACGAGTACCATTTTCACCATGTTGTTTTGAATATGGTACACCCTAATACATGTATATATAAGGCATCAATTCAACAGTATCCCCTTAGGTGTCCATTGAGTTTTTAACGAATATAATTATAGTTGTTGGTCATTCTGTTAGTTTAATTTAAAATATCTAAGTATAATTAGATTTCCAAAATATTTATGTTATGTATTGAAATTATATCTTTAAACATATAAAATCTTTTTATAAACATCAACAAGGATTGTGATTTAATATTTTAGCTAAAATTAGTGTGATTTCAAAATGGGGTATGAATTTAAAATACTTTTCAAATACTTCTAATTTGTTGTATTGATTTTATAAATGTTTTTATTCTTGATGTTTAAAAATATGTTTTGGATTTTGAAATGTAATACTAGTATAAGGGTTTTTAAAACTGTGAATTATAACTTTGTGCTTTATAAAAAAAATGAAGTTATTAGATTTAGTACTTTGAGAATTTGTATTTGTTTGAAGACACCTATATAAGTATATCAAAACCTGTTTTTATATTTAACAAAAATAAATATTTACTTTGTTAAAATTTAGGTGAGTACCCAACCTAGCTGAGGGCCAGCTTAAAGGCATCCCTCTAGACCTCGATGGGAATCACACCCACAACCACCTAGAAATAGCCTAGGGGTGGTGAACAAGTAGGGTGCGTGCAAGGTCTAGTGCACACAGGAGCATATAAACCCCTACAGGCACACAAAGGTGCGTGTGCAAGGAACCAGCGTGTTACCATGCGGGGCGACATGGTGCCAAGGATGGGCGTAGAGTGATCCCATTGATAAACCCGGTATGGGACGGTATCAGGAAGGGAGATGGAGTAATCTAGCATGAGGACGAGAGCTCCAGGCTTATAAATGATCTACGGAAGCCTCACCATTTTGATGTGGGATGACGAAAATCAGTCGGGATCAGATCTGGGCCGTCAGATCTCACCGCGTGCGATCTAGGTCATCTGATTCGGTTTGTTCTTCAATCCTCATCAGCTACGATATATCCTCCATGTTTTTGTGTGCCATCTAATCCTTCATGATCTGATCACATACACCCGAGTTATTTTAATTCATTGTGTCTCCCGTAGTCGTCAGATCATCTCCACCTCAGATCGCTACCGTCCATATATTTTAAAATCTGTGGAATCTCATCCACCACTGGATATATCTCGGTTAGATCTCAACCGTTCATGTTTTTTTTCAGTTTTTCCTCCCCGTGGCGCCTTCTTCTTCCTCTGCATGCACTGCACCAGTTGTTTTCTTCCACATTCTCTTCTTCATTTCTTCCACTCTCGTGACACTAGTGGCCCTATATTGTCACTCATTTTCAACAATAACTCACCCTCGGTCATTTTATAAACCAAGTTGTTGTCTAATTTCATGAAAGTTCCATTAATACTATTTTATAAAATGTATAATATAGTTTATATATTGATATCTCATTTTCACCCTAACCTCTTGGTTCTCCCTCTTCTCAAGCCTACTTCGATCCTTCCTGAGACTCTCCTCCTCATTAAAATCAGGTAAGGGTCCTTTGTTTTTTTTCCATGCTTCAGTTGTGTTTTTTATATCTATAAACATATATATTTATATTTATTTACTTATATATATATATATATAAGGTTGATTATAGGACTACCGATTCCTTCTAAGATGGTGGGTCCTTATTCCTACATGATGTTCTTAATCATTTATCATGAAAAGGATGTGTGATTTTTTGTAATTCTATATAAATTGTAACATACATAATTATATATATATATATATTGTATATTTTAGTTATACACATAAATTATATATGTATATTTTTCCTAACCGAACCCTTTTATATCTAATGGAACATTTTGAATTTAATGAAACCATGTTGTACTAATGTTCCTCGTTTACAAAAAACATGTAAGAGTCATTAAGGGTTTGGTGTATGTCCCTTATATATGCCATGAACATTTGGTTTTATATATATATATATATATATATATATATGTAAAAATAAATTTGGATTCTAAATCTAATTTAGATTTTCCATGATTGATGAGGTTGAATCTAACATGTGTTTTTTTAAAGTATGAAAGGTTTTTATTTAAAAATACGAATCGTTATATACACCCTAGTGAATAAACATATATACAAAACACTACACCCTAATTGCTTTGTAATTATAGATAATTCCTTAGTATATTTTTTGGTATTTTCTACCATTATATACATTTGTATGAATCAATTACTTTCATTAATATAAAATGTTATTAGGTATGGTAGAATTTCAGGCTTTTCACATTTAATATTATGTGTACCCTTGTGATATATTAAACACAAGCATACCGGTAATAAATGTTTAAGAATCCATGTGTTTAATACCCCACATGAAAAATTTGGTATACATTTAAATTATTTATGGATCCAATCCTTGATGAATTTCAATATATGTTTTATTAATAGTATTTTTGTATTTAGGGTTATCATTTTGTGTGAAAAAACTTGTATTTCATTTGGTGTTTTATTTGTCATCACATATGCAATAATCTGCATAAAATACATGTCATTTATTTTCATATCCAAAATAATATTGTGATGCATGATTCATGTTGTATATTCTAATACTAAAGAATGTAATCAAACTCATATGGCCTTTTATGTTATTAATAATTTGAATTATTCAATGTGGTATGGGACACTTTGAATAATATGAAATGAGAAATTAAAAATTTCAAGGTGGTATGGGACACTTTGAATAATGTGAAATAAGAAACCAAGTAGTATGTGACACTTGGAATGATAAGTGGTTAGTAATTTAATAAATCAAAGTGGTATGGGCACTTTTATTTAGAGAAATGAAGAATGCATTTGACTTATTTACTGTCGGGTGGGGCCCACTATAGCCCCTCCATGCATCGGTAGGTCTCATGAGAAAAACTACGGTCTTAGAACAAGGCCATGAAAAATTTATGATTCATGGATTTTGGATGAGGCCTTAATGATTGGACTTCTTAGCTGAGGCCTTGACGTGGTCCCACATATACACTTTCCTCATCTTGACTATGTAATTTAATTACCCAAAAGAATGTTTGACTGGTAGAATATTTTTGGTTAAAGAGATTTGGTTTATGATAATCAGTTGAAGTAAAAGCTTATGTGTTATTATTTATTCAGAACTCGGAGATTTATCAGCCAGTGTATGATTCACAGTTGTAAAGGATGAAATTGATGTTATTATTTTTATGTGCAACATATATCATGTCTTACTCTTCGTTATAAATTATCTACTTTCATATTCACATGTCACACCCATTAATGTTTAAATTAATTTTACATATTATTCTGAACACCATATGATATGTACGACCATGCTAATATATGGATCAGGTTTCCTTGTAACTCTATTAGTATTTCTTGAATTGTGCTCTTATAATTCCTAGACAAAGTGTTAAGATATAATACATGTATTACAACACTCCATAAGAAAATGTTTTATAAATGATTTTAAAATAAGGGTTTTAAAAGGTTTTAATTGGAATATTATGTTATTTTGAAACCCCATACTGGGAATTAGTATGCTCACCCTATGTTTTCAATCTTTTTTCTTTTACTGTTTTAGTAGATTTAAGTCACTTTGTTCGGTGGAAGCTTTGTGGAGTTTCTTTTATCTTTTAGTTTTGAAAGAATTGTGATAATAGTATTTTATTCTCATGGACCTAATCCAAAACCACCCTCTCTAGTGGAACATGTGTCTATGATTATAGCCTTTATTTTTATAAAAAAACCATGTTTTCAATGAAACTACACCAGCTTCGGTGCAGTCTGGGGCTGGGTCGTGAGATTGAGGCTGCTGAATCATGGTTAGAGGCCATGTTTTTTTATCTTAGAGCATCTGGAGATGCCTCCAAAGAGGAGGGTGAATATGGATACGTACATGCTATGAGGTTCCATCAAGAGATGGTGGGATGTGATCTCACAGGAGGGACCCTAGCTGGTTATGTTGTGGGATGAGTTCCAGTATAACATCTACGATTACATCTACTCGGAGACTTTGAGGGATGATTTAGCCTGAGAGTTCATGAGTTTGGAGTAGGTTACTCTCTCAGTCATGGTGTATTATTCTCGATTCATAGAGCTGTAGTGCTTCACACCCATTCTGGGGGGTGATGAGGTATTCCTAGTGATGACGTTTGAGGATGGTCTCAGGCATGACATCTAATCTCTGGTGAACATCTTCAGGTTGAATTTAGTCACCTATATTGTGAACCAGGCACTGATCACATAGCGAAATCTGAAGGATTCTAGACCTGTGATCCAGGACGGCTCCACATCCAAAGTTGGTACCCCTCTTACTGTAAGTAGGAAGAAATACCGGGAGTCTATGTGTGGAGATCCGAGAAATTAGGATACTTCTTCATGTAGTTTGGTGGTGTGATACCAATGTCAGAAGAGCGATCATACAAGGCCACATTTCCCAAGAGACCCAGTAGAGTGATGATCTAGGGGAAATGTGGGTACTTTTCCGTGGTTCTGTCTGTTTTTCTCACCAGTAGCTGGTGTTCAGAGTTCTTCTATGACTCTGCATTCAAGGGCATCACCACCACATTCTCATCAGTCTCGGAACTGGAGTTCTTCCAGCCATTCAGGCGGTGGAGGAGGTCACGGTCATGGTCACCAGTCAGAAGGCCTTCAGTGACAACAGGGTACATTAGCTCCATGTGGTCAGGCAGGGTCACATGGCTGTGGTATAATCCATACATTTGTAGTGGAGTATTCCCAGAAGGATTAGGATCCTGGAACATCTATAGTTAGAGTTATGATCCTAGTTTCTTTAGTGTTATCTTCATGAACTTTTCGTTACATGGGATTCCCATAGATTTATACTTGTTGTTGTTGTGGAGAGCCTTGGGCTCTGTATCTTTACTTCAGTGGATGTCTTGATGCTAGACACTATGTTGTCGAAAGGAATGGCTATTTTATGTCAGTGCACTGAGTTCCCTCTTGTGTTTGGTGGGTGTCACTTCTTATGGGACCTCTATGTCATAGAGATGACGGTCTATGATGTCATTCTTAGAATGGACTAGTTAGTTACCTTCCAGGGTATTGTCTACAGATATTGCTCTAGGGTGAGTTTCATATCACCAGAGGGTGATTTTTTCTTATATAAGTGCGAATGGGCTATCCAGGTGAGAAAAAATGAGCCTGAGCATCATGGTATGGGAGGAGTTAAAGCCTAGATTTCTAGTTTATATCTGGATGACCAGGAGACTTCACAGATGGAATTTACTCCAGTGGTGGATCATTTCAGGGATGTCTTCCTAGAAGAATTTTCAGGATTTCCTCCAGAGCGAGAGGTATAATTTTCTATTAATCTTGTTCTAGGGGTGGAACCAGTGCCTATTCCTCCTTAAAGGATGACTACACTACAGTTATGAGAGCTCAAGATGTAGTGGGAGGAGTTACATGAAAATGGTTTCATTTGAACCGGTACTTCTCCTTGGGGTTTTCCAATCTTGTTTACAAAGAAGGTAGATGGTACCCTAATACTTTGTGTGGATTATCATAAGATGAACCAGTTTACTGTAAAGAACCATTATCCCTTGCCAAGGATTGATGAGCTGTTTGATTAGCTTCGAGGATCCAGAGTGTTCTCAAAGATCGATTTGAGATCCATTATCATCACCTGTGCGTTAGACAGTCACATATACCCCATACATCCTTTCAAAGTAGGTATGGTCTATATGAGTATGAGGTTATGCCATTTAGTCTCCTGAACGCACCTGCAATTTTCATGGCACTAATGAATTGTTTGTTCTATCCATACTTGGATTTTTTTCATGGTAGTCTTCGTGGATGATATCTTATTGTCCTCTCACACTCGACACGACCAGGTCACACATCTTGGGATCATTTTGAGTATACTGAGATTTCATCAGTTACATTATAATCTCTCAAAATTCACTTTTGTATGTACTAAAGTCACTTCTTGGGTCATGTCATCTCAGAGATAGAAGTGTCAGTAGACCCATAGAAAGTAAAATTTGTAGTTTCTTGGGGGAATCTGAAGAATTTCCTTGGGGTATGGAGTTTTCTAGAGATGGTTGGATACTACATACATTTCAAACATGGATTTTAATGCTTACTTACACCACTAACATGCCTGACTCATAAGGGTGTGAAGTACCTGTTGACTGATTCCTATGATTCATCTTTTCAAGAGCTGAATGAGAGGTTGACTTCAGCACCGATACTAGTTTTTTCATAGTTGGGAAAGATTTATATAGTTTAATGTGATGTATTCAACATCGGTCTGGGATCAGTTCTTATGCAAGGAAAAGGAGTTGTTGTGTATGGGTCTTGGCAGTTGAGGCCATCTGAGAGGAATTACCCAACACAAGATCTTGAGTTCACTGTAGTTGTTCATTCATTACATTGATGGAGACATTATCTTTTGAGAGCATATTTTTTCGTTTTCACAAATTAAAAATGTCTAAAATATATCTTTACATAGCGCAATCAGAATTTGAGACAACAAAGGTGGGTTTAGTACCTTCAGTATTTTGATTTTGAGGTTGCTGACACGCCTAGGAATGTAAAAGTAGTGGATGATGTATTGAGCATGAGGACTTAGATATAGGTAGTTCAAGAGTCCATTAGTGAGTGGAAGCTTAAGTCTCTGTTCTATGAGATGCATTTGGAGGTGCATGACAGACATGTGAAAATATTTCTTTTGTCTGTGGTTGTTACCTCCAATCTACTTGATTGAGTGTGAATGAGGCAGCTATTAGATTCTGAAGGCCTAGTTCAACAGGAGGGTTTGTAAGGAGAGGACCCTATTCCTAGATGGACCTTAGGCAAACATGAGATCTTTAGATTTCATTGGTGCATATGGGTGTCAACAGAAATATGCAATCAGATGATGTGGGACATTCATTCCTCAGTTTGGGATGTTTATCCTAGTGTCACAAAGATGTATCGAGATCTGTACTGTCATTATTGGTGGTCAGGTAATAAGATAGATGTTGCAGGGTTTGTCATGAGGTGTTCTATATGTCAGCAGGTGAAGGTGGAGAATCAGCGACTAGAAGGGCTTCTATAGAGATTAACCATTCGTGAGTGGAAGTTGAATGATGTCACAATATATTTTCTGACAAGTTTTCTGAGGTCGCCTCAAGGTAATGATGCAGAATGGGTTTTCATTGAAAGACTGATGAAGGTTTCTCACTTATTTCCAAACAAGGATAACTTCAGTGTTGAGTATATGGGAAGGTTGTACATCTGAGAGATTGTATATTTATATGGAGTTATAAACTAAATTGTCTCAGACAGAGATTCCCATTTTACTTCTTGGGTCTCGTAGGGACTACAAAGGGCTTTGGGTACATAAGTACTTCTAAATATAGCTTATCACCCCCAAACAGATGTCCAGTTTGATCATACAATTTAGGTGCTAGAGGACATGCTTCGAGCATGCGTCCTATATTTTGGAGGTTCTTGATAGAAGCACATACATCTTATGGAGTTTTCTTACAATAATATTTTTCAAGAAACTATTACGATCGCAATATATGAGGAATTGTATGGTAGGCCATTCTAATCACCCCTATGTTGGATGGCGGTAGGAGAGGCATCAATATTGGGACATGATCTTGTTCAGTAGACCAAAGAGCATGTGGATTTGATTCGGAAAAGTATGACTACTGCACCGTCACGACATAATTCTTACGCTGATCAACAGAGACGACCTCTAGATTTCAAGTTCGAATATCAGGTTTTCTTGAGTGTCACACTGAGGTTTAGACATAGGAGGATAATGATATAGTGTAGACTTTCACCAAGATACGTTGGAACATTTGAGGTTGTGTAGAGAGTCAGGCTAGTTTTCTATCAACTGAAGTTACCTCAGAGGTATTGGACTATGCATAATGCCTTCCACGTTTCTCTGCTACGACGTTATTTCTCAGACCGGTCCCATGTTTTTCAGCCCGAGGTGGTTTAGTTGGAAGTGGATGAATTGTTTGAGGAGGATACTATTCATATTGTTGATCATAGTGTGAAGGTTATCTATGGTAATTCTATTCCTCTAGTATGAGTGTTATGGTAGCACGAGCATGTAAAGGACGAGACATGGGATAGGGAGACCGATGTATGATCACAGTGGCTGGAGCTGTTTGAGGATTCTTCTTCAACGTCACCTTGCTAAGGAAATTTAGGGAAAAATTTCATTAAGGGGGAAAGTTTGTAAAAACCCAGACCTTCTTTTCAGGTATGAGTTTTCTTTTCTAGGGTTTTTGAGAAAAAATAAGAGAATCTAAAAATTTAATGAGTACACGTCGTGTAATTTGGAGTAAACACCCTGTATCCGTTTGCCGCAGGTGACCATGTACATTCTGTGTAACGGCTGAGTACATGGTCATGTTGGGTGACCTGAAGATCGCCAAAAGTGGGGTTCAGTTAAGGAAAGTAAAAACTATGTACTTTTAATGAACATGTAGTTTACTTTTCTTCTTAATGGTTATATCGGACTGGGGTCGCGTATCGTTCCAAGAAAACACTTATTCTCAACTCATCTCATCCAAGAGTTACCGAGGATAAAAAATCTTCTCCAAGACCCCAACCCACCATCTGTTCTTTGATTCCACTATCACTGATTGCTTTGGAATCACCACGATGAGTTATTCCTTCTAAAGCCTCATTTCCTGATTTCTCTCATTTCGTGAGATATCCTTTGTTAAACTGTTTTGGTATTTCTGTAGATCTACCACATTCTAGGTCGATTCAAGGGGTGATGCTAGAGGATATCGATCGTAAAACACCGAGGTAGGTGGTTTGTTTCTTTTCATAGTTAGTATTTTAATTTTATGTGAAAAAGTGACCAATACCATAGAGCGGGGTATTGCGTATTTAGGGATTTTGGCCCTGTTAATTCATCTTATGAATTATGTGCCTGATTAGAGGTTTTTTTATTTTGAATAGGGTTATTTTCCATGTTATGGATGTGTTTCACATTTTTTTGATATTGACCATTTGTTCTAGCTTTTTCAGTTAGGCTTCTTACTTTACTTGCCTATTATTGTGAGGATGGAGTGATTTAGTTGATTTTGTTATAGGATTTTAGCTGTTTATCCAAGTAGTTCTTGAAAGCTGTTAGCTAAGTAGTTATTAAGGTTTACTTTGGATATTGAACATCATTGTGAATGATTGACTTACACAAGGCTATTGGAACCTAGTGTAGTTAGACCATAGAAGGAATGGATGTTGAGGGATTCCCCATAGTGTCTATTTACTTTCACATTACAAGACTATATGGGGGGATGGATGTGATTCCTCCATGAGAGTGTCTGCAGTTCCTCATTGTGAGACTAAAGGGGAATTGGACATTGAGTGATTCCCCAGAGTGTTTGTATTTTACCAATGAATAAACATAGGGGGAATAAATAGTGACTACTTCCTCAGAGAGTCTTTTCTTGAGACCAAAGGGGTAAGACCATGTGAGCTACCCAGGGGGTCGTTATACCGTTGTATAAGTTGAACCATAGGGTTTAGGCTTCGAAAACATACCCATAGGGTTACTTGAGATTTTTTGGTTGAACCAGAGGGGATAGGTTTTGCATAAATTTTATAGGGTTACTTGTTTTGATCAGTTTATTTCTTTTTATATGAAAATGAATGCAATTTAAACTGTAGGATTGTTTACTTTTGAGTACTTCCATATTTACGGATTCATTTTTCTTATTCCATTCCAAATATATTCACTGACTATTAGAAAAACATCTTTCGATGGTTTCCTACTATGATTTTTCTCACACCCTATTTTGGTCATGATTTTGGGCCCAAACAGATTATATTACAGCAGGTATTGATAAGGTAATGCACCCTTCTATGTCAGGTACTTGACTGTTGTGGAGCTAGAGAGCATATAACCAAGCTGAGTCTTGTGATGATATTGAAGTTTATTTGTTTAATTGTACTTAGGTATAGTACTATATTCCATCATTGTGACTTGTTTGAATACTTTCATAGACATATCTATCATGTATCATTTATATATGTTCTCTAGTTATTTATTTCTTTCAGTATTTCTCTTTTTTACTTACTGAATGTTATTACTGCTTCGACCATTGTATATATGTTTATTTCGGATGTGTTACTCTGCCAATGAAAGAATAGATTCCCCATTATCACACCCAAGGCCCTCACTGGAAGTCACCATCCTTTGGAATTTAAGGAAATGTAGTTGAGGCCATGTGACCATCATGGTACGAGGCACCTCTTGGAAGCACCTGGAACAAGGATCTTACAGCTTGGGGTAGTTCTGGCTTGAGCTTGGTTTGGTTGTGTCATGAATGTTTTCATATTTGATAAGTTCATTCATTTGGATGTAGTTTGGAGTTTTCCTCATATAAGGAATTCATTTGGGATTACAGAAAAAATGTTAATGTTTCTCAATTGTAGGATCCATGTTAGGGAACCTAGTGTTGGTACAGTGGATAATGTAACCATTAAATATGAACTTGGATATATATTTGTTGTTTTGAAACATCATAAACATTGGTTTCTGGAATCATTAGTACATCCATAATATATGACTGGGTCTTTTTTACTATCCTTTATGAGTAAGCTCTATATGTATATAAATATGCTCATTTGACCATTGTATATCAAAATTAAATATTCATGATGCCTTCATGATTAAAACCATCAAGGTTACTAATACCATATCATGATGATGATCCGAGGATTGACGAGGCCTTAGTTTAAGGGACATCGTGTGACTTCATTCCACTTGGTAGATAGGCAGAAGCACTCCCATTTTTTGAGTACTGGAACATACCAGCGAAGTAGTCGAAGGATGCATACAGTCATAGTGAACTCCCAGAGTTATGGCACTAGAGGACACTAAGGTTCTATTGTGAGCTAGATCTCTAAGTGGCAAACGGTTCTCTAGATTAGGTGATCCATTATTTCAGGATAATTCGTACATCCACTTTTCAGGTGGTTTCACTAGAATCCATCCACTTCCATGGACATTCTGGGAATTATTTTGAGTCTAGTTTCAAAGATTCATGACGACTCGACTCTATCATAGAAAAACTTCCACCATATATTATGGGAGGAGTACTACCCCTCATTCCTTTAATATAGATCTGATTAAGGTGCTTCTATAGATTCATCATGGAGGGATTCTAATAGACATGTATTCAATGGGGTTTATAGGCCATACATGGTACACCCTCAAATGATTTAGTAGGGATGATTATAGGCAAACAAGATTGAGTAGGGACTCTTCAAAGATATTAGTTATAGTTTAGTACCCTTGTGCATTACCACATATGTCGGGGTGTTAGAGATGGATATAGAGATGGGAACCTTCCTATAAAAGGGATTCTAGGAAGGTACATATAATAGAGGGTGTTATATGGTTGAGTCATCTATAACAGCTTGTAGATGCTAGTCAGAAGGATCTCAGTGCAAGAGACCTCCCCATAACCAGACTCGGGGACATGGTCATACGTAATAGGGATGATGTTGAGTACCAGGGTAGCCTAGATAGTGGAAATGTTATGCATGTGACAGATGAGGTCACATGGTGTGTGACTGCCTAACCATATGTTCTGAGGAGTGTATCTAGACAGAGTAAGTACATCCATGATATAGGTATCATCTTGATCACAGATCTCCAAGGAAAGAGAATGGTGTCCCACAGTGATGGGGAGCTAGAAGAAGTTTTGGTGTAGCTCTATGAGGAGGAGATGTTTGGTGGTGGATGATTTTATGATACCTTCAACAACTACCACTAGGAAGGCCACATCAGGCTCAAGGATCTAGAAATTAGAAACATGGATAACTAGAGGAAATATATGCATATGAACTCACACAAATGTGTTGATTAAAGGAATGATAAATGTTTTCTCTATTCTTGATTCAGTATTAATATATACAGGGTTGATTAATTTGATTATTTCATTACTCATGGTGAGAATTATGAAGATCACAATTGGGGATTTATCCAAGAAACATTGTTTTGAGGTTCATACTAGGAATATACCTTCTATATACTTTATATTCTGGTAGTGCGAGCTAGCGCATGGTGGAGAGAGGTTCACATAAGACATTTTTATTATCATGATAGAACCCTATGACATCATCATGGGTATTTATTTTTTCCCATGATCTGAGACTACATTTTGTCTCCCTATAGATGATTCAGATGCCTTCGTACTGAGGGGATGTGATTATCTTTTTCGGGGGAGATAGATTTCACGGTGGGATGAGTGGGGTTTTTGAGCATGAGGCTACATCTCATTACCCATTATTTGTAAAGTGTATCCCCTAGTAAAGTATGATCTTTAGGCAACTGGATTCCTATATTTGTGGAGGATTTTATGGATGTATTCCTTGAGGACATTCTAGTAGTACCTTTGTGGGGGGAGATAGAGTTTTTTCAACATTCGCAAATGGAACAATCTAATATCTTCTTCATAATATCATAGGGACCCTAATGAGATTCGTGAGATGTGATTATTGTTGGAGGAACATCGAGGGGAGTGATTTATTAGACCCAGTGTGTCTTCCTGGGAAGCTTTGGTGTTATTTGTGAAAAAATAAAGATGATTTCCCATGGTTTTGTGTAGATTATAATTGCCTAAATAATGAAACATTAAATAAAAAGTTCACCTTCATGGGGATTGATGACCTCTTTGATCAGTTGTGAGGTGCAAGTTGGTTCTCAAAGAGGGGTCACATGTATAGATACCACTAGCTGAGTGGTCACGAGGTTTATATTTTGAATCTATATATCTGATTTCATTATGGACTCTATGTCTTCCAAGTGATGCCTTTATGTGTGAAAAATTCCCCCACTATGTTTTTAGATTTTATGAACCAGATCTTATAACCATACTTGGAACAGTTTTCTGTTGTCTTCATTAATGATATTCTCAAAAACTCTATGTTAAAAAAGGTTCATGCAGAGCACTTGAGGATGGTCCTATATTTTTGTATGGAGCACCGACTTTATGGTGATCTATACAAGTTAGAGTTCTAGATCTATGAGGTTCAAATACTAGGGAATGCAATTTATGATTGGATTAGTAGTGGACCCAGTGATGATCAATGCAGTTCTTGATAGGGATCCCCCAATGAGTCAGTTGTTATTGTGGAGTTTTATTGGATTTCTGGGGTACTAGATAAGGTTTTTTCTAAACATGTCTAGGACTAAATCCAAATTTACTACCCTGACATAGAAAATGATTTTGTTTACCTAGATTTAATAGTTACAGAGGGCCATTGAAGAGTTGATGTTGAGGATGAAAAGAGCTCCATTTTTTGAGACAACTAGAAGATGACATGGAGTATGTGGTGTATTATGATTCCTCAAAATAAAGAACAAGTTCTGTGTTGATGAAGTGATAGGTATTTACTTCATATGGTTTATGGCAGTTGAGACCTCAGGAGAAATACTATGTGACTCATGACCTTGATATGAAAATGGTAGTCTTCTCTCAGAGGATGTGGATGAACTATATTTTGGTAGAATGTTATTTTATCATTAAAAATATTATATTATTATTTATTTCATAATGAAAAATGACTCTAACATTAGATATATGAGTTTGTTAAAGTTCCAGTAGGACTATGAATTTGATATTGTTTTTACTTTGTGGTAAGGTCATCATTGGGGAATATTCCCTTAGCATGAATTCCTATGATCATTTCATGTTGGAGCCATTAGATTAGTTGGCTTCTTTGTAACTAACCCTATGTGAGAAGGAGGGTCAATATTTTCTTCAATCGATGGTGTTGAATCCTCTGAATATTTAGTGTGTGAGTCAGTTCAAGAAGGGAGATATTGACTATGGTGTGTTGTGTGGCTAGATATCCTCAAGAGAATCACCTAGAGGATTTTATGAAAAAGTGAATCATTTCATCATTCTTCAAGGGGAGTATGGTAATTTGAGTCATAATGTGAGAGGAATTGATGAGGTAGATTCATACATATCCTTTTTCCATGATTCCTAGTGTGTAGAGTATGTACAAATACATTGAGAAGTAGTTTTTACATGCTAGAATGTGAAGAATCACGGATGATTTCAACTCAGGGTGCCACACCTCTCAATATTTGAATGGCGAGAAGGTTTATTGTATCCCCTTGAAATTATAGGGTTGAAATGGGATGACATATCCAAAGAAATTTTGATTGGGATTTCAAGGATATTGAGAGACCATGACACAATCTGGGTGATAGTTGACTGACTCTGAAAATTGTCACACTTCCTTTCTATCAAGGAGTAAAATTTGGTAGAGATTTTAGTCATTTGTACACACAATAGATGGTTTTCCTTTGGGGGGTTACCTCAACTATTTTCTCTAACCATGATACGTGGTTCACATCATGGTTTTTGAGAGGCCTGAATGAGGCATTCAGGACCTACATGAGGATGAGTACAACCTTTCACCCCTAGACATAAGGGAAGATCTAGTGCACTATCTGTGTGTAGGAGGATATGTTGAGGGCTTGTGTGATAGAATTATTATAGACCAGGGAGGATCACTTTACATTGGTAGAGTTTGTGTAAAATAATAGGTACCACTTTACCATCTACATGGTACCTTTTGAGTCCAAATATTATAGAGCTTGTTGGTCACCCATATACTGGATTGAGATGGGAAAGGAATATCTTTTTTTTCAATAGATTTTGTAGGTTATGATAAATAATTACTAGGTTTTCTATGAGAATATGAGGATTTCCTAGAGCATGTACAAATCTTACGCATATTAACATCGTAGGCCCTTGGAGTTCGAGCGGGGATACCTTGTTTTACTAACAGTCTAACATGAATGAGGATTACAGAGATTTGGTAGGGGAAGAAATATTTCCCTAAGGTTTATTACGCCATTTGAGATATTACATAGGTTTGGTGAGGTTAATTACCACCTCTCCCCACCCCCACATTCAAAGGGGGTTCATGATGTCTTCTATTTGGTTCAGCTGATGAGATATGAGTTTGAACCTATGTAAATTATTGATTAGGTAATGTTGGATATCATGGATGGTTCCACTTTTTTGGAGGACCCAGTGGTGAAAAATGATAAGAATGTGATTACCCTTCATGGATGGACTATTCCATAGATTTGTGTGTTGTGGCAGTATAAGAGCATGCTGAAGATCTCCTAAGAGCAGAACAGACTGATGAGGGCTTAATATACAGAGCATTTTGTTTAGTTTTTTTCTTTTGGAGGAAGATAATTTTTATATAGTGAATAATTTATAGAAACTCTTTTTAATTGAAAGACTTTGAAATATATATTGAAATATTGTTAGATTCATGCGCCTAGTTGGAGCGGAATTTCCAAACCCAGTATGCCTAGAATTAATTTTATAAAAATATAAAATAAATTTTATATTAATGACACTCATTCTATTAATGAAATTTGATAACCCTTAAATGGAATATAAAATTCAAAATATGATACCATATATGAGTATTGAGTGTGATGTTTTACCTAACCTTGACCTAAAATTTGTCGGCGAGGGTCGTTCTAATAAAACAACTGTTAGTGGGTGTGTTTGGTGGATTATTTAATTAAATATTTAATGAAATAATTAAACACCTAAAAAATAATTCCTTTTATATAATACATGTTATGGTTGATATCTAGGGTTATATTTGTAACCATTGGATCATTGGGATGAGTGTTATATGACCTCTAGTGTCTAATCAAAATCAGATGACAATGAAACTCCATATCTAGGATAATTGAGGCACAGAAAGCAGAATTAATTCCCTAATTTTTTGTAATGAAAATTATTCATATAAAAACAATAAAAATTGAGTTATGACTAATAAATATTTTTATTCTTCCACATTTTATTAAAAAAATCATCATGATAATATTGTTTTATTATTCTACGTTCAAATTTAACCTTTTAATAAGACCATTAATATATTTTAAATTATGTATTTAGTTTTTCACACCCAAGAATGACAATATATATTAGTTGGACAAAAATATTTGGATAATGATTGTTTTACATCTATTTATTGTGATTTTCCCCCAATGTTCTTCCCATTATTCACAAATTGTCTTACAGAGACTCGATTTGACATTTCATTATGGGATCAAGCCTGTTCAGTCCCTGAGATTCATGGAGAACACATGTGAAAAGAATGTTTTGTTGAATAAGGGAAGGATTTAGAGGATTTACAGTTTGAGGAATATTTCTTGGTGGATCCAGGATCCTATGTGGAGATGGCATGACATGGGAGGTGAAGGAGGTGCCTACAAGAGTTGAGAAGGTGAATCAAAATTCCATTTTACATTCAATGGATAGATGGAAATGATGAACGGAGGCTCCCCCATTGATTTTTAGTATACTAGATGTGTGATTCATAGTTTAATAGGTGAATATAAAATTCTAAGCAATGGATCATTGTTTCTGGGGAAAATGAGATTACATGGTGTGTGATGGGATGAACACATTTAATGTAGTACACTTATGGATATAACTCTTGGGTTTTTTAAAAATGATAAGGATCACATGTTGTCTGACTAGGTAACATGTAATATCAATATACCCTATTAGATAGTCCATATATTTGATAACATGGGTTGGACCTCGTATAAGATGACTTATCATGTACTGATGTACACAGACACAATAAACATTACACGAACACGACTAGGAGCAAGGGAAGGAGTATGGGTCTCTAAGGAATGTAATTTAGTCCCCTTGCACATCATGTTGGGATATATGGTAAGTGATCTAGGTATCAATAAGGATATGTCTTGGTAGTGTAATGGGTCCACATTCCATGTGGATCTCCTTACACATAGTGCACCCCTACTTTCTTTTTGAAGAAACATCTAACTCACATATCTCATTCATTTGGACTCAGATTTTGTCCCACAAGTAGACTATCCTAATTTTTTCCACATAGAACAATATAGTATCCTTTTAAGTGTATGTTATGATATTATTTCATAGGTTCTGCTCGTGTATCTTCCTTAGTTGATGCTCATTGACGACAGAAATTGGGCATTATCAAATAGTGGTGCACTCCCCCCTCCCCACAACTATGGAATTAGAAGCATGTACTCTTATACCGAGTGGTTCCCCCAATGGATTTAGGGATAAATTTATCCATATACTAATTGTTAACCCTTATAGAATTAAGGTGTGGGTCCTCTATCTACTTAATGGTACCCCCTATGGCATTAAGGAGTGTTTACCCTTTACACAAGGTGGTAACCCCTATCGCATATGGTGCATGTCCAATATATACTTGGTGATACCCCCTATGGAATTATGGAATGTTTTTTCCTTACATAGAGTATTACCCCTTATTGCACTGAGGAGTGGTTCATACATACACTGAGTGGAAACCCTATCAGATAGGGCATAGTTCCTCTATATACTGAGTGATACCCCGAATGGGATCGGGCTTGGGTCAACCATACACTGAAAGGAACACCCTGAGGCACTAGGGTGTATGTTCTATATTCACAGATTATTCATCCTTCGCTATGAAACATAATGATAAAGAGTTGGACCTCCCCATGATCACTTCTATGGAAAGACTTGCGGGAAGCTATGCATCATTAATGAACCCTTGGAATGGATGGAAGAATCTTGGTTTGGGCTGGTATGTGAGATAAAGACCCCCTTTCTCTCTCATTTGGGATTATTTTGTTGAGATTATACATATATATTTGTAACCATGTAATTTTCTTTTGTTACACTCTTTATTTGGGTTTAAATTGCTAATTTATATCATGTCTCTTACTACTACCCCTTCATCTTTCAGAGCATCCTACTGAATATGTATATACTGACCCTTGAATGGGATTTTCATGCACATGTTATGTCCTATATAGATTATAAAAAGGTCAGTGAAATTACATATGAGAATATGGATATTGTGGTTTAATAAACCACACATATTTTTCTAATATTTTAGATTTGGAGATAGGATATCTCAACATTTTAATTTTCTAGATTTTTCAGGTTGGGACATTTTTCTGGTTGGGTGTATATTTTTCCCTATTAATTTTAAGTTTACACTATTGTACCTTTTTACTCACTAGAGGTTTAACATTCATGGTTTATTCTATATATTTTTTAAATTTTATTTTTATTCCACTTCACTTCTGTGTGGATATGGTTGGGTGTGTGTGTGGGTAATGGTATACATGGAAAACACCTCTAATTCTTTTTATGCCTTTCAGGGCATGTTTCCACCCCATGGACTATAAATATGGGCTTGGGATAGTTGCATATCAAGAATTTTGGGGTTATTTTAAACATTTATATTATTATATACTATCATATTATAACATTTTACCACTTGTTTGATAATATTATTTCATTATTTTCATTGTTTCGAGTGTTAATTGACTTGTTTTTTAATACATGTTTTGTCATGGAATTTACTATTCTTGTGTATAGGATATAGTTACATCATGTATAAAATTATAATAATGTTATAAATATCATATTGAATCATTATATACATTTTTATAAACATTATCAAAATTTGAATATGTGAAATGAATCACATTTTTGTGTGGAGATAGTCGGTCATATATGCAAACGAGCAACATAATCATTCTCTTGATGGGTGAAATAGTAATGAAGTTGATGATAAATAATTTTAACTAATAAAAAACATAAAATATTTGTTTTATATATTCAATATTTCTATTATTATGACTATACATGTGATTTGGTGATGGAAGTCAAATTACATCAGTCTGTGATGTGGTAGTCCATCGTACACATGAGTGATAGCTATGAATCCCATTTGATGGAGAAGGATATAGATAATAAATTTGATATCAAAATAATAAAATATCATTATATATAAGATATTTGTGTTATTATATTAGATGTTTAAATATATAATTGAAGGTGATAAAGATGGAATAAATTCATTAAGATGATTACATTCTCCAAGAGATATATTGTTTAGATGTACTCTTAAAGACTCTAAGGTTGGAATTTTTGGAAGTATAGAAGCTATAGAATGTATCTAAGGATTATGGGGATATATATTTGTAGCTATATTTCTAGAAAAGTGGTTTTATAGGTGGGAATTATTTAGGGTATGGAGTTCCCTTTTTCAATTGTGGAGGAGTGAAGATATTGTAAAAACATGAAACCATTCCTTAATTGGTAATCACTCGCACCCAAAGTTCTTAGAATTTAGATAAATGATTGAGTGGGTTGAATTATTGGTTAAGTGACAACTCCGATGAATAAAAATAATTTTTTAAACATGTTATTCCCTTATCATCTATGTTTACAAACTTCTACCATTTTATGTTTTCCCATAGAAACAAGTTTTTTAACCTAGATAATTTATCAATTAAGAACAAAAAAAATATTATCCTTATTATATGTATTTGAAAAATTTATTCTAAATATGAAATAACATTTATAAAATAGTAATTATATTAGTGTATACAATTAATTTTATCATATGCGCATGTAACAAGAAAACCCATGTTTTAACCTTCTCCGAATTAATTAATTTATACCATTTTTACTAAAAAATATTACCAAAAATTAAAATAACATTATTAGATATTTTTAGTTATTTTTATAAAAAATTTGTAATCGATTTTATTAAATTAAATTATGATAAAAATTATAATTAATTTTGAAAAAAACTGGCATATCGTGTCATGTAATAGTTTTTCATGGATTTTTTTACAGACATAAGAAGATGGTCACTTCAAAGTTTCATTTTTTTTATTATACCAGAAAAAATACCAATCAAAACATGGAAAGATATTACAAAACATGTTTAGGGTGGCATAAAATAATGGAGGCCAAGCTGGTCCCATATAATCATGTTCACCAATTACAGATTCATTTGAACAGAACTAGAAAAACAAAAAATGTTAGTAAATTTATCAGAAACTGCCATGGATGCCATGTATTCAGATACTTTATTACCTTCACACCATGTATGAATAAAATATTTGTTTTTTCTACCGAGTCTATCTATACACTTCTTAATTACATAATAAATCGATCATTGAGGAGAAATCTTACCATTCATTGAGTCCTGGGTGATCTTGGAATCAGTTTCAATTTTACAAAGAGATAAATTCTGTTGAGTTCACAACAAGATACATATATTCATAGACTTTCCCTATTCTTGGACAGAACTCCCCCTCTTATATGATGTGGTAAACGCAAGAATAATGCTTCCACTACCATCCTGATCAACACCGCCACCTATGATGCTTCAACCAATGCAAGATCCATCAAAGTTAAGTTTTAAGATTGTGTTAGGAGGTAACCAGTGAACCCAGTTCCCTCTTATCACCTACCCTGAAGGGGATAATATAGAAATGTATGGCTTCATGTTCCTCAAGGAATGAGTATCACTTGGAAATTTTTAGCACCTAACCAAGTCGATTTGAAAAAATCTTGTCTTCAATATAATAGACCTAGCCGTGGAATGAATACCCTCAAAATGTGAATTATATCTTCCCTTCCAAGTACCCCAACACCCTGCACTAAGAATCATAGCTCTAGATATCTTTTATGGACCTCCACCATTCAAACCATGAATCCATTTATCTAGAAAATAAGTTTTAGTAGAAAAAGAGCCTATGAAATTTGTGAAATCACTAAAACAACTCCAACCAGCCCTGGCCTATTCACTCTCAAAGAAAAAATGATTAGAGTTCTCATCTTTATTCACACCACAAAAATGACCTTTAGAAACAAGATTAATGACCCTTCTTTTCACATTCTCATCCATGGAAATATCATGGTTTCTAATTCTCCATTCCAAGAAATTTAATTTCAGGGGAATACTGCTACCCAACACCATATTATTATAGATATCATGTTTCCCTTGGGAAATAATTTTTTTTATAAACTCTTTAGCTGAAAACATGCCAAAATTAGAGGTAGTGAACACACATTTGTCAAGATCCAGATTTAAAACAATAAAATCCAAAGTCTTTCTTTGATCTTCATTAAGAACATTGCTAATAAAATTAGGAATGTTAATGGCCTCCATGAAAGAAATCATAGGAGCTGGATAGCCTGGAAAACTAATATTTGAGCATACCCAATTATGATTCCAAAAAGAAATATCTCCCCTGCCTCTAATACATCATGAATATTGAAGAATGATAGGTTAATGATCTAGATTAAAGAGTAGAAAGGTGGAAACTATTTATTATCTTCCACAGTGTCTTCACCTTGTAATGAAATTTTTTTTACCCCAATGTGTGCATCCCTCCAAAACCTCCCATGCATGTTTAGGATGCAAATAAAGAACCATATCCCCTAGAATCCTAACATTAATTCCACTATGATAAATCGGAATTTCCATTCTATTCCATGAAAACTGATAAAATTTCCCCTCATGATGAGTATCCCAAATAAAATAAACCAAGATTTTGTCAACAGAAACAATAACCCCCTTTGGCTCAAGGGTTTTAGATAGAACATGAATCAGAATAGCTAGAAATACAGTGTTGATTAATGTATCCCTACAACCAAAGGATTGAATTTTTTTTCCATTCCAATATTCATCTTGTTTTTCTGTTAAAAATTCCATCAAATTCTCTGATACGGATATGACCAGGAGATATAGGAGAGCCAAGTTATTCCAAAGGGAAAGAACCTTTCTGATTGTTCATCAATCTGGATATAGATAAGGCTTATCGTTCCACAAAATTCTTAGAGATATAAAAATTTCTATTTACCCTATTGACAACTAGCACGCTCCAGAAAATGTATTCATCTAGAACCTTAACAAGACCACTAACCGATCTAACACTATCATTGATAAAAATATGTGTATCATCCGCAAAAATAAAATGTGAAATATATGGACGATTAATTATTCTTTGATAAGGAATAATTTTACCTGCGGTTAACTTTTTATTAATAAGAATACCCAAAGCATCTAGCATGAGAATAAAAAGGGTCCAAGATAAAGGGTCACATTGTCATAGACCACGAGTTGCCTGGAAAAAACCATCACTTTTACCCGGGTATGAAATCGGCATCTGGGAAGAGATAAAACATCTAAACAAAATATCAATAGCCTAAGGAGACAATCCCAAACTTTTAAACACCCTGATGATAAAACCACATTCCATTCTATCATAATCTTTGTTCACATCAAGCTTCAAAGCCATATTTGACCCATAACATTTGAAGTTAATGTCACAAAATATCTTATGATCCAGGGAAACTACTCCTTCAATATAGTGACCTCTAACAAAATCATGCTTCTCTAAGGAAATTCAATGAGAAACAAAAAATGATAGCAACAAAATGATGATACTTGATAATATATTATAGAAACAATTGCACAAACTTTCAGGCATATAGTAAAAAAATTGATGATGGGTTTTAACCAAGGGATGCATAACCATAGTAGTAGCACCAGTCACCCATGGAAAAATACCACCTTGAAAGAAGTCATGAATTTCCAAAATACTCTCATTTTTAACCACTTCACAAGACCCCCAAATAAAAAGACCCTGGAAATCCATCAGGACCTAGAGCACATTACAGATTAAGATTAATCATAACATCATTAATCTCCTTCTCATCAAGAATAGTCGCTAGTATGAAATTGTCTAAATTAGACATTATATTTGGAATTGCTTAAAATAGATCTACATTCCCACTAGGATAACCTTCCACCATATTCGAATTAGAATCAAAAAGTAAATTTTTAAAGAATTAAAATGCTAAGGACCCAACCAAATCCCTATCTCCCAAGAATAAACCATCATCAAGAAGAATATTCATCTTAACCATCATTCTCCATTATTTTATACATGCATGGAAATAAGCGTAATTTTTATATCCTTCTGTCAACCACTTTACTCTTTCACTTTCACGTTAAATATGCTCTTGTTTCAAGATAAGTTCTTCAATAGAATATTTCGTACCATTAAGGCCCTCATAGATCCCTTAATACAACCATTCGTCATGTTTTACTTCCATTCTTTCAACCTCCTATTTCATATACTCCTGATCTAGATCAATATGAGAATGATTTTTCACCCAATTGTGTATCCTTATCTTGATATGTCTCAGATTACTATGGATAGCTACCCAATAATAACCTTGAACTGTTTCCTCCCAACAATATTTGAAAATCTGGTGATAATCAAGGTTATCATTCCAATGAGCACCAAACCAGAAATAATATCAACCTACCTATCTGGGAGATAGATAAACAAGGAGTAGATAGTGGTCTAATATCTCCTGAATGAGATGATCAAATTTATCATTAGAAAACCTAGAAACAACATGATCATTTTCAAGACACCGATCAATATGGATCCAATAGAGATTACTTCCCTTCCATTTATTACACCATGTAAAATAATCACTAGAGTAACCAATATTAGTTGTAACACCCCGAGATTTTATAAAAAATATTCTTTTAATTTCATTGATGTCTTGTGTTGTAAGCTACAACAAGATTTCCTTGCACTATACACATCACCGTATGAGCTTTTAGTATGCACAACACAATTCTTGGATCATGTTACACACAATTTTGATAGTAGTTATTCTACGAAACATTGAGTGTATATATATATATATTCAATGTATAAATGAAATATGGTTGGATTATGTTATACGAATCAATAGAGGAGTCTCTCACAACACGCAACCCTGACTTGACTTGCATTACACGCAATCACGACCTTCCTCGATAGCGTGTGTTGTACGCAATACCAGGTTTCACTAAACAACGATATATTGTTATAATATTCTTATGGACTAGCCGTTATGAATAGTATTAACTACCTTTTGAATTTTATAAAATTATTATTCATATTACACATTTTCTAGAATATGGTATGAGAACAAAATAAATTTTTCGTGTAAAATATGTATTTTTCAAAAATTGCAGTTTTCCAGCCTTTTGATGACGAACCCACCTTAAATCATGTTTTTGACATGTCTATAAGTTTAATTTGACAAAATAAAATTCTTCTAGGGAATCAGGATATAAAAATTTACTTTGGATAAATTTTTAATATTATTCTGATAACATTCATTTTTAATGAATAGTAAAAACACGCTATATTTTAATTAAAAACAACTTTTTTTATCACAATAATTTATATTGTTACATTATCTTTTTAATTGGTTTTAAAGTGTAATTAGAATATATTTTTTACCATTTAATCCAATTTTATTCATTGGAATTAATTTCACTTTGAAATTGGATATAAACAAGTATCAATCTTTTGATTGTTTTTGTTTCTAAAAAACACGCTATTTGTTTTGATAATGGGAATTAAATTTAAAATTAATTAATGCCACTTATATGTTATGAATTTGAAAAAATATACATAAATTATGAATTCGGAATATCAAATAATTCTTAAGCTGAATTTTTGTTATTTTTCTGAAAAACTTCAATTTTCGATGAATAGTGAAACCACTTAGTGGTAGTTAAAAAACTGACTTTTTTTAATTTAAATTAAATTTTACCACTTATGTGAATTGAATTTCAAAAATACAAGAGAAATGGTTAATATCTAGGACTAAAATGTGGTTCAATGAGATGAAAATAATTTTTGGTGAATAGTAACTTTTTTACTTTTATTTACCACGGTTAAAAGTAAATAGGATAATTAAGGGTAAAAATGATATTATTATTACCCTAACACATTTCCTAATTCTATTGGATAAGTTTAATTCGACCAAAAACAACCTTAGGAATAAAATATGACCATTTAGGCCCACTTGGATTAGATTAGGTCATTTAATATTAATTTATTTAAAGAAGGGTTAAAATAGTTAAAATCAACGTTTAATAAGTAAAGCATTTTTAATATAGGGTTATACATAAGATAAATTAGACTATAAATATTAATTAGAAAACTAAAAATATTTCCTACATAATTGTATTTTATTTATAATTTTTAGACATTATATAATTTAATTTATTTATGACACAAAGATGATGCAGTAATTATCTTATTAATGAAATATTGACATAATTGATGTTATAAATACCCAAATAAATGTAATTTGAGACTTTTTATGAATGTAAGTAATTTTATAGGTTAATATGACATGTTAGTTTTTATTTAATTAAATGTTTTCGATCTAATCATTCTGTTATGATTTTCAAAAAAATCAATTACCAAATAGTGTCAAAATTGACATAAAATAGTTTTTAAAACAAATTTTATATTATTAATTGTACTTTTATTCCTAAAAATCTAAGGTTCGGCCAAATAAAGTAGATAAGGTTATATATATTAATAATAAACAACTTGGGGTTCTTTGGGCTTGTTATAGTAAGTTTAATAACCTTATAGTGTAAGAAAACAAGAAGACACAGTAAAAGTAAAATTATTTAACTTAAGGTTAAATCTAAATGATAAGGTTAAAATAGAAACCTAAACTTGTATAAATTCAATTGGATGAGAGGATTTAGACCCATACCCACATTATATTCAAAATTAATCAATTTGGAGCTATTAAAAACCGAATATGACTTTATAATAAAAAAATATTTTTAGTTTTTCCAAAGGTGCTCCTCTCCTCCCTTATAAAAGGGCACCTCCTCCCTCTCTTCCTCAAACCACTTTGAGCCTTCAAGCTCGTCCAAACCCTGAAAAATTATCTTCTCCACTTCCATAGAAACATCCTATAGGTTATTTTTTTCTTCAAAGACCAATTTTAGTTCCCTAAGAGGAGGTCTCAAAGAGGCGCTTCAAAGAAGAGGTAATGTCCGTTACTGATTCTTTCAACTTTATTTCTTATTCCACTTATTCTTCTTTAGTTGTTTCATTATGAAGTAATAAAATCAGTATAACTAATATACTGATATGTTATTATATGTATGAAACAACCCTATTTCACCATCTATCCATCCTATGGAAAACGAAATCACCACGCATGCGTACGTACAGAATACTGACTCCACGCCGTGGTGAAATCTGTTTTTCCACCAACACCTTACATGGATGGGTATAATGGTGTAAATAATAACTATATATGTTTATTATAACATCATACTGATTCTGATATATTATACCATCCACTCCAATTCTATTCAATAATTATGGGAACGATATCATCGCTCGTGCGTACGTACGGACTACCGTCTCCACGACGCGATGAGATTCATTCTCCATGTTAACCACACATGAATGATCATAAAGTTTTTATAATGAATAATAATGAAATATATGAAATAATAATGCTACTGTATTTATGTATATATATTTTTATGTCATCTATTTAGTTTCATTCAATTCAATAAGGAAACAAAAATAACG
This sequence comes from Viscum album, assembly GCA_963277665.1. Taxonomy (NCBI): domain Eukaryota; kingdom Viridiplantae; phylum Streptophyta; class Magnoliopsida; order Santalales; family Viscaceae; genus Viscum; species Viscum album. The sequence continues at coordinate 1,389,152,705 of OY728135.1, read as the reverse complement.
TTCATGCGTACGTACGACCTACCGTCTCCATGAACGGTGTATTTCATTCCTTTTATCGATCTATAATATATATATATATGAATATGATGAATATATATTATATATAAATCATGTTTTACATTCTGTAATTATTTAAATCAGGATATAAGTATTAACACCAAGAATGACAAGTCGAAACACATACGATAAATGATATGATTTTACACAAAACACTGCTCTAACATGGAATTTACAAAAGAACGGAAATATAGTCATAAGTGAAACATATATGATATCATAATAATGAATATGATTCTATAATAATTCAATGACATTATTTAAATCATTATACAGGAGGTTCAGATACGTACGAAGCATATCAGACCTAAGGTAAGGGATAATTTTGCAAATCTCATTTTTATTCGAGATTGCTTATACGTAAGTATTTACTGGGGTTATTGTTATCATCCATGTCCATGTTTTCTAAAAGTATTTTTATGTATGTTTAATGAACTTTTTACCCATTTTGAATTTTACTACATGGTATGTAAGGAATCTTTCTTTTCTTTACATTACGAGGTACTTTTTTACTTTTTCGATAAAAGTATGAGGAGAATGTTTTTTTTAACTTATACGGAATGAAAGGATTTTTACAGTTCCATAAAGCCTTATTTTCATGAAGCTTCCTCCAAAATATTTCATTATTATTTTCAACAAAATCTTTTTATTTTAAAATTGCATGATGTTTTGTGAAAATAAATTGTTTTTGAATAAGAAAGGATATTTTCCTCAAGAATTCATTTCAAGTGTCTTATCAAAACCATTTTCCATCTATGATGACATTATTTCATATGTGTATGTTTAAAGTTTAATGTCTCTATGATTTACATGGTTTCACTTTTCTAATGATGAAATTTCCATTTGTATTATATGGATTATGAGATGATGGGATGATGTTTATGAAACCCATTTTATTCTTTGGGTTATGATGAAATTTTTATGTTTATTTTGTGGCACAAGTAAGAATGATTTCATTATGAGATGGGTGGGACCTATATCTCCCTCCAATTAATTAGGTAAAGATTTATATTTCATGAGATAGACGTGGCTATAATGGAAAGTTAAACTGGTTCAGTAATACATGACTGGAACGAGGAGTGAACTTGATTCAGAAAGGGACTTTGTCCACTAAGATGGTCTTGGCAGCAATGCCTTGGATACTATGGAAATTATATCATGTGCTTAATGGTTGCCACAATTACATGTTTTATTCCCATGCTAATTTATCATGATTAATGATTCTTCATGATCTATGCCTTACGTACTGCCATGTTTTATGTCATTTCTCAAGATTTTGATGTTTAGATTTTATGCTCATGTTTTTTTACATTCAAATGTCTAAGGACTGTTTTATGTTCTCTATGCTTACCCTTACTGAGCATTTGAGCTCACCCATTTGAAGTTTTCTTTTCCCTAGGATATAAAGAAATGTTTTAGGTAAGAAAAAAAGGGGAAGATCTTTATGGGAGATGTTGAAGATCTTTCACCATGATTAGAAGATTATATTCTGAGTTCCCCAAGACACTAAACTATTACGGTCCTTGTGTGTTTGTTTTTGTAATGTATTAATTATTCCGAAAATGTAATGTAATGTCCATGTATGTAAATCTTTGGGTCTCTACATTTGGTACCAGAGGAAAGGTTTAGTCAACCTTTGGGAACTAGGATCCGAGAACTTTAGTGAGATCCCTAGAGATATTTATAAGGTATGTCTAGGGATGTCCCTAAGGTTAAGTATAAGTATAAGTTATAGTCCTAGAATTACGGTAACGATATTATAATTAAACCTATGATGTTAGATATTGAAGGTACTCCCCCTTTATTTTGTTGTTTTCCCTAGCATGATTTTTTCCTCTCACACTATTCTTTTTGGGTTTTAGACGATTGCTAGAACCCGAAGGAACCGTGTTGATCAATGCAATGGAAAATGCAATGATTTTCCTCCTGAACAAACAAATGTTATGGGAGATGGAGTGAAAAATAGTATTGCTATACTTACACAAGTTATGAATCATTCTGGACTTCTAAATGAGCAGAGAAGAGAACAATATTCTATTGATTACTTCATGAGGCAACGTCCACCTTCTTTTAGTGGGTCTTCTGATCCACTTTTTGCTGAACAATGGATCAATACCACGGAAAAGATATTTTCAGTTCTTCAATGTTCTAAACATGAAAAAGTCATCTTATCAGTATATCATTTGGAAGGTGAAGCTAATCAATGGTGGAATCTTATCAAGAATACGAGGCCAAGAGATGAAATTGTGTCCATGGAATGGGACGAGTTCAAGAACTTATTTTTCAATAAGTACTTCCCTCGTATTCATCGAACAAAGATAAGGAAGGAGTTTCTTGAACTAAATAAAAAGGATGATGAATCTGTTGGTGTATGTGAAGCGAATTATACAAGGCATGCAATGTATGCATCTGGCATTATCATCTAACCTGAAAGTAAAGTTGATCGATTCTTCAGTGGCTTAAAACCAAATCATCGAAGGGAATTAGCTATAAGAGACTTCAATAGCTATGAAGAAATTTTGTGTTGTGCTATCAAGGTAGAAATGGAAGTTGGTGTTACTTATCCATCTCATGGTTTTGACAAGAAACGAAAGATAGAGTTCAAGGAGGAATCTCAGAATAATAGTGAAAAGATGATGAATGTTTCCTTATGCTCAAAGTGTGGAAAGAAGCATGGTGGAGATTGTCTTAAAGGGACTAGAAAATGTTTTAAGTGTGGGAAAGAAGGTCATCGAGCAGCTGAGTGTCGAAGTAATGGAAAAAGGGTTTCTAATGATGTGAATAAAGAAAAGACTGCAGCGAACGCACCACCAACACTTCAATGCTTCAAGTGCAAGGAAATGGGGCATTATGCTAATAAATTCCCTAATCAAAGGGTTATTGATGATTGACATGAGAAACCACTTAAGGAAAAGGACAAAGGGAAGTCACATGCGATTACTATTGGCGATGTTGAATATGAAAACGATGTGGTGGAATGATTAAGTGTTTATGTAATGGGATTCCAAAATAATGTTGTATATAGTATCGTGGAATATTGGAATATTTATGTATTGGTCTATTATGGTTTTCAATAATTTTATGGTACCGGTAACCATGGAAAGTGATTGAGATTTTTTTGGAAAAAAGATGATATGCGCATAATGAAGGGATAAGGAGAAAATGAGATGTTTGACAGTATTCATGAGCTCATGACTGATATAAGGAAATAGTTATATCATGGTTTGAGTATATATAATTTTGGGGTTTTGGTATGTGGAAAGAGTTAACTTTTGACAGCACTCATGTTTTCACTAAGATTCAGTGGGTATTCATTTTTCAAGAGAATACATGATTAAGGCCTTCAAATGTTTGGAATGTGACCAACAAGACATATCTTATGATATATGGGGATCAATGATGGTATTAACATGCTTTTTATATGAAATCTCTGGTAATCGTTTTCACCATAATATGAGAGTGGACTGCAGTATTATGGATATTCCTAAAGATTGGAATGGATTATGTTGGACATAAGTTAGTATTGTTTAAGGATAGAATTTTTTTCGATAATATTGATGGGATGTTATAGTAATGTAGTTTTAGAAAAAGGAAAACCTGCAGGATGGGTGACATCCCATCACGTCGGACAAGGCTGTGGGAATCAAACCCACAACCGAAGTGTGACTGGCGTTTATCTCATACCACTGGCTTACAAGAAGTCCCTGTTTAGTAGAAACTAGTTTTATTATATTAAGAAGTATGATATATGAAGTATAAGTCCATTTTAGGAACCATATATGATTAATCTCACTATAGATGGACTTATGTATTTTTGATAACTTTTATAACCTTTTGTTTGAGACCTATGGAATGACCCATCATTCTATAACATGATCTACTAACACTTCACGAATGAAAAATTCAACATCATTTCTTTAAGAGATGAAGTGGAAATTGTCCAAAGAACGACCAATGGTGAAACTGTACCAAAATCACGAAAGTATTTCTTCTAATTCCAATTTCATATACTTTAGGGAAATGATCTTGAAAACCAAAAATGTTGTCCTAGTGCCCATATATCCGATGAATCAGATGGTACCTTAGATCATCAAAAATCTATGGCTTTATGATTGATGGCTTTTTCATAGCCATGTTCTCTACCACTCTCCATCAGAACATGATGGTTATATTTTTCTTCCATATCCATATTTTCACCTAAGTTCACCTATATGGAAACCCAATGATGAGTTTCTTTGGGTAATCATTACATTTCATACTTTAGTTTTTAAAATTAAGTTTTAGTATTCCTTTTTACGATGTGGGTTTCTATAAATAGTAAACGATTTATAACCCCGACGAATTTCGAGGGAGAAATTCATTTTAAGGGGGGTAGAATGTAACATCTCGAGATTTTATGAAAAATATTATTTTAATTTCATTGATGTATTGTGTTGTAAGATACAATAAGATTTCCTTGCACTATACGAAACACCGTATGAGCTTGAAGTATACACAACACTATTCTTGGATCATGTTACACACAATTTTGATAGTAGTTATTCTACGAAACATTGAATGTATATATATATATATATTAAATGTATAAATGAAATATGGTTGGATTTTGTTATACGAAACAACAGAGGAGTCTTGCACAACACGCAATCCTGACTTGGCTTGCCTTACACGCAATCACGACCTTCCTCGATAGCGTGTGTTGTATGCAATAACAGGTTTCACTAAACAATGATATATTGTTATAATATTATTATGGACTAGCCGTTATGAATAGTATTTACTACATTTTTAATTTTATAACATTATTATTCATCTTACACATTTTCTAGAATATGGTATGAGAACAAAATAAATTTTTCGTGTAAACTATGTATTTTTCAAAAATTGCAGTTTTCCCGTCTTTTGATGATGAACCCACCTTAAATATTGTTTTTGACATGTATATAAGTTCAATTTGACAAAATAAAATTCTTCTTTGGAATCAGGATATAAAAATTTACTTTGGATAAAATTTTCATATTATTCTGATAACTTTCATATTTTAATGAATAGTAAAAACATGCTATATTTTAATTAAATACAACTTTTTTCATCGCAATAATTTATATGGTTAGATTATATTTTTAATTGGTTTTAAAGTGTAATTATAATATATTTTTACCATTTAATCCAATGTTTTTCATTGGAATTAATTTCACTTTGAAATTGGATATAAACAAGTATCAATCTTTTGATTGTTTTTTTTCTTAAAAACACGCTATTTGTTTTGATAACGAGAATTAAATTTAAAATTAATTAATGCCACTTATATGTTTTGAATTTTAAAAAATAGTCATCAATTTTGAATTCGGAATTTCAAATAATTCTTAGTCTGAATTTATGGTATTTTTCTGAAAAACATCAATTTTCGATGAATAGTGAAACCTCTTAGTGGTAGTTAAAAAACTAACTTTTTTTTTTATTTTAAATTAAATTTTACCACTTCTGTGAATTGAATTTCAAAAATCCGAGAGACGCTGTTAATATCAAAGACTAAAATGTGGTTCAATGAGATGAATATAATTTTTGGTGAATAGTAACTTTTTACTTTTATTTACCAGAGTGAAAAGTAAATAGGATAATTAAGGATAAAAATGATATTATTATTAACCTAACACATGTAACAATTCTATTGGATAAGTTTAATTCGACCAAAAACAACCTTAGGAATAAAATATGACCATTTAGGCCCACTTGGATTAGATTAAGACATTTAATATTAATTTATTTAAAGAAGGGTTAAAATAGTTAAAATCAAAGTTTAATAAGTAAATAATTTTTAATATAGGGTTATACATAAGATAAATTCTAATATAAATATTCATTATAAATCTAAAATTATTTCCTATTTAATGGTATTTTATTTATAGTTTTTAGAAATTAAATAATTTAATTTATTTATGACACAAAGATGATGCAATAATTATCTTATTAATGAAATATTGGCATAATTGATGTTATAAATACCCAAATAAATTTAATTTGAGACTTTTTATGAATTTCACTAATTTTATAGGTTAATATGACATGTTAGTTTATATTTAATTAACGTTTTTCGAACTAATCATTCTGTTATGATTTTCACGAAAATCAATTACAAAATAGTGTCAAAATTGACATAAAAAAGTTTTTTAAAAAACAATTATATTATTAATTGGTATTTTATTCCTAAAAATCTAAGTTTAGGGCAAATTACTTAGATAAGGTTATATATATTAATAATAAAAAACTTGGGGTTCGTTTGGCTTGTTATAGTAAGTTTATTAACCATATAGTGTAAGAAAACAAGAAGACACGGTAAAAGTAAAATTATTTAAATTAAGGTTAAATCTAAATGATAAGGTTAAAATAGAAACCTAAACTTGTCTAAATTATATTGGATGAGAGTAAGTAGACCCATCCCCACATTATCTTATAAATAAATCAATTTGGAGCCATTAAAAACCGAATATGACTTTATAATAAAATAATATTTTTTGTTTTTCCAAAGGTGCCCCTCTCCTCCCTTATAAAAGGGAACCTCCTCCCTGTCTTCCTCACACCACTTTGAGCCTTCAACCTCAAAAAACCCCTTAAAAATTATCTTCTCCACTTCCATAGAAACATTCTATAGGTTATGGTCTTCTTCAAAGACCAATTTTAGTTCCCTAAGAGGAGGTCTCAAAGAGGCGCCTCAAAGAAGAGGTAATGTCCGTTACCAATTCATTCAACTTTATTTATTCTTCCACTTCTTATTATTTAGTTGTTTCATTATTATGTAATAAAATTAGTATAACTAGTATACGGATATGTTATTATAAGTATTAAACAACCCTATCTAACCATCTATCCATCCTACTTAAAATGAAATCACCAAGCGTGCGTACGTACGGAATACCGTCTCCACGCCGTGGTGAAATATGTTTTTCCACCAACAACTTACATGGATGGGTATAATGGTGTAAGGAATAACTATATATGGTTATTATAACATCATACATATTATGATATATTATATCATCAACTCCAATTCTATTCAATAATTATGGGAATGATATCATCGCTCGTGCGTACGTACGGACTACCGTCTCCACGACGCGATGAGATTCATTCTCCATTTTAACCATACATGAATGATCATAAAGTTTATATAATGAATAATAATGAAATATATGAAATAATAATGCTAATTTATTTATGTAAATATATATATGTATCTCATCTATTTAGTTTCATTCAATTCAATAAGGAAACGAAAACAACGTTCATGCGTACGTACGACCTACCATCTCCATGAACAGTGTATTTCATTCCTTTTATCGATCTATAATATATATATGTATATGATGAATATATATTATATATAAATCATTTTTTACATTATGGAATTATTTAAATCTTGATATTAGTAATAATATCAAGAACGACAAGTCGAAACACATATGATAAATGAAATGATTTTACCCAAAACGCTGCTTTAACATGGAATTTACAAAAGAACGGGTAATATAAAGTCATAAGTGAAACATATATGATATCATAACAATGAATATGAATCTTTAATAAGTCAATGATATTATTTAAATCATTATACAGGAGGTTCAGATACGTACGAAGCATATCGGACCTAAGGTAAGGGATAATTTGGCAAATCTCATTTTTATCGGAGATTGCTTATACGTAAGTATTTACTGGGGTTATTGTTATCATCCATGTACATGTTTTCTAAAAGTATATTTATGTATGTTTAATGTCCTTTTTACCCATTTTGACTTTTACTACATGGTATGTAAGGAATCTTTCTTTTGTTTACGTTACGAGGTACTTTTTGACTTTTTCGACAAAAGTACGAGGATAATGTTTTTTTAACTTATACGGAATGAAAGTATTTTTACGGTTTTATAAAGCCTTATTTTCATGAAGCTCCTCTAAAAGATTTCATGTATATTTTCAACAAAATATTTTTATTTTAAAATTTCATGATGTTTTGTGAAAAGAAATTGATTTTGAAGAAGAAAGGATATTTTCTTCAAGAATTAATTTCAAGTGTCTTATCAAAACCATTTTCCATCTAAGATGAAATTGTTTCATATGTGTATGTTTCATGTTTAATGTCTCTATGATTTAAATGGTTTCACTTTTCTTATGATGAAATGTCCATTTGTTTTATATGGATTATGAGATGATGGGATGATGTTTATGAAACCCATTTTATTCTTTGGGTTATGATGAATGTTTTAAGTTTATTTTGTTGAACAAGTAAGAATGATTTCATTATGAGATGGGTGAGACCTATATCCCCCTCCAATGCATTGGGTAAAGATTTATATCTCATGAGATAGACATGGCTGGAATGGAAAGTTAAACTGGTTCAGTAATATAGGACTGGAACGAGGAGTGAACTCGATTCAGAAAGGGACTTTGTCCACAAAGATGGTCTTGGCAGCAATGCCTTGGATACTATGGAAATCATATAATGTGATTAATGGTTTCCACAATTACATGTTTTATTCACATGATAATTTATCATGATTAATGTTTCTTCATGATCTATGCCTTATGTACTGCCATGTTTTATGTCATTGCTCAAGATTTTGATGTTTAGATTTTATGCTCATGTTTTTTTACATTAAAATGTATAAGGAATGTTTTATGTTCTCTATGCTTACCCTTACTGAGCATTTGAGCTCACCCATTTTATGTTTTCTTTTCCCCAGGATATAAAGAAAGGTTTTAGGTAAGAAAAAAAGGGGAAGATCTTTATGGGAGATGTTGAAGATCTTTCACCACGATTAGAAGATTATATTATGAGTTTCCAAAGACACTAAACTATTACGGTCCTTGTGTGTCTGTTTTTGTTATGTATTAATTATTTCGTAAAAGTAATGTAATTTCCATGTACGTCGAGCTTTGGGTCTCTACATCAGTAAAACCCTTTTATGCCATGAACTGAACAAAACTCTTGCAAGACACATGAGGAAATGAACCCCACAATTTATTCTCACCTGGATCTGCAATAACATTAATGTCTCCACCAATAATCCCTGGTAGATCCCATTAACCAAAACTATTCAAGATCTGCCACAAAAGTACCCCATTTTGAGCCTCAGAAATACCAAAAAAAGATAGAAAAAGGATATCTTCACCTGTTTTGATTTTCACTTTAATGTATTGATCACCGGCGTTAACTAAATCCAATGAAACATCTTTATTCCAAAAAACCCATATATGACAATTATCTGGATATTCATGCAACCTTGCATGTATTCTCAAATTAAGAGCAATGTCATTGATCCTACTTGGATTTTTATTGTACTCCAGACTTTCAACAACACACATCTTATTCTTATAAATTATCCTGATTAATAAATCGGTATTCACTTGTGAACCAATGCCACGAGAATTCCATATGATAATCATAATCATTGAAGCATTCTATATTTGGATTGGGTCCCATATACCTTGGTCAGACTAGAATGGGTTTCTGGATATTAAATAATATACTGACGTTTCACCACAATACACACTCCATTATCAGTGGATAGAATAGGATTAACGGGAGAGGGAAAAAAAGAACAACCTTGACTGATAACCCTTCTCTCTTTGATAAAGAATTTATGCAGGTGATTATTTTCCAAAATAACTTCCTTATAGACTCCAGAGCTACCTTGAGATGGGAGAATAGATCGATGTGAAGATCCATACCATCTCCCTTTAAATTTTAATGAACGTTCTCTATACATACCCTTGAAAACACCTAGAGACTGTTCATCCTTACCCATCCTAACTAGATAGTTTTCAAAATATAATGGTGTTGATATCAGACAAAAAATTTCAAAGGACCAACTAAGGAAAAGAACTTTTTGACCGAACCCTCCCAAGACATTATTAAGAAAGGTGATTTCATAAAACTATTAGTGATCATCAATGAGATATAAAAATTAAATTCTTTCTTATTACATAAAGGAACAATACTAATCACATATAATATCTCAGATTTTCCACAAAAATCATTAGAGCCAGTCATTGATATCAGATTACTAGCTGTTAAATCAATATCATATAGGTGTAACTCATCATCATTAACACCATCATAAATAATGACCTTTATAACCATCACATCATCCAAAATCTTTCCCCTTTTAACATAATTCTACATATGCATCCCACCATGATTATATTTCCAATATATCTGCACTGAATAACTTTATAGATATCAATTAGAATAATACATGGGAAAAAGTGGGTAAACAATTTCTTGATATCAAGAAAATAAACCCTTCACGTTCAGAGAAAACCTTTCCAGAATTGGCAATGAAAAATCAAGTTCAACATAGATCCTCACATTTTATTCATCCACACGCCCTTGTCATTGCTGCCCAAATACAGAAATCCCCTGAGAGAATCCCTGATAACTTTGAGAAAAGATATATTATGCAGGGGTAATGGAAAACCTGGAAGTGATATCCACACCACCGCATAAGGAATTTCCATCCCCTTATGGACATCAGGAGACCAATGCAGCATATTGACCCTCGCTTGACCCATGATTCAGGATGAATTACACCATGCATTTAAAAATCCTATTCAGAAGCAAAGGGAAAACAAAAAGAAGATCCTTGTAGCGGCGAAACCTGTACCAGAGTAGAAACGACCCAAGATTCGACAAACTTATTCAATATTGAAATCGATGGCTTTGCTGATCCAAAACGAGAAACAGGGGTCCTTTTTAGACAACGAACTTCTTCATCATATTCCCCTGATGGAAATTCCACTAAAAAACTAGAGGCATATCTACATATTATTGGATAAAAAGATAGATCTCTGGTAATCAGGACAAACATAAACCCTAGGACAACCCATAAAGAATATCTTTGAACGATTTGAAAGAAGACGGAGCAGAAACCCTATACGAGAAAGCATTCTCATCAAAAACACCTTAAAAACCTCCCATAAAAGATAGATCAACCTGAAAAGTGCTAGAATCAAAAGACGAAGGCAAAGAAACCCTATTTGAAGGCCTAGATTCTGGCGAGTTGGGAAAGTTCTCTTGAGATATTTTTATTTTCCCTACTCCTCATCATATGGTAAACATTAGAAGGTCTTATATTAATTATATCATAAGTAATAATCATTTCATGGATAAAAATTAATATAGTTATTTATATTATATTTTCATTTCAATTAAATCAAACATTATTAAAATTTAGTTTAATTAACTAATTTTTTTTGAAACTATGACTTTTTAAACAAAAATACTTTTTTTTGTAAAAAATAATAAGTATTTGGAAAAATATATCATTTACCTCAAATTTTATTATAATTATTTCTATAAAATTTAAATTTAATTTTTTTTACTTCAAATGTTATTAAAAATTTTAATTAATAAAATAGTTAACGTTTTAATACATAATTTTATATTATTTATAAAACTATATTTTTATGGGAAAATTTAAAAAAACCCGGGATTATTTTTAGAAAGTAAGCTAAACTCGACATTCATCATATAAAATTGTAATTAGTGTGCCATAAAATATTAATTAGTAAATAGTTTTATAGTTTTACTGAAATAGAATTTTTCACGTACTATAATGGGGGATTTGGTGTTACATTATTTTGTCTTACAAAAAAAAATTCCTCTTAATTTCGTGCATATAACCCTCTAAAAAAGAGGGTATTTTTTATCCACAACAACCTCTAGTTCAGACAATTATTCAACCATTTTATGATTTATCCAATGTACCATTACTAATCAAGTCATTTATTCCTTAGTACTTTCTCTCCAGTATCAATAATCTTGATGTTCTCTTCATAATAAGATAGACTGGATTCCAATTCTATCTTTTTATAGGTCATTCCATGTGTTCGGTATAGAATATACTTCCTGAATAATGATATAAGAAACACATCATGTTCTTGAGATAGATAATTTGTGGAATTTTCAATCAATAAGCCACAAAACTGATTCCTTCCCAAATTTAAAAGCATATGATGTACCAATGTCTCAGTTTTACCTTCTTATTGTACCTCATAACCCAATTGCATGGAGATAATTTAAAGAAAACATGATCTCCCACTTGAAATATTAAATATTTCTTCTCATTATTAGCATAACTACTCTTCCTACCATTATCAATATCTAGAACCAGATCTAGTCACCTTCAAAACCAGCACCTAGCCCAATCTGTGTCAAGAACCAAAGGGCATTACCGATCCCCATGGGATCACAGAAGTTCCCGAGTATCATAAAAAATGTTTGGGAATGATTTACCCAGGTTTAGAAATATATGACAAACAAAAACAATAAATTATCTAAATACAAAAATCTAGTCCAAACAAGCATTTAATGAAATTCAGAATTGAAATATAAAGTTTTAAACAAGACTCAAGAGGTCCATGATAAAAATATAGTTGTAAGTAAAACTCTAGAACCACCACATGGTAGGGGTATATCAACCCGAATCCTTCTCCCCAACATAACAACAAGGAAGTAGCTAACAACCTGAACTTCTTTCACTAAAGACCTTTCCCTTACCTGTGTCAAACATTACTAAATATACTTATGCCAAAAGTTTTATTTAGGTTGGGAGCATAATCCCAATAGGATTCCACCCAAGGAGATTCCATGTGATAAAAATTTTAAGATAACAAGCTTGCATGTTTTATAAACAAAAAATATAGTAACATTTAATAAGGGGTGTAACATCAAAATGGAAACTATTTTCAAGAGGGATAATTTAAATAATGAACACTATTAAATAGGACACATAGGATACTAAAATTTCAATCCAAACACACCATGTTCTGATGTGGAATATCATATAGTCAATGATCACTATTCAAAGGAACACCCCTAAGCACTAGCTAGGTTTGGGCCCTGGGTACCTCGTATCTCGGTGATAAGTAACCATAAAAAATATAGGTTCTCATGCATGATCCACTAGTAGGGAACATGAAAATATCCTAGTGGTCCCTAGTCATCATCATTATTTAGTTAGTGTTGTTAGCATCAAACTTTCTACGTAAAACAAGGACAAAACCACTCTGGATCACTAGCGTACTAGTACATGTCTTCCCACCAAGATAATCGAGTTTCCCTCATTGTTCTCAAACAATATACACAACTAATAAAATACCATTTGCACATGAAACTTTCATTTCAAAAACACTCAAACAAAAAAATGTTCACAATCATGTCACATAACACTCCTTTCACATTCAAGTTTATTTTAACATCATGCTTAGACAAAACATCCCATAAAAATGTTTCACAACATTCATACAATTTTATAAACTATTTAAACAATTTATAAAATGTTCTCAAAATAATTGGCATCATAAATCATCACTTTCCCTTTCAAAAATCCATTTTAAGAACCCAAACCCATGAAAACAACACATAAACATCATTTCCACACTTTTTGTAACTAAATAAACCATTTAAGATTTTCATAAAACACTTCCAAAAAAGTATAACAAAGTTTTTCACATAAAACCCATTTAAACCCCTATTTCAAGACCAAAAGCACACCAAAACCCTACCAAACTAGAATTGGAATCCCCAACCATGTTTAATAGGCCACTTTCACATGTTATAAAATGACCACAAATTAATCCACAAGAGTTACATATGAATAACACACCATTTCAAGAAAAAAAAGGCAAAATTAAAATTAAATGCTTAATTAATGCTACCGAAAACAATTTTCGCACCAAATATATTATAATAGGTACATAATAGAAATATAAATAAAAAATATCTGACTCAAAAATGAATGATTGCACATAGAGTAACCCAAATTTTGCATCAAACCCCCAAATCATTGTGTGAAACATCAACCACACCACCAACGCCCCTTGAGGGAATGAGAAAAAACCTAAATCCACAAAACTGTGTTAGGAAACTTAAAAATAAACCCTAGGTATGAAACCCTAGTTGCATGACATTTAGATATTTAATAAAGGGGGAAGGAACACAAATTAAAGGATGAAAACAAATAAGTAATCTCTTACCTTGAAGAACTTTGATGTTTTCCTACCAAAAACCCCATCAAAAAATGGGTTCCAAGGGAGCTTGATGGAGCTTGGAGGCCTCCAATGGCTGTTAGAGTTGAATGGGGGTAGAATGGGAAGGATTATTTTTATTTTTGGAAAAGAAAATTGGGATTAAAAAATGATTTTTAATGAGCTGGACACCCTGCATGGTTTGGCTACTTGGTTTAGTAAACCACTCGACCAAACATTGTGGCATGTTTTGTCTACCCAACATCATTCCATTTTTCTCCAAATTCCAAGGGATCCAAGGGGAAAATTGAAGGAAAACATGGGTGGGATTCCATAGGAACATAGGGAGGAAATATAATCCATATAAAAGAATAAATAATTCCCCAAATTCACAAACATGTCACACTCATCTCTCGGGGAAAATAAAAAGATCCGGAAATAAATTAAAAATAAAATCCCGAGTGTTACAATTCTCTCCACCATGAAGCTTTCAGTCCCCAAAAATCCCATGAATGTTCAGATGAAAAATAAAAAACCCAAAATTGTTTCCATGTTCAAAGGGGGGTTCCAAATGGAAATTCAACAAGGGAACTACTAGTAGGAAAAGATGGATATGAGTTAACTCAACAGTCCAAGACGAACTCTCCCAGTAAGGGTCACCCACCCCTAAAATCCAAGACACCTCCAGTGGAACAGACACTGAAAGGATACTCTCACCTACCAAGCTTTACTCTAATTTCATGAATCAGGTTATCATAATGGGACCACATCCTAAGATAAAACAGCTTAAAAACTACCAGACGAAGCTCAAGCAATTTACCTAAAACAAACAACAAACCAGAACAAGGTCACCACATCCCTACTTTAACAAAAATTGTGGGGCATGCACCGATACTAAGTTTTACCCAAGAAATACTTTTTGGATAGATATCTCCGAGAAATACTACCTATCACGATACCAACACCATGAACAAAAATGATTTACACGAACATGGGGAGGTCCTGATTGACTCTCCGCCATAAGAGAAAACTTAATTTTCCGAGACAATATCGGGGAACCAACAGGTGGAGGTACAAATGGACTCCCACTCATAAGGAGTAGAATGCAATTAATATCTTCCCAAAGGAACATAATAAAGACCAATGGGGGGTGTTCCCACCATAAGAACAAACCATCTTAACTAACTAGCATGGGCTGACACGAAAAAGACCCCAAATTTTAATGACCTGGCAGTCTTGCATGGTTACTCCGCACAATCTCAGAAACTATGTGGTAACTATTTGGATCATTCAGTTAAAAGTGGTAACTTCACATGGTTACCTAGGCTGAGGCACACAGCTGTGCAAAGGCCGTGCGCTAGCTACTATCTCTTATCGCAAAGTTTCTTGGTTTGACACATGATTACTAATAATCATGCACCAACAGTGCGCTTTAATATTTTTTTCCCAAATTCCATACTTCTCAAAAATAACTCAAGAAAACCCAAAGTGGAAATATAGGCCAATGAAAAAGTGAAATAATTCCTCAAATATTTGAACCCATCACATCTGGTTCATGATAGAAATGTCCAAGATCTTAGTGAGACACAACTTCCAGTGTTTCAAGAGAGTGAGATGACTAAGCTTCCATATGACCAAGGGATAACACTGACACTGAAGCATGATATAATGAGGAAATGAGATCCTACCACCCCTTTCTGCTGAACAGGAAAAGCTAGAGAAAGGCCAAAAAATTATAGGTTTAAAACTATTGACATACCTTATACCAGGGATGGAAATTAAACCCAAGCCTTCACAACCCTAGGATTTCCCTGACTACTCGTCAGCTCCGTTCTGGGACTTATGGCTGGAACTGAGATGATTGAATTATATCTTAACTCATGGCCAGTCTTCAGAAACCCATGAATGGAACAGATCCTTCGGGTGCCACAAAAAATTACATTGTAATCATTGATTGGTTTACTAGGACTTGACACGCTCTGAAACTCACTTTACCCTTACCCAATATTTTACCGAAACAAGGGATTAAAAGATCCACACATGTCACTCCTTGTTTCTTCAGATGGGAAACGGAAAAATGAAATGACACATAGAAACCCCTTCCTCTTAAATAGATGAATTTAGAATTTTCTTAAGGGTGACACACTTTCGAAAAATCAGAGACTCTAATAAGATTACACATCATTCAGCTTTACAGTCAAATGATCAGAAGACATCGCAAGGAATCACCAAACATAAACATTGCGATTAATAGAAAAAAAAGGACAGGACCTTTTGTTGAGTCCCAAATCACACACAATTTATAAAAGTCGGCATAAAATCCCCTCTTGGCCATATTTTCTATAATGGGGACCTAACATGAACCATTGCTTCAATGACACTAACGAAAGACCCAAAGGCCCTTTAAGACATCATTCCACACTAACAACCCTGATCCAATTTCACCTTTGAGGACTTAAGAAACATTAGAAAATATGGTCTATTTCAACCTCCCACAACCACCCTCCCTCTATAAGGGGTTCCACATAACTGAAAAAGGGGAGGGGTAAACTCAATCCCCAAATCTCAAGAAGAATGTCCTTATGTTGATCAACTAGAGGATGTGCCAACATCGAATCACCCATGGCCACAGTTCAATCGTGCATTAACTCTTTATGGGGGAGTACCCTAGTCATCAAGATAAATTAAGGACATGACGAAGATAGTACACTAACTAAAATATAACATAAAACTAAACCAAATATATAAGAGGGAGAAATGCAAGATCTTACAAGAACATTTCCCAAAAGTGACAACAAACCAACAATTCAACCTAACTTACCAGCAAAAAAGAAACCCAAAACATCATTCAAACAAAAGGGATTATTGAAATCAATACACCCCAAAACAAAAATACCAAAAACACATAAGAAACTCCACCCAAATACTAGTTATCAAGACTACAAATTTTCCTTTAAAATAATCTCTTTGAAAATAATTGGGTCAGTGGGTAGTGCATCCACCAATGCTACCCCATGGGTCTCAAACATGCATGTTTTCGTGCCACATCGGGCAAGATACTTATATCCATATTAGCACTCATTCATACATTCCATTAACCTCATATATTACCATGTAAACCCATGCATGTGATCTCTCATGGAAATACTAAATGATAGAAAAAATATTCATTCAACAATTCAAATAAATGATATTCAACCAACACTTACATTTACTCAAAACCACTAGTCACAAAATCAAAACACAATGAAAATATTACAAAAAATTTCAAAAACTCACCAACCATTAAAATGAAAACTCACTTTCAATTCATACACATTAATTTCAAAACATGTCATCCAATTTCAAAACACTTTCGATTTTATGACAAAATCAATTTCCTCAACACCCATTAATATAAATACACATTTATCCTCATTTAAAACAAGGTTGAAATATATCATAAAAATTTCAAAATCCCGTTAATTAAAAAATAAAAATCCATCTTAAACTCCTAAAATAAATTCCAAAACACTTCATTAAATTCAAAACACTTTTTTAAAAACTCATAAAATTCAATTTGAAAAAGATTTTCAGAACCCACATTAACATAATTCACACTTTCAATAGAGGTGTAAACACACCATTTATCATTCCAAAACAATTCAAAAAATTCATCTCCTTCATTTAAAAAACCAAATCATTTTCAAAATACTATAAAATCATGTTGTAAAAAATACCATTTCTTAAAACCAAGTCATTTTTACTTGAAAACCAATTTTCCATGATTCGAATACAAGGAAATAGAAGACAATGTAAGGGAAAATTAGTGACAATGGGTTTATTGAATATATGGTTGGAGACCATATTCCCATCACTTCACCATCATAGAGAGTGTTCTAGGATAATATCCCTAGCTTCACATGGCTTGAAAGGACCCACAAAGCTCACTGAGACCATTGAGAAAACTACCATTTTAATTATCCAATCATTGATGAGCCATGAGAACAAAAGAACAAAAATAAAACCCAAATTCCCCAAGAAACATGAATCTCATCTTATGGTGTTCTGCCCAGGCATGCTACTCATAATTATAATGTCAAGTCCTGAAAATTATAGCTCTAGTCTACCGAGACTCATTATGAAAAAGACATGACCCAAAAAGAGAGAACCTCCCTTTGATACTATTTTGTCACAAAACAAATCTAATCACCTTCAAAATTAGAACCCAAACCTTTCTTCAGAAAGACCCTAAGGGTGTTCCCAATCCCAAAAATCTTCCACATTTTCCCATGTATTATAAACAAGTTTTTGGGAATGATTTACTTGAGAATAGATACGTCATAAAACATAAAACAAAAAATAAAATGAATTTGAAATCTAGTCCAAACAAGCCTTTAATAAAATTCAGAATTGAAATACCAGGTTTTAAACCAAACTCAAGAGTTCCATGATAAAATGGTAGTATAATTAAAAACTCTAGAACAACCACATGGAAAGGGGATATGAACCCAAATACTTCTCCAAAACACTTCCCCAAGGAAGGAGCTAACAACCCAAACCACATTCACAAAAAACCTTTCCCTTACCTATGTAAAACATAACCAAATCTACTTACACCTAAAGGTGTATGTATGGTGCGATCTTAATACCATTAGGATTCCACCCAAAAATATTCCATGTGATAAACATTTTGTGATAAAAATCTTGTAGGTTTTAAAACAACTTCTAGCAATAATTTAAAAGGGGTGAAACATTAAATGAAAACCGTGTTCAAGAAGAATACTTTAAATAATGAACAATTTTAAATAAAAAACATGACACTTAATTTTCCATAAAAACAGACATTATTTTTATGGTGAATATCATATATTCAATGATCACTTGTCAAGGGAACACCCCGAGGCACTATCTAGTTGTGGGTCCTAGGCACCTCGTATCTTGGTGAAAATTAACCATAACAAATATTTGTTCTTGTGTATGAGCCACTAGTAGGGAACATACCCACAACCTTTTGGCCCCAATCATCATAATTATTTAGTTAGTGTTTTCAAAAACATATTTTTTATTTGAAATAGGGATGAAACGACTCTAGATCACTAGCATACTAGTACACATCCACCCACCAATATACATGGGTTTCCATCTTTGTTCTCAATCAAGTTACACATCTCTTAAATTACCATTTTCAAATGAATATTAAATTTCCAAAACACACACAAACACACACAAAATCCCAAAATAAGGTCACATAACACTCTTATCACATTCAAATTCATTTTAACATCATAATCACACAAAACATCCCAAAAACTAGTTTTTGACCTTTCTTACAATTCGACACATCCTTTAAAGAATTTATAAGATGCTCTCAAAACATTAGAAAACATAAATGACCGCATTCCTTTTAAAAACTCATTTTTGGAACACACATCCAAAAGTGAATCACATAGATATCCTTTTCACATATTGTGTAACACAATAAACCATTTAAATTTTTCATAAAACACTTCCAAGAAGTATAACATAATTTTTCATATAATACACATTCAAAATACTTTCATCAATGACAAAAAGAAGACCAAAACCCTACCAAACTAGAATTAGTATCCCAAACCACATTTAATAAACCACTTGAACATGTTATGAAATGAACCCAAATGATAAAACAAGAGTTACACATGATAAACTCACCATTCCAAGTGAAAATTAATTTTTAAAATTAACCACTTAGTCAATGCTACCAAAAATTATTCTTTCACAAAATAAAATAGAAGAGGAACATGATAAAAATTTAAATCAAGAAAAATAACTCATCAAAGAATGATTACACATGGAATCACCTACCATTTTCATCAAAACCACAAATCATTTTGCGAAACATCAACCGTACCACCGCCAAAACACAAGGGAACTAAAATGAACCTAAATACACATGATTGAGACAAGAACCTCAAAAATAAACCCTTAGTACAAAACCTTACTTTCTAGAAATTTATATTTTCATGAAAGGGGGAAGTAACTCAAAAGAAATTTAATAAAACAAATAAATAATCTCCTTCCTTGAAGAAGCATGAAGTTTTCCCACCAAAAACCCCATAAAAATGGGTTCTATGGGAACTTGAGGTATCTTGGAGGCCTCCCATGGCTACTAAAGTTGAATGGGGAAAGAATAGTGCAGATTAGGTTTATTTAGAGAATAGAAAATATGAATTAAAGAAATATTTTTAATGAGATGGACACCCTTTACAGTTTGGTTGCATGGTTTAGTAAACCATGCGGCATGTTCTGTCCACCCAAAAACATTCTATATTTCTCAAAAATAAAAGGGAACAAAGATGAAAATTCAAAAGAAACTTAGGGGGGATTACAGAGGAACTTAGGGAGGAAATATAGGACAAGGGAGGAAATGATGCCCCAAAATCTCAAACATGTCAATCCCAGCTCTCGAGGAAAAAAACAAGGATTAGAACATAATGAAAACTAAAATACCAAGTGAGAAAATAATCATTAGTATCTATTTGACTAGTCTTTATATTTTCCATTTTATCCTCCATGTTTTTTGGTCTAACGGGCTTTCTTTCACCAAATTCATCAAAAAAAGTTGGAGTACAACATATCATTATATACAATGCTTTATACGATTCCACTTTAATACTTAAGACTCCTCTAAAATAACTATAACCAAATTCAAAACCCATACATATGAAAAATTTAAAAAATCATTTATCACCATAAAACATAAAGTAGTTCATTATTTCACATACCACCTATTTCAATACCATGATAATATATTATACTAATGCATGAAACTAACCTAAATTACCATGAAACTATAATGAAATCATGATTGCTTCAAAATATTAACTATATATTCATTAACTAAAAAAAATCTTATTATTGAATATATTCTAAAAATCCAAAAACAAATCTAAGATCCACCAAAGATAACATAAATCATTATTTCATCAAACCCCTTATTAGTTCCATGGTCATTAATACTATCCCATTTACTTCATCAGCGTTAATCATCTATAAAAACAATTAAGTTGAAATTAAGAGCATTTTATGGTTTATTTTTTACTAATATGTGTTATATAAAAATATCACCATATCAATAAATCAGTTTTCTTGGTTATCAAAACCATTAAAAATATGATTTAAAATCCTTAATGAACAACTAAAGTAGTAAAATTCTCATAAATTTCAAAGTTCTTATAACTAGAAGATCATTAATAAAATACTTCTAAAATATAATTATTTAATCCAAATACACAAGAACATAAATCATTCAACTTTAGATGTCATAATTACATAATATTGATCTTGATATATTATCTTCATTTGAGGTATATTCCCTTGATGCTTGGGGAATTCATTTTCATAGTGTCTCATACCCTTACAGTTGAAACACTAAATACTAAAAGACTACATCTTACCCTTTAATTCATTTGGATGACGGTCTTTCACTCCTCACATGAAGAAAAATCTATTTCCCTTTAAGCATGTACCATGTTGAATCTTTCCATAACTATCACATGTGGGTAAATCATTCTTTCTCTTCTTCCACTTATCCATTTTTTCTATTTCTTCCTCTTCTTATTTTTATTAATATTAAAAATATATGTTTTGGAAAATAACATATTTATTTTAGTAGTTCATAAAAATAATTTATCATATTATTAAAAATTTATATAGAGTGACACCCTTCAGAGACATGGATTAATCACTTTAGTGAAATGGATAATATTTCATTCTATATTGAATGTGTAGTCTATAACATACCGATGATAGTATTGTAATGGTATACTCATACTATGTGACACATTATTCTTCAGTTTTATTTTCTATAAGGAATATTATCTTCTATTCATTTTATTTCTCCAAGGAGAAATATTTTTCGAATAATGCTTCATTAAAATATTTCCATTCCATGTGTAATATTTCATCCTGATCATTTTTATTTTAGACTAACGACTACCAATTTTTAAAAACACATTTTATTAAATAAGATAAAATTTTCTCATTTTACTTTTCATCGCATCCCAAGTCCATAAATATCTTATCATGAGATTTAATGCATTACTCATATACCACTAATTTAGTAATCCAACTAAATGATGGTGGATTTGATCTCATGATGTTATATAATATAGGGAAATCACATAGTGGAATAATAGTATTCTCTATTCGAGAAATGTTATTTGACATATAATAACTAAGATACAAAAATGTAGCAATGATCTAATTAGTTCTAATACTAGCTCTATTGTCTTGATTGGAAGAGAAATCTCTACATTGTCTTTGAGTATTGATACCCTAATTTCTTCTCAATTCCCTTTCTTAAAATGAAATATAATGAGTTATTTCAAAACCTTATTAATTTTAAATCATAATTTGTAATTCAAAATCTAGTATGAAATATAGTAAAAATTGAAAATTAATGAATATTTAATCTCAAAATATTAAACATGAATTCTATGGGGACATATTTATTTTCAAATCTATCATAATTATTGGTCACTAAATTATAAATTATTCTATGAATATCCCCTTGGATTTTAATTCTACATTCAACGTAAGTGAACACACATTTTTCACCATAATTATTTACAAGATGTAACCAACAAATGCTTTTAAGGTTTATTACACCAAGATGCATTGGTGCCACAACCACATAAATTTATGGTATCTAGAGAGAGTTGTATTTTATATAATGACAAAAAAATCTCTACCTTACCAAAATATCATGAGGTTATTCTATAAATATCATAAAAGTCTATCATAGGTTTATGTTCTATAATTTTTTTCCTTAATATAATTCCTATGTTTTCTACTAAACATGGTCGAATACCAACTGAAACGACCACTACTCTATTATACTAGATAGGATCTCTACTTTACTACATTAGAAAATATGAAAGGTTTCAAATCCCAAAGTACCTATCATTTTATAAATTTTGGACAACCCAAAACATAAATTATACACATTTTTCATTAGCATTAGAAAATAAACATAGTAATGAAAAAAATTTAGGAGCATTCAACTCATTCAATGAATTATTCTTCATATACTGGGGAAAGGAAGAAAAGGGTGAGTTCAAATTCTTAGTAAGGGTTATATACAATGTAATATATCATGAATCAATAAGGAATAATGACTCTAAAAAGGGAAATAACTGAACACACATTCCATGTAATCAATAAATCAACTATCAAAATTAGATATGGGATAATCAACATGGTGTGAACAATAGCAGACCACAAATGCCATTTAATCAATTTCATGATCAAAATACTGAATCCATGAAATATATGAATAAAATATTCTTGTAGATGAGAAAAAATAATTATATAATGAATGAAATTATTAATATTTTACACTATGATATTATAAATAAGTTTGTATATATTTTAAATACCATTCATAAGATGGTTTAAAACTATGGTTAATACACCATTAAATTTGGAAAACTAATTCTTCTCATGGGTCATATCAAATCATTGAGTTGATATATTATATAGGGCATTACCCATCACTTCATATCTAAACTATTAATCATATATTGAATAATAAATTATATTCATGAATAATTTTTATTACAGTAAAATTTCCATATTAAGTAATTAATATTTATTTGTAAATATTTACATATTTAGTTAAATAAATTTAAATGTAAAAAAAATATATAGAAATTATATAAGGTTTATGCAATGACCATAACTATTATACCAAGAATATGGATTTCTAATATAAATGTAATGTAAAATTAAAAATGATCACAAAAAGACATTATATTCCATATAAAATTAACAATCACATAATTAATCAAGAAATGAGGGGTGACCATAGGTTCATCTAGAATATATATTTTCTTGATAAAATTATGTCTTTTGGAAGAATAATCGGAATGAAAGAGACATGTTTAAATATGATTTCATAATATAATTATATTTGAAAAACCACTGAACACAATTATAAGAATCATTATTTCTTATAATAGTTTTGGCAATGGTAATGTCTATTATCGCTGTATATTTAAAAAAATAATCCATTTTACATTTTTTTTAAATGACCCTTCTGAAAATATATATATATATATATATATATAAATATTCCTTTAAAAACCTTTTTAGAATTCAAGGACAACTGAAAATTTATTTAATAAAATAAATTTAAAATAAAATTAATTATGTAAACCCATTTTGAAAAATAAGGATATGTAAAAAATATATATCGATTATTGTGGGAAATAAAATTGTTTTTATTATAAAAAATAATTTTTTTAATCCAAATACCAATGATTGTAATATTTGTTAGTAAATATAAAAACTCATTAAATATATAGTTTATAAGAAAATAATTGGAGCATATGAAGTATTAATGATAAAATTCATTCATGAATGTAAAAGAAATACCAAAAAAAGTGATATTATAAAATAGATTCTTACTGTATATGTAAAATTTGAATTGGAACCCTTGAACGAATAAAACTGAATTGTGACATCAATCATAATTAATAAATAGTTATTTATTTTAAATACACAAAAGTGGTAGTATATACCCCCCAATAAAAATGAATAGGTTCATATTTAAAAATATGTTCAAATAGGATGGAACTCGAGATGAAATATCTTACATCTTTCTTCACATTAGTTGAACATGATTTAACATCATGTATACGGGTTTTAATAATGTAATTAATTTATATTATATAATTATTCATGATTATAATATCATATGTGACTCAATTATAATATTTCAACAGAGATTTGTTAATAATATTTCATTATTTTCAGTGTTTCGGGTGTTAACTGCTTTGTTTTCTCAGGAAAATTATTTATTGAATATTCTGGTACATATTTATAGAATATATTAAAATAAAATACATAATAATATTAATTTTATTAATTTCATATTTGATCATAATCGGCATTTTTATGATCATTCTACTATGTTTTACACTGGGAAAGAATATATATCATTTTGTGGACACAGTAGGCCATATATAGGCATGACCAATGATATCACTAAAGAAACAGACGAAAGGGTAAGGAAGTGGTTGATAAATTAATTTTTCAAAACTAGAATAAAGTATGATTTATTATATATATATATATATATATATCTTATATCCATCATTATGAATATTCATTTTAGTCGATTATGGTAGAGAAATTACTTCGATTAGTGGGGCGGTAATCCGTCATACACATGAGTGATGGATTTTTTCTATTTGATTGGGAAAGACACGGATATGTATAACACTATAAACATAATAAAATCTCAAGATGTCTTATATATGGTTGTTAATATATTTTAGGTTCTATAACATAATTGAAGGTGATAAAATAAGAAATGAATCTAAAGATATTTGTTAAGACGATTACCTTCTATAAAGGAAACCTCATTTGAATATACTCATAAGAAATATAGGGTAGGTATTTTTTGAAGGAAAAATTACATATAATTTTTCTAAGGATTTTCTGGATAGATTTTTTTAGTATTTGGTCGATCCAAATTGATTCATAGGTGCAAACAAATGTGGAGAGGGAGTTCCCTTTTATAAATGAGGAGTGGTATTTTTTAAAATAGCCATTTCCATTAAATAATGGGAAGTAAATATATCCTTAAGTGCACAAAAAATAGATAAATAATGTATTTAAGGGATGTTAATGTGTATAATAACATCGACCACATAAAAATAATAATTTTTTAAAATGTTATTCCCTTAACCTCTATGTTTACATAACTTTACCAATTTTGTTTTCACTAAGGTGGCTAGTTTTTTAACCCATTAATTTAAACATAAAGTCTACAATAAATTTATCCTTATTAGATAATTTGGACCTAATGATTATAAATATTAAATCCAATTTATAATGTAATATTTCAATGTTTATAGAAAATTATGTATGCCAGAAGCACATGTAGCATGCAAACCCCTATTTTAACATTAATATAATTAATTAATTTTCTCTATTTTTACAAATGATTATAAAAAAAGTTGAAAATATGACATTTTATATATTTTAATTAATAAAAATATGGAATAAATTTTATTAAATTAAATTCATATAATGTGTATAATTCAATTTAAAAACACACTGACAAATACTGTTTAAAAACGATTTTTCAAGAAATAAAATTTTCAATCAGAAGATTATATTTTATTAAAAATATGACTATTAATAATTACTATATGGATTTAAATTCATATATTTATATATATAATATATTAAATTAAATTAAATCATTCATATTTAATTATTATTTCAAATAATTATAATTGACAGACATTATCCCTACTCAAACAAAAAGAGTTTTTTTTTGAAAAATAAGCAGTTTTCTGAAAAATATAACTTCTACCTCCAAATGTTTTTATAATAATTTTTATAAAAATTTTAGTTAATAAGTTATTAATTACACATATAATTTTTCATTTTTATAAATAAAATATAGAAAGGTTAAATATTAAATTTTTATTTATACAGAAAATCTTATTTATAAAGGAATTTTTTAAATTTTTTTTTTGAATATTTTGATCAAGTATATTAAAAATTTATATTTGACCTATTAAATTATAATTTTTTTCCATGAAATATTAAGATTTTTATTATTTTATAGATTTAATGAAATATAATGTTCACTTACTATAATTAAGGATCGATAGTAACATTGTTTATTATATTCATCATTTGTTCAACATATAGTAATCTGACTATGAATTCATATCACATAAAAAATAAGTATTAAATTCAAGATAGTATTTTTTTTAAAATTATAATATAAATTAATAAAAAATATAAAAATATAAGTTTTTTACAAAAATTTCAATAATAATAATAATAATTAAAAAATATATTATAAATTATAAATATATTATATTTCTTTTGTGATATGTATTGATGATTGGAAATTATTAAGAAGAACATGGTAATAATGAATAAAACTATTATTTATTCATGTTTCAATATGAATAAAAATAAGGAAAATAATTATATAAAAAAATACAATGTAAGGAAACTATATTTCTTTCATTGAAAGTGTTAGTTTATATAAAACACCCTTAAAAATAACAATAATTTTATAATTAAAAAATAACTATTTTTATATGATGATTTTCTATTATAAGACATAGGTTTTAAAAATTTTATTAATTGTTTGAATGGAATAGTACATTGGTTATTATCAAATATAGACTCTAAAATATACATTACAAAAATATTTTACACATGTAATAGATATATTATAACATTGATCATCATTTTTAACATAGTAATTAATGGTGTGTGCCATTGTTCTAGGGATCATTACATCATGCAATTCCGATATAATGGTTTATTTATAATAGTACATTGTGAAGCATGCAATATTGTTCCATGGAATGGTGTTTCATTGTGGTTTCCACAGTACAATCCTCTTCTCATACTTTTTTATTATGTTGTAAATTTTTTAACTCGCTAGGACCATATGTGATTGAATATAAATTTTGGTGATAAAATAACTATTATTCTAGTCAAATTTCATAACCATGCCCCCATCCCCCCTACATATTGTCACATGGAGACTAAGGGTTATGATTTAAAAAATCCAATTACCCCACCACCTCAACCAACGTCCAATGAGAAATCATAGATCTCTATCCAAGCAAGTATTCTCCTTATTTTATTTTTAATTATTATTTTAATGTTATCATGTATTTTTCTTTTAATTTCATAAAAAATTTTATTTTATAATATTAATTTATTCTCTTTTCATTCTTTCTTCTTGAAATAACTTTTTATTTTAGCTTCCATAAGTGATTTGTTTGCGTTTTTTTATTTATGGTGCAAAATGATTTGTTGTCTTATCGAATTAAAATTATTATTTTTTTGAATGTAAATATAAAATGATTAATTATTATTAATTTAATATTTTCCAAATAAAATGAAATTATTATTAATCATTTTTTCTATAATCCTATTATTATTGTTAATTTTTAATGATTTAAATTGATGATTCTATCTTTTTCTGATTTATAGAGTATAAATTGATTGTAATTTTTTTTATTTGACTATATGTTATTTAATATATTATTTATTATTTAATTTATTTTCATATATGACCTTTTTGGAATATAAGTTAATCTTTCCTGCTTTGTGGGCTATGAAATAAACCTTTTTCTGAGGACCCTTACCACTAATGTGTTCCCTAAGTCATAAATAACCATCATTCTTAATATAAACAACATTAAATAATGGTTGTCTAACACAAAAAAATTTAGATTATAATACACTCAAATATTAAAAAAATATAACAAATATAGAGATTCCAAAATATATTCATTTTAAATATTAGTTAAACTTGAAAATATAAAAAATAAACAAAACAATACATATAACAAAATTTTAAATTTGAAAAAAATAATAATAAAAAATTACAATTTAATATCGTTCTTTCACATTACATTACCTTGAATTCAAATTATATAAGGATTATTTATCATGTAATAATTTATTATAACTTGATTTCAATAAAAATCATAAATAATATTATTATATACAATAAAACATAAATTAAAACATCTAGAAGAATAAATAATAATTGAAAATAATATTATCAATGATATAAAATAAAAATTATATATTATAAACCAATAAATAAACATAATGATTAACAATATAAATAAATTTAAACTACCTGATGTTAGCTCCTAAAATGGTAATGGTGGTTATTTTAGAGTGGGGAATAAACTAGATCATATTTTTATGGAGATAAATTAATATCCAAAATTAATTATCACATTTATATATATAAAAAGTAATTGAATAAAAAAAAATAAAAAACATAAGATATTTTATATAAATTAGTCCACCATTTACCTATGTCTACTCTTACACCACTCTACACCTTGAGAGACACGTTATGAACTACTTATATTTTTATAAGGAATTAAAATCAATTGCATCCTATTTTTCTAGTGGATATACAACCTTGAAACCTCAATTTTGCGTAATGAATCAATGTCCATTAAAATAATAAATTTAAATAGTTGTATTACAAACTAGAATGGTTCTAAAATTATAAATATGATATTAATAGACCAATGAAAATGACTACCTTTGTAAGGGGATAATATTAATAAATGTTTAAGAAAAAAGGTTAGAGATAAGAATAATTAATCACAAAAACTCTAATAAACCCAATATTATAAGTAAATGAATATATTTAGATATTTACCTTTTGGTTATTTATCTTCTCTATAAGAGAGTATAATGTAATCACAGACGGATAACGATATCATTGGTAGCTCATCCAATAAATGAAACAATGACCACACGGGACATTACGAAATTTCACAACAAATGAAAATATGAATGTGATTACAAAATTTTTGATTCTATAGAGAAAACTAATATCTATAATTATTAATTATTTAACCTCTTGTAAATATTTTTTGGATAAGAAACTATAATACAATATCTAGTTTTGTAAAACAATTCAAATTCAAACATCAAAATTATTGAAGAGAGAGAAAAATATAATTTCATAAATATTGTTACCAAAATAGTATGAATTTAAAAAACATGAATACAAATTAAAAAAATATTTCAATTAATCATAAAAAAATCATAATACTTAGTTAATAATATCTAAATATCTCATGTAATAGTTTATTTAATATCCGGAATGAAAAATCAAAAACTCACATTCTATCATAAAGACATATGGAAGAATTTGAAACATAATGATACCACAATATAAGCTATAATAAAATTCAAAATATAACAATTTATCTTAAACATGATTTTATACATAAGAAAATACAAAAAACATAAAATTAATATATTCAAATTTTAGGGTATCGTGTTATATATTCTGGTGTGAATATAGAATTTAATTTTAAATATATATAATTTGTTTTCAAACATAATAAATAAACTTCTCATAGTTTTAATATGATTTATATGAATTTTTGGAACAAGGAAGAGAAATAAAACTATTTATAACAATATAAAGGAAATCTAAGTGTGAAAAATAACTGAAAAATAGTAATTTGAAAAAAAAATATTTTCAAATCTTCAAAAGGATATTGAACTAAAAAAATGTCCATGTAACAATTTTTTAAATTTGAATATATTTTATATAAGATGTTACTTATGTATCCAAATGATTCATGTAACTGAATCCATATACCCAAACATATCATATAGCTAAATCCATGTAAGAGAAATTTTCATGTAGGGAATTTTGGAACTCTAAAATTCTTTGACATATTCATTTAAGTAGATTTCGTAAATTTTCACAGCCTCTAATAAAAATATTAATATTCTTCCCCTATTTAATTATAATTTTATTATTTAAATATATTCTAAATAAATTAAATAACTCTTTAGTTATATTATTGTAATGTATGATATTAATGAAAATTTATAACTTATATAATTAGAAATATATACGTATAATTAGAAATATATATATATATAATATAATTGAAAAATTGTGGAGACATCTGTGAATTTTTAAATCAACCAAATGAACATTTAATCCTTCATTTTATTTTAATGAAATGTATAAAAAATTATTCAAATTAAAACCTAAAAAATAGTGTTTAATTATGAAATCATTATCATTAGTTGTCATTGAAAATCAATAGAAAATATAATCTGAGAAATAAATAAAAAAAGTAATGTTATGATACTTAGGACCCCATTTTGACAAAAATTGATCGATTTACCCTTCCCTGTATTTAAAGATATATTATATAATTTATATAGCTATCGATTGTAATAAAAATCACTCAACTTGCATATATAAAACTCATGTTGTGAATAAAAACCCATCAACAAACATAACCATATATGAAGATTTATGTAAAAAAATCTACATATCCAAATTTAAATTTAAGTATCTCAATTGTCTTCAGATAATAAAAATCCAATCAAGGGTTACACAAAATAAAATAATCAATTTAATCAAAACTAATATAAATCCTATAAATATGAAAAAATTAAAATATAATAAAAGTAAGGAACCAATACTGAAAATTAATTGAACACTAAATAAGAAAAAATTGAACACGATTAATAATTTAGTAAAAATTATACAATAAAAAATAAAAAATAACTGTTTAATATAGTGAAAAAATAATAATTATTTAATTAATTTTTTTCAAAATTAAATTAAATTTTCAATAAAACTGATATTTTTTGTATTATTCAAAAACATAAAATATATATGGACCTTATTACTCGAAAATAATTTCTATAGATAATAATCTACCCCTGAGGGTTTTTAAATTTTCATAAAATAAAATATATATGAATAATATAAATAAAAAATTATTCATAACACTAATACATGTGGGGAATATGATGATATAAACATGGGTCGAAGATGGCCTATAGAGAATAGAAGGAATCTAAGAGGTATAGTTGGAGAGTGAGGGCAGTATATATAAGATGAATGCATGTATAAGGGTGGATGAAGTAGATTTGATGATGATATACTTGATAAATAAAGGTTATAGTTTGCTTTGTGGGAGATATGACATTGGTATTTCTCAATAGTAGAAATTCAAAATAATGGGTTAACAGTCATTAAAAATATATTTAAGTTTTTTGATATCTTTCATTTAACAAATGATATAAAAAAATGGATTGATTTCATACTTTTCCATTATCATGTAACTTATTTGAAATATAATTTATAACACTGTTTTTAAATAACCATAACTATAAATGAAACATTTTAAGTATTTTTTTCTTGTGTAATGTCTTAGGCGGAATACATGACGAGTCCATGGGCATGTAGTGGAGGTAGCTATAATGATATAACCTGACAAGTATTTTTATATATAAAATCTATAACTCATTCCATCTTATATAATTTTCACACTAAGGTAGGTATGTCTAGTGAGTTAACATGAAGATAATTAATTAAATTATAATTGAACTACAAGCATTATAGTTGTATATACACATCTTATGATATATTTTTTCCAAAATTTCTTATTGTTTGATTTTTTCTGTATTTTGTAATTAAATAATTTAATAATTATATTCCATATAATTTAAAAAATATATGATGTGCATAGGCCTTTTACATGTATTGTAATTTACAGGTATCTCTAATGGAAGAAAATATGTATATTTAAGGCATGTTGTGTGGTCATACACACTAAGAAAACTATGTCACATTACACATGGAACAATATTACATTTAATTTGACAACAATTTATATGTTAATATATGTCGTGTGACTACAATGTGCACGATAATAACTATACATAACATTAGTCACAAACCCCTTTGACTGGATGTACAGACTATATACCTATTAAAACTAAGTTTTTAATAGAATGGAATGAATTATGTTGTTTATAGAATGTTTCATGTACATGAACTTCCAATATTATTTAGATTTTTACCAAAAGGGTCCGAGAAATGTTCTATGTCATTACATATCATGTTTTAAATAATTATAATTTAAATTAATTTATTTAAATTATTCGAAAATACATAGGATGGGGATATCAAGGACTTATTTGGATGGATAATTTAGATAAATTAATATGGAAATTAATTTTTCAATAAATTTTATCCTAACAAATAAATAATTGAAATGAAATATAAATAGTTTAAACCTGAAATCCTTTCATTTGTGGGTGGTCATATTCTTTAAAAATCTATGTATGTGTTGGTTTAATATTAAATTTAATTATTTATTGTGTGTTTTGTCATGATTAATTTACCATTAATTTAAATATAAGGATTTATATATCATTCCTTCCTCCTTATTATGTATTCTATTTAAGTTCTAAGGCTTGTTTTATATAACCCAAAACCTTAGTTTTTCCCACCAATACATGAGTAATAATATATAAAGTATGGATTTCCTAGAGGCTAGATTCGATTAAAGACAGAGCTAAGGTGAAACAAACGTAGGATATACACATTCTAAAGGTGGAATATTGTAGCTTAGTCCAAGTATCAACTCCAAGAGGTATTCATCTATGTTCAAGTGTTGGTTTATATTCCAGTTGATAAACCAACACATAGTTAAATATCAATATCATATCCCATGATTATATTATTTATTCCATTGCATGATTATTATTTTATTAATGAGATACATGGTTAATTTTATGTTTAAAGGTCATTCAAAAAACGAACTAATAATAATGAAATTTGAAATAAAACAAATGTATTATGCACAAATTATTTTATCATACCTTGATGATTAATTAGATAATATTCATATAATATAAAAAAATCATGTAAAGGGATAATATAAGGAATATTTATGAATAATATTAACAAAATCCCACAGTGAAATAATTTGTTCAATATTTCCTTACACTGCTTGACGTAGAATGAATCAATAGATCAAATTCTTGGTTATGCCTCATTTGGGAATATCCATTTATCATTGGATTATAATGAATGTTTTGGGTTAACATAACCTAGTTTAAATCAATAGTAATATACCTCCCATAAAATTATGTAACATAGACACAAGTATTGTGGAATTCTAAGTATACGACTTCATGATAGGTGATTCCACTCAATAAATAAAAATATATTCTCATTATGTAGTCTGTATAGGATCAAACCTAATACTTATTTTTTTTACCAATCCACTAGCTCAGTTATAAGAAGGTGAATATAGAACCCTTTCATTAGAATATACATCTGATAGGATATGATAAATCCATTGGTTAATGATATTGGGATTTGATAAAATTTTGGGATATTAATAAAAAAATTACAAATGTCACACCATGTGATCAAAATAACGTACAAAAATAAGCATTTTATTTATTATAGAAAATGGAGAGTCACACCACAAGATACTATGATAATTCATGGAAATTTACTATGCCCACACAATTGAAAATTTATATCAGTGGTATATTCATTTGTACAATACACTATAACATGATTTTTTTGGAGTCCCATATTCATGTTCACTAACCCCATCAGATGGCCAAGTGTGAAAATAATACCTATAAAAGGTACATAGAGGATGATATAAATGTATGTTATATCATGTTATTATCTAGGTATGGAAATATGAATATGAAACTTAATGACGTGGTTGTTTACACTATGATAACTCATATTGTATAACCTAAAAATGCTAAAGGGGTGTTAAAGATAAATAACATTGTAACTACACTATAATTGTGTAAACATGAATATGGATACCAAGTTTGTGATATTTCCTACAATATGATGAAATAAATTTATAATTCATTCATGTTGGGATTCTATATGGACAGTATGTTTTCCAATAATTTCATACTTTCATCATTTCCACTAATATTCTCTATAATCACCAAGAATTACATGATGAATTTTATGGATAATACAGTCATGAATCTTGTAACTATGCCTTAAAAGAGATATATATATTAGTGGGAACATGATTTTTCCCCTTTTGGGGAATGTGGTGAATGATAAAGTTCGGAATCCCCAGGAAATTTAAATTATATGGAACCATTAAAATTTGTTTAAAAAAGATAAAACATTTAAAAGGATGTTAATAAACTACAAGTTATCTACTTCACGTGGGGAAAAATGTCACAATAAAATAAATTTAATTTAACTAATGAATAATCAAGAAAAATATCGCCCTTCAAGTATATTTATAATTTTATGTAATTTCTCTATTTCACATTTTTAGTATCAAATAAAATATACACATAAAATATTTTTATTCTAATATAGGAACTATTTAATCTATGAAAAATAATAAGATGTAACATGAACTCTCAAGTAGTTGAAATATGGTTATTTCTAAGTTAGCATAGAGAAGCACACAAATTCCAATTTCTATGTGGATTTATTTTCTTAAAGCGCTTAATTTGTATTCATTATTTTCAAAATATTTATCTCAGTTCCTAGTTTTATATTTAATGAGACATTAATTATTTTAGAAGGAATTATATAAGACATCACAATCAAAGGATAAATAAAGGGAATAATGAAGATAAGGATTTTGGGAGTATCATTATGCACAAGGGGAAATCATAAGGGCGTAATGATTAATATCACCAACATAAACCAATGGAGTTTGGGTTGTCCAAAAAGATTAGGTCCAAGTAAATGGTTAGTGAACTCACTAATAATGATTTGGGGTAGAGTAATAGTTTCAATCTTTGTAGTTAAAACCATATTTTTGAATACATACACACTATAGATCATGAGAAAGTTGGTTTTATAGTGGATTCTATGTCTTAACTATTGGAAGAATCTACGGTTTAGGGTGAATTGTAAATGATTCCAACAAGGTTCTAGAAAGAATCACAAAAGAGGTGTTATATGTCCTCATGTTGGAGGTAGGTATGCATGATGGGAAAAAAGAAACTCATGAGATCTTATTAATCATTATAATAATGAAATGTTAGAGGAGGGTACCCATATTAATGCTTCATGTGAGGAGGATAATAGGATGAATTTGAAAATGATTCTTGTGCATACCTGTAAAGGGCAATGTTCATGGATCAATTTAAAAGATCATATTTTGATTATAAGATTAAAATAAATGAGATAAATGTTGAAGAGTATATTCAAACCTGGTAGAATATGTATTTTTAATTTGAATACCACCTCAAGTTTGATCAAGATATAAAGCTATATTACCTTCATTGAAAATTGTAGAGGGAAAAGTTTTCTAATAACATAAAACTAAAATTAAATGATTCTGTGACAATCATTGGGGTACGATATGTTATTGATTGAACATGTGAGGTTTAAAACATTATTATTAAATGTTCCTTTAAATAAAATATTAATTTTTCAGTTATTAATTTTGAAAAGATTTTTTTGTAGAACTTTATTCTTAATAGTTTATCAATACATGAATTGAAAATATTCAATATTAGAAATTAATAATGTATATAAAATACAAGACTCAAAACCATTTTCAGAAAGTTATTTCATTATTATGTAAACTTAATGGAACTTGTCAATGATATAACCTAAAGGGTGTATCGACCAATTTGAACTAGAATTATTAGGTATTGGACATAGGAAAATATTATGTTTTAGACAAAGAAACTTTTATTGGTATTATTATAGACACAAATCCACTATAATTAGTTGTTCAAGACAATGTGAACTATTCTATGGAGAAGATATATGTAAATTATTTTAATTTATGAGATTCCTTTATGATATTTCTAGACTTTATAGTGGAAGTAATTAATAAACTAGGTCAATAATATAGGATCCTCTAGGTGATCTTTTCCTAGAATATCGTAACTATGAATTCAATGATAATATAAATGTATATTTGAGGTATTCTGAAAGTCATAATTCATTATACGCAATATGTACGTAATGGTATTACATGGAAGATCTTTGAGTAGTACTATATTTATTTAATATATTCTTTTATTCATTTCATTACACGATTTACAAATAATTATACAATGTTAGACCATATTACAATAATATTGACTAATGTATACTATATATATATATATGATTATGATGGGAATCCATTATGTCTTCAATTCATGTTTTTTATAATCATTATAAAATTATAGATTTATCTATAAACATACATAAAAATATCTAAGGGAATATAAATTAATTATCCTATATCTAAATAGGATATTAGTATCCCTAATAAATAATAGTTGTAGTAAATATTAACAATATGTATATATGAGGGAGAAAATATCTTCTTTGATAGTGAGAGTATTATAAAAGTTAATGAATTCTAGGATCCAAATGACCAAAAGATATTATATGTACATTAAACCATAGGAAATTTAGTTGGAATATTTTTTCAAGAGACACATACATTGTAGCAAACCTAAATCAAAAGACGAGGTTTCCTATTCACCGAGATAGGTGATATGTTATTCAATAATAATAATAATAAATCATGTAATGAATCATCAAATTGAAACATGGTATGATTTGAATGTTCATAGTAATCTAATGGCAGATTCCATGTACCAAAATATAGTTCTATATTTTGACAGTTTCTTCAATAAATGTAAATTTGTTGGTGATTATTCTAGAAGTTACTAGATATATGTGGTAGAATGTAGTAAAAATAGTTCTTCATTAGTTTATAAATGTTACCAATTAAATCTAGACATAGTCATTAAAAAATAATTACACCTTTAACGATGATAAAATAAAATAGAAATATTTTTATCATAGGAACCATATATGATCCTTATATTGGGTGATTGGATGTCATGGACACTTTCCATGGATTAAAAAACATCATTGGTTTCTATATGATGTAAATAGAAGTGGAAGTTATATAATGTAATTATAATAATAAATTTCGGTTTTATAGATCCATTTATGTTTTAAATAATTTATCCTACTCATATATTGACTAATTTATTGATGTTATTAGTGGTTATTATTGTTAATAATGAATGTGTCCCAGGTTTCCACAATATGTTATTGGGAAATATATAGTTTTCTAAGTTAGTAACATTGATAATATATAGAAAACATATGTTTAAACATATATATTATTAATATTAATTAATTTTTATACAAATAAATAATGTCGAAACTCAGATTCTATGAAACAAAATTTAAATACATGGATTGATGGGGTTTCTTAGATCAGGTCATTATACATTCCTTGATAACATATTAAAAATATAATATAAAATAATTTAACACTTAATTATATCATACGTCACGCGACATAAAATATATCCATGTTTCTATTAGAATGAACTGGTGGATATTATTATGATTAATAGAATCTGTATTCATAAGAATAGTTTTTAATCTACCTTATATTCCACATTTTTACAGATGATCAATATTTCTTATTAATAAAGAATAGGTGAGAAATATAAAATAAAACTAGGAGAACTCTACTATCTTATTGTCACAACAATCTATGAGTACTTATGAAATATAAATGTTTGAGTCCATATTGTTTAGAGAAGTGGTAATACAAGTCGACAATTTGAAGAATTAGATGTTTTTACTTTATATCATTTTTTAGTTTCTTAGTAAGGGTGAGTTAACAAAAATTGAAACACATATTTTATCTAGTGGTTTCAATTTCATCCTAGGTTAAGTACATTATTAATTCTTTGGTAACATAAGAAGTAGTTTAGAAATATTTGTTTCATTCTATAGTTTTATCTAAGATGAAAATTCTATGAAAAAAACATTTAAATACTTACTAACAATACCTCCGGAGTTATTTTCTTAAAATTGTGAATTCATAGTAAAAAGAATAAATATAGAACAAAAGCCTCAACCCAGTTGTTGAGGACTCACTAGGTGCATCCAAGAGACCTGAGATCAAATCCGGGTGAATGCATATTTCTGGGTACTGTAGCAGTGCTGTAGCAGGCACTATAGTAGGCACTATTCAGTACTGTAGTAGTCTGAACTATTCATTCATCTGGGACTTCGGGCCACCGGTTGGTTCCTCAGGTCCTGTAAGGATTTCGGGCCACCCAAGGCCTTCGGGCCAGTTGATTCTCAAGGCCTTCAGGCCACCTTAAGGCCTTAGGGACACCCCAAGGCCTTCGGGCCACATGAATGCAGGGCCCATACACACTACAAAAAAGAGAAACCCCAGAAGAGGATTCAAAGCAGGTGCACTCACCAGAAAAGAGCCAAATGGATTGTCAGAATGAGAGGGTATGGCTATGCCATCGGTACCAGCCTGTGCTTGCATGGGAAGCTTAGATAGACAGTCATGAAAATGTAGAGAGCTACTATCAGGATGTAGATGGTGGGGAGGGGCAGTTCCTTGTTGATAGTCTGGTTGAATTACCTAAGACCTTTGGGTCACGTAATCTCCTAAGCCTACAGGCCATGTAATCTCTGAGCCTACGGACCATGTAAGGGTTTCCCCTTATCCCTTGAAAGGGGGGTTATCAAAAATCAATAAAAATGAAGGCCTTCGGGACATTCAGACAAAACAACTATAGGAAATCATATAAGGAGATACCATTATATAAATATCATTTAAAATGAATTCTTTATATGTGATATCTAATATGACCATTATCAGTTTACACTAGTACATCTGACAGTTTTTTTTGGAGTTAGTGACCTAGAACAAGCTGAATTTATAATTTTTATTACATCAATATCCATAAACATTAATATTTATATCTTATAACATTATGATTTTTCTTTTTTTAATATTCTAAAATTTTCTGAAGGCCTTATATTTTTATTTAATTTTTTGATAATCCCCCTTTTATCTAGGTTATGGGGAACCGTTTGTTTTTTAGTTTAATATTATTATGATACTTTTATATTATCAATATCATATAAATGTTATATAAGATCCCTCATATAATTAGAACCTATAAATTCTATTGAAATATTATTGAATAGTTTTTTTGAAGTCTAGATGGCATTTATTTGAAGGGGAACATATAATGTTTTGACTATCACATGTTGGAAGATAATAAATGTATGAGGATCTAATTAAGAAGTATCTAACTTGGTAATCTCCAAGAAAGAGGTTATAAGGACATAACCTACAATAAAAATTCCATTTGTTATATATTTCATTATGTATTCCTATTTCAGGACATTTGTATGGTTACTTAAACTTGAGATTACAATTAATGTGTGTCATGAATTTCATAATCCATTCTATTATTGAAAATTATAATGAGATGTGATTTTAAATAGGTATGATAAATTTGGTGTGTCTTCATTCGAAACATGAAATTTCTATTTTTTGTTTTGAGTTGATGTGTACTTGCATTCCAATGGAATGTGGTCATGTTGACTTATCTAGTATAACTTGGGTTGCACATTGGTCAAGAAGATAGAGAGTTGGGAACTTCTCTCATTTTTAAGGTGAATTATTTCATACTCATGGACTATATTATAGATTTAATACATATTCATGAATCCATCCCAAATAATAGTGTGAGGTGTGTTACTTTTATATAAGTGAATTGATCGAATCTAGGCTTTTATGTGAACAAAAATATGCATTATAGGTTCTCTATCGATGGAACTATTTATATGTATTCACAGTTCTCCATATTTTTTCTATTATTTGTTGGTTTTACTATTAATATCCCCCAAAATGGAATTTATTGCATATATCACTATTTTGGAGAAGATAAGTGTTGTGGTATTGGGGTTAGTCCCATAATAGGGGATTCCTATAGGTCTATATGAAGAGAATCTGAATAAATGTAGTTTGACACCACTTAAAAGGATTTATATTACCTTTTATGTTCATGTGATAAGAATGAATGTGGTGAATTTTGAGCCCATGAATCCATGACCTGGTGAAGTAACTCTTATTTTCATGCATCAAGGACCAATTTCAGGATATTTAGCATTATGTAGAATGGATTAATAGGTGAATAGTGCCTAAAAATTGTAGTTGTGGCTGTTAAGAATGATCAACCTTTTCAGGATCATCTTATCTTCTCTTATTGGGACATGACAACGAACAACGTACCCTTAAATAATATGCACCCCATGAGAATCAATTATGTTGTTGATAAATAATATAGCCTGATGAGGAATAATTTCATGAATTATATGGAATATTACCTAGTAAGTACATATTTTTTAGTGAATTTGGTTGATGAAATTATATATTTGGATGTTGGGTTTGATCCTCATAATGTTTCGTACAAATCAAAGTTAATATGAATCAAATCACGCATAGTTCAATTTGAATAGTCTAATGTTATGTGGAAGTACTATACCAAGGAGTTCAACATTATACAATGGAGACATTTGTGTCATCAATGTGGAGAAAATAGATGATTGATCGGGGAATCACATGGTCAACCAATATATGTATATGTTTTAAAGGTATAATATAGGTTTGAATAAGTTGACTCCTAAGGTATATGTCCTTTTGAGGAATGATTTATGACTGATGCATTTGTAGCCTATAGGTGTATTTAGTACACAATGAATATGGACCATTAAAAAAGATGAATCCAAAGAGATGTGGACTATTAGTAATGAGTTGGTACAATTAATGAGTGTCCCAATGTTGTGGGAATCTATCTCTTGTTTTTTATCTAGAAATATGGATGGAATCATTAGTTATATCACCAAATCAGGAAGAGGTATGTATTTCACTGAATGGGAATCCATGTCCCATGTAGGGTTCCTAATGGATGTCTAGGGATGATTCACATATATTGTTTAGAGATTCCTGTCATGATGAACGAGTCAAGTGATTTCATTTTTTTAGGGATTAAACCTAGTAGGTGTCCCATAACATTTTCCTTGCTCATTGATTGTACTAAAGGTGTAATTAGGTATCTATAACTTTTAAAATGATGGATGTGGGTTATCCAAGAAAAAAAAATCCTCAAGGAAATGTTTTTTTATAATCCTCTTGATAAGGACTCTCATTATCATGAAAATACATGATTTTTATCACCCTGAGGACCTTATTAGTCTCTGAGGAAGGTCTGAGAGAGTTCCATTATCAAGGGACTACATATTCAAATGGGTGTGTGCTGGTGTGCACAACCCAATCATGTTTCATAGGAGGCCATGGAGGTGTAAATAGTAGAATTTGAATTTTGGGGCTTTGAACATGGAAAAAGTAATCCATGAAGATCATATGAATGAGCACAATGCATGTAGATAATCAGGCTAGAATGAAGGGTGATGAGGAATCCCATTAACCCAAAATTGAATTTCTTTGTGAATTGACCATCCTTGGGTCAGATGCTTCATGAAGATGGACTATTTGAGGGTGGATAAAATATAATTTAGGAATACTCACTTCAACATAGTTTTTTTCTACGCTTATGAACAAGAAATGGAATTTAAGGCTGCCATTTCCAGGATGGTATTTTGTGAACTACCCACTATGAACTACATTTTTGGGTGGGGAATGTATTTTAAAAGTAGTCTCATGAATTTCCCATCATGAATGGTATTCATAAAAATAATTCATTAAAGGGGTCTATAAAGAATCTTTGTGGTCAATTCTGTATATATTGTTTTTTGTAATGGATCTTCATAAGCCTCTTCCACTAATAGAAATAATTATTCATTTCCATATTCGCACTCTATATTTGGTTTATAAATTACCTATGGTATTTCTTCATAAGTTCGTGAAAAAAAATCCTTACAGATGATGGGATCGTATAGTGGAAATTGTTTCATTATTAATGTTGAGAATCCATCCCCCTAAAAAAAGTACGTGTCAGGTATTTACCAGTGGAATTCCCTTAATGTCTTCTAGAAATATATGGTCACATAATAGTCACACGTTTTAAAAGGAATCCAATAGTGTGGGAGAAAATGATACCTATTATATTAGGAATACATGATAGACAAGAGGTTAGCATTAGTTCACCACTAATGATCCTTATTCTGATAAGGAATTACATGCATGTGAATAAATAATTCAGGTCCTTGACAAATGACCTTCAGATTAAAAGTATGTGAACAAGAAAGAATAATATCAATTCACTATGAATAAACTTTAGACACCATGGTATTGCTCATTACTGAGGGGATCATGTCGGTCCTCTATAGATAACATTTTCTCACAGAGTAAGTATATATGTGTGAGGTTTTTATTTGATTTATAATGAATCCATCGCTTTATGAATAAATTTGGAAATTCCAATTAATCAAAGATATATCATTAGAATCAAACAATCCCTCCTTTTAGAATTGGGTTTGACTATCAGAAAGAGGGGCTAGTTCATTGGACTTAAACCAACCCACTTAATTTCTTCACGATGTGAACATGGATGATGGTCTTCATATGATGAATGGTCCCTATAATTAGTAGGGTGTGAGGTCCTTATTCACCCCTCATGATTGACCTTTAAACCTCACCCAAATTGTTTTTGTCTTGCATTAACTTTATCATGAACTATTGTTACTCACGTATGAATACTCTTGAAAAAATACTACCTGAATGATTTAATTTATCCACATAGAAGTTAGAATATGAGTTATTCCTATAAAATATTTCATTTGAGGACTATGTTCACATTAATGATCTTTTAATTCATAAGAACTATTTAGTATTATAAATTATTTTGGACATTTTAGGTGTTAAATGATCTCATACATTCTACATGAAATTATAAAAAAATATAATTTTTTCATTTAAATTATTTGAACAAAATTACATTCATTCTTTCTAGAGATAACCCTAGAATATTTTCATAATTATTTATTCATCACCATGAGTTATACTATAATGATATAAATTTTTGAGGTTGGATGACGCCAACATGATCAATCAAGGAATAATTTTCCTTCAAAGATCATGAGAGAAGACCTCAGTAACTACCCATTATTAAAGTTTTTTCTTATATATGTTTCTGTGATACAAATTGAAGAACCCATCCCCAACCCATGATTGATTAATAAACTAATCTATTTTAAAGACTACTATAGTAAACTGGTGAGAACTAATATTTAATCAATAAGGTGTTTCATAAAATCATTTGACCACTCATATACTTATGTACGAGAATATAATGCCTTTAATCCAATAAAATTGATGTGTACTGATTCTCTAGTTTCATAGTTATGAATTCATATTCAATAAATACATAGAATGATAGAAGATAGGCTGGGTTTCGGGATGGGATATTTTATCTTGAAGAGATTTAATGTGGTATATGTTTACCCCTTCTAGGATTGACCGAGCTGGTTGGTGTTCAAATAAGATCTTAAATAATTAGTGTAATATGAGTTTGTATGATTCTTATATACATTCTCTAATTAAAAAAAACATCCTTCAATATCTGATCAATATATAGAGCTTTGACATGAATACCTTCCATCAGGTTCATAGAGAGGTCAAAGTAAGCCTCTAGGATGGTCATATGATCAATGGAGATCCAATTTTGGGGTATTTTTATGAGGGATATCTTCCCCCAACCTATATAATAGATTATGTGGATAGGATATTCCATATAAAAAAGGAGATAATTCTTCTTGAAAATAATGATATGTATAAAATTTATACCATGAATTAATATCCACTTTTGTTCTTACATCGACCATTTCATCTTTCCAAACAAACATCAGCCATATAAAATGAGTACCCAACCCTGACCATCCAATAAGAATCAAATAATTCAAGGTTCTTATTGACTAAAATTGGAAGATGGTTTATAAAATGAAATGTTTTGGGAGGTCTCCACCCAAATCCACTAATATTTCTATCTGGAATCCCCCCAGTGATTTATATTAGTGAATACCTCCATCATATTTAAAAATAAAACACTAGAGTAATACTTGGGAGATTTATGATAGTATAACTTCTAGAAATTTGGATATATATCATATTTTAAATAATGGTATTGGGATACTAATAATGAAATAATGGTAACATCTGTAATTATACATCCATGTTTGGGATGATTGGTCTCATCCAAGAATTGTGTGGGTAGATCAAAGTTCATTGGGAAGATGTGTGTTTATTATGGACTAGCTAATCCGAGGTTCCCATTTCATAACCAAATTTCCATTAAGAATTGGAGTGAGGCCACACTAACAAAATGATCAACACTTGGGAAGAAATATAAATTGGTACAACCAGTTACTGTTTTCATCGTAAGATACCCCAATTTGAATCATCATTAAGAAAAAAACATGAAATTTTAATGAATGTACATATCTGATATATATGAACTAATATCTCCGACCCAGTCTACTCTTGAGAAGCCAAACCCTATTGGACACATAGCCTCATGAATTCCTCCCTATATTCTAGAGGTTTCCAACTAGGAGAAAAGTTATAAGGTAATATAGT
The DNA here is from genome assembly GCA_963277665.1 of Viscum album. Classification (NCBI taxonomy): domain Eukaryota; kingdom Viridiplantae; phylum Streptophyta; class Magnoliopsida; order Santalales; family Viscaceae; genus Viscum; species Viscum album. The sequence continues at coordinate 1,389,107,910 of OY728135.1, read as the reverse complement.
GTGGATACAATACCTTCATGATTAGTGTGGATAATAAAATTTAAATATATGAATAAACTCTTGGAATTAGTAATAATTTAAATTGAATAAGTAAACATCTCAATGTAATAATAATCATCATGATATATCCATGAACAATAATAGAACCATATCCACTATCATATACAAAATGATGTCATAAATGAATTCTGTATAGAAAAATGTGAATATTGGAATGGATTACTAAAGTCATATACAACAAGATGTAAAAAAATAAAAACAAGACCAAAATATATATTTAATATCATTATGAGCATCAAATCGGTCTTATTACCATATACGCCATCATAGAATCGAAACTCATAAATCCATAGTTAGATGATTCCCCTTGCCCCTATATAAATCCATAACGTGTTTTTTTTTCAAATAGTGACCAAAATAGGGTGTGAGATAAACTCAATTGGCCAGAACTGATAATTTATGGAACTATCCACTCTGGTTATATATATCAAGTTGTGTATGGGAATAATGAATAAGGATAGTAAATAAATAAACCATGTCGATCTAGGTTCCTCATTGGATAGTTTTATGATAATACTAGATTCATCCTAATATATAAATTCTATGAAAAAGTGACATAATTATACAATATAAGTATATGAGTATGCATAAGCAAGCTTGGGGCCCATGGAATATAGTTGTGGAATCCATGAAAATTATCATATAAGGTACCTATGAGGTTCCACAACATGTATGACTTTACTAGTCAAGTATAAGTCTCAAGGGGTGTACCATTGGCATATCACACTAATGTGTTCTACCTGAGCCCTAGAAACACATCCTATATTGCCTCATATCTAGAGGTAATTTAATCCATATCATATTGAGTCATGTAGTTCCTGGATCATCATGTACACATATATCACAAGGATGTGGATCATAATATCCAATAGCTTATCTAAGGGAAACAACTCCATGTCTAATAATACTTAACACGGAGATGAAACAACATATCCAACACACTTTTCAATTATAAGGATCACCAAGTCCAATATTCAAATCAAAGGACAAATGTGCGATTAGATCGACATGTCTAACCCCTTCTTAGTCCATAATGGATAACACCAATTCCATTAATAATAATTAATTATCCATAATCATAATTACATTCATGGTCACACTATAATGAAATATGTTTTATGTGACATGTTTATACCATTTCCCTTCCATTTCTCACAATTATCCATTTCATTTATAATTAATAAGCATAACCCACCTTTTAAGGTGGTTTAATTACATATCTAGCAATTTCAGATAAGCACGGTGTCATACTATTTCATCTAATTCAGTTTAAACATCTCATATATGGTAAAAAATTAAACATTCCTCAAAAGACGGATTAAAAACAATGTAAGGCATAATGGTTATATAAATTTTAAGTCAACACACCCAAGTGGTGGATTATATTTGGTTCATTTACCACCAACAATACCATGAAAAAAAGTAAAGTATTTAACATTTCAAAATTCATGCAATTAAATTAGTACATTTGTCTAAATAATATTTAGATATATACATAATTAAAATACTTCTTAAGTGTTAATTACTATCACGGATAACAAACTCCAATGATGGAGTTGGTTTTCAATAACTTTTGACTTTATCCATTAGAATTTTATTTAATTAATTCCATATTAAAGTAGTTACACAAGGAATGACCAGTGCACAACATGACAGTGCATAATATAAACAACAAAAAATATAGGGGAAAGAGAAAACCTACCCAACATAGATGCGTATTAGACTACCTTTCCCATATCAGCCTCTAATACAGGTTCTGAAAAATACATAGACAGTCATTAACACATCTTATGTCCCTTAAGTGATTTTAAAAGAGTAAAATAATTGGGTCAAACTAAAATGTGTTGGATCTATACCTCCCTAAAAAGTCCTGACATTACAAACTCCCCTCTTTAAAACATCTCATCCCTAAGTTACCCTTCTAAGGGCGGTTACAAATAATCTGAGGATTGTTCCATCCACTAAGACTATATGTAAGCCTTTCAATCACAGGTCTCACCCATTTAATGGTCATGCAACTATAACACCTCAATTAGTGAAAATTGCCTTTCTCAAAGAGAATTCATGCTCTGGCCCATGATATGCACTGGATATTACTCAAAACAAACAACAATATCCAAATCCACCCCATCAGGATGGAAATCTATAGATGGTTCTAAATTATGACAGATAATGTGTGAAACACAGAAGACGTCATGCATGACCTAGTGCCAATAGGTTATTTGAAATTGATAGTTTATCATTCCAAATATCTCTAAAATATCAAAATGTCTAATGAAACAAGGTTTCAATTTCCTTTGTTTCCAAATCATTTGATTTCATAATTAATGAGAATCAATCAAGAATACCTAATCTTTTAACTCAAACTCTAGAGGATGGAAGTGATGATCCACATAATACGTATACCTAGAATTAGTTATATCCATTTGTTTCCTAATAACTTATTCCTACTATGATGTCTCTTAAATAATACATGGTCTGGTTACTAATATCTCTCCAGCCTCTAACCAACACATTGGTGTATAGAATGGTGTAACGTATAGGGCCTCATATGGATCCATCTCTATTGTCACTTGGATACTATTATTTTATGAGAACTCATAAATATGTAAATATTTATTCAAAGTACCTCAAAAATTATTCTTGATTCTGGTCCTTTAACACTTATACCATATAATATGACTGATCGTTAGTCTATGGGTGGTATGATGAACTCAAAAGTATTTGTGCACTAAGATCCTTATAGAACCCCTAATTGAACTATTATATAAAATGAGCATCTGTATCCAAGAAGATGGTATAGAGAACCCCATGAAGGATTATAATATTTCGTATGTAAATCCTCTGAATCTCATCTACTAAAAGGTCTCTCTAATAGGTAAGTAGTGGGATACCTATGTATGTATATTTATGATCACACATTTTATTTCACTTTCTCAAGAGGATCTTGGTAGGCCCATAAAAAAGTTCGTGTTGACATCATCCAATATAATTTTAGGAATGGGAAATGCTTGTAAAGGAATCACTGGTCACTGGTGTTCCACCCTCATCTACTAACAAGGGGAACACTGACTAATTAAACTAGTTCTCTCACATTTCATACCAAGACAACAATACTGGTGGCATAAGTCATGGTATATCTTAGGAAGACCAAGATGTACTTATTAATAAGAAGTATTTTATTCTCACATACAATCCTCACTCAAATCAATATGAACCAATAAACTTCCATTAAAGTGCATGATATCATCCTCATCAATGACCACATAAAGTGGTGGGTCCACATTAGAAATTCTGTCTCATGGGACAAATCCCTCAGGTTCTTAAAGTTTACCATCTTCTGTCAATATAAAGGTGAGAAAATTTATAATAATGTTATTATTAAAGGATACCCAAGATATTACTTGAACTCAAAATTCATCTTGTAAAACAAGGCCATCAACTTATACTCTCTACTAGCCTCTCGAACTACTTTTTTCTCAGTCTACAAATTTGATTCTTTATCCAAAACATTTCTCATACAAGGCATATAAATCAGATAAAAATCAAATTATTTGAGTTATTCATACCATATGAACTCTTTGAGATTCAATTCATGTTTTTTTAATATGTATTTAAATATTTTTTGTTTTATGTATACAATTAATCATTTCCTAAGAGTATAATGTCTCCAACAATGAAAGTCATGCACAAATGCTACAATAATGAGATCATTTTTCGAGTAATTTCACTCGTGGGAAGTTAGTTGAGGAGATTTGTTCACCAAATCTTGAAAACCATTCTATATAACTATTTTTATCCTAATTTATAACTATTCACAATATACTATATAACTTATGGCCTGCTCTAAAAAAATCAGGATCGACACTAAAGTTAATTTTTTCTATTATAACATAAAATAATTTATTATCATCCTCATACTGTGTAAACATGACACCCATTTAAGTAAAAAACATTTGAGGTTCTTAAAGGATTACAAATTCCATAGTAAAGTTTTTGTAATAACCCTCTAACCCCAAGATACTCCAAATTTCAATGATATTCAAGGAATGCTCCTAGGAAACAATGAACATCACCTTTTCTATGTCTATAGACTATCTTGTTTCTAATATAATGTAATACTTCAAGTGAACATTATCAATCCATAAGTTTTATTTTGTGATCATGGTATATAACATATTATCTCATAGTATATTCAATGCAATGTCAAGGTGTTTTTCATGATCATATCATATATGGAAATTCAAGAAGATTTCATCCAAAAAAGTTGACATTAATGAATCCAAAAAAATAGTGAAAACTAGATTCATAAAAACCATGAAAATATTTGGTGCATTAATGAGACCAATCAGCATTACAAAATACTCATAAAATATATTGATACTATGAAATTTTTTACATTATATATCTAAATTACTAACTCATACATTATGGTAGATAGATATAAAAGAATATTTTTGAAGACACAAGATCCTTAGAGATGGTCAAATTTATATTCTATATAAGGTTTAGGTAATCATTTCCTAGTCATAATATGGTTAAATCTATATTAATCTACCCAAATTATGAGGTTACATTCCACCTTAATGGTGAAAAGGACAGATGACCCCAAAGGTGACAAATATGGTCTTATTAACCATTTATCTACATTATCCTCCAATTGTCTCTCAAGTTCCTAAAGCTATGTAGAATACATATAGTAAGAAGGAATAGACACTGGTGCTACTCCTAGTACTATCTCAATTAAAAAATCTACTGATCTCTCAATATATTTCTTGGAAAATTCATCCGGGAAAACATCCCTGAATCGGTCCACTATAAGAGAGAAAATTATCTAATTAGATTCCTAATCTTTTAAAAGATGGCTATCAGTTTCAGTTTTCAACCAACCCAACCCACAATGTATAGGTCTATCATTACTATCCTTCCCATCCCATTCACTTTAATGAATATATGTATTTCCATCAGTGATGTGAAAGAAACCCTTTAGTTAAAAAAATTACAAGATCATGATAAGGTTCTAATAAATCTATCATGATAATGATGCCAAATCATGTCATCACTTGGTTAAAGAGGTTCCATATGATTGGTAGCCTCATGTCTTGAGTGGAAATTCCTTATATCAACGTACACTCTCTAATCATACTCCCAAGGGAATATCAATATTCATGACTCCAAAGAATAACATGATATCAATTCAAATACTTTCTATAATTCCCACATATATAAATGAATGTGAATAACTTTTACCTAATAAGGTAGACACTAATGTATAGCCTATTAAAATTGTATCATGAGTTGAATGAGGCCTGATAATCTTCCCTTTAAGAGTAGGATCTTCTGCATATATCTGTCCCGATCTGTCTGTAAGATATATAACCACACTACCTCGAGAAAGTCTCCTCAGTTGGTGTTATATGTTCTATATATGGTTATTTTAACCATGACCAAATCATCATCCTAGATTGATATTACTACCCCAACACCCCACCTAGGGAGGACATACTTATCACACTCTTGAATTTTGAGTTTTTATAGAACCCCTATCACTAGATGTGGGAGAAAATGTCCTGTAAAATAATGAATGATTCCCCATCAAGATATTATCGTAAACTCAATGGGTTCACTATTACATGGGGGCTTGTTATGACTTATGTTCCCAAACTGATGTAATAACACTTGGATAACATTGTGGATACTATGACCACCACAAACATTATGATAACCCGCTAAGCAAAACTTCCTACCATTGGTTCATGTTTAATATGATCTATGTGTTGTACAACTCTATACCACACCTAAAGCCTATATTAGATTATGATCAGTGATGAGGGACTTGTTCACAATTCTATATAAATTAGTCATCCAGAATATGTTCTTATGTGATCATATTTCATACCATATCTATCTTAAAATATCCAACCAATGGATTACTCAGTACTCAGATGAATTAGTGTTAATAGATTGAGATCATTAAATAGAGATGAATAGTTCATAATGAACATAGTTCCTAGTTGCATGTGCCTAAAATATTTGGCTTGATTAGATCTCATATTCTTAGTAATGAATTTATCATTTAAGGTTATCTATAAATCCCTCCAAACCAAAAACCTATTTTGGTCAGATTGATTCAAGACATCCCACCAATTTTTTCAAGATATACACAATATGTATGTATAAATCTGGAATATGTTCTAAAAAAGTGTCTCAAAATTTTGTAAGATCTATTTCATAGCCTATAACCATGAATAAGTGTCCTACATACCTATATCCCCTAAAATAGTAGGAGGGTGACACTTATGAAACTCCCTGAACAACTCTACCATAGAAGGGGTAGGACGCATAGCTCCCTATACTGACTGCACTAACTTTAAGAAACAATATACAATATAAGAAGAATTTATTAGATCATTAATTGTAAGAGTTTCCAAAAGTGGAATTATATAAGGATACATTGATGGATCAGGGACACCACCTCGGGAGGATGTTCATTTCCACTTTCTTGGTTTTGACTAGTGGAATCCAGGGAGGAATTTCTCTATAATTCCAAACACACACAATGAGAATAAGACATGATAATATAAATGCCCTGGATAAATAATTAGTATACCTAAAATACTTCCTACATAATAGGTTACACCCCATTTCCTTCTCCTAATTCTATGTCTAGGTGATATATAAGATCATATGCGTCATATGATACACTAAAAAATTCCCACTATCATGGTTGGGATTATAAGTCCCCATCCTTAAACATTACTTAATTTTGAGTTATTTCAAGAATACACATTGAGGATCTTTTCAGGTTTAGAGTTTTATAGAATTAGATCATAACCCATGCAATTCATTCCACATTTAAACAAAGTGGTTACATAAAAGATAGTAGTCATTTTTCCCATCAACAGAAACATATTTAAAATAACACTTGGATTATTTCATGACACTTCCTTGACACTATCATCACATCATATACCTTTCCCTTGACCTGTGAAAAACATTTCAAAAACTTGGGATTAGCATAAAAATCTTAGTAAGGGATATAAAAGTACAAAATGAAAACATTAGTCCATGTATGGAATCATACTTTACACCTAAAACATAAGAATTTTAACATACCTCATAAAATAATGAATAAATCATAGAAATCATAAGACATAAAGGTAACTTGAGGCTTTCATAACATTCTTACGTAGGGAGTAACCCTCATGGTTACATTTGGAATACCCATCACAGTATATTCCCTAAATCTCTTCGTAGAAACCATAACATTTAACCCCTTTTCATTACCCAATTCATTGTAGAGCTATATCGGGCTCACCCACCCTTAGTTTATCATGGAACCACCCGTCTTCATAGAAAATTCCCAAGAACCATAACATAATCGTATCACATAAAACATGCATAAAGGAAACAAAAAATTTCCACATTTCAATCTCAAGATATCAATACAACACATTGATATAATAAAAACATTATCAAAACCATTTGAAATACCAAAATAAATGAAAGGTAAAACATGGTATATATTTTTCATTTAGAAAAAAATTTATGGCGTGTAGGGGAAGCCAAAACTCAAATAATGGTCACAATGGCGGAGAAGTCATTGTCGCCGCATACGTACGACAAAAACATTCCCTTTTTTCATTTAGTAAAACTCTTCATATAAAAATATTCATTTTTAATAAACATAAAAGTCAAATGGGTTTATACACCGTATAAAAGATTGTTGTGTATAAAACAAAATATGCCTCAATGAAAGGAGATTGAGATGAAGTCTCTTACCTCGTGTCCAACTTGAATCAATCGTTCTTTAATCTCCTGAATAATAAACTTGAGTTAATTTCTACTTTCTTAATAAACTTTTTAAAGTTCATTATTTCTTTTATATCACTTATTACCATGTTATGAACACTATGTAATTATTTAAGTTAATAATGTTCGTTTTGTTGATCATTGGTACTTGACTAAAAAATAAAGTCTTTATAATTACAAGTTGTTCATGTGGTAAAATATCCTTTATATCCAGAATTATATTCCTTATTTAGATATCATATATATCATATATATCAAGTATATACATGCATTTTTAATATTACATAACATTTAGAGGTAAGAAATGAAATGCACCGTTCATGGAGACGGTAAGCCGTACGTACGCATGAACGCTACTTTCATTTCTATTTCGTATTTTATTGAATGGAATCATAATGATATAAAGGTATATTATAATTCCAGTATAATATCATATATAATATCATTAACTCCATCCTTTATAAGTCTCACATATGGCATTAACGAATCACATCACTTTGAGGGGGCGGTAGTCCGCATTTCCTAAAATGAAGATATCGCGTTTACCCATAATGGAAACCATATAGGTATTCCATAAATGAAAAATAAAGAATAGTAAGGAAAAAATAAACATATTATATATAATATATAAATATATTGACATCTTAATGGCCACCTTTGAAGGTGTTATAAGAATATTGAACAATCATCGTTTCATGAGAAAGAAATTCACCATCCAAAGAAACAGTATGATCTTTAACCATTAGATGTAGGTGTGTGTAAGTGTAGCTCGAATACATCTTTTAAAAAACCTAGTATATTGAAGATAATGGTGTTGTTACAAAATAATTGAATAAAAATAATTTAGGGGGTTGGAGAAGTAAAATAAAACAAAAGAACATTAGAGAAGACTTTATCTTTAAATCGGGTAACTCCTCTTGGTTTGTAATAAAAGGGTTTCTTGAAGAGATTTCTGCCTAATGCAAGGATTATATGATGAAGAGAGGGATGTGGAGAGATATAATGAGTAGAATATGGCCGAGACAATGGCTTGCGATGTGTGGTTAAGAAGGTAGAGGTGGGGGCCTTTTATAAGAGGGAGGAGGGGCACTCTTGGAAAGCCAAGAAATGTTACTTTATTTTAAAATGAGTATCGTATTTAAAAGGTCCCAAATTGATATATTTCTCAGATAAGGTGATAAGGGTTCAAAATATACAAATCCAATAGGTTTTTGACAAGTGTATGTCTTATATTTTATACTATATTTTCATTATATTTAAATCATTAATTAATGTGGTAATTGTTGCATCGTCATGGTGTCATAAATAAATTAATTTATTTAATGTCTAAAAATTATAAAAAAATACTATGATGTAAGAAATATTTTTATCTTTCCAGTGAATATTTATAGTATAAGAGATAAATTACACATAGAAAACTAAAAATGTTTTACTCGGGTGATACATTCTTTAGTGATATTCTCATTTCTTTAAAAATAAAATGATTAAGTATCACTTTCACCCAAAGGTGATTCTATGGGGTCCCTAGGTTTGGCACAAGGCATCCCATGGTCTGGCATGACACAAACAGTATCATTAGGACACATTTTGGGGTCATATTTTATTATTATGATATTATTTTATTATCCTTAACTACCCGATTACTAATTAATCAAGATAATTAAATATAATTACCGTCGTTACTATTCATAATGTCCAAAATCAAAAGAGTATTAATTACATAATTTGGACCTTATGATTCCAAATATGGAATCCATTTTACCAAATTACAAACTTATAAATTACAATAATTAATTTAAAAATAATTCTGGTTGTCAACACAAATAGTGGTTTTTTTGAAACAATGTCTATGAAAAGTTTGGCACTTGTTTATGCCCAATTCCAGAGTAAAATTAATTATAATGACAACCATTGGATTAAATGGTAAAGATATATTCTAATTAAACTTTAAAACCAATTAAAAAGATAATCGAACCATATAATTATATTAGATGAAAAATCAGTTTTGATGTAAAATGCAGTATTTTTCACTATTCATTAAAAAATGAACATTGTCATAAAAATAACAAAAATTTAACCAAAGTAAATTTCAAAGTCCCAATCCTAAAGAATAAGTTTATTTTGAAAAATAGATCTTAAAAAATTGTCAAAAGTTATATTTAAAAATGGTTCGCCATCAAACGGCGGTAAAACAATCTTTTAAAAATATGAGAGATTTCTATGCTTAAGATTGGATTTATTCTCATTTTAAGCCTTTATAACACTATCGAATTGATAAATATAAATAGATAAGAAAATATATTATTCATTACTTACTTGAGATGTTACATCCTTCCCCCCTTTATAAAATTGCATCCCTGCAATTTATTTACTTATTGAATAAGTGGGGGTATTTATCACTCATTGCATTTTCAGATTCCCATGTTTCCTCTTCAATCATGTGGTTTTTCCACAACACCTTTACTTGATGAATCATCATATTCCGCAACACTTGATCCCCGTGGTCAAGAATCTAGATCGGTTGTTCCTCATAAGATAGATTCTCTTCCATCTGAGCTACCGCTGGACTCAAAACATGAGATGGATCTGGCATGTACTTCCTTAACATTGAAACATGAAAAACATTCTGTACCTGAGATAAACTTTGAGGTAAAGCCACTTGGTACGAAACTGATCCAACTCTCTCCAGAATTTCGTATGGTCCAATAGAACATGGACTCAGCTTTCCTTTCTTACCAAATCGCATCACACTTTTCCATGGAGATACTTTGAGAAAAACATGATCGCCAACCTCAAAAAAGAGATCCTTCCTCTTATTGTCCGCATAACTTTTCTACCTGCTCTGAGCTGCTCTCATGTGTTTCTATATCAGCTATACTTTTTTTGCCAACTCTTCTACCAATTACAATCCCATCAACTTCCTTTCACTAACTTCACCACAAAAAGTTGGAGTTTGACATCGCTTCCCATATAATGCCTCAAATGGTGCCATCTGTATACTGGAATGAAAACTGTTATTATAAGAAAACTCAACCAAAGAAAGATGTTGGTCCCATATTCCCTAATAATCCATCGAAAAAGCACGTAGCATATCCTCCAATGTCTGAATTGTTCGTTCTGACTGCCCATATAATTGAGGATGAAAAGATGTACTAAAATTTAATTCAGTACCCAATGACTTCTGAAGGCCTGTCCAAAAGTAAGAAGTAAACCTAGGATCACGATCAGATACAATGGAGAGGGGAACTCCATGTAACCTGGCCATCTCTTTAAGATACAAATGGGAAAGTTGATCTAGGGAAAAAGTATCTCGTATAACAAAGAAATGAGCAGATTTATCTAAGCGGTCAACAATAACCCAGATTCCATTATTACCTTGAGGTGTCTTCGGAAATCCCACAAGAAGTCCATGGATATATTTTCTCATTTCCACTTTGGCACTGGTAAAGGTTGAAGCATCCCTTTTGGTAACATTCACTTTTCTTTAACCTGTTGACAAGTCAAACAATTCACAGTAAAATCAGCAATATCTCTTTTCATTCCATCCCACCAGTAATAATCGTAAAGATCTCTATACATCTTAGTACTGCCTGGATGAACTGAAAACAGAGAACTATGAGCTTCACATAACAACTCTCTTTTCAACTATTAATCACAAGGCACACACATTCTCTTCCCAAATCTGAAAACACAATCATTATCAATGTTGAATTCAAGAAACTTACCCTTCTGAACCAGCTCTACCTTTTTCTGCAACTCACTGTCTTGCTTCTGTGCTTGCTTAATTATTTCGAATAGAGAAGATTTCACGGATACCTGAAACAAAACAGAAGGAAATCCTGCACCAACAACTTATATTCCAAAGTTCATAAAATCCTTAACCAAAGGATCACGTTCCAAACACAACATTGTTAATGAAGCATTACTTTTTTGACTCAAAGCATCAGCCACTTTATTTGATTTTTTGGGATGGTAATTAATTGTATAATCATAATCCCTGATTAATTATAGCCATCACCTCTGTCTCATGTTCAATTATTTCTGAGTGAATATATACTTTAAACTTTTGTGATCAGTATATATTTCACACTTTACTCTATACAAATGATGCCTCCAAATTTTTAAATTGAAAACAACAGCAGCTAATTCCAAATCATGTGTAGGGTAATTTACCTCAGGCATTTTTAATTGACATGAGGCATAAGAAATTACCAGATCATTCTGCATTAGGATTCAACCAAGTCCTTTTAATGAAGCATCACTCTAGATAACAAACTCCCCATTCCTGGAAGGTAGTGCCAAAACTGGAGCATTCACCAATCATCTTTTCAATTCCTGAAAAAATCATCACATTCTTTTGTCCAGATAAACTTAACACCCATCCGAGTTAGCTTAGTCATTGGACTAGATAACCAGGAAAAAATTCTAACAAACCTTCGATAATAACCTACCAAACCAAGGAAGCTATGAATCTCAGTTACATTTGTGGGTCTTGGCCATTCCTCCAAAACCTTTGTTTTTGCAGGATCAACAGTTATCCCATCTTTAGAAACAATGTGACCAAAGAAATAATTTTGTTGCAACCAGAACTCACACTTTCTGAATTTACCATATAATTTCTTTTCTTTTAAGGTTTGAAAAATAACCCTTAAATGTATTTCATGCTCCTATTTACTTTTAGAGAACACCAAAATATCATCAATGAAAACAACCATAAACTTATCCAAGAACTCATGGTAAATTCTATTCATAAGGTCCATGAATACAGAAGGTACATTCGTTAGCCGAAAAGGCATAACTACAAATTCATAAAGGTCATATCTTGTACAAAACGCAGTCTTCAGAATATCTGATTCCTTTACCTTCAACTGATGGTACCCCGATCTCAGATCAATCTTTGAAAAATACTGAGCTCCCTGGAGCTGATCAAACAAATCATCGATATGAGGCAAAGGATATTTGTTCTTAACAGTGATGTTATTCAAGGCTCTATAATCAATGTAAAATCTCATTGAACCGTATTTCTTTTTTAAAAATAAAATAGGAGCACCCCATGGTGATGTTCTAGGTCGAATGAAACCTTTCTCTAATAAATCTTGCAATTTCTCCTTCAACTCTAAAAGTTCAATTTGAGCCATTAGATAAGGGGGTTTTGAAATTGGCTCAGCATCAGGAACTAAGTCAACAGTAAATTCAAGTTCCCGATCTGGTATTATTCCCGGGTACTCTTCAGGAAAAACATCAGGATACTGATTTACCACTGGGACATCATTAATCTGAACAGTTCCTTTGTTTTCGACAATATGTGCAAGGTAACATTCATTTCCATCTTTTACAAGTTTCTCAGCCTCTTGATATGTTATTAACAGTAAGGGTTCATTCTTGTACACAAACTGAAAGTATTTCTGAAAAGAAAATTATTTAGCTCTATAGTCAATCTTAGAATGGTAAATAGGGATCCAATCCATACCCAGAATAACATCAAACTCTACTAGAGGTAAAATAATAAGTTTTGAAAGTAGGTTCTTTCCACGGATAAGGATAGGAAGATTCTTATAAATTCTTTTTGCCTCAACATCTCCCCCAGATGTTTTTACCACAAGTTCAAGAGTCATTTCTTGAGATGGAATTCCCAATTTACTAGAAATTTTTTTTTGAGATGAAAGAACGTGTAGACCCCAAATCAAACAACACATTGGAATAATCTGAAAAAACAAAAAAATTACCCAATACCACTTCATTTGATGGCCCAAAATCTGCTGAAGTAGTTGCAAAGGATTTCACCACCCCTTTCTTCTTGTAGTCTAACTGATTCCCATCACTCGAGCTCTTTTTCGAATACTCGTTTGCATAGTGACCTATCTTATTGCACTTAAAATATTTCACTAACTGTAAATAAAATTTGGTCTTACCATCACCTTGATCTTTTCCAGTGATATCATGATCCTTATGTCCCATATTACCACATCGGTAGTACTTTCCAGAATTCAAAAGACATTCCCCATCATGCCTTTTACAACATTTATCACAAACTGGAAACTTAGTTTTCTTACCATCATACATTTTTTAAGAATTCTTCCCTTTCTCCTGTCACCTCGGTCTCTTATTCTGTTGGTTGTTATAGAACACTTGATCATCGACAAACTCCATTTCCACCTTATCAGCACATCAAACAAGCTTTTCATAACTTTTGAACTCACTATAAGCCAATGCCCTTTGATATTTTAGCTTTAATCTTGAGTAAAAATGATTGATTTTACTATCAAGGTCTCAGATAAAATTGGGAGCATACCTTGCCAATCGAGTGAACCTTTCTTCATAAGCAGCCACTAAATAATCCTCTTGCCTCAATTGAAAGAATTATTTTTCTATCCTAAGTCGAACAGCCTTAGGAAAATACTTCTCAAGAAACATACCTTTGAATTCATCCCAGTCGAGAGAATCAATCTCATCAGTGTCCCTGATATTTTTAACAATCAAACACCACTGATATCCTTCACTCTTCAAACGGTAAATTTCAAGACTTACCTTTGGATTTTCTGAACACCCCATGACATCAAAAATCTTCTCCAGTACTTTAATCCACCCTTCAGCTATCATAGGGTCAGATTATCCTCTGAATGATGGGGGATGTTGCCTCATGAAATGTTCCACCACTAACATCTTCATCTGCAGTTGATCTGGCTGATCTCTTGCATGGATACCACCACCATTTATCTCTTGAGTCAGCTGCACCATTACTGCAACAAACTGTTCAGTTCCAATTCCGACCATCTCAGGATGCTGATTCAGAAGGTCATTTCCTTCTGTATGCCTTCCTAGCACTACTTCCCTGTTTCTTCTACGGAAAACCATTCTGAACAAACATGTCTTAGATAAAGCATCATGGTAATCTTCAAATTCTATATCATTTCAATTTGACCAAAAAAATATATATTTGGATAATCATTTAATAGAATTATAACTCCTAAAGTTATCTAAACAGACCTTTGATACCAACTATAAGGCCCCAGCCTTAAGCATTACTTAATCTTGAGTTATTTCAAGAATACACATTGAGGATCTTTTCACGTTTAGAGTTTTAGATAATTAGATCATAAATAATGCATTACATTCCCCATTGAAACAAAGTGGTGACATAAAAATAGTACTCATTTTTTCCATCAACAGAAACATATTTAAAATAAAACATGGATTCCTTCTCAAAACTCCTTGACACTATCATCACATCATGTACCTTTCCCTTGACCTATGAAAAACATTTCAAAAACATGGGATGAGCATAAAAAGCTCAGTAAGGGATATAAAAGTAGGAAATGAAAACATTAGTCCATGTATGAAATCCTACATTACTCAAAAACATAAGCATTTTAACATACCTCATCAAATCATGAATAAATCATAGAAATCATAAGACATAAAGGTATCTTGAGGCATTCATAACATTCTTACGTAGGGAGCAACCCTCATGGTTATGTTTGGAATACCCATCACAGTATATTCTTTAAATATATTTTGAGAAACCTTAACATTTAACCCCTTCGTGTCACCCAATGCATTGGAGATATATATCGGGCTCACCTGCCCTTATTTTATCACAGAACCATCCATCTTCATAGACAATGCCCAAGAACTATAACATAATTGTATCACATAAAACATGCATAAAGGAGACACAAAATTTCCACATTTCAATCATAATATATCAATACAACACATTTATATAATAAAAAAATTATCAAAACCATTTTCAATACAAAAATAAAAGAAATGTAAAACATGGTATTTATTTTTCATTTAGAAAAAATGTTGTGGCTTGTAGAGGAAGCTGAAACTGAAATAATGGTCACGGCGGCAGAGAAGTCGTTGTCGCCGCATATGTACAACAAAAACATTATCTTTTTTCGTTTAGTAAAACACTTTTTATAAAAAGAATACTTTTGAATAAACATAAAATTTAAAGGGGTTTATACACCGAATAAATGAAAGTTGTGTATAAAACAAAATATGGCTCAATGAAAGG
Organism: Viscum album; assembly: GCA_963277665.1. NCBI lineage: Eukaryota > Viridiplantae > Streptophyta > Magnoliopsida > Santalales > Viscaceae > Viscum > Viscum album. The sequence continues at coordinate 1,389,092,015 of OY728135.1, read as the reverse complement.
AGATTGAGACGAAGTCCCATACCTCGTGTCCGACTTGACTCGATCGTTCTTTAATCTCCTGAATAATAAATTTGAGTTAATTTATACTTGATTAAGAAAATTTTTCAAGTTAATTATTTCTTTTATATCATTTATTACCATGTTATGAACACTATGTAATTATTTAAGTTAATAATGGTTGTTTTGTCGATCATTGGTACTTGAGTAAAAAAAAACTCTTTATAATTATAAGTTGTTCATGTGGTAAAATATCCATTATATCCAGAATTATATTCATGATGTAGATATCATATATATCATATATATCCAGTATATACATGCATTTATAATATTACATAATATTTAGAGGTAAGAAATGAAATGCAACGTTAATGGAGATGGTAAGCCGTACGTACGCATGGACGCTAATTTTATTTCTATTTCATATTTTATTGAATGTAATCATAATGATATAAAGGTATATTATAATTATAGTATAATATCATATATAATATCATTAAATCAATCCTTTATACGTCCCACATATGGCATTAACGAATCACGTCACTTTGAGGGGGCAGAAGTCTGCACTTCCTAAAATGAAGATACTGCGTTTACCCATAATGGAAACAATAAAGGTATGACATAAATGAAAAATAAAGAAGCTTAAGGAAAAATAAAAATATTATATATTATATATAAATATAATAAATCTTAATGGACACCTTTTACGGAGTTATAATAATATTGAACAATCATCATTTCGTGAGGCATAAATTCGCCATCCACGAAAACAGTATGCTCTTTACCCATTAGATGTAGGTGTGTGTAAGTGTAGCTAGAATAATTCTTATAACAACATCCTAGTATATTAAAGATACTGGTGTTGTTACAAAATAAATGAATAAAAATAATTTATGGGGTTGGAGAAGCAAAATAAAACAAAAGAACGTTAGAGAAGACTTTACCTTTAAATCGGGTAACTCCTCTTGGTTTGTAACAAAAGGGTTTCTTGAAGAGCTTTCTGCCTATGTTAAGGCTTCTATCATGAAGAGAGGGATGTGGAGAGATAATATGAGCATAATTTATCCGATCCAATGGCTTGAGAAGTGTGGGTAAGGAGGTAGAGGTGGCATCCTTTTATAAGAGGGAGGAGGGGCACTCTTGGAAAGCCAAGAAATGTTAGTTTATTTTAAAATGAGTATCAGATTTAAAAGGTCCCAAATTGATATATTTTGAGGATAAGGTGATAGGGTTCGAAATATACTCAACCTATAGGTTTTTTAAAAGTTTAATTCTTATAGTTTACATTATCTTTTCATTTTATTTAAATCATTAATTCATGAGGTAATCGTTGCATCATCATGGTGTCATAAATAAATTAATTTTTTAATGTATAAAAATTATAAAAAAATACTATGATGTAGGAAATATTTTTATCTTTCCAATTAATATTTATAGTCTAAGAGATAATTTACACAGACAAAACTAAAAATGGTTTACTCGGGTGATACATTCTTTAGTGATATTCTCCTTTCTTTAAAAATAAAATGATATAGTGTCACTTTCACCCAAAAGTGATTCCATGGGGTCCCTAAGTTTGGAAAAAGTCATCCCATGGTCGGACATGACACAAACAGTAGCATTAGGACTCATTTTTGGGTCATTTGTTATTATTGTGATATTATTTTAATATCCTTAACTACCCGATTACTAATAAATGAAGATAATTAAAGATAATTATCGTCGTTACTATTCATAATGTCCAAAAACAAAAGAGTATTATTTATATAATTTTGACCTTATGATTCCAAATATTGAATAAATTTTACCAAATTCCAAACGTAGAAATTGCAATAATTAATTTGAAAATAATTCCCGTTGTCAAAACAAATAGCGGGTTTTTTGAAACAATATCTATGAAAAGTTTGGCACTTGTTTATGCCCAATTCCAAAGTGAAATTAACTCTAATGACCACCATTGGATTAAATGGTAAAATTATATTCTAATTATACTTTAAAACCAATTAAAAAGATAATCTAACCATATAATTAAATTAGATGAAAAAGCAGTTTTGATGTAAAATGAAGTATTTTTCACTATTCATTAAAAAATGAACATTGTCAGAAAAATACCGAAAATTTATCCAAAGTAAATTTCAATGTCCCAATCAGAAAGAATAAGTTTGTTTTGAAAATTTTATCTTATAAAATATTCAAAAGTTAGATTTAAAAATGGCGAGCCATCAAAAGGCGGTAAAACAATCTTTTAAAAATATTAGAGAATTCTATGCTTAAGATTGGATTTATTCTCATTTTAATACTTTAAAACACTATATAATTCATAAATAGAAATAGATAAGAAAATATATTATTAATTACTTACTTGAGATGTTATTAGGATAACTTCAAGTTATTTATTTCACACCAAAGGTTCTGGTATATGAAGTGTCAATTGTATGCTATATAAAAAAACACCCTATATGTTATAATTATCATCCCGGTTTAATGAAAATTATTTCAATTAGTATTTAAATTTTTTTCATTTAATGTCCATATATATATATATCATGGTTCATTTATATTCATCTACCATTCCCATGATATAAATTCTTACACATTAAAAGATTCAATTGGAATTTCATGTAACTGAAACCAGCTTCTTATTCTAGTTTAATTATATGGATCATCAGATTTAGTTTATAAAGGTCCATTCACCTCATAAATTGAAATTAAAATCAATTTAAGGAAACCAATTTCTTTTCAACACATTAGACTTGTGGTCCATTTCTCAAAAATGGGAAAATTGGTTCGTTAGGGTGGCACCATCTATATATGTGTGAAACATAGTTTTGGTTGATTTGGACACATTAATAATCTAATTATTTATATAATTTATCTTATATAAACTATAATTAAATTCCCATATATAAAAATCAATGAACCACAATATGATATAGGCAACATTGCGATAAACAAATCATTGTATGGAATATAAATCATCATGTTCCGATTATGTTTCAAGAAAAAAAATAATTCCACAACATTATGACTAGTGGTAAATGATAATATGGAATGATAATAAATTCCAGAAGTCATTGTGTCACCCAATGTGGAAATCAATATTGCTATAATAGGAAAAAACTAAAATAATAAGTCTTATCCCAAGAAACATGGCTATTTCTTTATATGTGGTTAAACTAATCCTCAGAAAAGGCTCATTAACAAATTCTGAAACATCCTAGTATCTTATCTACTAACCCAAAATAGTAAGATAACAGGAAAACTTCTACTCTGATTCCACTTTGTAACATCCAAGGAATGATTCACTCATGTGTGAAATAACTGAATTGGCCACATTGCCTCAAACATGGCTCTACATATTACAGATGATGTTGACTCATATCAAGGGTCTAACATGATATATTAGGGAGACTATACCCTTAGGATCAAAGAATATCATAGTGGTGGAATATATGAATAAACCAAAATAAGAAGTAATAATGGAAATAGTGAATGTAAACACCCAAATGGAATATTAATCACCTAGATAACAACATAAATAATAATATAACCACATCAATTTTCATATAAAGAACTATATCATGTCTGTATGTTATAAAAAAAAGGGAATTCAAGGATATATAGCTGGAGGCATACACAAAAGTTATACACAAATTAGAAAAAATGACCAAATTTCATCTCCAATCAAATAATAAAAATAATATTATTCCTTTTTTCGCACATGCTATCCAAGTGTAGAAAATATGGCTCCATAGCTAGATGCTTCCCCTTGTCCCTAACAACATCCATGAAGTCTTTTTAGGTACTTAGTGGTGTCCTAAATTGGATTTGGGAAAAGCTCCGTAGGCCACCACCAATGGTGGTTATAAATAAATAAACCATCTAATTATGAATTTCATAAGGGACATCCATATGATGCTACCTTCATCATCCTAATCCATAATTTCTCTTAAAAAGTGACATCATTATATTTTATAAATATGTGAGAATATATAAAAAAATCCGGGCACCAATAACAAACAACTGAGGCATCCATGTAAAATAATAATATAATGTAATTAAGAGTTTTTATAGTATGTTTAAATTTAACAATTATGTGTTATTATATATGGGTGTACCATTGGAATTTCACCCATAAGTTCTCTAATTGAGAAAAAGAAATACATTTTATGTGTCCTTAGTTCTAGGCATAATAGGACCCATATCATATCGAGTCTTTTGGTTCCAAGATCTCAATGTATTCACCTAACACAAGGATTTGGATCAAAATTTTAATATAATATTTAAGGGACGGACCGTAATGTACAACAAAACATAATAGGTGTAGGAAGAACTATGTAAGAACACTTTTTCAATTATATGGATCATTATTTCATTTGTTTTATGACAGTTTTAGGTGCAGTGGAAGTGCGGGAGGGTCGGGGACCAAATTTTAATTTTACCATAATCGATGATCAATCCTGGATCAATACGATGATTAATGTTAGTATCCATATAATTTAATTGAGGATTTATACAAAAAACGAATTGAAACCCAAAACCAAGAGAGATGATCAACATATTTTGTTTATAATTAATTTAATTAAATAAGAAGTACCTCCATAATGATTATTTCTTTGTTGATGTGTCCAACCACAGATTTGTAGTGTGGCACCATTGCATTGTAGAATCCATGTGTATAATTGCTCTAGTGATGATCCACATGTGTTCCACATATCTCTGGACACCCCCAAAGGAGTGGCTGGGTTCTATAATGGAAGATCCATGCACTTGCGATGTATGTCATCAATCGCCTTGAGAACCACTTCTAAAGAATTCTCTATGAGCTGGTATAGGAGGATTGCTGTCGTTCTTGAGAGCGTTCGTGGAGAGGGAAGAACTCTCTATTCTCAAGTAGTTTTCTCCAAAATTTTTTCACAACACCTTTGGCATCGCTTGGCTTGCTCTTGGCTCAGATGAAAATAATATAACTAGTTATCAAATTTACTAGGGTAATAATAAAGAATTATCACATGTGCCTTCATTATTTTATAAATCCTAGGGAAACCCCCATGTCAAATAATAATAGAATCATTATTATTTCCTGACATGTGCTTAACCTTCAAGTTATAATTAAATATTATTTAATAAAATAATATTCAATATTATTATTTCTCTCTAGACCCTTAAACTATATCCCCCAATCCTCTTCAATATTTATTGATCCTTGAAAAATTACTATTTATTTATAAAATAAATATCAATACATTATTCAGTAATAAATATATAAATATTATATAAACTAAATAGAAACTAAATATTTTTTAATTATTCTTAAAACAATATATTATCCTGAATAACTTCTGTCAAAATAACTATGACCAGGTATCCATGAATAACTATTAAACAACACTAACGAATAATCTTGTATTAAACTATTATATTATAATTAATATATTATTTAACTGAGATACTAGATACACATTGTGTGAGGCCCTCTAGACCTCTTTCACAGTAGAATTAGGTAGAGCAGTATAATGTCCAATTTTAGCATCTAGTAATATTCCAATTCACCCATAGAGAATGATGATAATGATGCAATGACATGTTATCTCATACGAACGCTTATCATGTAATATAATCTCTTTGTTTATATATCTCCAATCAAGTTGGTTGAATACAAGTTCTATCAACCCATGTTCTCTATTTCTCATTCTTTGACTTATCATAATAAAACTTTTCTATATAACACCATGGAAATTGATTTATTTTGGTTATATCATCTCCATCAAGGGGACTAAGATATCAACATATTTTATCGAATATAAGGGACAAATAATTTCTCACATTATTCATTAATGTATTATTACTAATGATGCACCCAGCATATCCTACCTCACTATGAACATATATCATCCTGGTTTTTTCTAGTACATATAAGTTCATGATTCATAATACCAATTAATAATAATATTAAAGTTTATGTAACAGTACACATGTCTAAAAATAAGAACATCCAATGAAACTTATAGATGTGTATTTTCTACTGGCAAGTCTCATTCTCGTAATATCCTCATGGAAATTACCAAGGGAGTACACCCTGAGAAGGTGCGTCAAAGTACTACGAGTCTCCAACCATGATAGTCTATACAACTTGTGTTAGTTAAAATTATATCATCTAGCTATAAAAAATATATTCAAATAGAGTTTCATTGACCTTATGGGTTCTCATCATTGAAGGTACCCATTATTACCATTTAGTGTGAAATCTTCTCTTAGGACATTATAAAATACAAAGTCATAAAGATGAACAATCATGGTGTGATAATAATTTTATTAATATAAATCTAATGAATACATTTTTATCATAATGTAATGTGATGTTGATTCTAGGGAACTAACTTCAACATTATAAAAAATGGATAAGTGTGTTAGTAGAAAGTCATGTCCAATTCCTTACAAATCTACAATGGAGAGAATCATTTCCAGTAAAAATAACCATCTACCCATAAAAATAGTGATAAGAGTGGTCACACGTTATAATTGAATGATGGTTTGGTGACATTGTAATAAAATTAACCTTCCATTTATGTCATTTAACTATTTCATTTATAAGGAATAATAATAACCCACTTTATATGGTGGTTTAAGTATATATCCAGTAATAAGGGAAAATCATGGTGTCATACCACTTCATATAATTCAATTTAAATGTATCATTTATGATTTACAGTCCACTATGAAGCAAAAATATGTTTACATACTTATTCAGGATTAGTGTTTATTGTCATCTTATGTTTACACTCTCTAAGGGATGGATTGTGTTGAGGCTTTCAACCTCTAACATCTCCATGAATCTAAGTGAATCATTTACAATTTATCAATACAAGGAATTAAATTATAACAATTCATTTAATTCCATTTAGTTATTGATATAAGTATCACACCATGAGATATGGTTGTTTGGAGGTATGAAACATTCCATAGTGTATTTAGGTCTGACAGACTATTAAAATTAGGTATTAAAAATATATTTTATTAATTCCACATTTAAGGAGTAATGCACAAAATGTATGGTGCATGACCTAAAGGTGAATAATATAAACACAAAAACTTTTTGGGAAAAGATCTAGACACATAACATAGAATGGAAATAGAGTTATCATCTATTATCAACATCTATCTAATCAAGTTTATAAGGGAATAAATTGGATAAATTGATAAATTCCATGGAAATAGGGAATATTAACTCCCTCTTATTGTGAAATATAGTAAGATATATAAAAATGAAGTAAGAGGAATAAGCGACTTACCATTGGATATAAATAATGATGAATGAAAGATGAATTAGATTTAATATGATGGATATGGATGAAATCCTATTAAATTTAATTGTAGAGATCCTCATTGTGGAGAGGTGTTACGATATTTGGGAACAAAAGCGAGGATGAATAGTTAAATGTTTGGAGGATAAAATTGTCATTTCCTACTCATTAAAGGGTTGTGTTGTTTATTTACATGGTTAGACAAACTATTCGCCAACTATTTTCCAAAAATATTTATATAGAACACCAAATCGCAAAACTAAGCATGTGGTTTGACAAACCGTGTACAACCCATGTGTTCTCATTATCCAAGATCCATTCACACTTACATGGTTTGTACACATTTTAAAAACCCTGTGCATGTCATGTGTATCACTACTATAATAAGTATACAAAATTTTTCTTACTCATGAATCCTCCCTTGAATGGTTTTTCCTAACTGTGTGCCTCTATATATGGTCCTCACAATTGATCCACATGGTTATTACAAATAAATCACAAAATATACACCACAATCTATTTCTCCAAAAACTGAGGCACTACGCAATGAACAAAGCTCAAACTCTCCCAAACCCTTCTATGGTCCTTTAAGAAATATTACAAATAATAATGTAACGGATTCATACCTCTATAAAATTTTTGTATGTTACATCTATGTTAGGGTGTACTTGTAGAATGAGTTTATTGTGATATAATCATTGAATAATATGTGCGCTAAATATTTGTGTGGTAGTTTGGATAAAAGAAGAAGAATTTACATTCCACTACCTAGATCATACGAGCAGGGTGACATCCTCTAGTTTTGTGCTAGTTCTAGATGATGCTAACAACTGAAGTGAAAGGTAACAGAGTAAGTATCCTATAATCTAATTTTATGGTCTATCTTGATGAAAAATTTATTCATTCCTAGACGTTTTCATATCCTGAATGGAAATTGGATGATTTTTTGCATCGGTCTAAGGGACCACCAGTGAGTGAGGGTGAATAAGGGTATAAATATATGGAATTTCAGGGAAGACTAGTATTTAGATTCACTTTAATAAATCTATAGGTGTATCATATGAAAATAGAATGGGTAAAATATTTCGATGCTCCACCCCCAAGAAGAAGGGTAGTCATGCATCCTATGGAACCTACTAATGGTTAGAAATAAGATACATGGATGGATTTTTAATCATAAAAGGGAACCTCATCTACTAAATAAATCAAATATGTAGTCTATCTAGATGATTTTATTCTAATGGGTTGGTAAAATTGATGACATTAACATTATATCCAATAAGGATCACTCAAATAAGGAAGAAGGAAATATCAAATACATTAATGATGCAATCCACTAATTAGAAAATATTTCCTCCCACCAAGGCCAGGTACATGGTATGTTGAGGCATGATTAGAGTAGACAGGATGATGATAATGATCTAATATCTTCTCAAGAATTGTTATAGTGAATTATTATTTTCACTTTCCATTCTATCATTTTTGTTTCAAGTAACAACCTCCTTCATAATTATAGGAGACAGAAAGGGATCAATCTCCCTTTATATCTTTGTAGTATACAAATGGAATGATGATGGTTTCCCTGAGTTTACACATATATTCTATAGGTAAAAGGAAATATTTCTAAACCTATTGAAGCGTATGTGGGTAATGATATCAAATCCCATGGATGTATTTTAAGTCCCACAGTCATTGGTAGTTTCCTCCGAGATACTTATCATTCATGTAAATTGGTAAGTAGTGGCAGGAGTGAAAAATAATAATTCATATTCTTATATCATAAGTAGGTATGATATTTATTATCATACTAGTATTTTATGTACTTTATAGAAATATACACAAGTAAATTTTATTTTTAGGTATTTTCAAAATTTTAAAGGGCTCAATGGAACAAGTTTGTGGTGAACACATAGCCCATTCACTCCCTAAAAGAGATTCTACATGAGTAGTAATGTTCAACACCCTGGATAGATCATATATGGATCCTAGTCTTGATATAATGGTCCTCAACCATATTAATCCAGGGGAATTATATAACCATATTGAGAAAATATACCTATCTAGTTATTCTATATCAGATCTTGCAACAATATGTGTATATCTTTAGAAATTTAATTAATCCAAAATTGTTAATTTATTTCTAGGTCAGATGACCAAATATTGATCCAAAAATTAATTCTTTGATAGTGATACCAAGATAGTACTTTATTCATATATTCATTCCATACCTACCACTCAATTGGTCGGTGTAATTACTTCAAAAGTAGAAACAACATCCTAAAACCTTGTAGAAGATTTTCAATAAGAAAACCCAAATATTTTTCTTTATAATGATATGGAAAGAGTAAAGGAAATTAATATTTCAATGAATATGGGTTATAATTTTATACACTAACCATCTAATTTATTCATTTTTCTATTTACTAAGATGATCCCTGTTCTAATTTAAAAAACTATTTCACAAACTACCAATACTCAAGACATAAATACATCATTACTTGAATGATTATAGGATATAGAGATACTAACTTATCTGGAGCCAACTCACCCTAGAGAAGCTGATAATGAACCCTCTTTGAGTTATTTTATCTATATTATATGATGATCCATATAATCGATTCTAATTGTGGATTTAAGGATTTCATTAATGAATGAATTTTTTTTTCAATGGTTGTGGATGAAGATCTCAAAAATACTCTCTAAGACTCCTCTCAGTGATTTTTTGGCTGGTTATATCAGCCCCAACACATGTCTATCACTCTAGGCTTTAGGGGGTAGACATTGTATACCTTCCAAGCTATAGTAAATGAGTTGATAACTACATAGGGGATATTGATAATTCTCTATTCATACATTTCAACTAAATAGTATTTATGAAAATATTCTAATATTATTGTCATTATGATCCATTATGCATCTCAACATGCATTAGGAGAAGATGGGTGGATGAAATAATTTATATAAGGAAGGAACTTAGTGGATAAAAATCACTAGAAACTGTCTTGAATTAATTAAGATCATGGCGTCACTATAAAATTACTAAAATTGAATCAATGACTATTTTAGGAGGTATAAAATGTATTGATGGATGCTAATTTGAGAGATGAGTAATTGCGGCCAAATTAAGAAGAAGAATCCCTTATGATATGCGATTTCGAATGGAAAATTATTCAACTCTAAGAATCTTCTTATCAATTCCTATGATAGTATATCCATCTAAAATTTCATTTGTATATATTGAGTGAGAATCAAAATTTTAGATGCTTATACCATATTCTAAAACATAAGGAATCTTCTTATCAATTCCTTTGATCCTAGTATATTCCTCTCAATCCTATTAATTAATTTTAATTATAATAAATTAATATATTTTTTCTTATTTTCTTAAAAAAATTGATTTCTTTAGATAATATGCTATTTTCTTTATTATTTCATGGGTTTTATTCTTCCCCCATTCTCAGTATTCATCACACATGCCACTTATATTTTCTTCCCTACCTATGATAGGAATAAGTGAAATGATCCAAGATTTATTAGATTTTTCAAATTAATAAGCCAGGTAGGATTTGTGGTTGCATTGATCATTTTATCTCACTACATAAGATGAAATCCCTAGGTTGGGGAAATTAATTGAGATTTATTATGGTTTGAGAGATAATAAGATATTAAAATTTAATTTGGATTAAATAGGTAAGTGAGGGGAGTATTTTAGGTCATACCATAACTTTTATGAAATTAATTAAAACACAACTCAAGTTGAATATCATGTGAAAAACAAATAACATAGGAAAGTTCACCAAAACACAATCTTCTCCATAGAAAACATTTCTACCACTAGAACTTAATTTATTCTTGTTAAAAATTTGTTTGTTGAGATCCCCAAAATATGCCTATTTCCATCCTAGCATAATTTTCATGGATGTTTCCAAGTGTTATGTCTTTTTTTCAAGTTATTTTTTTCATCTAAATTTGGTTTTATTAATGAAAATATATAGTTCAAATCAATAATGGGGTTTTGATATTAGGATTAACAAATAATTATGGAAAGAACTGTAATTATGAGGATAAATGAACATAAATAAAAATAAATTTTCACGATCCAATTTGATAATTTCACAACCTCATTACCTTCATCCACCAAAGTGGACATATAAAGATAGAACATGGATTAAAATATAGCATATGTAAATAGTAATTTGATAGAACAATATAAACTTAATTTCAATAATAATAATCAACTTCAACAACCAAAAAATAAAAAATATTTTTGCTTATTAATAGAATTATACAACTCCTTATAAAGTTTCATGTATTGGTAGGACAGGATCCTAACTGACGCATAATATTATTTGGTGTCATTTTTGTTGAATTCAATCCCATCAGAGTCTTAGAATCCAAAATCATCTCAATGGTGTTTCCATTCTACCTTAAAGGATTATCAACAGAGTGGATAGAACAATGAGATCCTAGAGATGTCACCAATTAGGATAAACTAAAAACACATTTTATCTATAAATTCTTCCATTCACTAAGGAGTTATTATTTGAGGAATGAAACATATATAAATGAACAAAATCTTGAGATAACATTTACAATTTTTTAGAGGGAGTCAAGTGTTTAATAAAATTCTTCCCATTACATCCTTTCAAATACCCTCATTTCAGGGTATTAGTTTCCCTAGGATTGGTGGATAGTGATCCAAACCGAGTGGATTATTCCCCTAGAGGATACCTAACAAAAAATTCACATGTTTAATTTAGAGATATTATAGATATAATTTACCAAAATTACCAAAATATTGATAAAAAATATGCTAAAATGGGATAAATTAAGATATATAGATATAAATTTCATTTACATGAAAATGAAATTGAAGTCATGAATTTTCTTGGGATAATATTAGCTTCAGAAATTGTTTAGGATGTGAAACCTTCCACACCATTGATAGTGTCAAATATTTTCTACTTCCTAGAACATTACATCAATGAATTCCCAAAAGTGCGTGAAATATGATATTACATATACCATAGGTAATACTAGTAGAAAAAAAAGTAAAAAACAATTCAAGGATCACAGAACTTATTAATTTGGAGCTGGAAACTAGCAGCGTCATTAGCCAATTTACCATCATAATTTTAAACAGAAATCCAATCCACCACTATTTTGAAGGAATTCTTCTCAACCTTCTTATAATATGTGAATAATATAATTTATAGGAACCATTAATTGAGGACTTGTTGTAATAGATTACAAAATATAAAATCACTCAGTAAACTACTCTCAGTGATCTTCGATATGAAATAAAAGAGATAAAGGGATATTATGTCCAAATCATCTCTACCCTCAATGACTTGAAAATAATGGTCTAGATAAATTATATTACAAATAAATTCCTAACCCCAAATAGAAAGTAATATCAATTTCATTAATAAAATATGATGATTTAAAGTGAATATTAACCATCTCAATATGAAACTAGAAGTAATAATCCAATGGAATATAAAGAATATTTCCCTCAGAAGGTACTATAATAGGATTTCCCCTATAAATAAAACCAGTAAATAAGGAAAATACCAAGTCTAAGATGGAAAACCTAAACCATCCTCAACCAGTAACAGTTTCTCAAAATGTTGTTCACCAAGAAGATGAAACTTTAATTATTTCATAAGATAATTTTAGGTATAATTTTATCAACCCTTATTACCATATAAATACCTAGAAATTTTCAATACCCAAGTACATTCTCCATCGCTTGAAAATTTAAGAACATTCTATTTATACTGATTTTTTGATATATGATTATCTAATAATTTAATTATTTTTCCTATTTATCTTTTCCTTTATATATTAGAACTCAATCCAACCCAAATGGTTGTAAAATATTCCAACCACATCACTACAAACTATGTTGTAGTTCTAGTGGATCTTCTGGAATGCATGGAAGGATTGTTGTTCCCTACAAATTTTTACATTATAAACATGGATCAATAATGAATATAGCTTAATACACAATAATTATAGTTATACAATTTCATTATATTTTAAAAACCATAATTAAGGTGAATAAAGTAATACTATCATTGTATTTTGGAGAGCATATAGTTAAATATAACATTTTTTATAAAATGAAATAAACTGATGATGAAAAATACAAATTTACATTAAAATTCTAAAAAATCATTGTTTTACAAGGATTACATTGAGATATATGATGATACAATTTAATTTATAGAATATTTGGAATCGATGAATTTTATGATAAATTGTTTATAATGATAAAAATATAGAAAATATTTTGTGTGTTCATGAAATTTATTTTAATTAATTTCTCCAACATAGCACTAATAAGACTACATTACAAGTGTAGAATATAAATATATAGAACACTAAGATAAAATAACTACTAGAACAAACACATGAACTGGAATTAAATTTTTTCCATTTTAGTTTGAAATAATATTTTCTAGAATAAAATGATATATTTATAATTATAATATCAAACCAATTAAGACATAATAAAAATAATTGCCTATTGTAAATTTTGAAAAAAAATATAGTTCTATAAACTGGTCAATAAGATACAATCCTAGAATTAATCCAACAACTTTTGAGTATAGTATTTTTTTAAACCAAAGTATAAATCTATGAGATGGTATAAAAGGAGGCCAAACCAAAGACTCATAGAAGTTTTAAATAAATAATTTGTGATAATTTTAATATCTAGACTCTTAAAATATTATAATTACGATGGGTTAGTCCTATTGAAATTATTCTTCTGATAACTATCTTAGTAATTTTAAAAAAATTAATACTGAGTCTGTGACAACCAGACCCCGGTGATAGCACAACTACCTCGCCTTAACATGGCTGTCGGGTCCTGGCCCACCAGGTACCACCAGTTGCCCCACAAAAACGTGGGGCCCACCCCAGGGTCCATCCACATGCCTGAACGGGTCATCTGACTAATGACAGTCCCCACAGGCCAACACTTGTCCTTTTCAGTGTACTTTGTCCTCACTCACACACATCCTAGGAACTTCCCAGAAGGTCACCCATCCTGATCACTACTCCATTCCAAGCACGCTTAACTGTGGAGTTCTAATCAGGTAGGTTCTGAAAAAGGAAAGTGCACCTTGTTGACATGAGTTATATCATTTAGTCATTTAACCATGTATCTTTTGGGGATGTTACAATCACCCCCCTTTAGAGCACAACACCCTCGTTGTGGGCCCTACATCTCAACCCAGGCAGTGCACCGCACTTAAGGTTGGGTTCCTCCTCTGATAACAAATGAGACAACCGGGCCCTGGTGATAGCACAACCACCCCGCCTAAACATGGTCGTCGGGTCCTGTCCCACCAGGTACCACAAATTTCCCCACAGACACATGAGGCCCACTCAAGGGTCCACCCACATGCCTGAACGGGTCATCTGACTAATGACAGTCCCCACAGGCCAAAAACTGTCCTTTCCAGTATGCTTTGTCCTCACTCACACACATCCTGGGAAACTTCCCAGAAGGTCACCCATCCTGATCACTACTCCAGGCCAAGCACACTTAATTGTGGAGTTCTAATCAGGTAGGCTCCCGAAAAGGAAGGTTCACCTTGTTGACCTGAGTCATATCATTTAGTCATTTAACCCTGTATCATTTGGGGATGTTACAGAGTCAGTGTTCATAAATATTAAGAATATATAGAGGGTTTTTATAATTATTTAATATCTAATCATGTGAAAATAAGACCACTTCCCCATTCATTTGGTTGAACAAATGTTATATAGGATAGATAGGAAGACAAATTATTTTTTCTTATAGTATTTTCATGAAATTTTCAGGTTTTAGTAGCTCTAGAACACTTTGAAAATACCACATTCACATGTCCATTTGGTATGATTTCTTAACAAATCACAACATTTGTATTCTTCAATGTCACTAGTACATTTAAATTGTGTATTTTAAGTATCTATTCATACTTAATTGAGATATTCATTGAGGTTTTTCTTGATTCTTTAAAAGTTTATAGAACATGTTTGGAGAGTTTCATTGAAAATTTGGAAAAACATTTAATGAAATAATTAGAGAAAAACATGGTTTTAAAAATCTAAAATATTATATTTAATGATAGAAAAATAAAATGATATTTTTCACATAATTTATATGGATTCAATTAAATCATATTAGTCTAAGGATGAAGTTATTTCACATTTCCGTACCCCCACAGTTTTGATACATATTAGATCATTTTTTGGCCATGCTATATTTTATAGGATATTAATTGAATACATTAGTAAAATTTATATTACCTTGACTAAATTTATAAAAAATAAATATGAAATTTTGTTTGATTATTAATGTAGGATATATTTTGAAAATAATAAAGAATAGGTTCCCATGACCCCTATAATCTGCCCACTTAACGAGAACATCCCCTTTTTAATACTGTTTGATGCCTCAAAAAAATATATAGTCATTGTTACTTATTAAAAAATTGATTGATACCCATAAGTGATCCCATGAACTTCCATATCACTGGATGCATCATTAATCAATTGAAAAATAAAAAAAATGAGTTTTGGTCACTTATTGTTTCTTTGTAATTGTTTTGATCTTTTGTGTTAGGCATTTTGGGGATTTTTTTTTCTAACCATGTTTCCCTTAGTTATTTTATTAGGGAAGCTAAAGAAATATCAATGATAGTGAGATAGGTATTGTTGATATAGAGATTTAGATTAATGATCAATTATATAAAGGGCCATGAAAATGTGGTAAAATACCACATGAGTAGGTTAACTCACACTTCTCAGGTAGAACCACCATGTAAAATAAACCAAGAAAACTCATTTCTTTATTGAACATTTATATAAACTAAACTAAGTTCCTTGGTAAGCTAATTTGTTGAATTTTATTGTCACAACATTGGTACACCCTTATTTACTAATCATCATGAAGTTAAATTGAAATATTTATAAATGTTTTATGTTTAAAAGGATTCTTTTTTACGGAGGATATGTAATCATCAAGTGACTATAAGGTGTATCACCTAGGAAAATGTATTGTATGCACTTTTATTTGTTCTATGCACGTTCATGTGGATTTCATTTTATAACCAAATTAATAGCTAAAAAGGTGTTAGAATATGGATTATTTTGGCCCCCCAATTTATAAATACTAATATTGTTTTTCAATAATTTTCAAAACTATCAATTAACTTATGAAGTATATAAATAATAAAAAATTAAAGAAATAGACATCAATTTTTTTAAAGTATTTTATTTATAAGGAATTTTTTTTATGCGTCCATTTACTATTTATTTTTTCCTCCCCAATATCTTATTTGTTGTGTACTATGTTTACATATGGATTAATAAAAAAGAAACACAAACTGATGAATCCATGTTGTAATTGAATTTTTAAGAATAGATATTTTTGTTGGATTGGAGGGCCTAGATCCATAATTAATGACCACATAACAAATTTTTTCAAAAATAAGATGTATTACCTTATGAAAAAGTATAGAGTGCACTATAATAACTTTTTATCCTTCCAAACCCAAAAAATATGGGTAGGTAAAGGGATAAAATAGTGAAATCATTTTCATTTTAAAGAATAAATTGCAATATAACATGAAATACTAGATTAATAAATCTAGACGGTTATTTATAGGAACACTAAATATATTACAAAACCATATTTAGAATGTATCCAAAAAAATTATTTTTAAATTATTTTGATTTTTATGTTTAATTACATCACAAAGTGAACTAGGTTGTGAAGAAGGTAAGCCAAGAATTTATAAATTATAGTGAGAAATGGATAATGAAAATTATGGACCTAGAGGAACTATAAAGGGACACTTATAAGAATTACCTACTTTACAAAAGGTAGTAAAGATATGCCCATAAAAGACTCATCCCAAAAAATTCATTTTCATGTTGGAGATAATGATCATATATTCTCTTCTAGGTTGATGCTCATGCAAGGTAATATTCTTTCCAAATGGAATTTAACTTTTATATATTATAATAAATTCTTATTTTCTGTTATTTTCACTCACCCAATAATTACATTACAAAAATATCGTTTCGAAATATTCAATAAGTGTTAATCATAAAAGGGGATCAAAATATTTGGGTAATTCTGAGAATAAATTAAGAAGGGGAAAATGATATATATAAATTTAATATATAAAGTATCAAATAAGATTGAGAAGGAATATTTGGAATCAAAGCATAGGAGTGTTGGATTTTGGAAGTAGTAACATGTAAAAATATTACTCTCGTTATAATCAATTTTTTCTAAAAACCCCTAACTAAAACATTTTCAAAAGTTTATATGTGCAAGTTGTATTAGATTTATAAAATGAGAATGATACCTAAAATAATGGTAAAATATATGATTTTATTTTTTCTTATGTTTATGTACATAATTCTAGGTAATGAAAATATTCCTAATAAATATATCTCTTTGTATTTCTTGATAATGAAGTAGTTTATGTGTGGGGAGTTATTAGAGACATGTTTTCATTAATTTTAGCTACATTTAAATAGAAATTTAACACATTAAACTTGATATAAATTAGGAATTTAATTTATTCTTTATACATTGAATAATTTGGAACCTCATTGATTAATGACATAAATATCAGTTGTTAGGTGTTTTTATTTATTTTTAAATTAATTGAGAATCCATTAATTTATTTTTTAAAATTAAATTTCACTGTTCAAATGATTTTTTTACAATTACTAAGTGTTATCATTAATTTTGATCCTTCACTAAAATTTTTATTTTTCATATATGCTTGAATGACATTGGAATTTCTTATGACTTTCCCTGGAAAATTGACTATGAATTTTCTTAACTAGACCAAGAAGAAAATTGGTCTTGAGAGTGAAGATACTATATGGATTGACCAATCATGAGATATTTATAAGGATTATATCTTTTGGCTTCATTTCCATAACATTTTCCACTATAAACATAAAAAATATGCCTACGGTTTGTTCATGTTTTAAAACCACAATGTAAACGTCATTTGATAATGGGGTTTGTCTATGTAAACATGATACATCTATGTGTAATCATAATGAAATTACTATATAAGTGTCAAATAATTTATTATAAGTTAATATTAAATTGACCATGTCATTTAAAGTAGGGATCATGAGGCCCATTTGACTATGTGAGGCTAAATAAACTTGGTAAATATAGGTCATGCATATTTATCGATCATGACTTTCCAGGTAAAATATTGGACTAAAATCCATGATTCTCAAAATACAAAAGGTTTATATAAAATCTAATTTACTCTTCTAGTTCAACTAAATCAATAAGTTCCTTTCAAGAATCCATTTATCACATATCTAATATATGAAAAGTTTTTGGATCTTTGGGTATTGAAAAAGTAGTAAATAATCAGGATAAATATTAATAAAGAATAAGTATCCTAAACCTTTTACATGTGGAATCCATCCAATTAAATAGTTAAATTGTGCTTAGTGCACTAAATTCGATGAATTATTTAATGGTATATAAATCGTAATAGGAATAAGATAATTCTCATGCCTCTCACATAGGGTTACAAGACACTAATTTATATTAGAAAAGATCTAAATAATAAAAATAAAATAATTAAAAGTGTTCTCAAACAAAATATAATGCTTCCACAAATAGTTTATTTATCTGATCTCTGATCAAATTTCTGATTTCCTTTTCATTTGATGTAATTTATTGGATGATGGAACTCTAGGACATTTTTTATCTATATATATATTACATTTACCCCAGTTAATAATTTAGAATTATAATAGACTAATACCTTATTTTTTTATTTGTAATCTTTTGATTATTTTTGATAATATGCTGTTTTTATTATTCTTGAATTTGACTTCTTCTTCCCTCATTCTTGATTTTTCACACACAGGCCACTTGAATTCTCTTTAATACCTATGATGGTGAGTATATGGATGATCCAAGATTTATTTGAGTTTCATAATCAATAGGATATGTATGAGTAGTGGATAAAGAGAGCATTTGATCTCCCTAATTAATCCAAAATCACAATGTGAGGGTAATAATTTGATATTTCATTTGTTTTGGAAGATGGAGGGAGATTAAATTGTATTTTGGATTTAATATGTAAGTGATGGGACGATCCAAGGATATACCAATACTTTTAAGAATTAAATTAAAACTCACCTTAAGATAAATATCATACACTGAACCCACACCAAAGTGAATGAATATCCAAAACAGCCTCCTATTTAGAAAAAACTTTATTTTTGTTAGTACTAAATTTATTTGGGTTAAAAATTTGTTTCTATAGAGACCTATTAAAATCCTCTAATCAATGACGTAGGGATCATACGTGTTATTGGTGGATATAGATCTGGTTCTTCTTGGTCAAATATTTTTATTGATAGTTCTCAATAAAACATGGTGGTTTTTGATATTGTAAAAGACTATTAGAGTCACAGACTTAAAGTCCTTGTTGTGTGAATGGGTTATATCTTGATCATTGTTCCTTGGGTTCATAGACCTTCAAATATTTTCATTTCTTATTATATTTTTATTATCTATAAATTTACTCCCTATGTGATTTCCCATGAATGTGTTTTATACAAAAAATTTATTTTATATATATATAAATGTTTTTAATGGTAATTTTATGTATTAAATATATTTTTTATTATAAGTTTATATAGGCCAAAGAATCTGATATTGAGTGATATTGAAACATGGTTTTATTCACTAGACCCAATATTATTATAGGTAGTCTTGGGGTGGTACATACACCCATTTACAATACTATGTAAGGTCCATTGGGACTAGTCATGTAAGAGTATAATATTCATTTTTTATTCATAAGGATAGAGTTTGGAGTAAGCTATCATATGAGTGTTGATTTGAGAATTTCTGGAAATGATGTTAAGGTGGTTTTGAGTTCAATTATCTGACTAGGATAAAATCAAACATGTGAAACCAAATATATCAATTTTTCAGGACTATAGTAACATGTTATTCATACTAGATTTCTATGGCATAATGTTAGGGTAAAGAAAAGTTCGTATATGTTTCATTTAGCTGTTAGTTATGATATTTCATGTAATTACAATTCCATATCATATAGAAATGCTCTAATCCAAGTGGGATAATCCAATAAAATGAATAGTGATACCCACTAATTAAAAAATTTGGTTCATACACAATTCCCTGAAAAGATAAATACTATAGTTGGGAATATCACATTCATTTCATGAGCAATGAGGCATTGTTTTTTAGAATCAATTGAGATATTTATTTTGTCCACAATCTGATTTTTTATATCTCTCATGTATGATTGGTGAGGACCATTATTATTGAGAATAAGGTAGTCCCCGTTGATTTTTAGGATAATACACATAATTTGGATATGCTATGTTTATTTTTGAATATTGGAAACTCTTGGGATTTCAAGGACAAACTGATCATAGGGTGGTCAAGGTTTGAAGAAATTATGAGATTAGTGTTTATGTCTTTTTTAGAATCTCATTGAACAAGTGATTATTCTTTCATTGATACCATTTATATAATAGTGACTCATTTGTGGGTGATGTTTTTCTCAATCTCATGATAGGGATGTTCAACCGTGGGTACAATTTGAGTTTTTTGTTCAGGATAGATTTTTATTCGAGGATTTTGGGTCCCTCATGGGTCAATGGGACACTTCAAGTACATGTCTTGGACTGTGGAACTCATTCATCGTTACCTAAAAATGTTTTATAGGGAATTTTTTTAGAGAATATCCTTTTTGGAGGAAACTCTGGAAGAATATATACCGAATTTTGGGATCTTTTTTCAGGATACACCACCAATACTTGATACCATTGAGCCAGAATTAAAATATGGAGGATTCTTGGTAGGTATGACCCATATAATTTTCCATAGGATAGATATTAACATGAGGATACCTAGACTGGTGTTATAGTTGAATTTTCCATTTTATGGATAGTAATAAAACAAAATATTTTATTAAAAAGGGTAGTATCCTAGGGAGCAGTTTTAGTCTGAAAATTTTTGTTTAATTGCTAATGACTGTGGATGATTATTCAACAATATCCAACAATCACCATCTATGATTAGTTAATTTCATCTTAGGTGTTCTTATAATCATAGCTATGGGAAGAAGCATGCAATTATTGGATATGGGAAGGTATCAAAGAGTTCAATTTAGAGTACGATTATTATCCTCAATTAAATTACCCTCAAAATAGATAGTTAATGTGAAATTTATTCTATATACATAAAATATTTTAGACGTATAGACTCTAGTTTAACCCTCTGTCAAACCCTTATCGGAAAGAGATATGGAAGTATTCTTTCTCTCACACCTTGTATAATGAAAAAAGTTAGTCGTTAAAGAGGTTTTTTATAAGATTCCTTAATGATAGGGATAAAATAGCATTTTACTTATATTGGATTGGATTTTATACCAGTGATAATACTTTATGATGATACATATTTTAGATTAGGTATACCCCTAGAAGTGAGTGGGATTACATTATGTGTGGTGAGTGGATCTCACCCTCAAAAGTTGTAGTCAACTACCAATCATATGGTAAGAATGAATTGTAGTGTTGAATTAGTAGATAAGAATTCACATCCCAAGAATTGGGAGTAATGGAAATTTACTGGAAGAGACAACCATGGTATCACCTCGATGGGAGACTAGAATGTGGATCAACTTGTATTCCAAGAATTACATTAAAAGTGTTTCTACATTGAAATGAAATACTAGAGATTATCATGAATATTTCTTTGCATTGATTCATGGTAGTTCCTTTTAGGAATTTTGGGAATTGGCCAATTATTTTCATAAGAGATTATAATGTGTAGTAACCTATCAAAGCATGAGTTTCAGATTATTGTAGGATTGGATATCCTTTAAAATGAAGATATTATTACAGTTTTTTATAAAATATTGGCGCAATGGGAGTGTGGTGGTTAACTCTATTAGTAGAGGACTCTATATCTCCTCATAGGAAGAGTTATATGACCATATTGCTACCAATAAATTTATTCCTTCTTAGAGAGGGTGTTTTTTCTCACCTTCGATAAATTTTGGTGGCCCTCCTATCTTTGTTTTTATGTTATAGGACTACAATGGTGATGTCTATTTAGTGGTCTCGCGTAATCAGATGATCTCTCGTGATGGACCTAAGGATTTTACTGGTGTATGAAGTACATTATACACTTAACTGATAAAATGGTGTTCTTGCATGGTATTTGTATTAGGTATTAGGATGTAAATTTTGTGTAGATACCTTCCTAGTGGAGTGTGTCCCTTGGTATGTTATATCCAGTGAATATTTTTGGATGTCTCCATTATTTAGAAAAAATTTCATGTGATGGAGGAGGGTTTTTTCAATAGAGTTTTTTGTTTCTGATTACAGAACTTTGGAAAGATTTATCTTTGTAACACCCTGATTTTTTATGATATATTTTACTTTAAATAAATTTATTTTCTCTTATTGATTTATTTATATGAAATATTCTGTTTAAATGAATCGTGATATGTTGTTAAGATATAATTATTTAATGTGATTGGTATCCCCTAACAACTAAATAGGAAGCTGTGAATATTACAATATATGGTATGAATAATTATTTATTACACAGTTATAATACTAATTCATTTGTTATTAATTGGTTTCAAATGAAAATAAATTCATTTTAAGGTAAATAGAGATGTTTTTCTGAAAAAAAATCATTTATGAACATAATGTGTTTTAATCTAAATAAATTATATTAATCTCTTTTAATGAATTACTTTAATGAAATATATTTAATATATATTCAATAAAATATTTTAACAATCATTAAATTATGGTTATTAAGAAAATTAATGATAATAAGTTTATTTTATACTTCAAAAATACATTTTCCTCCAAAATGATTTTTATTAAATTTTTTCCACACATATTATAATTAGTTTTGGAAAATTATTGTAATTATATTTTATAAAAATTAAATTATTCTTTAAATAATCAAAATAAATTATCTTAAGGTGATATTTTTGGATTTTTCTAAAAACATATTAATTTTTTAAGTGAAAAGTAACAAATATCGATTTTACAAAAAAAACCACATTTTCCAATCAAGTCTTTACAAGTTCAAATTTTTTTGAATTAATTTTGAAAATTTATTAGTTATTTTTTATAAAATATAATCCAATTAATGTTTTTGGATTCAACATTATTCCTTGATTTTGGTACAAAAATATTTTTACACTGCAAAATAACTTTTTCCAACAAAACAATTCATCGCATTTATCTGAAAATTTTAAAATTAATTTATGAAGATTATATTTATTGAATATTATAAAATGGATTCCAAATTTTTAATAAAAATAATTAATATAATATAATAGTTTTTACTTAATCTTAGTAATTGAGGTAAAAATTCATTACAATGGTAAGAGTTAAAAGGGATTAAAGAGGGGTTAACCTGAAGATATAAGAGATGAAATGACATAAAAACTTATATAAATAGTATTTTATGAATATATTTAGGTTCTAAATCCTTATATATTTCATTTTATTCTAATTTAGATCAATTTATCTGATTTAATACAATAATATATTTTAACAATACAAAAAAATCCAAGCTTGTCGTACCCCTCCCTTATAAAAGGACCCCACCTATAATATCTGTATAACACATCCTGAGACTTCTATATCATCCATTAAATCATAAAATAAATTCCTATCATACACTTAATGTCCTATATATTTGAGTTTTATCATAAAACCATCCTTTCGATTCTTAATGTGTAATATAGGGTAAGTTTTTTCAATAAAGATGTACAACTCTTAACCAAGTACTTTAAATTTTATTTCTTCTTATACATCCTAAAAATATGTGGTAAACATTATAAAATATTTAATTAATCATTCTAAATACCATAATTTTTTATTATGATGATGTATCAACCATTTTCAAACAATTTTTCATCAAATTGCTAATGAAAGTATCACTCGTGGGTATGTCTGAACAACAACCTCAGTGATCATAGTTGGTTATAATGATGGAAAAAAAATTACATATGAAATTTATGAAATTATTATTATTCTAAATTTTAAAATATATTATCAATATACTTAAATTTCCACCCATTGTGGAATGATAATGTCACTCATGAGTATGTGTGAACTACCACCTCCAAAAGCGATGTGATCTGTTTTTCATATCCACATTTCATGGATGGTAATAAGGATATATTTAATAAAAATATATGATTTTAATGATATAATAATTATGATTTAGTGGAGAATTGTTATTTACCTTTCTTTCATTCCATCCATCAAAAAATGGAAACATATCTCATTCATACATACGAATTACCATCTCTATGAAGTGACGTATTTCATTTTTCACCACAACTTATTAACAATGGTTATAAAAGTGAATATATGGAGTAAATATGACCACATATCATGATTAATATAATATATATGATAAAACATTGACCAAGGTGTTTGTAATAGAATAATAAACCTAAATATGTATGTAAAATGGACTGGTTTTCACCCGAATGTCTATTTTATGGAAAAAAATTAATTAATTGAATATTGAAAATTATAATAGAATGATTAATTATAAGTAATTCATGAATATAGTTTTTGAAAGTTTTATATTAAATACATATTTATTATAAAGGATATTTTTATGGGTTTGATGCAATACGAGACATAAGGTAAGGGGTTTATGTTACAATCTCATTTCTTTTCATTATTATCTATTCTAAATTTCCATTGATGGATATTATATGGGTATTATCATTTAAAACAAATATATTTTATTATTCTCTGGTTATTCCTATAAGTTTTTTATTTTAGTACCATTTTCATCTATTTAGTATTATAAATAGTTGATAAATTTTTATTTAAGGAAAATCTAGAATTATTTCCTCTATGGTCTATGAAAATTTCATTCTATGTCCATAGATTTCAAAATTCTATATTCCTCGACCTAGATCCACTAAACTAGTCCCCCGATCTAGGTCACCACATGACCTCAATAATGCCTCCCCATACACCAATGTTTTTCGATAAGCAGCAAGTGATCAATACATCACTTGAGGATATTGTTTGCTCTTGGTCAGAGTGATACATAATAGATGACAATATAAATGGAGGAAACAATATGAAATAACCAGGTAATATTCATAATAAAACATCCCCCCAAAACATGGAAAAGTCCACAAACTATTAATATATTTTCCATGTCATTACAATAGTGTTTAATGTGTTGGAAACCAAAAATAAATTCAAATAGTGGAATCCCCAAAATGGTCCAGACTTTATGTCAAAAACCTCATCCATACACATCCCAAGCCTGACTCATCACCTAAAAATTGGGATTTTTTTCTTATCCTAGCTTATAAGTATGAAATATTACTGGGTGCCCAATGGTGCTCGAGTAGGGTTTGATTTCAACTCAGTAGGACACCACCAACTATTTCTTTAAAATATCTAGTTTAAACGAGAGTTCATGCAAATACTAAACAAATGACATGTAAATAAAAGACAACTCAGGTTTCATTAGTTAAAAATCGTTACATTAACCATTTCTAAATGTGGTACCATTTTCATCATTTGAATCATATTCATAACTTAATTTCTTATCACCATGTTTTTCTTGGGTTAAGAATTTATATCATTAACACAAGAGTTTAATTCATTAGAAACTATGCATAAGGGAATAAGTCAAATTTATATCTCGTTAGGGATAAAAACATCACCAAAAACACATTTTCCTCACCTTGAATATAATGGACCATATTAAATATTTATATATTTTTTATAAATAGAATTATATTCATTATGAAACATAAAAAATTAGTGCTAAGAACATATATGTTTAGTGTCTCAAGAAACTAGGATACATTAAAATGGGTTTATAAAATATCTGCATCATTGCACCATTATTACTTCTTATCTAGAACCCCTTTTTGACACATAATTCTTAATAAACTTATTTATATGCTCACGAAAAGAATCATAATAAAGGGTCAGATCATATTCTCATTGAGGGTAATCAAGGGAGATATCAACTATATCATAATCATAAAACAAAATAACATAAACATATCATTTCAAAATTATATGCTATGTATCAAATATAATGATATCATATCATGGGATAATTTATATAAGTTTATTAAAAAACAAATTCCATGAGATCATAACATAAGACATGTAATTTTTGGAATAAACATAGGTATATAATATATTTTACATATTATCCGAGGATTATTTCCAAGACCATCATAATGGATAAAGTCCTTTTCTGAACTGAGTTCACTCCTCTTTCCAACCTTGTATTGTTGAACCTGGTTTACTCCCTATTCTAGCCCTATATTACTGAACATAGATCATTTCTTGATCCAACCATGTATATATCATGAGATATAAATATTTACACAATAAAATATATAGAGATATAGTTCCCACCTATCAAATAATGAAAACCATACAAATGTGTTGTACAAGAAAATAAATCATTCATCATATCACAACCCATGAAAAAAATGGGTCTCTTAAACATCATTCAATCATAAAATAACCGATGGAAAGAAATGGGTTTTATAAATATCCTTCAATGATAAACATGAACTAAAAATAGAAATAATATGGATATAATCCTTTAACAATATCCCCATTAATACTTAAGTAAAATTTGAGATATTACTTGATAATAATTCCTGAGGAAAGTACCCTTTGTTCATTGAAAAAAATTTATTTTTTTAAAATACCACTTAATTTTTAATGTAAAAATTTTAATTTAAAATAACCTTTTAATCATTTATGTGATACTTAAAATAATTTGGTCATAATAGAAATGATATTTTTTTCATTTTGTATAAGTTTAAAAACATTCTTCTCGAACATTTTCTAGAAAAGTCAAAAAGTACCATGTATGAAAACAACCAAATGATTCATTTCATACCATTTAGTAAAACCTAAAAAATGGGTAAAATTATTTTAAAAGGATTTAGAATATTTATTAGAATATTTTTTAATACATTTTTAAGTAACATGGACAATGATGATTTATATACCCTAGAAAATACTCTTGTATAAACAATCTCTGATAATAATGAGATTTTGAAATTATCCCTTACCTTAGGTATGGTTTCCATAGTATGTTTCATAAACTTATATATAATGTATTAAGGAATGTTATAATATTATTATAGAACCATATTTATATTTATTATTTAATATATGATCATATTATCACTCATTTAATAATATTTCATTATTATGCTCCTTCTGAGTGTTAACTGCTTCATTTACGAACACATGTTTTGTCATATAAGATCTAGTTCATACTCATAGAATATAGTCATGTCATTTATATAATTATATTAAGGTTATATAAATCTTATTAATCATTATATACATTTATATAATTATTCTTTAATATTGATCAAGGATAATCAATCACATCACATCGTAGAGATGACATGTCGTACATACACATGAGCGATACTATCATCCCATTAATTGTGAATCGATATTGAATTGGATTGTGTATATAATATTACTGAATCAATATCATGTTATAATAATCATATATAGTTTATATTTCCATAATTACAACCATCCATGTAATGTGGTGATAAAAAAAATATTATATTGTGGTGTGGAGGCAGTAGGTCATACATACGCATGCGTGGTAATTTCATTTTTTATAGGATGGATAAAATGTCGAATATAGGTCTTAGATAATAATAATAACATATCAGAATATAATTTATACTATATTTATTACTTTTTTACTGAAAAAATGTAAATAGGTGGTATAAGAAGAAATGATCTTGACAGAGTCAGTAAAAGATATTACCTCTTCTTCGGCGTGCTCCCACTAGATCTATTTTTAAGGACACTATAGTTGGTCTTTTGAGAAGACCAGAACCTCTAAAGTTTATATATGGATTTCTATGAGGTAAATTGGAAGGGTGTGGTCAATCATTAATGCTCAATGAGTTGTTTTTAAATGAGGTAGGACATTCTCTTTTATAATTAATGCGGGGGAACATTTGAAATTAAGAAAAATATTAATTTATAATAAATTAATTATCATTCCAAATACAAAAAATATTGAAATTAATCAAATATGATATGATATATGTTTTTAATATCATAATCCAATAGTTTTAATACCATTTTTGGTATTATTTAAACCTTGTCATTTTTATTATCCATGAGTTTCCTATTTTAATTTTAACTAAGGTAACAAATATTTTAATATTAAGAGGTTATAAGCTTTATATATTTAATATAAATTTATTCATAAATGATACATTTATAGAATTTTATATAATAAAAAAATATTTTTAATTATGTTTTATGATTTTTAAATTATTTAAGAAAACCTTGCTTTGATAAAATATCAATAGTGTCAATTTTGACACTATTCATTCCATGGATTTTTTAAAATATCATGATAATAAATAACTTTGGAAAAATTAATTTATTATATCCATAAATGATAAATGTAATTTATAAAAGTCATATATCACAATAATTATGTAAAATTATATTTATTTTAATATTTCTCTTAAAATTTGTTTTATGTTTCTATTTATAAAATAATCACTACATTAGTGTTGTGTAATTATTTATTATATTTATTTTTCATTAAAAATTAAAAATAAAATATCATGATGTAAATGTATCTTTTATCTTTAAGAATAATATTTATTGTCTAATATATATACTATTTAACACTATAAAAATGATATAGTAATTAAAACATTTATGTGACATCTTTAGATTTTCATTAAATAAAATATTAAAAATACTATAATAATATTTAAGTGACCTAAAAAAATTCAAAAAGAAATTTACATCATTAAAATAAGTATGTTATGTTAAAAATTTACACAGTTATGTGTTCATTACATAACTTTTCCCACTTGTAGACACCTAAGATATATTAAAGACAAAGAAACTGATATTTTATGTATATATTTGATTTAAATATTATATAAGTCATTTTATGATAAAAGTGTCCACTAAATTACATAGTATAGATAATTATGTGTTATGGTTCTAATTTAATTCCCCCAATAAAATTGTGACATTTTTCATGTTCATTTTATAGTCTCTATAGTTTTATTTTTCACCAAATTTACCATTTACAGTGGTAACAAAATTTACCATGGCTACTATTCATAATGAAAAAAACTAAAAAGTACCTATTTAATAAATATGTAGCTTATGAATAAAATTTTGGAATCCATTTTTAAAAATTTAAAACATATATGATGTAGAATTTAATTTAAAACAAAACCTTAAAAATTCCAAGAAAAAATAGTTTTTCGAAAATAAATTTCCTTTTAAAACATAAAATGTTTTTATGTAAAAATCATTTATAAATTCCTTTCTAAAAACCATAATTACAATATTTTAAATTTAAATGAACTAATTAAAATTTAAAATAATTCAAAATATAATATGAACTTGTAAATAGTTTTAAATAAAAATCAAGTTTCTTTAATAAAAATTTGTATTTCACTAAACAAGAACCATACCATAAAAACACCAAAAATTTTAAAAAAAAGTTAATTTTAATATTCCAATTTCGAAGAATATGTTAATATTTTCATATAAAAATTATAAAATTTTCAAAAAAAAATTATTTCTTATGTATTCTCCATTAAAAGGTGGTAAAATTTCCCCTTTGAAAATTATTTCTTTTTATTTGTAAAATTAGATTTATTTTTACTATATTACCTTAAAATATTTTGGATGAATATCATAAATAATTTTTAAAATAAATAAAATATTTATCTCATTTTTATAATTCAATAATTGTAATTCATTTATTTTATAAAGTCAAAATGACTTTAAGAGCATAAAAATAAGATTATTCAATTGGTTTATAATATTTTCATTTCAAATTAACAAATGAATTCTTAAATTATTTACAAATGTTATTTGTTCTTATTTATTTCATCCAATTTATTGGATAGGTTATAATTTTCATTTTTATATTTTCTCGTAGTTTTCTTTAACTTGTGATTGTGTGTAACACAAGTTTTTGAAGAATTAAAATTAATTAAATATAAATATTTATTAAAATATTATGGTGTTGCATTCTATCCCCTTAAAATTAATTTTTTTCTCAAAACTAGTTACCTGGGTACAAATATATGAGGATACTATTGCCTCATGACATCCTCAAGTTCCCAAATAGCTTCCTCAAATTGGTTGTTCTGCTATAAAACTTATAGCAAGTGAGTGGTTTATAATTTTTTTTATTATGATCCAGAATCTCTATCTGTTGTTCTTTATAGGAATGATATTACTTGAGTGGTACATCCTATGTGTTTAGTACATATTATGGATTAGGTATATATTTTCTCAAGAGAGATACTTGAAAAACATCATGAACTTGAGATAGATTTTTTGGAAGTGACAATCTATAAGGTACATTTACAACATAATCTATAATTTCGAAAGTATTGATATATTAAGGGCTTAGATTTCCATTATTTACAAATCTCATTACCCTATTCAAGGTAGATATTCATAGGAATACCTTATCAGACACTTTAGACTCTAGGTCATTTCATCGATTGTCAACATAACTTCTTTTCAGGTATGAGCTGATATTATGTGTTGTTTAATAGATCAAAACATCTCTTTAATTTCATAAACAATATCAGGTCCCAATATAGTACTTTCTAAAACTTCTTCTCAGCATATTGGAGTTCTTCATTTCTTATCATAGAGGGATTCATAAAGATCTATAAAAATACTATAATGATAGATATTATTGTAGGAAAATCCTACCAAAAGTTGTTTTTGATCCAAACCACCTTTCAAATCCATATATCAAGATCTCAACATGCCTTTTAGAGTTTGAATTGTCCTCTTAGACTGACCATCTATATGAGGATGAGAAGTGATGATGAAACTTAACTCTTTACCCTGAACCAGTTGAAGACTTCACTAGAACATTGAGTAAAACCTCATATCTCTATCAGATATAATGGAACGTGGAACTACATGAAATCTGACCAGTTCTTTTATATATATCCCACAAATATGATCCAAATAGAAGTCTTATCAGATAGCAATGATGTGTTCTGACTTTATCAGGCAGTCAATTATAACTGATATGACATTATGGACTTTAGATGTTTCAGGAAGTCCAATGATAAAGTCCATAGTGATGTTTTCCCATTTCTATTATGGTATGGGTAATGGTTGTAAAATTTCCTTTAACTTATGTCTCTCAGCATTAAATTTCTGAAAAACCAAGCATCAAGAAATATACTTTTCAATATCCCTTTTTAGGTCATGCCACCAGAAATAATCCTTCAGATCCCTATAGATATTTTTTACTTTTCGGATGAATAAAGAATTATTAAATATGATCCTCATCCAATATCTCCTTCTTTAATTATATTATGGGAGGAATAGAATCAATATTGAACTCAATAACTATTGTCACCTACTTTTATTATTCTATATTTTCTTTTTCACCTCCTTAATCTTCAATTATAAATATGGTTTAACATTCATTTTAAAAAGATAGGATACCACCCTTCCTTTAAAATTTATAGATCCATCCTTTTAAAATCTATAAATGTTATATCTTTTGTAATCCTCATCATAGATATTCTATCATGATCCAATCGACTCAAATCATATGACTCGTTAATTGCAATCTGAGGTTGTTAATGTATTAGAAGTCGTAATATTTAATCAACTCTGACCATTTCCTTTGGAGAATATTCATCTCATTTTGAGTGAAAATATAAATTAAATTTTTTTGACTGCTATATATATCAAATATTTAAATATAAGTATTTTTCTTCAATATATTTAATGCATATATTACTGCAGTTAACTCAAAATCAATAGTTGGGTAATTTTTCACAAGGATTTTCAATTGTTGTGAGGAATAAGCTATCACCGTATCATTTTTCATGAGAACACTTCCCTACCCCATCATTGATGTGTCAATATATATCATAAACCCTTCTCCACTACAGGGTAGTGTCATTACAAGTGAATATATTATACTTCTTTTTAGCTCGTTGAAATTCTCTTCGCATTCCTTCGTCTATATGAACTTGAATACTTTCCAAGTCAGCTTGGTGACTGGATTATATAATCAAGAAAAAACTATCAAAAAACATATATAATATCTATTCAAAACAAGCAAAATTTGTATCTCAATTACCATTTTTTGGTCTAGAACAATGTTCTATAATGACCATGGCCTTTTTCACATTTCATTACATGATTTTAAGCATAATTATACATCAGGGCACAAGCTAAGGATCATTAAGTCCGGTGTCTTGGAAGACTAGGTACATAATACAAAAAAATGTGACTAATAAAACCCTTCTTTATTTAATATTCATAAATATATCCTAACTTATTTTGATCCCTTACACTTGCATAGGATAACCATGGGATAACATGAACAAAGGGATGAGCTAAAATCCTAGTAAGGGGGAAACCATAAGAACAAAGCATTAGCATTTGGGATAGAAGGAATTAAATGATGATATAAAAAAGCATGAAACATATAGATCCATAAAATATAAAAATGGGATAATTTAAACATGGAATCACAGAATGTGGAAGCAACATAACACAAGACTTTAGTACGAGTCGAGGCTAACCACCAAGATCGTTTCCTTTAGTAGCACCGACCAAGGATAACAGTCAAGACCATTTCACATAACATCTCATGAGACATGACATTACCCAATCAATTGGAGTTATATCTGGGTGCACACATATTAATATTTTTCATGAATAGTACTTCCACATAAATAATCATATATAATCAACCAAACGTAAACATAACCGTACCCATGGAATGAAATGGGTATCACAATCATGTCAAAAAGTGTAATAAATGTGTGTATCATAAAAGTTTCCTTGAATGAAATAGAATAAATTAAACATGGATAAGAATATTGTGAAAAATCATACATCATGATAGGTGATTTCAAAAATAAGTGAGAAACTTGTAAAAAAGGATTTAAGAAACTTTAGAATTAAAACATTTTAGCACTGTATTAAGAAAAACAATATAAATGATTTAAAATAAAAAATGGGACAATATTTTATATAAACCCTGAAGTGAACCATGATGGTTTTCATAATAAAAATTATGATTTTATAAATACAATGGTGTCTTAAAACATAATATATATTGTACTTGAAATCAGGTAAGAATTTGGGATGTTTCCTTAAAACAGATTTTCTAATCGAAAAGTAAAAAGGATTGAATCTTTTAAAAACGTGTATATCCCCAAAGTAGAGTGATGAAAGGGTCTTGATAAATTAATTTTTTTAAAAATAAACAGAATTTACAATATTAACATAAATAGATAAGATAACTCTATTTTTATATAAATAAAGGTAAGGAAACCTAAAAGAATTAAGGAGGTTCAGGTAGAATTTGTTACGGATTATTGTCATGGTATCGGGTGTACATAAGAGGAATTGATGAGAGTGAAAATAGGTTACTTATCACTTATAAATCATGAGGGGAGTATTTGGTAGGTGATAAATCATACCCCATAATTTTTTTTACACATAAAAAGGCATAGCATAGATGACAATCTTGATTAAGAGTGAAATGGAGATGATCCCTTACCTTATGTCTGGTGGTGAAGTTTTCTTGAACTTAATGACATGAACAAACAAATTAGGTTCAATAATTAATAATTATAGATCCTATTCTATATTTATAATATTATTATAACCTTTTTATTTTAATTCATAACCATTTTTATTGGTTAAGAGGGTCAATTTCATTATTTGGGTTTGATTGCTTACTTTGTTTTATTGGTCGGTTTCTATTCAGATAAACAGGTATGATGAAGGTGTTTTTACAGAATTGAAGATATATTTTATTATTGAAAATACATAAGGTTACATGGTTGAAAACTTAATTTGGTTATTTAATGTGAAGTTGAATCATTATATAAAACATTAGTGACATCCATTTGGGTTAATTGGCGGGTTTTGGCCACAAAGAACACATTTTGATTTATAAACCACAACCATGTGTAAAAAAGTATTTCCATAACAAAATATGAGGCATAAAACATATATTATGATATGGTTCAATTATTAAAATGGTTTCATGTCCAGAATTGAAGATGGTAATAGAAATTGACAACCCTTTATCCAAGATTATGCTAAATTAACACCTGTCAAATGGTGTTTTCATTTATTCAAATGAAAGATGGGGAAAGGAGAGAAGATAATTAATTATCCAATTAGAATAATAGAGTTTCAGTACATGTATGTTACAGGAGTTATCATACCATTTTGGTTAAAGGAGGTGAGGAAATAACAAGAAAAGAAAAGAACTAAAATGAAATAAAATATTTGGAAATAGGAATTTACCTCTTGAGTTTACAACTTTTGAGAGCCTCTTAAGGGGAGAGGATTTTGTATATTGAAGATACTAGGTGATGTTGGACATGGGGAAGGAGCTTGGGGAGAGATTTGGGAAGAATTTTGGAAAGGAACATGGATTTATGGGAGTGAAGAGAAGAGGGTAGAAGAGATAGTATTTATAGCAGATGGATGAGATTTTTTATAATATTATAATAATTGATTTATTATTTTTTCATAAGATAACAAATAGTGATGATTCCATGACCAAGAATAGTAATAGATGCATGTGAGTTATAGATTTGTGTGCTTACATCACTTATGATATAACATATGAAACCATAACATATAAACATGGGATCACTTAAAAATGGAATCATAGAAATGTGGTAGCAACATAACTCATGACTTTAGTTTGATTTGAGGCTAACCATCGAGATCATTTCCCATAGTAGCACAAGCCAAGGATAACTGCCAAGACCGTTGCACATAACATCTCATGAGACATAAATTTACCCTATGCATTAAATAAATATATAGGCGCACCCATCTTACAATTTTCATGAATATTCTTTCCATATAAAAATTCTAACATAATCAACCATGCATAAACATAAGGGTGCCCATGGAAAGAAATGGGTATCATAATCATGTCAAAAATAATAATAAATGGATTTGTCCTAAAAGTGTTCATGAATGAAAGGAATTATATTATACATGGACGTGGATAGGGTGAAAATTCATACATCAAGATAATTGATGAAAAATAGAAGTGAAAAACTTGTAAAAAGTATTTAAGAAACTTTAAAATTAAAACATTTTAGTGTGGTTTTAAGGAAAACACTATAGATCCATTAAAATTGAAAAGGGGGAAATATTTTATATAAAACCAGAAGTGAATTGAGAAGGTTATAATATTAAAAATACTTATCTTACAGAGACAATTATTTCTTAAAACAGAATATGTAGTGCCGTAGAAATCAGGTAATAATTTGGGATGTTCCCTTAAAATAGTTTTTCTTATCAGAAAGTACTAAGGAGGGAATATTTTAATAAACATTTATATCCATGAAAGAGAGTGATGAAGGGGTATTGATAAATTAATTAATTACAACTCCACATCATTTGGAATATTCAAATAAATATATAAAATAAGTCTATTTTGATACAAAGAAATATAAGGAAACCTGAAAGAACAAACCTGGTTCTGGTTGAATTTGTGGCGGATTGTCGACATAGTATTGGGTGTTAATAAGAGAGATTTATGAGAGGGAAAGGAGGTTGTTTATAACTTATAAATCATGAGGTTATTATGGGTGAGGTGGAAAATGAAACCCCATCATATGTGATTTCAATTTAAAGGCATAGCATAGAGGACAATCTTCATTAAGAGTTAAATGGAGAAGATTCCATACCTCAAGTCTGGTGGTGATATTTTCTTGAACTTAATAACTCAAATAAATAAATTATGTTCATTAATTATTAATTACATAACTTATTTTATATTTCAAATATTTATTATAACATTTGTATGTTTATTCAAACCCATTTTGAATGGTTAAGAGGGTAAATTTCATTTTTCGGGTGTGTTTTCTTACATAGTTTTAATGGTCAGTTCATTATTTATATATGAGATGATATAAGGATATAATATCCTCAAAAAATATATTTTGGACACATTATGGAATTATTTAAACCTCATCATTATAATTAATCCTCGGACATCCTATTTTACTTTTAACTAAGGTAACAAATATTTTAATATTAAGAGGCTTCAATTTTTACTTATTTAATTCAAATTAAATCATAAAATATCAATTTATAAAATTTTATACCATATTATATTTTTTTATTTTTAAATATGTTTTATTATTTTAAAATAATTTAAAAAATCATTATTTTTATAAATATCAATAGTGTCAATTCAAACACTATTCATTTCATAGATTTTTAAAAATATCAAGATAATATGTTATCTTGAGAAAAAAATGTTTTATTATATCCCTAAGTGTTCATTTTCATCTAAAAATTCATTGATCGCAATAATTATCTCAAATTATATTTATCACAATATTGTTGATAAAATTTCTTTGGAAATTCCATTAATAAAATAATTACTACATCAGTGTTCTGTAATTATTTAATATATTATTTTCTTTGCTAAAATTTAAAAAGAAAAAACCATGATGAATATATAGATTTTAACATTAAAAATAAAATTTATAGTTGAATATATATTATTTTTGAACCCTATATAATAATTATATATCAATTATAACATGAATGTTACATCTTTAATGTTTCATTATATAAAATATTAAAAATATGATAATCTTATTTATGTGGCCCAAAAAATTAAGAAATAAATTTATATCATAAAAATTGTTTATTATGTTAAAACATTACATAGATATTTGTTCATTACATAATGTGTTCCATATGTGGACAAAAAAAAGTTGTTAAAGACAAAGAAAGTTACATTTTGAGTCCTTATTTAATTTAAATATTATATAAGTCATTTTCTTGGAAAAGTGCCCATTAAATGATTCAATTTAGATTCTCAAGCGCGAAGGGTCAAATTTCATTTATCCAGTAAGATTTTTACATTTTTAAGGTCATCTCATTTTCATTATAATTATATTTTTAACCAAAATTACCTTATTTACCCTTTATCGTGGTAACCAATTTAACAATGGTTACTTTTCATAATAGGCAAAAATAAAAAAGTATCTATTTTTTAAACTTTGATATTATGATTCGAATTATGGAATTTATTTTTTGAAATTCAAAACAAAAAATTTTCAGAACTTAATTTAAAATAAAACCTATAAAATTCCATGAAAAATATTTTTTCAACAAAAATATCCTTTTAAAACATAAAATGTTTTTATAATAAAATCTTATATAAAATCTTTTTTAGAAACCATAATAGAAATATTTTAAATTTAAATTAAATAATTAAAATTTAAATCTAATTCAAAACATAATATAACCTTGTAAATTCTTTTAAATAATAATAAATTTTCTTTAACAAAAATATATATTTCACTAAAAAAATGAAACATACCACATAAATACCAAACAATTATCCAAAGTAAATTTTAATATCCCACATTCAAATAATAATTTTATATTTTCATATAAAAATTATAAAACTATCAAAAAAAGAAATTTAAACTGTGTTCTTCATTAAAAGGTGGTAAAATTACCTTTTTGAATAATATATCTTTTTATTCATAGAATTAAATTAATTCTTAACATATGCCTTTAAAATATATTGGATGTATATCGAAAATATTTATTTGAATATATTACATATTGATCTCATTATTATCATTCACTAATTATAATTAATTTAATTTAAAAAGGCAAAATGAATTTGGAAGTATAAAAATTAAAATATTCAATTAGATTATAATATTTTAATTTCTAATTATGAAATGAATTCTCAACATATTTTAATAAGTTACTTATTTATGTTGATTCCATCCAATTTAATAGCTAGTTTATAATGGTCATTTTTTACTGTCTCATGATTCATTTAAACTCATGATTATGGGAAATGGATGCTATTTAATAATAAAATTTATTGGAAGAAAAATATTTATTAAAATATCGGGGTGTTACATCGAATTTGCGGTCTAGGTAGAATGAACTCATTATGAGAGTAGATTGTCATTCCCTTCCCTAAACCATGCATTGTGTGGTGGAGTTTAGAGCCTCATTCTAACTTGACCTATGGGTGTTTAACATCAGTCCATACCCCACACTACCAAGTCATGTGCACATTATTATTATACATTCACCATACACATACATATCAAAACCATAGACAAAAATCCACACAGAAATCACAATTCATGTCCATCAACATAGGAATTAATATTATTCCATAACCCATCGACACATTTTTCATTTATATTATATATTAATTTATCCCAATTTCCATTTTTTATGCCTAACTCACTAATAATATTAAATAATTCCACACATTAACCCATTTAACAGATTCATGAATTTTCATATGTTAACTCCCTTAGCTCATTCATCCATTCCCATATAATACTCACTTAAACATTTCAAGGACATATCACAAAAAAATTAGCACGTTCACATTCATACCATTTAACCTATTTTTCTATCTATCTAACAACCACTTAATTCATTATCCATATCTAGACACAACCACCAACATTACCTTCCTAATTAGTAAATTAACCAATCAAAATGTCTTTCATGGATCTACTTAATCACAAGTCAATTTCATATTTAACATCTTCATTGTCTATGTTTGGGAAGGTTAGTGAACCCCATAAGTGGCCCTACATCAGTCAAATAATCCTCAATGAATCCCACATGGATCATGAGGGGTTCAATTCATAATTTATACACCCATTTTAGAAAATCTCACTAACTGCACCTAAATCATAGTAAGGAGGAAATAAGAACACAACACACATGTACAAATCTATATCAACACTATGGGATATAACTTGTAGGCCACCTATCTAGAATCTGAACATGAACACACTCTTAATCATAGCCTTATATCCTAATTCAAACACCCTTTTAATCCCCAACCTAGATCCCACCAGGAAAAGATGATTTTAGGGCTTCAGAAAAATATCAGAGTAACTACAAACTCGAATCAAGAAAAATGAATTAATAAGAGAATTAGACATACCAAAAGTTTTTATCCACAACCATAGATTCTATAAATAAAAAATAACCTAAGGATAACCATACTAGGGATATTTGGGCCGAAATGGTTCATCACTAGGGTTGTGAGGGAGGAAATGGGGGAAGAAATAGGGTGAACACCTTAAATTCCTACGGGGAAAAAACTGGAATATTGCACTTTTAATGAGTTGAATGGTTACATGGGGAGCTAGTTTGGTTAGGGAAACCATGCACCAATCGTGTGGAATTCCTCTCTCCCTAGCCGCATGTTTTCACCTCTTCCATATCATAGCTTACTCTAACTTTGTTACCACTATGCAGCATGCATTGTATATCTATTTTTCCCTTTCTTTTTCATCTCAAACCCTCAAGACACCTCCGAGCTTCCACAAACAGCAAGTAAACATATAATTATCCAACTTTAAGGGATAAAAAAAATTATTTAAATGAGATCATACGTCTATAATGTTTGGTATCTTACAACCTCTCATAATTATATAGGTTAATCATATATCTTCACTTCCAAGCATCAATGATCTTCCAAAGTAAAAGATCAGGATACTAGGCACGTATATCTACATCCCTATCTCTTTCTGAAAATTACCATGCTACCAAAATATTCAACCCAAAGGCATGGTATTTTCCCGAAATAATTTCTCGACATGACCCACAATATGAACTGGATAATCCTCAGGGAACGCATCAACTTCTATCCACACTTTAGTCACTAGAACTCCATGGGGAATCCTAGTAAAACTGTATAATTCGAAACATGAGTAAACATCACATACAACATAATAACCACATGTAAGATCCAATCAGCACCCCATTAATGAAATCCTTTTCAAAACTCATGACCTGAAATAACCAATGACATTATTCCATGATTTTAAACACTAATTGTAACCCAAACTCGACACCACCTGAAAGAAACATATGGTATTTCCAACCACAATTC
This sequence comes from Viscum album, assembly GCA_963277665.1. NCBI lineage: Eukaryota > Viridiplantae > Streptophyta > Magnoliopsida > Santalales > Viscaceae > Viscum > Viscum album. The sequence continues at coordinate 1,389,051,644 of OY728135.1, read as the reverse complement.
CCAACTTACATCGATTCACAACTGAAGGCCCGATGGTCCCATCCCATATTAGTACATCCAAAACATAACAAAAAACACTCAAAGAAACTCAACTAGTAAAACCCAAGCCAATGATTTCTATAATGGACAAACCACCCAAATGGAAATTACTCAAGTCCATTCATCCCAAAACTTTGATCTTGACATCAACCATCAAATTTCCTATTGTGGATCTCTCCCACGTTCTTCCAGTGATTGGATACTCCAAAGTTCACGTGGGATTAATGTTTTGGTAATAATAATTTTTTTTTGCAATAATCATTCACTTTGAAATAAATAAACCATGTACTTATCCCCAATGACATAGGAATCTCCCTTTCTCATCCACCCTCATCTCAACTCTCACAATTTACCTGACGCATCCCCTACTCACCATGCTCAAATATCCATAACGACTTCACCCTAAGTTGGCATCCAACCATTATGTTGAAACCACCTAGAAGAAATCTTTACACCATCCATTCACAGAGTAGGAACTTGACCTCACTCAAGTTCACCTTCATTTTCAAATGAGCATGCAACTAAAAACATCAAACCAGTGGTGTATCCATTCCTTACACAATATCATGTCAGACCACCCCCAACTGGCTTTCCCTAGAGAATCCATCTTATACTATTGGAATGCTACCCCCTTATTTCACCTTCCTAGGTATCTAAGTCACTTGACATTTATCACTATCATCCAACACATCTATCAGGGTCATTCCGTGACTTCTAGTAGAACCCTAGTGTCATGGATCCACTACCCTCCAAACCATCATCATGCTCCACCACATCCATTGACCTTCACAACACCAACACTTCCACCATCCATAAACTGACTAAATATATAAAGTATTTTACTCAAATCCTCTTTTCCAAACATTGAAAGATACTTTTCTTTAAAAAAACCACTAAATGTGGTCTACAACTCGCCACTTTCATGCCTTTTACATAGCCAAGTCTTGCATTCCCTCACTGATGCATCCTGGAAATGACCATCTTCACTCTTAGCACATCATTATTTCACATGACCAAGATTCCTTCATGCCTATGGACACTCTATGGCCACCAATCACACCAGCCATAGTCTATTCTAGATCTCCATTATGGTTTTAACACAAAACCTTAATTATCACATCATCAAAGATTCTAACACATGCATTTCATCTTCCTTTTAGAACCACCTTGAGCTCAAGTCCAATGCATAGATCAACCATCCATGAAATCCAAATATCACCTATACCTCTTTAATGGAAACCAATGTGAACCTATAAGGTTTTTCATTAACATCCCAATGCCACCACATCAAATATACCCTCAAATCCACACATACCTGACGTACTTATCACTCCCCCACCTTAGGAGTTTCGTTACAATCAAATTCCTAAAATAATTTCCAATCACCACAGTTCATGATTGAATATTACATTGAAATCGAAAACATGGATGGGTTCTTCTATCTTTTCCTGGATCAATAAACCAAGAATCATCTGATACCCATTGTAGGCATCATTGAAAAACACCCATGGCATTCGTCAACACTCACTCCATTCCAAGTACCTTACCCATAAATGATCAATGATGCATATCCCACCATCAAACTCCACATATACCACCCCAAAGAGTGTAACCTCCATGATGTCCCACATCGAACCAAAAACATTCAAGATGCTTGGTGTAAATCCATATATATCTCGGTATGCTCAGAAAGATGTCAATATGTTGGGCATGATCATCATTATCTAGGAGTTTGATAAGAAGTCGTCAATGAAAACCACTGCAATTATCTACCACTAATGTCACCTCCTACTATGGTATACCTTGGCCTACCAAAATATCTCATCTTCCCTTCCCGTACACATATTATCAACACATAACCACCACTGATCAAGTTTGATTACTAATAATGAATAACTTTATCTCCATGAACCTCCACTAATAAATCATGAACCAACAACTCCTTTGGAACTAGTACAACCATGCCACCCAAATTCTTCTAGCACGACCCTAGTAGTTAACTATTAAAATGTAACTTTCCACTTCACTGATCAAAACCAACGATCTATCACACAACCATGCCTCCCACATGGTTTTATAGAGAATGAAAAAAACTTATCCCAAGCCACCTATTCTCCCATTTTTAATGGAATTGTGCATTACTAGTTCTTTCCCACATCCAGGCCTCATCATATCCCTCATGGTATCACACCTTCCTATGACCGTACTCTAAGGCCAAATTTTTATCACACAATCCAAACATCAGAAATCCCTTACCCCCCCACCAATCAACTAATTATGTATCTTGGTACATGAGCCACATTGACCTAAATGAATTATTAACATCTCACCCAAAATCCAAACCATTCGCACATAAAACCCATCCTTGTGGCCACTGTCACCTCGAGTGTCATCTTTACAACAAAAGTATCCATCCAAAAATTATTCACCCTTGTCTGGTCCACCTGAAATCAACATCGAGGCCTCCATTAATCTTCTTTCATACATATGGGTCAGTCCCCTAAATGATAAATCTTTTCAAAACCAACCTCACAACTAACTACAAGAACTCAGGTGCCTTCCTAAAATAACTAGGGAACAACCATACCATTAACCACAACTCAAAGGTACTCACTATGAATTAATTTCACTCTGGTGTATCACCCATGCTTCATTTTCCATGGAAACTGCATTACAGGGCTAACCACCCTCGAGGTCCCCTTGATTTTCCAAGACTGTGAACTCTTGTTCACAACTCGAGTTGCATCTCCCAAAACAATTGACCATCCCACTTTTCCCTCTAGGAGAAATACAAACCATCCCACACTTGAAACATAACATTTCTCCCACATGTCTAAGATAACTCATAAAACAGTCGACCACACATTCATGGGTTGCTCTCAAGATTCGAATGATACCAACTCCCCAAATAGGGTTAAGGGAAGAAAGTCAGTATGACCACTCTCTAAGACACACACATAAATCTTCCAACAATTCACCCCTCATGCGTGGCTCTCCTACCTCTGTTCCTAAACAATATATCCCATAAACCTTTGTAACATTAACTTTATGTTTCACAACAAACAAACTCACACACATAAATCAGAACCATGATCCAAAGCACCCACTCTAGGGTCCAAAACACAACTCGTAATGTCTGAATACACATCAATCACCATTTCCAAAACAAAAAACCTTCACTAATGACACCAAAACCATGACACTAATTCTTAATAATAATGTACAACCCAAAAAATTACAAAATATAAGGGTTTACATCTTCACATTCTCAAGAAACATCTCAAAATTCAAGGTCACATCCCTACCTAAATCATAAGAAAGAACACCCCTTTATAAACACATCGAGAGTCATCAATGTATCCTAATATATAATCAGTTTCCTTTACTAGGAAACTATCACTGCCCAAACCACCCATAATAAGGGACAGATAGGAAATACCCAAAATACTCAATACCGTTATTCACTAAAAGTTTCATCATGACATGTTATTTTATAATTAACAATGCAATTTTGAAACACACCGGTTTACACTTTATACATTCAATTTACCCAATATTTCTAAAATAATCACTAATTTGGATTCATACTTCCAAACATCGACATCCACAAACATTTCATGGAAATTCCAATCATTTTTGTTCATATTAGAAAATAAACTTCTCTTAAATATCAAACCACCCTATATACATTATCCCCATAGACATTATCACATATCTAATACTACCCTCAACTGTTCCTATCATAGATTAGGGTTAAAAATGGTTAAACTAACTCACACGACCATATGACATTTCATTTAGCAGCCATATTACAATTTTTTAGTATCAAAATATAAAACCTTCTCTTGTAGACACCCTTTATAAAATATTTCTACACTAACAACATAATTAATTACTCTAAACCACATTTCCCTTTTCAAAAATTATTAATAAAAATCGTTTAACTCATTTAAAACCCTTCATTATGCCCAATTTATTAATAATTCTTTATCAATATTTTAATTTAACCATTTTTTTCAATTTTTTCTGAAATTAAAGTGAATCCTAAGCTTAGGGTCCCAGAAAACCATCTATTGTGTTCCTACTATGATGTATTCCACCAATATACCTAGGTGTCTAAATTGATGCATGAATACACACTACCACAAAATAGGGCAAGGGAAGCGCTGCCCCTTATCAGCGCTAAATATAAAGCGCTGATAAAGGGGTATGCCTTTATCAGTGCTATCTAAAAGCGATGATAAAGGTAGCTCTTTATCAGCGCTAAAAAAGAACTGATAAATGAATGTTTTATCAGTGCTTTTATTTTAGCATTGATAAAACATACCTTTATCAGTGCTTTTAACGAGCGCTGATAAAGGTTCTGTTGATTTTTATTTAATAACCCTAACTGGCCATCCTTGCTTGCATGCGGTCAAGCTCTCGCAGAAGATGAACCAGGCCCCCACTGCGTGACCTCGTCCTCCTCCTTCTCGTTCTCCTCCTTTCTCCTCCTTCCTCCTCCTCCTCATCCTCCTCGTCCTCCTCCTTCTCCTCCACCGTCGCCGCCTCCGCCCCCACTCCCGCTACCGCGACCGCCACTGCCTCTACTGCCTCCACCCTCGCTGCCGCGACCACCACCGCCTCTGCCGTCGCCACTGCCTCCGCCTCTGCCGCTGCCTCCACCTCTACCCTCGCTGCCACGACCGCCGCCGCCTCGTCCTCCTCCTCCTCGTGCTCTCAAGGTGGGATGTGAGTTCCATGGATGGTACTCCCTTGGTATATTGTTTATATATTGTGTGTGTGAGGACCAAATAGTGAATATAGATGTGAGATAGGAATGATACCATATCTTGAGCCAAATTCTAGTAAGGATTTACACAATAGATAGTGTGGTCTTAATATGATTATGATTATGTCTAGGGATGTGATTCATAATTAGTGATGAGTGTCGAAATAAGAGTTGTTATTGATATTTAGCAACACAAGTGGGTTGTTTGTGAATGATGTGGAATTGGATACCCTATAGTTTCCATAGGGATATCATGACTCTAAGATGAAGTATATGGTAATTGGTTAGTTATGATGGTTCACATGTGTGAGAGGTCTACCAGGGTTATGTGTGATGACTTCTGTGGATAACCAACCCTTTTTTTTCATTTTTATTATTTTGAGTTACCATGGGCGGTAAGTTCTACCCATTCGAGTTGAATATTTATGTATGAGATACAAAGGAAATAGTTTTTAATCTTATGGTTCTATGGATTCCCAAAGATTATCCCAATGGAAATGATGATGGATCCATATTAATTTTCATCACATAGAATAATCTCATAGTTATATGATTAGACAAAGATGAATATGGATTACCTAGGTCCACCACTAAATAATCTGGGATGCTTCTTCTAGACTAATGATCTCATAAGATTACCTCCTTAGTATCAGTTCATAGTTTATTATTAATGTATTTCTAGGGTCACCGCCTATAAATTGGTGATGAAAAATGATGACTATTTATCATATAAGATTAAAACCAAAGGATCATCTCTGATGGTTATGGATTTTTTTATGGTCATGTATTTGAATCAAAGATGATTCCTAATGACTATTGGTCAATTAATAATAACACTCAAGGATCATATTTCAGCTAGATTACAATGGATTTCCTAGGTTCACCCCATGAAATATGATTCTTCAAAATGACTATTGATGTTATATGAATACTTTATAGGGATTAATTTTAGAGCTTACCGACAATGGATTTCCTTGGGTGACCCAGTATGAATAGGTTATAAAGCCTGCTGACTGTTTTATCTTTTAGGATTACCTCCCATGTATCATCATGGATCCTGATGACTACAGATTACATTGAACCACCTTATTTGAATAGACATGTATGAATAATGGATATATATCAAATATAATTATGTCTTAGAGATTGGAATGTTTCCATTTATAATCATGATGCTTACTAAAATTTTCAAGGTTCTAGGATTTATGCATACTACTATATGGAATCAGGATTGTATGTGTTGGCATGGTTATCTTCCAAGAAAAGAGTAATTGCCATACCAAAATATAAATAAATAATCAATATTAGTAGTCCCACTAGATTTATAAGATCAATGAAGGTTATTTTATTTTGTCTTTTGTAGTTTTCATATACTCTACAGATCATGTCACATGTACATACACTACAATTATGATTTATATATAGGTTTATGTTAGTTGATCCCTAATGAGATTTAATAAAACCCTACTCAAGATTCCATGTAACTTTGGTACCCATGTATATATTACTAATTGTTGGTTAATGTTGGTTTGATTACTGGTGTAGCATGATCGAATGGGTTAGATCTGATACTATTTAGAGATGGGATGAGTTGGAATTTGGGGATTGAAGTAGATCCTCAATGTTTTTTTCTAATTTATTTATCTGTATATGTGACAGACATACTAGGTGATATGTTTTGTATTATGGGTTTATCAGGAGTCTATATGATTTCCTGTTTCCACATTTCATTTTAAATAGCATGTTATAATTATATATTTATTGTACCCTAAGGGGTCAAATAGTCAGGCATATTGTAGATGTTTCTAGAATGCTGTAGGATTATTTTTCCCTAATCGTAGTACATTTTTAGGATGTTTTCACTGATGAGGTATAAATTTTACTTCTTAATAAAGAAATAAAATTTATAATCTAGTTAGTTTTGTGAGAAAATTCAGTTTCTATCAGAATTTCTAAAATAACACCAAAAGAGCATCAGTTGTTTGAATTACAATTTGATGATATAGAATATTATGGTTTCATATGGCATAGTACTTTACCATGGGGTTTTATAGTTCTCTAAAATAGATGGTTGATTGGTATTTATTCTTTTGTTGGACTATTGGAGATTGAACCTGATGAGAGTCATGAATATGTATCCTCATCCACGCATTGATAGTCACATTGATCATCTATAAGGTTATATGATATTCTCCAAGATAGATTTGACAGTAGGATACCATTAGATGAGTTGGACATCGATGGACCTACCATGGACTGCTTTTAGGAGTAGTTATGGCCTGTATGATTTTTAGCGATGATTTTTGGTTTAACTAATGCATTTGTTGTATTAAGGGACTTGATGAATAGGATATTTCATCCTTCCCTGGATTAGTTTTTAGTAGTTTTTTTTCAATTAAATATTAGTGTACTCCCAACCCATAGTTGATCTTGACCAACATCTTATCATCACCTTGAGTACATTGAGATAGCATCGTATTTATTACTGTTTTCTCCTGTTACTCAATGGTTTCCTCTTATTTTCATGTCCTGTATTTTCTAAGACATCATTCAGTCTTTCTAAGACTAATTTGCAATAAATTTGATATATGTCAGATTAAATCAGGTATCTTATACATACACGATGTTCACCCTACAGGACACACCATGTATATGGATTTCACATGTGTTTAAAGGCATTTGTACCATGATTTGTTTTTATAAAACCCAAACAATGCTACCTGATTAATTAAAACATAATATTAGGAAATTTCTTGAGATCAAAACCATAAAGACGATGAATATGAATAAATAATGGATGAATTCCAATCGGTTTACAAAAGAGTATGAAGATGGCGTGAAAGAGTTTATCAAGTTTGTAGAAGATCATGCATGTGACCCTTCTCAAATCCATTGTCTGTGTTTACGCTATTGTTATTCAAGACAAATAAGTCTAAAGGAGTTGGAAGAACACCGAATCTGTCACGGAATAGATCAATGTTATTCACGTTGGAATAAACATGGGGAAAAAACCAATGTAGGTAGTGACTCAAGAAACATGACATTTTATAGATCATCTGATACGATTAGATGTGTGAACAGTGAAGACGATCGTATGGAGGGTGTGATTGCAGATGTGAATGAAGATGAAGATCGTATTGAGGAAATGACAAGGACAATTGAAGATGAACTTCGTGATTGCCCAAAATTGTTTGAGAAGTTAAAGAGTTATGAAAAAATGCCATTGTATGCTGGTTTCACTAAATATACAGCATTGTCACCCATATTGAAGCTGTATAATTTGAAAGCAGGGAATGAGTGGAGTGACGCCAGTTTTACGGAACTACTTGCTCTCCTAAATGACATGCTCCCAGAAGATAATGAACTCCCAAGCCGAACATATGATGTCAAACGAATGCTACGATCGATGAGTATGATCTCTGAAAGAATACATGCTTGCCCGAATGACTGTATATTGTTTCTCAAGGACCACAAATCACTTAAAGAATTCCCAAAGTGTGGTGCTTACCGATAAAAAAAAGATGATTCTAGTCCTACGAAATTTTTATGGTACTTTCCAATCATTCCTAGGTTTAGATGCCTATATGGAAGTGAGGATACTGCAGGACAATTGACATGGCATGAAGATATAATAATTAAAGATGGGAAACTATGTCATCCTGCATACTCTCCTCAGTGGAAGAGAATTGATCACAAGTGTCCTGAATTTGGGAACGAGCCAAGAAACCTTTGTCTGGCGTTATCTACAAATGGGGTGAATCCTTTTTGTTTTCACAGCATCAGTCACAATACATGGCCGGTTATGTTGGTAAATTATAATTTACCACTGTGGTTATGCATGAAATGAAAATACATCATGTTATCTATGCTTATATCAGGACCAAAACAACTGGGTAATGATATTGATGTTTATTTGGCCCCATTGATCGAAGATTTGAAAATATTATGGGATTTAGGTGTTACTATGTATAATGCATACAAAAATGAACAGTTCACTTTGAAAGCCATGTTGTAAGGGATGATAAATAACTTTCCTGATTATGGGAATTTTTTAGGATAAGGCATTAAAGGAACTCAATGGTGTCCCATTTGCGAAAAAGGTACACAGTCAATTAGGTTGAAACATTCATCGAAAACCGTGTTTCTAAGACATCACAGATTTCTACCCCGATGACATAAGTACCGATCTTGGACGACATCATTCGACGGAAGTTCAGAAGAACGTAAAACACCATCTCCACTAATAGGTGATCAATTTTTTGAGAAAGTGAAATATTTGGACACTACTTATGGAAAACCATTTTCGAAAAACCTTATGAAAACTGGTTAGAAAAAGAGATCAGATTTTTTTGAATTACCATACTGAAATTGTCTGTATGTCAAACATTTTCTTGATGTTATGTATGTTGAAAAAAATGTATGTGATAGTGTCATCGACACGTTGGTAAATGCACCTGAAAAAACAAAGGATGGAATTAAGGCTAGATTGGAAATGGTTGAGATGGGAATATGAGAAGAGTTGGCACCAGTGAAGGGTGAAAAACGAACATTTCTTCCTCCTACTGCTAACACTTTTTCCAGGCAGGAGAGATATTAGTTTTTCAACTTCTTTAATGACGTAAAGGTTCTAGAGGGGTATTCATCAAATATCAAGAAAATCGTGTCAATGTGAGATTTAAAATTAAAGGGTCTGAAATCACATGACTGTCATGTTTTGAAGAAAGATCTAATTCATATAGCTTTACGTTGCAGTTTTCCCAAGAATGTCTGACATACATTAATGAATCAATATTTATTCTTCAAAGCTATATGCAGTAATGTTATAGACCGACGAAATTTCCAACTATGGAAAGAGAAATTGCCATCATATTATGTGAATTGGAAATGTTCTTCCCACCAACATTTTTCGATATGATGGTTCATTTGATGGTTCATTTGGTGAGATAGATTCAACTATGTGGTCCTGTACATTATAGATAGATGTAACCCATTGAATGGTATATGAATATTTTGAAAGGGTATGTAAAAAACCGAAGTCGGCCAGAGGGTTGTATTGCGGAGAAAAATTTTGTTGAGGAAGATGTTGAATTTTGTACCGAATACCTGTATGGTGTGGAAATCGCTGGCCTACCGAAATCTCGTCACACTGAGTGGCTTGAGGGTGAAGGAATTTCTGGAAGAGAGGTTGTCACAATCAATATTACAGATCGGGAGTAGGACCACCTTTACATTTTGCATAACAGTTTCAACGTTGACCCATATGTTCAAACCCACAAAGAAATTATTAGGCGTTTGAATGCTTCTAGGGCTGAAAATGGATATCAGATACATATAATCGACAGTTTATAGGATGGTTTCGAGACCATATTTTTAAGCAGTTAGATGAATATAAAGACTCAATTTCAAAACAACTTCGATGGCTGGTCGGAGGAGAAAGTGTGTACGTATTATCTTACAATGCTTATGCAGTTAACAGTTATACATTCTATACTAATGAACATGATAAAGACAATACCATGCAGAATAGTGGGGTTACACTTGTGGCTGAGGCGATGCATGTTTCCGGTGCTAAGGAAAAAAATCCAATTTATGCGAATATGTCATACTTTGGCATCATCAAAAAAATATGGGAGTTGGATTATACGAAATTCCAAGTGCCGATTTTTCAATGCAAGTGGGTTGATAATAGGAGTGCTGTTAAAATAGATGAATTAGGATTCGTGAAAGTTGATTTCAGTAAGGAAGGGGAGAAAGATGAACCATTTATAATGGCATCACAGGAAGTACAAGTATTTTATGTTCCAGACCCTGCAAACCGAAATTGGTCAATTGTTTTATTATCGACCAAAACAACTGAAGGGTTAGATGAAATTTCAATGAAGGTTGACCCTTTTATAGGGACTTCACAATCATTTCACAGTGGTCCAAATGTAGACGGCGTTTTGTATGTCAGAGGAGACCATAATGAAAAAATTTACATAGTGGATAGAGGATTCAAATCACTTCATCCTTTAAAGAAAAAAAAGAGAGTACAATAATCAGGTTATTTGTTTATTGTAACATACATTGTGATACATTATGTTATTACCTATTCGATGTTTTTTTATGTAATCTAAATTAAATATTAAACCACTTCTACAGATAATGACTTCTGCACCTGCTGATGTGCCCAATCCTGAGGCACAAAAGGTATCTCAACCAGAAGCTGGTGGTCCCACTGCAGAGAAACAACAGGTTTCTCAACCAGATGCTGGTGGTCCTAGTGCAGAGCAACAATAGGTTTCTCAACCTCTTATTGCTGGTCCTAGTGATGAGGTACAATAGGTTTCTCAACCTGTTGCTGCTGGTCCCATTTCTGATGCTAGCGCTCTGGGGGAAGATATTGATGCTACTTTTGAGGAAATGGTAGGAAATGAAACCCTGAAAGCGCAAAAAAAAACAAGAGCATCGTAGGTTGACAGTTGTGGCCAAAATCCTTAAGGAAAAAAAAGGCATCAAATTTGAGGTTGGATTGAATAATCGAGGCCAACATGTTAACCCCAACAGAGCCATCTTTAGTAGCTACATTGGAATCGTCACTCGGCAACGCGTGCCGATTGATGTACAGTCGTGGAACCATGTTGTCACCGGGCTGAAGACACTAATGTGGGAAGAGATTACGGTAACATTATGATATCATTTTTTTAATTTATTAAAATAAAATAAAATACCAAAACATTGACTTACTCTTCATCATCCATTGCAGAGTGCATTTATAATAGATGTCTCGCACAAGGAATATGTATTAAGAGTTGCAGGATGGATTCATAGAGGTTTCCGAACAATTTTAACGAAATATCATCTTAAAGATGCAGATAGGAAAATCAAGCCGCACCCACCTCCTCTTTACGCACACTTGATATCCCATGGAGCATGGGATGTGTTTAGCAACCTTCGTGGGGAGCATACTTTTCAGGTACATTTTGTGGGGTAATACGTTATATGACGTTTGTTTGTATTCATCACTCTGATTGACAGTTTTTTATTTATGAAATAGCTACTGAGTGCTGAAAATAAAAAACGCGCAACAGAACTAGCGTACCCTTACCGTGAAGCAAGGATGGGGTACGCTGAACTTGAGAAAAAATTCGCACATCTTTTAAATATTCTCTACTACTAGTATGTGACATAAAACAACACCATAACCATGTTTCTCTGTTTATATGCAGATTGATGAATCGAAATTGAAAGCCATATCCATCCCATGCCATGTGTTGTGGAAGGAGGCTCGTGTAAATAAAGAGGGGACATAGATAGATGAAAACACACAAAAAGTGTGCGAAACATGTGTAAGTATGACATAATATAAATTTTAGTTGCTTTAAATCGCTATTACATTACAATAACTACTTATTTTTCTATATTTTCTATCTGAAATAGTCACAAGAATCAACAACAACCACACCAGATGCAGACATACTTTCATTAGCCATGAAGCAGCCAGAAAAGTATGGCCGCATCAGAGGTGCGGGTTTTGGGGTGACACCCCGAACATATTTTCAAAAACAAAAACAAGAGTGGGATCAAAATGAAAAAAAATGGAAAATATGCAAGAACAATTTTCTATTTTTCAAGAATAATTACAATACCAGAGAGAGATGATATCAAAATTGATGGGGGAGAGGCAAAGAGAAGAAACAAGTCAACAACAACCCGTGTGTGTCGATCTTGCCCCACCCCCACCAGCTTTGAGGGGTGCCATTCCCCTAAAAAACCTAACTTAGATGAGGTAATCAATGTTTTAATAATTGTTTTTGTGAAATTTGATTTACATAGACACCGATACTTTTCCTGTACTAATATTCCATAGGGTGAAAATGATTGTGATTTATATTTATCAACTCCCACCTATCACCTTGTAGCGAGGGCTACGGTGTTCAATACGTAAAATGACATGCTACACAACAGACAGCTTCCAAAATATCATCTTAGAGTATCAATTAACGTAGCTAATGAGTCGAGTGTCGATCTACCTGTTCCAAATGATGACGTCGACATTCATACGGTTGAACAAGCTGTTGGACCATTCATTTCATGGCCGACAGTTCTTGTAAAAAAACATGTCAACAAAAGGTATTCATTTATAATTTATTTTTCAAGCTGGACCTTTAACATTTAATGAAAAAAGCTCTGAACCGATGACTGTTATTACAGAATGACAAAGAATATGGGGTGAAACGAAATATCAGCTCAAAAATACCTCAAGGATCAACCAACTGATTGAAACGGTCTACTGAGAGCACCTTCACCCCACCTGTTCTATATCCACAACTAATATCATTGTAGGCTCATGTGGATACAAATTTGAATGATGGAAGTACTCACATAGTTGATTTCGAAAAAGATATGTATAGAGAGGAGATATAAGATTTCATTAGTGCTAAAAATGTAAATGAACTCCTCAAGTATGAATGGCTAGGCGCCTCAGTTGTAAATGTATACATGAGGTAAGCTTTCATGATTTGATTTTACAAAAGCTGATATACTCTGATAATTTTGACTAAATACATTTTATATTTTTCGCAGACGTATATATGAAAAAAAATTGAAGGGATTTCTACATGAACAAAAATTTGGACTCGTTAGTCCTCACACCACATCTTCAAAAGACAAAATAGATTCTGTTAAAGAGGCTGCAATAATATCATCCCTGCTCAAATCGTTTGAAAACAAAATTACGGATGACAGACTCTTTTTAATACCAATGATGTAGGGTTAAAACTCTAGAATTTAATCATATCAATTATATTTTCATTTCTTTCTTTACTTATTCCTTTTTGTATTTTTAGGGAGCATTGGATGATGATTGGAGTCAATTTTGATAATCCAAAGATATATTTTCTGGATTCAACTCATGGATATCCAACAAACCGACCACACATGATGGCGTTTGTTAATTTGTAATACACTAGATCCAACATTCTAAAACCAATCATCTAGTTATATAATTTATGTTATATTTTAATGAGGATTCTGTTATGATAGGGTGGCGCATCAATATCATCTAATGCATGGAATGAATCCAAGTCATAAGGATGAGCATTCCTACAAGATCTACAACTGGAAAATTATCCGGGTATATATAATAACATTTCACTATCCAAACACATATCAAAACAAATTACTTATTGTTGTTGATGTTTCTATAGTATCCAAAACAAACAAACAGAAAGGATTGTGGTTATTATGTCTGTAAATTTATGAAAGAGATCGTATTTCATCAACAAACTAGCATCCTTGATGAGGTATTTTCAAAAATAATTACGAGTTCATTTAAAATATTTTTCAATACTTTGTGTATTTATATTTTTTTAGTACTACTATGACTGTCGCAAAAACTCATATTCAGAAGATGATATACATGTGTTTAGAAACAAATGGGAAACATACCTGATGGAAGATTGTACACAAATAGGATGAAGGTGAATTCCTACCACTTATGCTATCTATATATGATCATTGATTATCCTCCAAACTTCTTTGGTGAATTGAGAATGCTCCGATGTATTGAAATCTTAATTTATTACTCAATGTTTTCTATCCCAAGATTCATATTATTGATCTTTGAACAAATCAATATTGAATTAAGGCATGATGGTGTGCAGTGCGTATGGGGTGAACGGTGAAACCACCAAGGATCAAAAAATCAATTTTCTGTATCTCGTTTGTTTGAACTTGTATTTGAGCACATGTGCTGTTGTTTGACTTGCACAATTATTTCTAGGTAGATGGATGAGATAATCAGTATCGTTGAGGGATTTTTTGGAACCAAAATATGTGTCCCAGGATAATTAAAGTAAGGGAAAGGCTGGTTGAGATGAAATCCAAACTCAAACGACCAGTACATCATCAAAATAATCAACCCTATGATGCACCATCATGTAGAATATGGTCCTCATGATGTTTTGAGGTGTTTATGGAAGGTATGGGGATCTTGATAAGCCCCATGGCTACCATAAATAATGTTTACAGACAGTTCCACATGTTTTTTGTGCCTCGTTTTTCTTTACAAGGATCACTCCATTCACATGGTCCATCTTAGCACGTATGTCCCATTCATCCCATTGCTACTCTTGGAAGAACCTGAGAATCTGAAAATGCATAAGCCGCACAAAACCCATACTCATCCAACCAAGAGTATTCCTAGTGTCAAGGGAAGCTAACCATGGGTAATACCCAGAACATACCACATTTTAAATATATGGGTTTTGATCCTTGTATTCTAAATAGGGTACGTAGGAAGCCTCCATGAGGTTAAATCCCAACCAATGGTAAACCATGGTGACCCCCTCACTGGGGTACACCTTTGCTTATTTTCCCTCTTGTATTTCCCTTAGTGGAGTCTGAATAAGTCTTCAAAATGAGAAACCTTACCTTTATGGGATGCACTACACTTGGGTCAGACCTCTTTGGGAGTTTTGATCCATCTATCAGGTAAACATTCTAGGTGCTCCCTCCTAGAGATGTACCTACCTGATCCACCATTATAAGTGTTTAGATCCACCCAGGTCTTACATCTCTGTAGGACATTAAATCATGACCCTCTATCCTTTTGGGATGTTAAACTCATAGAATACCATAAGTTAAACATGGGTTTCCATTAATATATTCAATATTAATGTTTAATCAGTCCTTATTAAGGTATTGTGGAGGTGTGGTTTTATGTTTTCCAGCAGATTTCGGAAGATTCCACGCATTATGTAGGTGATTCCATGCTTTTAAATTATGTGATGATTTTATTATGCTGTATTTTCTTGCTAAGTGTACTATATGAAATGTTTGTGCGGTTAAAAATGTGTTATAAAAGGAATTTGGGGTGTGTATAGACTTGAAAGTTATTTTTAAAATGAATGCAGTTGTATTTCTTGTGGATTTTCATGCTTAAGTCCTTCAAATGTGTTTGAAGAAATGAGAATGTTGTGTGATGGGTGTTTTCAAATGGATTTAACGTGTTTGTGAATTTTAAAGAGGGGTTTCTTATCAGATGTAGAGAGTCTATATATGTGTATTTACATTGAATGAAAGTACATGAGAATGTGTTGATATATAATATGTGTATAATGTAAATTGAGAACAATTTCCGTACAAGGTATTTTCTTTATGATGTGCAGGGGACAGGGTGAGAGGGTAGGGGTGGTTTTCTGGGGTAGGGGGAAGGGGGGAAAGTGGTAGGGTGAAGGGGTAGGGGGTGTGTTGGGTTCTTTTGAAATATTTAGGGGTGGGCAGGGGTGTGTGCAATGGGCAGGGGGAAGTGGAGTGGGCAGGGGTGTGCTGGGGAAGGGGGCTGGGGGTGTTCAGGGGGCAGGGAGTGTGCTGGGTTAGTGGGTGTGCTCGACGGTGGGCAGTGTGTAGGGGGTGTGCTAGGGAAGAGGGCATGGTTGCTTCTTGTTTATGGAATGTGGGGACATATAGCCATGGTATTAAACTGTGGGTGTGCTGGGTAGGGGTGGTTTTCTGGGGGAGGGGTAAGGGGGAAAAGTGGTATGGGGAAGGGGTAGGGGGTGTTCTGGATTCTTTTTAAATATGTAGGGGGTGGGAAGGGGGGTGTACAATGGGAAGGGGGAAGTTCAGTGGGAAGGGGTGTGCTGGGGAAGGGGGAAGGGGGTGTTCAGGGGGAAGGGAGTGTGCAGGGGTAGGGGGTGTGCTTGGTGGTGGGCAGTGTGTAGGGGGTGTGCTGGGGAAGGGGGCAAAGTGGTATGGGGAAGGGGTAGGGGTGTGTTGGTTTATTTTTAAATATGTAGGGGGTGGGAAGGGGGGGTGTACAATGGGATGGGGGGAAGTGCAGTGGGCAGGGGTGTGCTGGGGAAGGGGGTAGGGGGTGTTCAGGGGGCAGGGAGTGTGCAGGGGTAGGGGGTGTGCTCGGGGGTGGGCAGTGTGTAGGGGGTGTGCTGGGGAAGGGGGCAGGGGTGCTTCATTTTTATGGAATAGGGGGACATATATCCATGGTATTAAACTATGGCTATAGGTATATATCCAAGGTTTAATGTCATTGCAAAAGGCCCATCATTGGTATCCTATATAGGAGGATAATAGGGTTGAAGATATTCCACCACTCTTTTAATGTAATTGATAATATTTGATTTATCTCAAAAGTAAGGGAGATATCCCATGGGGGAAGGGAGAAGGAGGAGAGTGCATGTAAAGGATTTTGTTGGTTGGAATGACGGATATATGAGGGTAACCCGCTTTAATGGTTGATAGTAAAAATTTGTTAATTCCACTCATTAATTAGGTGAATTATTAGGCCTAAGGGTAAAATAAATCATTTTCCAATAATGTGGGAATCAATATACACACACTTCTAATCCGTATAGTTTCATTTAGTTGCTTACAACCCATTATTCAACCATATAGAAATACTTCCCAAAAACTCATACCTTACACAAGTTCATCACATTATTTGACAAACCATTAACCATAAATGTGAGACCATCATAACCTTAGAACCAAACTGTAGGTTTATCTATTCCCCCTCGAATAATTAAATATCCCATGTTCTACTAAAAATTGGTCCATTTGATTATTATAGATGATTATCCCTAACCATGCACAAATTTCATTAATTGGTTATTTTCTGTTTTGTGCCTCACTAGTATAATTCCATTTAGCAACCCCATTATTTATTTAATTATTGTATTACTGACATAATATTTGTTTTATTATGTAGGTGAAATCTTTTTCCTCAGTTCGAATTCTTTGTTCGGAAACTGCTGCCATGGACGACAATTATTTTGAGCGGATGGATACAAAAAGGATGGAACATCATTGTTTTTTAACTGTTTGTTGGATAAATGTAATTGTAACCAAATTAAACATTGTTTTAAATGTATATAGAATTTTGTTGCTTTGTATTCATGATTTCAAGTAAATGTATGTATCATTTTTGTTCTTCTATGCTTTGTGTGTGGGTGTTGTGTGTGCTGTGTGCATGTTTTTTTTGGACTCTGTGCAGGTACTGTAATGTATGCAGGTGCTGGGCAGGTTCTGTGCAGGTGCTGGTTTTGGATAGGATCTTTGGCCTTTATCAGCGCTAGTTAAGCACTGATAAATGGATAATATATCAGCTCTATTTTGAGCATTGATAAAGGTAGTTTTTATCAGCACTCAAAATAGCACTGATATATTATACATTTATCTGCGCTGAAAATAGAGCTGATAAATACTACCTTTATCAGCGCTTGCTTAGCGCTGATAAAGGGGACCCCCCTTTATCTTCTCCGAGAATAACAACACTTTTTTAGCGCTGTTAAAGGCCGTTTTTAGCGCTATTATAAGCCATATTTGTAGTGGTGACACATCCTCGTTACATTCCGACCATGAGAAAAAAAATCATAAAATAGACGCATCACACAAAAACTGCATCACCCAATGGTGAAATATCGTTCAACTATAACAACACATATCAATTACAATAATCCCCACCCTAGACTCTTGGGTTTTCCCTTATACATAGGTTAGATGATCCCTAGAACGATCTCATTGCCAAGTCCCGAAACATCTTAATCTCACATACACCAACCCTAAATAGTAATACCATGGATAAAAACTACCATGGTACCACATTGTAACATCCTCAACCTAGTTCCACAAAACTGGTTCCCTGAGCAGAGTCACCACATGACCTCAAACGCACCTCCCTGTACACCATAGGTTATTGACTAACAGCGAAGGTCTAATAAGTCACATGAGGATATTATACCCTCTTTATCAGAGTAAGCCATTCTAAATGACAATATAAATAGAGGAGAAAATATGCGATAACCAATGATCATTCAAAATCAAACATCCCAGAAAATTGGGTACAAAACCCAAACTAATAATAAATATGACATGTCATGCTAATAGTGTCAAAAGTGAAGGAAGGAAATAATAATAATAAATATTGAAATGCCCAAAACGGACCTAACTCCATGTCTAGAACCTCATCCATGAACAACTAAAGGCCAATTCAACTCCCAAGTATATGGCATTTTCTTTTTTCATAACTTGCATGTTTGATGTTTTCTAGGGTACCCAATGGCGTCCATATAGTGTGTGAGTACAACTCAATGGGCTACCAACAATTGTGTCTTCAAAATATCCAGTCAAGAAATATAGTTCCTGAAAATACTAATCAAATGACATATAAAAAAAATAGAAAACTCGGTTTTCATTATTTAATAATCATTACATTAACCATTTCAAACTATAGTACCATTTTCATCATTTTTGTCACCTTAATTACTTATTTTTATATCAACACGTGTTCCATGTGTTACTCATTTATATCATACGCACAATATTTTAAGTCATTAATAACTACGAGTAAGGTAATAAGTCAAGTACCTGTCTCACTAGGGATAAAAAAATCACAACAAACACATTATCCTCATCTTGAATCCTCATTATGGTGGAATAAAACTGTTTGGGGAATTGATCATTATCCCCCACTACTAACAAAATCCATTTAACAGCGCTAGATATGTCTTTTATGAGTGAAAAAAAACTGACAGTAATCGAAGCATCGTTAAAAGCCGTAAACTTTTATCAGTTCTAAAAAAGTGTTGTTAAAGGAAATTTTGTTAAAGGGGGTAAACAATCGAACACCTATGTGCTCGACCCCTTTAACATTGCTTCCATGACCCCATTAACAGTGCTCCTCACCCCCTTTATTAGTGCTTTTCACCCAACAACCCCTTTTATTAGTTTTTTCAAATTTTCATCCTCTTGCATGCCCGCCTGGATTCAAAACCTATACAGATTTTACAAAGATGGAACACCTTTACCACTACACCATGTTGTTTTTCAGTATGTTTAATGATATTTCTATTTATATATATATATATATATATTTATTTACATATATATTTACATTTATTTATATAATTATATTTAAACACATGTATACAAAATATATGAATGTTTAATATATATTATATTTATTTAAATATATAATATATTATATTCATTTACATATATTAGATTACAATATATATATTTTTTTATTAATACACACACACATATATATTAACATTATAAAAATATTTGTATAATTAAAAAAATTGTTAGATATATTTTTAAATACATTTGTAGAATATGTATATATTTATATATATTACAATATACATTTTTACGTAAATAGGTTGATATATGTATTTATATGATTGATTTTTTATAAGTAAATATAAAAATACAAGCATTTATTAAATAATAATTAAATTACATTATCAAAAACCGATAAAATTTAAAACTATAATATCAATAGTAATGCAATTCCTGGGAATAAATTTATTTCCCACTAAAAAAGGGAAAAAGACCCCTTTAAACAGGGCTAAAAATTCATCGAATGTTAAAAAATCGGGCTGCCCCGAATAAAAACTCGGTTTTAGAGGCCTTATGGGAGTTTTGGCCTTGAAAGACATGACACAGGTTTACCTGTGTCACTGAGAGTGTAAACCTATTCTTAGGATTTTATTTGATATCTCACAAAGCCCAAACAGCCACTCGGATCAACAATTATGGTCATTTGATGTTCGAGTTACGTTTTCAAATTATTTTAGATATTTTTTTTTATTTTTTTCATTTTTTTCAAATTGACATTAAATTACTATTACTCAGTAACAATAAGAAAATTATAAATTAATAATATTTTTTAAAATTATTTATAGTCCATTTTCACTAAATATATTATATATAATGTTTAAATGACTATTAACCTTATCTAAAACATATTTCAAAAATTATATATTATATTAATATCCATATAAATATTTTTATATATTAATATATTTTTTTAAATGAAAAATAATTTTTTTAAGTATACTTTTATCATTTCTTGTACAAAACCACTAATAAAGGTGGGTTTTATCAGTATTTCTCAAAAATGCTGATACCCCCCCCCCTCAGCAATGTTTCTTACAAGTGTAGATAAATGACCCCTTTTAACATCACTTTTTTAAAGCTGTTAAATACCCCCTTTATGAACACTAAAAACCATTTAAAGATCCCCTTTTACAATGCCGTTTTTATGCAGACAAAGGGGTCTTTAACTATATTTTAGCTAGCACTATTAAAACCCTAGTGCTGGATAAACCCATTTAGTAGTAGTGATCTTCAATAACACATGCATTGTGGGGGGGATTTTAGAGCCTTAGTCAAACTTTACCTATGGGTGTAGAACCTCGGTTAATACCCCACACTACCAATCCATGTTCAGATTCTAATTATCCAATCACAAAACACATACCATATCACAACCATACCCAATGATCCACACTAAAAATACAGTTCATGTCAATCAACTTGATAATTATTATTATTCCATAACCCATTAACATGTTTTCTATTTAAATTACATAGTCCTTTAGCCTAATTTCCATTTCTAATTCATAAATCATTAATCATATTCACTAATTTCATACATTATCCCATTTAATATATTCAAAAAAATTCATGTGTTACCTCACTTATCCCATTCATCATTTCCCATGTAATACCCCACCTATACATTTCAAATACAAATCCCAATCCATTTTGCACGTTCACATTAATCCCATTTATCCAATTTTTAAGTCATAACAAAAACCCCTTAAGACATTATCCATATCTAGACAAAACCACAAAAAATCCATCCATAACCATTAAATTAAATAGTCAACAAGTTATTCATGGATCAACATAATCACAAGTAAATTTCATATCTAACTTCTTCATTTTCCATGTTTGGGATGGTTTGTGCACCCCATGGTGGCCCTAAATCAGTAAAAGCAACCTCAATGTGTCCCATGTGGATCATGGGGGGTTGAAGTCATCATTTAGACACTCATTTCCCCAAATATCACTAACAACACCAAAATAAAAATAAGGATGAAACAAGAACATAACAAACATGCACAAATCCACATCAAAACTATGAGATATAACTTGTAGACCACGTAACTCAAATCTATTGATGAACACACTATTAATTGAATCTTTAGATGTAGATTATTACACCCATTGAATAATCAAAATATATTCCACCCAAAAAATTTGTTTTTAGGTCTTCAGAAAAAATATGGGAAGAACGAAAAAACTTAATCCGGAAAAAGAAAGTAGGAGGAGCATTAGACATACTCGGAGATTTGATATGTAACCAATAGTGCTTCAAATTTCCAATAATTGAAGGATATCCACCATTGTGATTTTTGGGATGAAATGGTTTATCATAATAGTAATAAGGGTTGAAGAGGGGGAATAAATTGGGTGAGCACCTTAAAATACCATAGGGAAAAAACATGAAAATTACGCTTTTAATGATCCATGTGGTTTGACTACGTGGTTTGTCAAACCATGAACCAAAAGTGTACCAACCTCTATTATAAAGGTGTCCAAGTCACATAGATACATAGAGAGCCTGTATGGTTTTAAAAACTATGCACCAATCATGTAGAATTCCTTTTTCCCCATACGCATCGTTCATCCACTCCCTTCGCATGGTTAAATCTAATCGTCTACTAACCATGCTGCAAGAACTAGATGGCTATTGTTTCACTTTATTTCATGTCCCAAACCTAGAGACAACACCAAGATTACTCATTCACCCAATAAAAAATTAATTAGGCAACTTTATGGGATTCAAACATAGATTTAAAGAAGACCATACATCCAAAATTATTTGGATCCAACAAAAATAGTTTAAGAATAATTTTACCTGTACATGAAATTGTTTAAAAATTATCATGTTCAGTACATTTCAACTTATTTATAAAATATTAACAGGAATATTGTTAAAGAAACATTTTTTGAACAATTTATTTTTTACTTTTTTCAAAAGTGAGAAAATATTGTTCTATTTTAACATATACAGTAAGAATGGATTTTCCTTCTATCATCACAACTAATTTATTTTAATATTCCTTTACATGTTTACATTTTATTTTTTGATGAAAAAAAAATTGTAAAAATTCAGGGAATGTTTAGTTAAATTTTTATCAATATAAAATGATATTTTTATCATGTTTTCAAATAATGGTTTGAAAATTCATTTAAATATATTTTTTATCTATTTCAATATTCTTTAAGGATTATAATACTTACTTAGGTATCTCATCTTTTGATACCATTGACTTTATTTCAATAGATGGCATATTGTTTTTATTATTTACAGATGATTCTAGGAAACATTTTTCTTTTCTATGGGTTAGTATCGTTATGTTCAAATTTTTCTAAAATACATTACCTTTCCATGGGTTATGTTATAATGAAATAGTGAAATGTATATAAACCTTTTTCCTTTACATGGTTTATGATGTGACAATATGATGAATGTTTTATGATCATGGGGAACACATATTTATAGTATTTGTTATGTGATGGTTGGGATGGATATTATATATCCATCTAATTCCTTAGGAAAATATAGATATCTAATGAGATAATACAGACTATAATAAGGATTGAACCCTATATTGAAAGGTATTCTATCTGATAATATAGTCTTTGAGAAAACCTTGAAAAAGGATATGATGGAATGGGGAGTAAACATAATCCACGATGATTGATTTGGAAATGATCCTTGAATATGTAAATGATATTCTATGCTTATGTGTATGCCACAAACTTATGTCTTATGATAATGATATGTTATTAATACTCATGATTGATTTATTATGATTCTTAACTCTTTTTCATTATGTATTTTGATTGCAAAAACCTTATTCCAAGATTCTGGATTAATTCAGATTTATTTATTATGTTTAATTATTTTAAGTTATTATCATGTTATCTGACCATTATTATTATTTTATTCTCATTGTGCTCATTTTTTGATAACTTATATATTTCCTCAAACCGAGTATATGAGCATACCCTTTTTATATTTCTTTTCCCCATGGTGTGAAAATTGTTTTAAGTGTTATAAGTCTAAAAAGGGTACTTCTTAAAGAGATATTTTTGGGAGATGCCAAAAATGTTTCTTAAAATAATAATATTATGTATATAGTCTCCAAGAACAATAAAACATTATGGTCGTCAAGCATGTATTATTGTGAAGTTTCTTAATTATTCCTCTAAAATGTTGAAATATTATTACATCAAAAGATCGAGTCCCCTCATTTGGTATCATAGGATGGTTATGTTTTTTGGGAGATTAATTTTAGGGGGAAATGGTGAAAACCATATGGATATGTCTAAATAGAGGTTAATATCATCAATTTTTTGTAAAGTATGTTTTTTCCTTCATATAAAATAAATGTAACACCCCAAGACACTAAAATGTTTTAATTTTTGAATAAAATTAATAATTATTTTATCTTTATTTATACACAAAAACATGTTAATATTATATTATACAAAACACGAGTTTATCTTTCATATAAGACTGATTCTTACTTCCATTAAATGTCGCACATTTTCTTAAAACAAAATTTTTATAATTTTATAAATTTTATTTCTAAAAATAAACTTCATATTTTACTATTTTTAATGTCTAGATTATCTTTGGGTGATTTTTTGGTATTTCTCTATGAAGTTTCATTTTTTGATGAATAGTGAATAATACTACATTTTAGTTAAAAACTGTCATTTCGTTTAAATAATTATTAATGTAAAATAATATTTTAAATTGGTTTTTGAAGAAAAAATAGGTTAATTATAAATATATTAACCCAATTTAGTTCATTGGAATCAATGTTGTATTATAATTAGAAATAAAATCTTATTGA
Source organism: Viscum album (assembly GCA_963277665.1). NCBI lineage: Eukaryota > Viridiplantae > Streptophyta > Magnoliopsida > Santalales > Viscaceae > Viscum > Viscum album. Next base: position 1,389,027,113 of record OY728135.1, on the reverse strand, counting down.
TCTTTTGAATGTTTTTACATTAAACCCTACTTGCTCATCACACTTTCGAGATTAGCGTTAATCTTAATTTTCCAATTTATGTGATTTGAAATTTAAAAAATAGACATATGTGGTTGTAATAAAAATAATATTTTTGGTATAATAATATCAACTTAATTTATTAAAATATGATTAGTGAAAGTGATTAAAATTAATTGCGGTGATTAAGGTAAAATAAAGCATAATAAGGGAAAAACCCTTAATCTTTAGGGGAAAATGAAATATACAGTTGTTAAAAGAATATTGGTTTCCAATATTTAAAACTCATCTTATATTAGTATTAATTTATGGGTTATTGGATTATTATCAATTTTTTTCCCTATATAAAAGTTTAAGTAAGGAAAGATACAAAAATGGAACTTTCCTTCCCTTTAACATTTATAAAACTTTGAGATATGTAAAAATTAATATTTGAGTTTATATATATAATTCAGAGTGATAAATGGGTTAATTGTATTACAATAATTTATCATTAATTTTAAATGATGATTTATCTACTTATAAATCTTATGAAATGAAACAAATTTGATTTTTTATTTAATAATTAAATAAAATAAATGATACTATAAATATTGAAATGGAAGTATATTGATTGAATTAATATATTTAATTATTTTGTAGATGAATATATCATGTCACGCAGCTTTAAACTTAATGTATATGAATTATAATATAGTTTTTATATTTCAAAATAAAAAATAAAAAATTATTGTCAAAATTGACATTATTGTTATTTTACAATAAATGATATTTTATTATATGATTTAAAATAAATAAAAATCCAATATTATACAGAGTGATTTTTAAGTGTTAATAAATATTAAATATTTTCTATTTATGGAACAATTTAACTTTTATAATTATCATATTTACTCATATACTATAAGACCATTGTTAACACTATCCAGGTTTAATCAGTATTTTAGCGCGTCCCAGGCGCTTGTTTAAAAATAAATTTTCAAAAAACATAGTATTTTTATTTTAAATATAACATATAATATTAATAATTCATTGGATATATATTTTATATTAATCATATGTTTATTTTAGTCTTAATGGTAATATTACTTAGGCTAGAAAACTAGATGCCTTAAATAACACTAAAATGATAAAATCGGGGAATCATAGATATTTAGGAACCAAATTATTTAAACACACATATTTTTATGTGGTATAGATTTTTATCTACCATGACTCATCTCAATAGAATATATTTTAATTTTTTAGACACATTATATAATTTATACCACCCATTAATGACCACTATTTTATATTTTCAAGAGTGTCACTCCCCCTCCACTATAAAAAAGAAAGCATTATACCCCTTCTTCACACCTATTAGGACACTTTGGACCATCTATACTCTACCTAAATAGTATCCCAACATCCCTCCCCTCAAACTCGAATCCTTTATTAAGAAATAAATCCACGTATAAATCCCTTCTGAACAAACGTAAAGTATTTACATGATTGAGAGGTAACATCTTTCCAAAAGCTCTTTACTCTAATTTCCATTCTCCACCCCCAAAATATTATTATTCCATTATTATTTAACAAAAACATTATCATAAATTTAATAAGATGTTTTTATGATTAATTTTATACCTACACGCTCACACACTTCCATCTAAAGGGTAATGAACATATTTTTTATGTGAAAGAAAAACATCTGCCTCAGGAAATAATGATTGTTCGTTCTTCATTTACCGCCTCTCATGGTAGTCATTATGACGGAAAAATATATTTATATATTATATATTTGATGAATTATATTCTTATATAATTTTTTTATAACACATACCTCTATACCTTCCATTTTTTTAAATATGATAATATTTTTCATGGAAGTGTGGTCCAGCACCTCCATAAAGCAATGTGATTAGTTCACGCTATACATGGAATATATTAAGGATGATCTTAATAAAACTGTGTAACATATATAACATATATATATATCTATACACATGATAATGGAATTATAATATACATATATATAATTTAATTTTCAATATTTTAATATTCAAATGAAATAAAAGTAGCATTCATGCGTATGTACGGTCTACCGTATCCCTGAATGGTGCACTTCATTTCTTATCTCCAAATATTATTGAAAATTATAAATACATAATTACTGAATATATATCATAATTAAATCACGATTTAAATTATTTAGATGATGAAATCATGATCTAGGTAATAGTAACAACATATTTCAATTCAAAACATACTTGATAAAACTAGGGAATTAACACCCGAAATAGTTAAAATAATTATTGAGTGTTAAAAAACGGGTAATAAAATATTGTGATATGATAATATAAGATATTATAAAAAATGGTTTTTTATAAGTTATTAAAATATATTAAACAACTATACATGAGGATAAAGACCGCAAAACTAAAATAAGCTTATGGTGAGGTATTTTCAACTCAACTTAAATTTCATTGAGGCTTAGTTGTTGTTATGAACCAATTAACTTTTAGATAGTGTATATATTACCCTTTAAAATATAATAAAATTAGATAATTATTCTAGTGATATTATAAGTTTAATTTAATGTTATTCCTTTATGAGTATTATGACTTAAAATTTTTTTATGTGGTATGGGACACTTTGGAATGTTCAAATATTATTTTCCTCAAAAATATTTTAATGATATTTCAAGGGTATTTCAATTAATAAAAATCAACAACACTTTTTATTACTTATCATACACTGAGGAATTATTTATAAAATCATATTAATTATTAATTATGAATATGTTATAATTCTTTTTAATAATTTCTATTAACTTATATGAGGAATTCTTTGGAATGGTAATGATGGGTGGGCCCTGGACTTTATATAGCCCCTCGATGAATTGATAAGTTCTCATAAGATAAATAAGTTGGAAAAAGGAAATGGTTTTCTATCCATGTTTTTAAATTTTCTTTTGGAAGGTCATGATCATATAGGTTTTCATGTTCCTTATAAATTATGCCTAATAATTAAGAATTTCCTTTATAGTTATTTCTATTATTAAATTTATTATCCATATGATTTTTCATTCTAGGATCTATAGATGAATTATATTCTTAGTTTATTGATTAAGTGAAATGTGTATATGTTTTTTATCTTTCCATATTGATATTTCATTATCTAGTTATTTTAATGGAATGTTTTATCTTTTATTTACCTTGACATGTTAATTTATTATTATTGATTCATTATTTCTTCTACTTTACTTACTATTACTCAGAATTTAATCTCACCCTTTTATGTTTCCTTTCCCCATTTTACAAAGAAGAAATATTTTAATATGAATCCAAGGATGTTGTTTATTCCTTTTTATTATATATCATGTTTTTATTTCTTATTTCTCAGTTCATTATGTGTAACATGTATATAATATGGATTTCCAAGATTTCTAATCTAATCGGTCCATTGGAATTTCATTCCTTATAATTAGGAAAATGTAATAAAATAATGCACCAAGGCTAGGATTCTAGGGTTGGGGAGTTACAGTTGTTATTAAAGGAATTTTAGCAGAAATCATGGAAATTATATTTAAAAAACATAGATTTAGGAACATAACACTATTTTAGAAATTGATGATATGTATAGAACAACATAATATAATTTTGTTATTTTAGATATTATGTGGGTGTTCCTAAAAACAAATCCATGTATAGATATTAAAATATGACAAGCTACTAGAACAGATGTACCAAGGAGTAACAACTCCTAAAATGTGTGTCAGGTCTGACTTAGAGTAACCTGGTACATAACAATGCGCCTTATTATCCACCATTTTTGAAACTCATGAGGGATTCACTTAGGATAGATCACATTTCTTTACTAACCATTTTGAAGGATTTGATAGTAATTAATTCTCTAAAGTAACCAAAGATTATGATTCTAGGATTCATGATAAATACATTTATGTTATTTTCTATATCATATTTAGAATTATAGATTATGTCATGATTTTATCCAATATATTCCTTTGTTTAAAAATGGTTCCTAGAACAATAAATGAGAACTCCACCAATGTATGTGATCCAAAGAGTAATAAGGATTATATATTTTATTTTCCTAAGCCAATATTTCTAAGGGAAGTGGTGTCCATTGTATTCTCCTCATATGATGAAATAGTATCATGTGATAACAAGATAGGTAATTAATTCCCCATGTCTTGTGGATTTAAATGGAATCAAGAGTATAATGGTATAGAATAGAAAAATATTTATAAAGGGAATAATTTAAATAATTACTTTCCCACATGTGACAATTGTGGAGATAAACACTATGTTACTTGCTTAAAAAGAATTGGAGTTTTCTTCAAATGTAGAAATAAATACCACCATTCATTTGATTGAAAGGATATGAAAAAGGATTCCAATGTACAATGCCTCAACCACAATGAGATGGGACACTATTAAAATCAATTCCTTAAGAACAATTGGAATATATCCCAAATGATGATATTGTATAATATTTAAATTTTTCTACTACCACACATAAAGAGGAATGATTAATATAATTTTTCAATAATTATGTCATTTTAATATTTTCTCAGTGATGTACAGGTTAAATGTATTATAGAATATGTATGGATTGTACTATAGTACATTTTTTGATAAAGATTTGAGACCAAATCTAGAATGGTACAAAGAAAATTAATTCATTAGATAGTTAAACTTTTTAAAACACACAATATTTAGGGAAATAAAACCCTAAATATGTTCTTAATGTTTATATATTTATGAACGAATGATTTATATAGATAATTTCTGAATACTTGGGAATTGATTAATGTCTTTTCAATAAGTGTTATCCACTATAATTGATGTTGTTTACAACAATTTTGGATTTGAGGAATATATCAAATAACTTGTGTCCTACTAATAGAATAATGAATAATTATGTTTCCAATAAATTTTTATAGTGATTCGAGTTATTACTATATTTTAAGAGGGTACATGATAAAGTTATCCACATGTTTGGAATGTAAAAAATTATAGATTATTCATATAGATTAATGCTAATGATATGTTCATTTTGAAAATCGGTTGACATTCTTTCTAAATTGTTGTATTATAATATTTGTGAAAGGATAAACCCTTATGGCATGGTTTAATTTGAACATTGGATGTAGTTTTATATATTTATTTGTTATTTCACTATACTATGTATCTTTTCATAAGATATGTTGTAGAAATGGTTCAAGTTACATCCAAAGGATAATATTTTTCTTATAAAAACATACCAAGTAAGTATATTTACATATATTATTTGAGAGTGAAAGAATTACTAAAATCTAGGAAAAGTAATCTTGAAACCAAAATAAATTCATAGTACCTTAATTTATGATGAATCATATGACCACATAGAATATTTCATATGTATGGGCTTGTGATTGTAAATTGTATCTTAACCATGTTATCTAGCACTCTCCATCAGAAATGGATTATTATATTTTTCTTCATTATCCTATTTTTCATTTCCCTACAATGTTATAATACTAGGGAAACTTTTTATGATATTGTTGTACTTTCATTTCACTCTCATAAAGAAGATGTGTTATTAACCCTATTTATGATGTGGGGTTTTCAGTAATAGTTTATTTTCAAATATCAGTCCCTTGATTACTGATATCATGTTTAAATTTTTATGATTCAATTTAAATTATGTGGAAATAATGAAACACCCTAAGACATTACAATGTTTTAAATTTTAGAATAAAATTGATTTTTTTGATATATATTTTTTAGGCAACACCATGTTAATATTATGGTATACAAAACATGGGATTAGCTTTCATAAAAGAATAAGTTTTAGCCTCTTTTAATACAACACAACAAATATCCATGGGGTTTATATCTTGGTGAATCGGGGATAAAATGGTCTCCCTAGTCAAAGGAAAGGAGGATACTCAGGAGCTGAGAGTTTACATGGTAGGTAATTATCTATCTCATACATTACAGAGTGTTAACTGACAAGGTAGATGGGTGAAGTGGAATCGTCTATATAGTGGATTAAATCTCAACGTGTATGGATCTTGGGTTTTGAGATTTATGAGGGGTGGGGGAGTGGTTTGTGACCCCAAGGGAGTAGTGATTCTGGCCTTCAGTGATGGATTTTGAGAGGGATATCCCCTCAAGGTGAAGGCTTCTGCGATGCTGAAAGGTATTGAGCTTTGTCTTTTACAGAACATCAAGTTAGAGTCGTTCGAGACTGACTCATCTACTCTCCATGGTTCACTATAGGGGAATATTCAAATACCATGGACCATTGCCTTTATCATTCGTAAGTGAAAATGTCTACTGGACTCACAGGTGGTTCTTAGTCACACTTGGCCCAAGGGGAACATGGGAGCTGACTTCATGGCATCGACAATTACTAATGGTGATTTAAAGTTTTTTTTTTCAAGGATGGGGTCTCTTCCACATGTATGTGGTACGTTTTTTAGGGAAGATTCATTGGGTCTCCGGTACTTTAGACCTCCTTTGCTTTGTTATTTATTGGCCATTTCCCATCCAGAAATAATAATAAAAAGATAATTTTGGAATGGAATAAAGAACATTTTCTTAAAAATAAAATTTAAAACAATTATAAATTTTATCTTTCAAAATAAAATTCATTTTTTGATTCTTAATATAAAAATTATCTTAGGGTGATTTTTTTTATTTTTATGAAAAGTTTTATTTTTTGATGAATAGTGAAAAATAATGTATTTCAATAAACAAATAACTTTTTTTTAAAAATAATTATTAATGTAAAATTATATATTAAATTGGTTTCTCAAGTCCAAATATATAAATGATAATTATTTTATCCAAATTTAGGTCATTGGAATCATTTTTATATTAAAATTGGACATAAAAACTTATTTAACTTTTGAATGTTTTTTACTTTAAAAACATTCTTTCTCACCACCTCCCTGAGATTAGTGTTAATATTAATTTTCCCACTTTTGTGATATGAATTTTGAAAAAAGTACATACAAGGTTATATGGCATAATATTTTTAGTCTAATAATATCAACATAATTTTTGACAAAAAATATTAGTGAAACTAATGAAAGTTAATTATGGTGGTTTAGGTAAAATTAATCTTAACAAGGGACTAAACCTCAATCATAAGGGCCTAAATGACCGTGGAATTATTCCAAAAACCATTATATTCCAACAGTTCAACAAAATACCATTTTGGTTCTAATTTTTTGGGTTATTGGGATATTATTAAATTGAAGTTCTCTATATAAATAGTTTATGAAGGAGGTAAAGTGGGAAATTTCCCAACCTTTAATATTTATAAAATATTGATATTTTTACAAAAAATCATATTTTTGGTTATGCATATCCTTTTGAAATATAAATGGGATAATTTTATAATAATTATTTATCATTAATTTTTAAAAATTGTTTATCTACTTAAAATTCTTAAGAAACACCAACATAGTGATTATTTAGTTAATAATTAACTAAAATAAATTATACTATAAATATTATATGTGATTTATATTGATTCAATTATTACATTTAATTATTTTTCTAGATTAATATATCATGTTACATAGATTTAAATACAATATATTTGAATTTAAATATTTTTATGATATATTAAAATTAAAATCAAAAAAATAATGTCAAAATTTGCATTATTGTTATTTTACAATAAATGATATTTTATAAAATGATTTAGAAGTAATAAGAACCTATATTCTAACCATCGATTCATACGTGTTAACATATATTAAATATTTTCTATTAATGGACCAATTAAACTTTTATAATTGACATGTGGACCCATATATTGTAGAAACATTATTAACATGGTTCGGGTTTAACTAGTGTTTTTGAAAGTCACATTCGCTTATTTTAAAATTAGTTTCCAAAAAACAAGGTATTTTTATTTTATATATTATTTATAATATTAATAATTAGGTGAAAATTTATTTTTTATTAAATATAACTTTATATTATTCTTAATTTATAAATTAATTAGGTTAGATAACTAGATTCTTTAATACAAACCAAAATGATAAAATTTGGGAATAATAGAAGTTATGGAAATAAATTATTAAAATACATATATTTTTGTCTGGTGGAGGTTTTTATCGACCATTATTCACCTATATTCAATAATTTATCCATTTTAGAGAAACAATAGGTAATGTATACTTCCCATTAATGAATATCTTTTGGTATTTATAAGAGTACCACTCCCCCACTGCTATAAAAAGGCAAGCACTCAACCCCTTCCTCATACCAATCAGGCCAGATTGGTTTTCCAAAATATGAGCACATATCATCCCAACATACCTAACATAAAACTAGAGTCATTTGTTGGGAATAAATCAACCTATGGAATCCCTTTGGTACAAACAAAAAGGATTTACCTGATTAAGAGGTAATATCATTCCAAAAGCTCTTTAGTCTAATTTCCATTATCCACCCATAAAATATTATTATTACATGCTTATATAAAAACAATAGTATAATAAATGTATTATTATGTGGTTATGAAAAGGGTTAAACTGTTATTTCTATACACTTCCATCTAATCTGTAACAAATATAATGTTTATGTGAACAGTGAAATACCACCTCATGAAATAATGATTATTTTTTCTTCCATTACCACCACTCATGGTTGTAATTTTGATGAAAAATATATCAATATATGATGTATGTGATTTACTTATTCTTATATAATTATTTTTTAACTCATATCTCTATAAATTCCATTTTCTATAAATATGATACCATCTTTTTTGGAAGTGTGGACAACCACCTCCTTAAAGCAATGTGATTTACTCTCACTATACATGTAATTTATAAAAGATGATATTCATAAAACTTTTTAAAATATATAGCATAGATTTGATACTTAAATTATAAAATATATATCTATCAGTTTTTCAATACTTTAATATGAAAAAATGAATGTAGTGTTCAAGCGTGCGTAAGGCCTATGGTCTCCATGAATGGTGCACTTCATTTATTATATTCAAATATTATGGAAAATTTTAAATACATATGTACTAAATATATATGATAATTACATCATGGATTACATTATTAATATTATTAAATTATTATCTGTGTAATAGTAATAACAAATTAAAAGTTAAAAAATACTTGAGAAAACTAGGCAATTAACAATAGAAATAGTTAAAATAATGAATGTTAAAAAAAGGGTATTAAAATATTATAAGAAGTGAATATATGATATTATAAACATGAGTTTTGTTATGGTATAATTAATTAACATATTTTAATCCAGTATATAATAGGTTAAATACCACACAAGAAAAAAGTCTAAGGTAAGGGATTTTTATCTCAATTTAAATTTCAATTGAGATTAATTTGTTATTATCCCCCAATTCACTTTTATATGGTGTATATACTACCATTTGATGTGGAATATCAGGAATATAATTATTCTTAGGATATTATATGTTTAATTTTACGATATTACTTAATGATAATTATTATTTAAATTGTTTCAAAGTTAAATGGGACACTTTAGAATGTTTAATTATTATTTTCCAAAAGAACATTTTAATGAAAACTCAATGGTATATAAATTAATCAACATTAAAAAACCTTATTATCACTTATCCTCCACTAAGGAATTATTGTTGAAATCATATTCATTATTAAATTCAGATATTTGATAAGGTATATTATTTATTTTGATTAATTAATATGAGGAATGCTATGGAAAAGAAATGATGGTGGGGACCCGACATTATATAGCCCTTCAATGCATCAATAGGTTCTCATGAGATGAATATGTTTGCCAAATTAAATGAGTTTTTATCTATTGTTTTAAACTATCTTGTGAAAGTTCTTGAAGTCATAGGTTTTAATGATCTTTAGACATGACATCAAATAATTAATCATTTACTTGTTATATATTTCAGTTATTAATGTCCTTATCTATTAGATTCTGCATTTAACTATTTATTAATGCATTATATTCTCTATTTATTGATTAAGTGGCATGTGTTTCAATTGATTACGTTTCCATGTTTATATGGACATATCTAGTCATTTTAATGGAATTTTTTATCAGTTATTTATCTTTTCATGTAAATTTATTCATATTGATTAATTATTTCTTCTATTTTACATAACCTTACTGATAATTTAATCTTACCCTTATTACATTTACTTTCCCCAAGATATGAAGGAGAAATATTTGAATAATCGTTCAAGGATGTTGTTTATTTATTTTTATTAGGTATCGGGCTTTTATTTCTTATTTTAAAATATATTATGGGTATCATGTATGTAATCTAACTTTCCAAGACTGCTAAACTGATCGGCCCTTTGGGATTTTATTCCTTGTAATCATGCCAATTTAATAAAATAATGCACTAACTCTAAGATTCTAGTGTTGGGGAAATATAATATATCCCTTTCTAGTTACTGGAAAGTGGATATGACTATAGAATGGATAAACCAAGGTGTAACAAATCTGAAAGGGGTAGAATAGTAATTAATTCAATTTTCACTTTTTCATGATGTGTAGGCTTATAACTACAAATCTAGATAAAAATTCATGGGGTATATACATGTTTTTAATCACATATTCATTAGAAAGTATTATGAAGGATTTTAATAGATGATATCCATAGATGACCTATGTTTACCTTAAGGTGTCATGGGATGAAAGAATCTATCATAATTTTGGATATCATTAGAATGATTTTGATAATCATATGATTTTTTACAATATTTATTAATGTTTATTATCAATCTAACTATTTTAGTTTTTGTAAGGGAATAAATATGAAAATAATTCAGTTTAGTTGGGAACACAATATTGATGTATCTGATTTGATCTTACTCATATGAGTTACATTATATCATCGAAGGTATATCAGTATATTTATTCATATCCCAAATGATTATGTATTCTGTTATTAGTAAAAACACTTAATGGTAAAATGATGGCATATCAATTCTATAGATCCTCTCTGATAAATTATTTTCAGAATTTATTTCCTGAAAATCATGTGATTCTTCATCAAACTAGACATGATATGATTTTGGGAAAGGATTGGATCTCTTTATAGAGAGCCTATATCAATTATAATGGAAGGGAAATCACATTTGATTTTCAAAATCTAACTCTGATCATATTTGATTATGATTATGAATGTGAACTTATAATGGAAATTGCTTCATTTTTGTGGGTATTACTACATATTCATGATGAATATTTATCTCAAATAGCTTGGGATAAAATCAATATTGAATATATGCCTATTTTTTGGCATTATAATGAATTATTTTCTGATGACATTCAAATCACTACCCATAATCATAAAATTATTTTTTAAATAGATCTCATACATGATTTTATACCTATTTCAAATACGCTATATTGAATTTCCATGATTGAGTTGTAGAAATTAAAAAAGAAACTCTAGGAAAATATTTATGTGATTCATATTCCCTAGTGTTTCACTGTGAGGTATACCTATTCTTTTATATAGTAGTAATGATAGGTCAATGTGTCTTTACATTGATAATATAAAACATAAAATGATCAATATCAAGTACAAGTATCATTTACCCCATGATAATGACTTATTTTATCAAATGTGGAGAGCTCAATAATCTAGAAATATTTTCCCTTTTAGATATCATCAATTTAGGTACAATGAGGATACACATAAGAAATCCTTCTATTCACGCTATGTTTTTTCATGAATTTATAGTTACTCAAATTGGACATACCAATACCCTAGCTATATTCATGGATCAGATGAATAGTCTTTAGATAATACCTCAATCAGTTTATTATAGTCTTTATAGATTATATTAATATATATTTAATGATCAATGAAGATCATGAAGATCATTTAAATATTATGTTGAATCCATTGAGGAATGATAAACTATATTCCAAATTTATAAAGTATGAAATCTAGATAAAAACAATTTCATTATTAGGAAATATAATCTCAAGAAATTTTATTTGAGTAGATCCTTCAAAGATGGAAGTGAATGAGCAATTACTGAAACGAACCACAGTGACTGAGATATATAGTTCTATTTGTTTTTCTGGAGAGTAACAATTATTCTTGAGGTATTTCTCATGGTTATCTAATCTAATAACCTAGTTGAATCGGATAGGATCTAAGTCCTTTTGGATCAATGAATCCGAATAAAAATTAAAGGAGTGGAGAATAATGTTGATTAGTGAACACATTATTATAGTACCCCATAGTAGAGAAGGGTTTTTAATATATATTGATACATCAAATAATGGTTATGGATTCATGAGTCCTCATTAATAATGACATGGTTATAGATTTTTCCTCACTCTAATTGAAAATTCATGAGTATAATTACCCAATATATGTTTTATATCTTACTATGGTAATTTTATCATTGAAAATATCGAGTCAATATATTTAGGGTAAAAAGTGTGATATATATATAAATCATAAAAGTTTGAAGTATATATTCACATTAAAGGAGTTTAATATGGACCAAAGGTGAAATATATAGTTAAATAAATATCATGACTTCTCAATAAATTACAACCGTATAAAGGAGAAAAATGGTGTTTATTATTATAGTGAGAAATACCATAAAGATTTTACATAATGTGGATTGAAAGGAATCCAATATTTATGAATTTTTAGAATATGGATCTTGAAATCATAAATAATGGTGGAATATCATGTATTCTCATTAGAATGTTCAACCATCAAACTATATGAAAATTAAAGTGTTGAAAATGATCATGTGGAAATACACAATAAGGTTAGAAATGATCCAATGTTAAAGAATGGTTTTTATGGAATGGTAAGGTTCAAGAACTGAGTATGTGTTCTATCAATACCAAACAAGAAGAAGGATCTATTTAACAAAGTAAATAGTTTATTGTTTTCAATTCATCTTAGATGTATGAATATGTATAGAGATCTGAAAGAGTATTTTTGTTGATATAACATGAAAATGGATATTGAAAAGTAGGTATATCTATTCCTAGTTAATCATCAAATTATGTATAAGAGATTTAATTTTAATCATATGTCACAACCATTTTCTATAATAGAATTTAAATAGGAAAACATTACTATGGATGTCATTGTTGGACCACAAAAAACATCTAAATGGAATAATGATAATTGGGTTGTATTTAGTTACATTTAAAAATAAATTAATTTCATTTACAATAGATAATATTTCCCTCATGATAATATTTCTAGGATATATATTATGCAAGTGTTCAGATTTTATGGAGTACAACATTCTATTATATTGGATATGGATTCATGGTTTACCTCGATGTTCTAGAGAATTATTTAATAAGTTTTGGACATATAATTGAACTTTATAACTAAATATCATCATCAAATATATGTTCAATCAATGAGGAAAATTAAAACCCTACAGGATATGTTGATATCAGGTTTTATGGTTTTAAAAGGTGGTTGGGACCAACACATTACATTTGTTGAATCTTATTACAACAATAGCATTCACTTGAAAATTAATATGGATCCTTATGAATTTCCATAGGGATATAACTACAGAACACCAGCATATTGGTATGGAGTTAGAGATATGTAGCTATTAGGACTTAATCTAGATGAGGAAATGGTAGATCAGGTTAAAGGTATTTAGTATCACATCAGGAAAGATCAGAGTAAGTAGAAAAGTTATGTTAATAATATTTGATGAGATATATGGTTAGAAGATAGTGATAAGGTATTACAAAAAAAATATCTATTAAAGAATGTTTTGATATTTATAAATAAAATAATTTTAATCTTATTATATATTAGTCCCTTCAAAATTCTGTATTATACTGGGATGGTTTCTTATCACATGTAACTTCTAATGAATCTTTCTTAAGTTCATGATATGTCTTATGCATCTCTCTTGAGGAAGGATATACCTAATACATCATATGTATTTAAATTAGTAGTTGTGCCTATGTATCCTGAAATTTCCTATAAAGAAAAACTAGTGGCGATTTTTTATTAAAGAGTTATGGTTTTTTTAAATAATAACACTCATCTAGCCAATGTGTTGTGGAGAAACGAAAAATATATGGAAGTTATGTGCCAACCCAAAGGTGTGATAAGGAAAAAGTATCCCTGGTTTTTTATATAGGATTGATTTAATTTAGAGGGTAAAATTATTTTAATTTTATTTAATATAACACCCCCATATTTTATTATATATTTCTCTTTATTCATTTATAACATTCTTTACACTGAACACCGAGTCTAAACAAACTCTGATATACTATTAAAATATTATTATTTAATGTGACGGTCACCACCGAGTCATTATATTGAAGGGTATTAATATTTTTGATTAAATAAAGAAATATATTTTTTCAAATATTTTTAAAATTAATTTTTTGGATATTAATTGTCAAGAAATTAAAATAAAAGGATTTGAATATAAATAGAGATTTTTTCAGGAAAAGAGTTTTATTACCCACAATTTTTTTCATAATAAACTTAATTAAACTCTATTAATAAATTAATTTGATTAAATGTAAATATTTTATATTCAATAAAATATTTTAACATTCATTTGATTTTAGTTATTAGTAAAGAATTGTGATTTAGGTAATTTTATTCTCCAAAAATACATTTTTTTTCAAAAATAGTTTTTGTTTTATTTTATGTGCAGATATTATAATTAATTTCCGGCAGTTTTTTAAATTTTATTTAATAAAAATGAGTTAATTTTTTCCATTTTAATATAAAAAATATGTTCTGGTTAAATTTTTTTATTTTTTCTAAAATGATTATTATTTGAGTGAATACTTAAAAAATACCGATTTTATAGAAAATTGTCTCATCCATGAAAGTGTTTAAAAAGACACATATTGTTTTGAATTGATTTTAAATTTTATTTATTTAATTTTAATTAATATTAATCAAATTTATGTCATTTTAATCATAATTATGTTTAATTTTTTATTGAAAACAATCTTAAATTTTTAAATTCATTTTTCATTATATATGTTTTTTATTATTTCTTACTGTATTATTTTAAAATGAATTTATACCATTAATAAATATTGAATTTTATAAAATGGATCCACTTTTTGGGATCAAAATAATTAATATTATATAATTAATTCAACATTATTTTTAGTCATTATGAATTGTAATCGATGTCAAAATTCATTAATATGGTTAAGCTAAAAGGGGTTAACTGAGGGTTGAACTAAATAGATAAGGGTTAAAATGACCTAAAATATGTAAAAATCCTATTTTATGAATATTTATTAGTAATAAATCATACTATATTATTTATTCATATAATTTGTACTGATATTTCATGAGTAATATGATTATATATTTTAAACATTTGAAAAATTCCAAGTGTTTCATGTATCTCCCATATAAAAAGTCACCACAGTTTCTCACTTCCTCACACTTCATGAGTACTATATCCTGTCCAATACACAACCAAATACAATAAAAATTCATACCTATATCATAGAGGTACAATTATTATCATAAATCATCCTTTCAGGGATTAATGTATATGCAAAGGAGGTTTATTAATGAAGATGTATAACTCTTAAATGTGTACTTTCGATTTAATTTATTACTTTACATTATATTAGTCAATTATGTACCTTATAAAATAATAAAATCAGTTTATTAAATATATTTAATGGTCATTATTATTATTTATCAAACATTTTGAACATCCTTTTCATCAAATAAGAAATGAATGTATCGCTCGTGAATCTGTCTGGTCTACCTACTCCATGTGGTGATATGATTCATTTTCTATGACCATCATTCATGGTTGGTTATTATGATGTAATTAATGATTATATATGAAATTTTTTACATAATTATTATTCTATAATTATAATATATTATATATCTTCTTACCTTTCTTTCTTTCACGAAACGATTGTGTCTCCCATGCGTATCTGAGATCTACAACCTTCATGAAGCGATGTGATCTGTTTTTCATTTCCAATTTACATGGATGGTAATAAAGATATTTTTAATATATATATATATATATATATAACATTTGTGATATAATAATTACTATGTAATTTTTAATTATTATTTACATTTCTTTCATTCCATCCATCTATAAATGAAAACATTAGTTGTGCATACGTATAGATTATCGTCTCTTTGAAGTGATGTAATTCATTTTTCACCATAGATTTTTATAAATGGTCCATATTTATTAAATATTAAACTTATTTAATTATTAATATTATTTATAGGATAAAATCATGACCATGGAAAAATTATCAGAACCATCAAACTAAAACATGCATTGAAAATGAACCATTTTTAACTGAACTATCTGTTTTAAGGAAGAATTGTTAATAAATGGATATTTAAACATTTTAATGGAATTATAATTATATATTTATGTTTTAATTTTGTTAGTTAATATATTTAAATATATATATTTATTATGAATGATATTTTAACGTTTAATAATAGATATGAGACATAAGATAAGGGTTTTATGTTACAATCTCATTTATTTTCATGATTATCTATGTTAAATTTCCATTGAGATAAATTATATAATTATTATCCTCTAAAAAAAATATTTTTTATTATACTATGTTTATTACTATATTTTATTATTTATTATTAACATTTTCCACTTTATGGTACTTTTAATGATTGATAAAATATTATCTAAAGATATATTGGATTTATTTTCTCTTTAATCGATGACCATTTTCTTCCATGTCCATGGCCATAAAAACCATTTATGGATGTTTTTTACATAAAAATGAATTTTTTAAAAGGTTATTTTCATTATATTTTATTATTTTAAATAATTTTTAAAATGAAGAAATTTAAATAAACATTTTCAAATCATGTTATTTTTGTCTTTTTTTTCCAAAGTGTGAAAATAAAGTTCTCTTTTAACTTATATGATAAGAAAGTATTTTACCACCATCATAACCATTATTTTTTTGGAAGAATAAATTAAAACTTTCTATGGTTAATTTAAATGAAAATAATTTTCTTGATATTATAGTAATTTCTAGTTAATATTTCATCAAAAGAAAATGATATTTTTCTCATGATTTAAAAAGGATTTAAATATTATTCTAAAGATATTTTTCATCAATTTAAGTATCCTTTAAGGATTTTTATGATTTAGTGGGTATATGGTCTTATGGTTCAATACAATTTATTTCTATATATGGCCTATGATGATGATTAATTAAGGGTGATTATATGAAACTTGTTTCATTTCCTTTGGTTAATTAAGTTATGATTAAACCTTTATGAAACTTATTTCTTTTCCACGGGTTATTCTATGGTGAATGATGAAATTTTTTAGAAACTTGTTTTATTTTAATTGGTTATGATATTATGAAATGATAATATGATGTTTTTTTATGATATTCCATCATACATATTTTTGGTATTCTTTATGTGATGGGCGGGACCATAATTTGACATCCCTATAATGAATTGGGTAAATATGGATATCTTATGAGATAAAAAGGTTTTGGAATGGGGAGTGAACCTAGTTAATTATGGGAAAATATCCAATAATATAGAATTGGGAGTGAACCTTGACTATGGAAATAATGGAATGCGTAGCTAACCGAGTCCACTATGATAGCCTTCATAGTGAACCATGACCTAGAAATTATTTTTTTATGCCTATGTGTATTCCAAAAACTTATATATTATTCTTTGATATTGTGTCATGGATCTTGTCTAATTATTATTGATTTATCGTTATTATTTCTTATGTATATTGATTGAAAAAATATAGTCTTTGATTCTTGATTAATGATCTTTGACTAATTAGCTATGATTATTGTATGTAATGATCATGTTATCATACCTTTATACTTAACTTTGACTGGTTGGGGATTAAAAAATTAATTTTTATAGTTTCAATGACATTTAGGTTATATTTAGATATGGTTTTATGTAGATTTAATTTAACTATGATTGCTATATTTTTTTAAGGTATTTTAATGATTATTAACTAAAAATTTGCGTAATTCCCTTAATTTTTTATTCCAGTTGATTTATGTGTCAAATTTTAATTCATTAAAATATTTCTTGGTAATGTTAATTGTTTTGATAAATTAGCTAATGTCCATGATTTTATATTTTATTTTTCTAAGGGAAAAATTTATGTTTACTTTTTTGAGTTTGAGAAATTAAATTGAAATTTTAATTTTGCAATAAATTTACAAAATTTGTTAATTTCTTAAATTAATAAATTTAAAAATAAAATTGTGTAAAAACTATAATTTTTTGACGTCATGTTATAAAAATTAAAAAATATTATGAAAATTATTTTTATTATTGAAATTTTATTTTTGATTCATGTTTTCTATTGTAGAATTTGTTAAATTATGGGATAATATAGCAAGGGTAGTGTTGCCACTGGGGTAGTGCTACTGTCATAGGCCATTCAATCACGCAAAAACCAAATCCCAAAATAAATCTTCAATAAAAAAAATGATTTCATAAAAATTTTAAAATATTATCACATAAACTAAGAAATATATAATTTTTACATAATTTAATTTTTATGTTTGTTAATGAAATAAATTAACAAATTTAATCAGATAAAATAAAAATTTAATTTTCAACTTATTTTCTCATATTCCAAAAATTTATTATGAAAATTTTTCATTCAAAAATTATTGAAAATTTGAAATCATGGTCATTATAAAAATTAACATAGAAATTCAAATTACCATGAAATATTGAAATTGATTAAAATTAGACAAATAAATCAATGAGATTTACAATATGAGTTAATTAAGAATAATTTTCGGTGAAAAATAACTAAAATTATTTATAATTGACATGGAAAAAATAGTCAAATTAGATACACATTAATTTATATCTCATATATTTACCTTTATTGAGCATCTAAGAGGACCTTTTCATTTGTTTCCTTTATTAAGGGTATGAAGCAAAGTTTTTAGTAGAATAGTTCTAAGTAGTGTACAATTATTTATGTTTATTGTAGGATATGTTGAAGATATTTCCTAAAATAAGCTGAGTATGCATCTAGTCTCCAAATACACTAATAATTTATGATCCATAGGCATGTATAATTATATAATGTTATAAATATCTATCTAAAATTATGTAATCTTAATATATCAATTTATCAGGTCACCTCATACATGGATTTTGAAGATGATAAAGAAAAGATATATGAACAGACATGGCCATCATACTGGGATTATGGTAAATTGAGACACCTAATGGTCATTGATGTATTTTTTGTTAGTATGAGGGAGTTAGTGTGGTATATAATGTTCTTTTGGTTAGTTTTTATGAATGTGTGATGATAATAAAATCAGTATTTCGTCGATGTTGGTTGTGAAATTGTCGAAAAACATGATGTGAATAGAGGACTCCCATAAATTTTTCCGAAGAGGGTGGGGAAGAGGGCCCATGTTTTCTTTTGTGCTAGGAACTAGTGACTTTAGTACTTGTTTCTTGAGGGTTGGAGATTATGGATAATTTGTTGTGGGTTAGGAAGAGAATTCTTCCTTGAAACACCTCCAATGTTATGAAAACTATTTGAGATGTTCTTGTTGGGGAAGTAAGGTTTTGATGGGTTGTTCCCATATGATGACCATTAAGGATGGTATTTATATTTGGAGAGTATAGTGTTCCCATCATCAATAACCTCTATGAAAACCCATTTCTATATTGGTTTCAATGGTTAATATATATATTTTTATTCTTATCTACAGGGTAAATGTTTTGGTGAGAAAACAATTTGGGGTTGTGAGGCTTAGCAAGCTTCATGTAGAGAGGGATAATTTTATTAATATAGTCATTCTTTAATATGTTATGGATAATGAAGCCTTGATGATGAGAGCGAATATTCCCTTATTGGGTAGTTTTATATCAATTTCATTTGCATCACAGACCACCATATATGGAGGAAGTGTGTGTGAAGTTCACTTGCTTTTTACATAAGGTTGTTGTTTGAATACGTCATTTTGGTGTCCCAATTGATTCATTTTCTAGGATTATATTTATTCACCGTGGGTATAATATAGAGACCTAAATTTTTTTATATGATCTTTTAAAATATTTCAAATTTTATTTTTTAGATGGTTTATTGAGACATTGTAATTTTCTGATCATCACAGAGCCCAAATAATAATGTGTTATAAAATATATTGTTTTTATTCCATACACTTGTGTCTATAAATTATTAGAATTTCCTCTTGACCAGAGTTTCCAATTGGAAGGATCATTTTTTTAGTTTTTTTTTGAATAGGGGTTTATACTAGGAGTGGTGTTTGTATGGTTGAAACCCAAGGTCCTTGGATTACCCATCATGGGTGTACGGTTGAATAAAATTAATGAATTTCTAATTCATTAATTTCTATCCGGACACCTAATTTTCAATGTAATGTCCCTCCTATAATTTATCCCTAGGGTGAGATACCATTGTTCATAACAAAAAACCTTAGATATATTGGGTACATAATGTATCTATGTGTAATGGACTTTATATTTAGGGGATAAGACCAGATTAGCAATGATATAGATGATTGGATCATGTTGTGATGATGATTTTCGCCATTGTTTCAATGATTGGTTAAAGAGACAACTATTATGCAACGAAGTAGGGATTATTACTTTATATTCATGTCTTTTTCTTCCTAATAAATATTTATATAATCCCAAAATTACAGATTGGTACTTCCACATTAGATCATTATATATTGTAAACCCCATTACTATTCTAGTAATTCATACAAAATTAAACTTCTTAAATACTGTAATTTCTTTGCGCAATGATTCTATAAAATGTTCTTCATAGACCATCATTGTGTATTACCCATTATGAACCCATTTATGTTTTTTTATCTGTGATGGAAATTATTAGGTGGTTCAACCTTTGGGAAATTTTAATGGAATGTCAGATACATCCAACATGATTGGGGACGATTTCACCATGTGTATGCAAAACAAATGGTGGTGGAAGCAATATGAGATGTTAAATGGTATCACATAGGACTGGAGATTTACATACATGGTGTAATATGGATTTAGAACAACAAAGGTGCGGTAAAGAAGGAAACAAGGTACGCCACACCAACAGATAATAGTTTTAATAGGATTCTAACATAAAGGTTAGTCCTAAAAAGGTAGTGACTAACTGTAGTGGTGGCCCATTGGACAAGATATGGTGGCCCCTCATGCCACCATAGTTTAGGGTGAAGAAATGGGGTGGGTGGAATGGGTTCTACCCCTAATAATTTGATCCTTCTAGGATCATATATTTCTTCACTAACCACTTGATAGGTATTGGCGAAGATTTGTGAGTTCATAATCTTTGGGTCAATTAGGAAGAGAGCCTAGTTAGTCAGGCTGATCCATGAGGCATGTGAGTATCCCCATCTATGAGGGATTAGGTTCCAACTGGGTGGAATGACCATAAAGCGGAGAGGAATCCAAAGTATGGGTTGGGTTTTCCCAAATTTACCTGGATTGATGGTTCCCATGGGAACCATATTTATATGAAAAAAGCACCATCACCACCAATAACTCCATGTCGTATGCCTGGCGTTCACCATGTGTCCTTCTTCAACATATGTGTGGTGATTTTATTAAATCCTTCACCATGTTTCAGTTATGGTTAAATAATGATACCCTAAGTGTCATTCTATTAATTTTAGGATAATGTTTTATTTTTCGTAATTAATGGAAATTTATTAGGTGAGATATGTTATTTTATGATTTAGTTTTTTTTTGTGATGATGATTGGATTCTTATGTGATTATCAGATACTTATTGGGATTGGAATCTCCTAGAAGAAGGTTATATCAGGTCATAGGGCCCCCAAATCTTCGATAAGATTCAGTACTCCCCGATATACTTTGGGAATGGATCCTATATATATGGAATCAGTACTCCACCATATTAAATATCAGATGAGTAATGAGTCCTCTATTGGGGTCATTTACCCCTCTCCAGTTGGGTACTACTTGTTGAGGTTTGAGTCCCCTGCTCAATTTTCTTAAATGTGGTGAGGGATTTATCATTGTTTTTTAGTTATGATATTATTGGTTTCCATTCCCTTAACTATTGTGATGAATCGAATAATGAAGATTATCTTTTTCAGTTATTGTATTTTGTTTTCAAGGAATTTTGAGAAGAAATGAAATCACATCACTTTGTATAAGTGAATGATCATAATGATCTTCAGTATCAAGAAATTAGATTCAAATTTCTAAAAAAATCCATTTTAATTGGAATGAAAACTATTACTAGAATATTGGGAAGTTACATTAATTTATACGGTGAATCTGACAAAGATTTTCTAGTTTTTATTTTTCAAATATCATAATTAATTTGTCGAACTTGTGACACAATCCTTATGGATGTAAGGAATAAAAAAGGTGTTTCCAACCATTTTATGAGTTTATTGGATTGAAATATATTTTTGGAGGACCATGAATTAGCATGGTTGGTTTTTCAATAGTATATTTTAAGGTGGTGTCGTTTCCCAGTGTTTTAAAAAATTTTGGGATCCAAAATTTGGAGGATGGTGAGAATCGAGAAATGTGGATTTATTTGAAGATCTCATGAAAATTCAAAAAAGGAATGATTTTTGTAAAGATGAGATTTGCGGAGAGTGTTTCACAAAAGATCAAATAATGTTGACGGTGATCTAGGAGACAGTGATGAGCATCATGAACCGTGAAGGTGAGTCTCATCGTGAAGGGATCATTGTGGAAATGCGAAGGGTTTTATAGAAGGACCTCTGATTATGACAAGCATCGTGAACTGGAAATTTTGGTAGAGCTTGGAGAGAAAGGGAGTGTCGGGAAGGAAATTATAGATCTTTTTGAATTGGTGATAATTTGGCTTGAACGGTTCAGTAATCTATCAAATTCCTAGAAATAGGACTCTACCCCCTTCAGATGATCAAGAAAGTCTTTAAAAAATCTTAAGGCTCCGGATTCATGAAGGTAGTTTATGAAGGTGGAGTGTAAATAATTTTTCAAAGGCTATAAGACAACTTAATGTTCTGAGCATCACGAAAATTAGTGATGTTCAAAAAGGATATGTGAGAATTGTGAAGGATGTAGGTTCCATTAAGTAAGGTTTCTTTGTGAAGGTTGTGACCTTTGTGAAGAGAGAATTGTGAGGGAGCTTCATGAAAAGAAGTTTTAAATACACAATTTAAGGGAATAGATTATTCATAGAGCATCAAAAGAATACTGAGGTATCGAATGGAGTATCACTATAAAGTCCATGTGGTTCTTATTAGCTTCTGGGTGTGAGAGATAATAATTGTTTTTAATGATCAAATTTTTAGAAGGGGATCAAGAAGAATTGTAACATAGAATTAAATTGTTTTTTTAGTAGAAGAAGCACACACAAAATTGAATTGTTTTCAGAGTGATACAATATTTTAAGGGGTCATTATAATCATTGTATTCTATATCAATATATTTATTTCTAGTGGGTTGTGAGCTATTGGATTGTTTCCAAACCCTACTGAAGACTTACCTACTCTTGTTGAGTAGTGAACCTTATAAATTATTGTGTTCTTATGGATGTGTTTTTCATTGGTGTTCAGCAAGGAAAGAAATCATTAATAAGAGGTGAAGGTTGTTTTAAAATTAAGGAAACATGAAACAAAAAGGGATCACTATTTTACCCCCTCCACCTCTAAGTGATACTCAAATTCTGACTGGGAAACTTCAATTAGTATCAGAGAAAGGTTCCCTTCTTTTATTATTTACTGATGTTTTGAAGAGAATTTGTGATAGAGAATCTGAATTGTGTGAACAATAAGGAAATTCTGATGTTTTATGGAAATAATTATTTTATCTGGAAACATAGAATAATTCCTTATCTTATGTATCTTGGGTATGATGATCTACAAGCTAGAACCTATGGATTTCCTTTAATTAATGAAACGTTTTTTTCTTAAACCTCTCAATAATAAGGATCTTAAGAAATATGGAAGATCTAAAAATGAATTACTCTCATTAATTCATAAGAGTGATTTTTATGATTGAATTGTGTGGCTATATTTAAAGGTATCTGGTATAAGATGAAAACTATAAATGAAGGAAATAAAAAAAGTAAAGAAGGAAAACCATCAAATCTAGAGGTTGAAGCACTAAAATTTTAAAATGGGTGAGCTTGTATCTATTTTGGACATCACTAACAGGGGAAATGACATTATCAATACAATCATATGTCTTGGTGAAATGTTATAGGATTCTAGAGTTTTTTAAATGTTCATAATAATTCATCCCAACAAGTTTGATACTAATGTTTCTTCATTATAAGATGGTAAACCTGAAACATTATCTCTGGATGATGAACATAGGACTCTCATTATTTATTAAATGATAAGGGAGACAACTATTAATAGAAAAATAAATTCATATAGAAATTTATTTCAAATATTCTAAGAAATAAAAGTTTGAAAAGGAACTTGAGAAAAAAATTGTTTCTGTCTCTAACTCTAAAATTTAGCTATGTGAAAATCTTGATGAAATTTTGACCTTATTTTATAAAAATGTGAGAATAGGTACTCGTAAATACAAAGGTAAACTTCCCTTAAAATGTTTTGAATATGGATACATTGGGAACGTTGTGGCTAACTATCCCCAAAAAAAGAACGAATAAGATATTGATGAAGATGAAAGAAGTAAAAGAAGGTTGTGGAAGAAACACGTTGACAAAGATTAATATTTATCCAAAGGGAATGATATAATGTAATTCAAATAAAAATGAAAATAATTTTTTTAAAGTTGATGAATTTAAAGAAAGTGAATTTTAATCTAAAGAATATTTTTCTTAAAAACCCCGAGATAATATTTTTATTGTATTAATTAATAATGAATATTTTTGGAGTAGTATTTATAAATAAGAGGAAACTCATCTTGAGTCTCATCTGAAAGAATAGTTGATTGAATTTCAGAGAAAGATTAGAAGGCCTAAAAAGGAAATAATAAATTTGATAAATGAGAGCACCATATATAAAAATCAAGAAGTTTTTCCTGATGAGAATGTAAATATGGTAAAAGATATTGATGATCTGAATAATATTCTTAAGAATGAAAATAATCATAATAAACATCTAAAAATAAATCTGAAGGGAAAAAATAAAGAGAGTTGGAAATAGGTCAACAAAAATATTCTAAATTTATTGAAAAGATCATAAGTTTCAAAAATCATCTCTTAGTAGCTGGTGAAAGTTATAGTTAGAATTAACCTAATAAAGATTAAAAAAATTACGTTCAAAGTTTGAGAAGAAATATAGAATTTTTTCTCAGAAGAATAAATCTGGGAAATTTATATATGTGGACAAAGTTTAAAATGATGAAAAATAAGAAGTATCTAAAAATATTGAGCCTAAAAATATATTTATTACTTATGGTTCTGATAATCCTAGAATTAAATCTGATCTAAGAATAAAGTAATGTTAGAAAATAGGTAGGTTGATAGTCAATAATGTTCTATTAAGAAGGTTGCATGGAAGCATATTCACAAATCAAGACAGTATGGATGTTTTAGAGGGAAATATTCTTTCTATGGTTACTTCTGGTTTTGTGGTAGATTCAGACATACTGCAAATATATATGGGTTAAAAAAAACATCACTAATATTCTAGAGGTTATGGAAGACAAAAATTGAGGGTTGTTAATCCTCTCAAAAGAAGAAGTTTGAGAAGGAAGTTTGGATGAAATTTGAGAAGGTTGGTGTGAAAATTTATAATAGGTTCGAACAAATAACTACTATTTTTTAAACATATTAACAACCTATACATCTCACTAAGGGTTGTCTTGTTTTATTACCAGAACAAAAAAATTATCTCAACAATCCTCAAGAGCTGGAGCTGAAAAAATAAAAGGAAGAAGAAAAAGGCTCTTATTGTTGAAATCACTTTGAAAGTTATAAAATTAGAAAATACATGGATACTTGATAATAGTTGTTCTTCTCATATGACAGGATACTTGAAGTTGTTGAATAATTTGAAATAATGAAGAGAAAGAAAAGTGTCATTTGTAAATAATGAATCTCTAAGATTTAAAGGTGATGGATCATCCATCATTAGGAAAGAAAAGATGAAATATAGGGAAAAAAATTATGTTGATGCGACTAGACACAACATGTTCAGTGTTTCAAAATATTTTGATGAGGGTAACAAATTTATCATAAAAATATGGGTTTTTTTGTGAAAAGCGAAGAAGATCGAAACATAGTTACAAGAGGCCAATGAACAAAAGGAAACTTATTCCATGTTTTTCACATAAAAAACTCTTGTTACATGGGTATGGTGGAATAAAATCAATTGTGTCATAAAGGGCTAAGACACGTGTTTCAAAGAAACATGAGAAAAATATCGAAGTGAGATGGTGTCTGAGACATTCCTGATATGTGAAGAAGAAGATATTGGTGTTTCAAAATTTTCCAAAAAGGAGAGATTACAAATTCTGTGGATAAGAAACATTACATTTGTTCAAAACGACCCCTAAAACGTATTCATTATAATATCTATAGGGCGATGAAAAAAACAATCAACCAATAGAGATAAGTACTTCATCACATTAATTGATGATTTTACTCACATTACTTATGTTATATACATGAGACATAAGTTAGATTCTGTTAAAATTTTTAAGAGTTTTAGGAGGGAATTTAAGAAGGAAAGTGAGTATTCTGTGAAAAAGTTGAGAACTAAAAATAGTGGGGAGTATAAAAATGAAAAATTTGAAAAATTTTGTGAGAAGTACGGAATTTGAAATGATTTCAATTAACTATACACACCTCAACAAAATGGGGTTACTAAAAAAAGAATATATGTTTAGTGGAAATGGGATAAACTATGTTATTTGAACATGGTCGCTCTCATTACTATTGGAGGCAAGGTATGAGTATAACTATGTATATTCGAAATCAATGTTTCTATAGGACAAGTTCATATATGACTCCATATGAATTTTTTTATGAAAAAACTCCAATTTTGAAACAATTTAGAGTTTTTTGGAATCCATGAATCATAAATAATAAAGGTGGAAACCTTTGAAAGCTTGAGCAAAGTGGTGAAGAAGGAATTTTTCTTGGAAATTCTCTAGAAGGATTAGGATATAGATGTTTTAATAAAGAATCGGGAATAATTATTGGTTATGATGATGTAAAAGTTATTGAAATGTTGAGAAATAAAAACATACTTATGTTGATGTGAAAGTCGAATATGATCAATAAAGTATTATTTACAATTATGATAATGCTATAGACCGTTGTAATCCTACTAAACTAGAAGAATCAAACTCAGTTATTTCAAGTAATGAGAGAGATACTCAATAAATCTCACCTTAGTCTGATGAAACAAATATAATATCAAAACATTATTGGTGATAAACATGAGAAGGTCCAAACAATAATAAAAAAAATGTTATTACACATGCTTCTTTGTATTAAAAAGTGGATCTGAATAATGTAAAAGAATCTTTTGAGCATCCAGAATTGGTTTAGGCTATGAATTAAGAGATTGATCATATAAAAAATAATGATACTTTGGACCTCATACCCAAGTTGGATAACAAAAATTTTATTGGTAAAAATAGGTTTTTGGAACAAATTGAATGAAGTATAAGTGATAAGTAACAAGGAAAGATTAGTGTGAAAAAGTTACTCCAAAATTGAAGGTATTTATTTTGATTAGACTTTTTCTCTTGTGAAAATGATAGAAACAAATATAATATTTCTTTCTATTACTTCTTAATGAGGTTACAAGATCATTAAAATGGTTGTTAAATATGCATTCTTGAATGGTGATATGGATGAGGAAGTTTACAATGAAAAACCTTGTGGATTTTTTGTTGGGAAAGGAGAAAGTTTTGTGTACAGGTTGAAGAAGGATTTTTTTGGGATAAAACAAGCTTCTAAGGCATTGTATTTCAAATTGGATACTTTCTTGAGGAAAATGAATTTCAAGAAAGGTAGAGTTGATATCAATCTTTACATCATGTAATGTTAGAATTTTCCACCACCATAATTGTTTATGTTGATGACATTATCTTTGTTGGGAATGATGAAATGTATTGTGAAATATTTTCTGAAGAGATGAAATTGTTGTTTGAGATGTCCATGCTAGGAGAAATGAAATAATTTCTTGGATTATAAATTTCACAAAAGAAGAAACACATTTTGTTTCTCAAGAATATTATACTAAGGAAATACTTAATAATTTTGGCATGGAAAATTTGAAACTAGTTTCCACACCTATCTCAGTGGGAATCAAGTTGTCTAAAAATGGAGTAGGTAAATAAGTTGATCAGAAAGAGTTTTGTAAGATGATTTTATGTTTTATATATCAGAATTATTTAAGACCTGACATTGATTATGTTATTACATTATGTGAAAGATTTCATAGTGCTCTTAATTAATCACATTTAATTTCTGGAAAACTAATTCTCAAATATATCAAAGGAACAACAAATTTTAGAATCCGGTATGATAGCTTAGAAAACATTAACCAATTTGGCTACTCAGATGTTGATTGGGAAGAAAATGTGGATGATAGGAGATCCGCATTTGGTGGAGTTTTCATGGAAAAATATGTATTAACTGGCATACAAAGAAATTTAATTCAGTGATTCTTAGCACGACCGAAGTTGAGTATAATGTTTCCCCTCAATTTTCTACCCAACTTATGTGGATGAAAGCTCAGTTGCAAGACTTATTTATTGAAGTGAAGTTGCCATTAATCATAATATGTGATAATCAAATTGATATCAATATTACAAGTAATATGGTATAGCATTATCATTCAAAACATATTTACATAATGTACCACTTTATCAAAGAGCATGTGGAAAAGAACAAATTTAAGCTAGAGTATGTTTCTTCATTGGATCATGTTGTTGATATATTCTCAAAACCATTACCAAAGGAACTATTTTCTAAATTTAGGTTCAACATGGGTGTCCAACCATATTCCCTTCAAGGTCATCGTATGTGTTAATCTACCCTATCTCATCTTACCTTTGGATAGTGTTTTCGAGGGGGGTAATTATTTTATAACTCTATCCTTATAGATGCATGCATAAAGGGGGAGTTGTGGGTAAGATGGGAATCTATAATTTAAGTGTGTGAACTATTCTAACTATTTGTTAGAGTGGTTATAGGAAAAAAATTGTAATATAATAATGTTGATGAAGTGGATAAAGGTGAGGAAGAAGGTTGAGGGGGAATTTTGAGGAGGATTCATAGTCACCACTTTTTGGACAGTATGATATTGTTGTGAATAATTCTATTTTCCTATAATTATTTCACTGATGTAGGCATAGAATTGTTGATTATTAATCCATTTAATTAGTTTAAAAAGTTTAATAATTTCTGAGTCTTGGTTGAAAATAAACTCTAAATGGGGAGTTTTTTAGGACCAAGATGATATTGAAGAGTATGATTTTCAGGTATTGATTTTTTTCAAGGAAGTTTGGGAAGAAAAGAAATCACATCACTTTGTACTTATGTATGATTAGACCAATATTCATAATCAGTAAATCAGATTCACATTTCTTATAAATATCCATTTTATTTGGAATGAAACATATTTCTAGAATATAGGGATGTTACAATATTTTCCATGGTAAATCTAGAGATATTTTTCTAGCTTGTATTTCAAAAATATCATATGTTATTTAAAAAAAACATGTTATTAAAGCCTTATGACTATACGGTGGATAAATGGTGCTTCCAATCATTTTTCGATTTTATTATATTGTAAGATGTTGTTTGAGGACTGTGAATCGTCATGGTTGGATTTTCCGAAGTAGATTTTAAGGTGGTTTTTTTCCTTATGTTTTCCATGTTTTTGGTGTCCAGAATTTAGAGGATCATGAGCATAGTGAAATATGGATTTCCTTGAAGATCTCATGAAAATGTGGTAAAGTAATGATTTTCACAAAGATGGGATTCATTTAGAGTGTTTCACGAATGATCAAATAATATTTATTGTGATATGAGGGACACTAATGAGCATCGTGAACCGTGAAGGTGAGTAGCATCACGAGGGGAGCATCATGGCGGCACGAAGTGTTTGACAGAAAGCTCCATGATTACGACAACCATAACAGATAAGAAATTTATGTGGATCTTTATGAAAAAGGGAGAACTGTGATGGAAATGAAGGAGCTTTGTGAATTGGTGATGACCTGGCCTCGAAGGTTCTGGAATCAGTGGAACTTATGTAAATAGGCCTTTACCCCCATTATATGATCACGTGAGACTTAATGAAAATATTAAGGATTCGTATCTGCAAAGGTAGTTCATGAAAGTGGTGTAAAAAATATTTTTGAATGATATAATCTAACTGAATGTTTTGAGGATCCCGAAAATTAGTGATACTTGCAAAGTCTAAGTGAGATTTATGAAGTAAGTGGGTTCTCCACCTCCAAATCAAATATTTATTCAAAACAGGAAAACAAAACAATCCTAGGTGACATGGGGCTTAGGGAGGTTGGAAATATTGAAAACCAAGGGAATCCCCTCTAAGTAAGTTAACACACTCTGGTTTCAAACTATTGATAGGGAGACGGGAAGTGGAGATGGAGCTCTGGACCACCAAGGAAGCCAAGTGATCTTCTACCATGTTACCCTCACACCAAGTGCGAGACACATCGATATTGGGACTATAAATAGCTCTAAATTTTCTAACAATGTAAGAAATAGTCCATGGGAAGGATTCGATTACAAGAATGGTGTCGTGGAGAATCTAGGAATCAGTCTCCACCTTGGTTAGATCCAACTTCACCTGCCTATAGAGGGAAAGCCCCGTGAGCATGGCCATAGCCTCAGCCAAGAGAGACGTGCCCTTTCCAAAGAAGGACGTGAATTCCATGACCGCCTCCTCCCTGAGGCCACAGACTATGCCCCCTCCTTTCATCACCCCCATAGCGCAGGACCCGTCAGTATTCAGCTTCAAACCAGAATCGGGATGTTTTCAACTTACCATGTTCCATTGTTGAACAACCCGAGTAGGAGAAGCCAATGAGCTACTCGACTGTTGCCTGTTGAGAGAGAGTACCCTCGACCAGTCCTTGATGAGTGGATCCAAATCAATTAGGAGGAAGCGAGACCGTGCAATGATGGACATAATCGAAGGAGTGAGGCCTTCAAACCTTGACTGGTTCCTAGCTTTCCACAAGCTCCAACAACCTACACTGAAAATCACCAAGTGAACCATCCTACCCTTCTCAGATCATACAACGCCTAGGAACCAGCTTTCTACAAAGGATGTTTCATTCTTCTCAAGAGTGGAGAGATCCAAGGAGCCACTGAATCAAGACCACACCTCTTGAGCCCAATCAACATAAAAAAAACATGTGTTTCTTACTCTCTTCCCTCCTATTGTAGAAGCAAGAAAACCTCGATGCCAAGCAGATCCCTGTCTTCTTAACATTCTCATTCGTCACTAACGTAGTGTTCCTGATGCGCCCAGTGAGAAATTTGAACTTATTAGGAATATTTTGGCACAATACTGCGTTATTCCACCCTTCTTAAAGATCATACTAAGACAAAAACCTGCGAAAATCCTTGCAGGAGAAGGCCCCCGAAGCTATGGGGGTAAAAATTCACTTGTCTGGGTCATCATTCAACTCTATGGACTCAAGAAGGACCTGTTGATCCTCATTCAAGGTTACCGAGGGAAAACAAGGGTACTGAAAAGCTTCTTTAAACCTAATCATTGGGGTCAGGAAACCAAGGAAGGATAAAATAGAGCCCGCCCAGTTCTTGTGCCAGAAAAGGATATCCCTTGATCCCACAATCTACCGAGAGTTGAGATGAAGCATCTAATACAGGGGGTAAACTTTCGCCCACATAATAGAAGTATAACCGCTAGTAGCCTCCACACTTCCACCACTAATAGGCATCATTATTGTACCCCATAAAGACCGCTCCTCCAGAACTTCCCATGCGAGCATGCCATGCATGCAGCGAATCATTCTCTGATGGCTCTTTACATTAATCACGCCATCCTGAATCGACCTCGCCAACTTACCCCACAAAGCCTGGTGCTTCTTCCCTTCCGATCTGTCGTCCCACACAATGCTGCACAAGATTTTTTCGATGTTCTTAATCACACATTGAGATACTTTGGAAGAGGCCATTTCATGGATGGGAATGGAAGAAAACACGCTGTTCACAAGAGCTATACACCCCCCAAAAAACAGGAACTTATTCTTCCAATTAAGGATGCGACTAGAGATTATTCTCAAAATGTGATCATAGTCCATGATTCAGAGTCTTCCGAAAGAAATAAGGGATCCTAAGTACTCCATCAGAAAGGACCCATGCATCATGTCCAGGTGATCTAATAAGGAGGACACCCTCCTTTAAGAACTTTTATTGGATATGAAAATTCTTCTTTTAGAGTTGCTAACAACCTCCCCACTCTAGTAGAAATAATCGTCCAGAATTCCCTTGATCCCACAAACTGAGCCCTGACCACCATTGATGAATATTATCGTATAATCAGCGAACATAATATGAGACACCACTGGAAAATTCATTTTCCTCTTTAAAGGGATAATAACCACTTGGGAAACGCCTTTGTTGATGAGTCTGCTGAGGGTGTCCTAAGCCAAAATGAAAATACTGGGAGAGAGTGGGTCTCCCTACCGGAGACCTCTCGTTGCCTTGAAGAAGTTGTGGGTCCTCCCTTTGAACGACACCGCCAACCATGAAGAACTAAAACTCTTGAAAAATAGGTCCACTGCCTTGTCCGACAACCCAATGCCCGAATGGACTATATTGATGAAACAACATTCAAGCCTATCATATGCCTTATTTAGATCAAATTTTATCACCATGTTAGAACCATGAGTCTTTAAGTTAATGTCCCTTAACATCTCCTAGGACATAGAAAAGACACCTTGAATGGATCGACCTCTCACAAAGCTGTGTTGCTCAACTGAAACCCACACGGTAAGAAGATTCCCCAGCCTCTGGTTAAGCACACATGCAAGGATTTTATATGGGGAGTTACAAATACTCACCAGACTATTATGAGAGAGATTATAAGGATATTTGATTTTAGGAATGAGCACAATGGTAGTTGCACTAGCAAATCGAGGAAGGAATCTACCACGGAAGTTGTCCTGGATAGCGTTGATGATGTCCTGCTTCACTACATCCCACATCCCATTATTAAAGGAACCTGTAAAACCATCAGGTCCAGGAGCGCTCCTCGGGTTGAGATTTTTCATGGTAGCATGAACTTCTTCCTCACTGGGAATCACCTCCATGACCTCATTGTCGCGATTGGACACCAAATAGAGAATCATCCCCCACAAATTTGATTTTCCCCTTGGATACCCATTGGGCATCCTCAGATTGGGACCATCAAGAAAATCTTTGAAGAGGGATTGCGCCATTCCCCCTACCATGTCACAGTTATTAGTATAGGAGCCACTCTCAAGTAAGAAGTTTGGAAAGGGAAGGTGTATTATTTATCTAATGCACGTATGGAAGTAAGTATTATTTTTCTTCCCTTCCTTCATCCACCTTACCTGGGAACAATCGCGAACCAGCCGCCCCTGTTTGAGAAGCTCCTCCTCTTAGCTCAAATTGATTCCCACAAGCTCCTCAAACACAGAATCAACCCACTCCTCCTCTATATTATATTCTAAGATTTTTATTTTATTCGTAAGAACTTATATATTATGGTCCAAGGAAGGAATCCCCCTTGACCAATATTTCAACCCCTGTTTCAACCTTCACAGCTTGTTGTGGAGGGAAACCCACATATTCCCCATGGTAGGAGCCTCTCATGAATTCATAACGATCCTCTGATACTCTTGGATCTGAGACAAATGTTGACAGAACCTGAAGGACTCTTGGGAAACCTGTTTGGGAATCAGAGACACCAGTATAGGAGAGTGATCATAAATACCTCAGAAAAGATTCTTTACTTTGGCCTCTGGATAGGAGATGAATGCCTCGTTATTTTCCATCAACGATCAATCCTTCTCCAACATAGCCTTCCACCTGTTTGGTTATTACACCACATGAACTTATCTCCAGAGTAGCCCAAGTTGAGAAGACCCTTATCTACCATGAAGAAAGAGAATTTTAATCTGTCCTGATGAGGGAAGGCACCCCTCCCCTTCTT
Source organism: Viscum album (assembly GCA_963277665.1). Taxonomy (NCBI): domain Eukaryota; kingdom Viridiplantae; phylum Streptophyta; class Magnoliopsida; order Santalales; family Viscaceae; genus Viscum; species Viscum album. The sequence continues at coordinate 1,388,992,927 of OY728135.1, read as the reverse complement.
CTCCTTTGGGTCAAGAATGGCATTAAAATCCATAACAACAAACCACGAGAGGTCCTCCAGGTCAAACTGCCCAAGCCAATTCCACAATCTTTTGGGTTCCTGAGCATTGCAGATTCCATAAGAAAATGAAACATAAAAAATATTCCCTCCGTTAGATACTTTCATGGTGAGAAATTGGTCCCCTTCCTCAATCAACTGCATTGACACCTCCGAATTCCAAAAGATCCAGATATTCCTGTTAGTCAGATTTGCACGCATAGAGCCCTAAAAACGCACCTTGCGACTGAAAGCCTTAATATTATCCTATTTTTTTGTGCTCAAGAACTGTGATGATGAACGCATTATGCTTCTTAACTTCTGATACTATAAGATATGTCTTCTCCCGATCGCCCAGGCCACGAGAATTCCACACTTGCATAGATAACATTAATAATTAGTAAGCCAAGCTTTGGCCCTAGGCTCATCGGTCTTTCTACTTAGGGGAGAATGGATTCCCCTAAGATCTCTTGACTATGCCCAGGTACAGACTTTGGGGCTCTGAACTACCGTAATCGTGAATAAAGACATAGAACATAAAACTGTCGCCCTTTCCTTCACCATCTTTTGAGGGAAAATGTAGGATGAGTTCTTCTATGCCTGCCCCTCCACCCTAGAGGTCTCTGGAGAAACCCTTGAAACACCAAAAATACTTCCCTCTAAACTAGCCTCACAAAGAGGGCTAACCTAAGGCCTGCAGGCCAAAGTCTCTAGAACCACTGGAGCATCCTCAAAAAGAACCCGCAGTGGTGAACATGACTCCCCCATCTCCCATATAGGTGATAGAGAATCCAAAAACCTTTTCTATTGTCCCCCAGCTAAACACCACTGGCCCTGAAAGGGTAACCGGTCAGAAAGGGCATCAACCATATATGGAGAATCATCAAAGTTGTAAGGTATCAGGTTCTGGAAAGAGGGGGCCTTGAAGATAGGAGGGAGAGAAGGCTGATCCTCGACTTCTGATGAGGCAGAAGAATCCCAAACTCCTACAGGGAGGCCGATATCCTCGCAAGGGGAAATAGACTCTAGGACACCTATACTGAGAAGGTTTATGATCTCCCGCGGCATGGCCTTTCAAGCCAGGACACCTTGCTTCTGGTTCCTTCACATCATCTTGGAGTGGCCTTAAAAACCACAGGACGAGTATAACCTAGGAAAAACTGGGAAAGATATGACCTTCTCCCACTCCCCAACATCCATGACCTTAAAACCAACCTTCTCTGGATGCGACAATGACATATCCAGCTCAACACAAATCTTAGGAACCAGGATGTCTTCAAAAGAGAGGGTAAGAATATCCGCGCACAAGAAACCTCTGATAGAGTCATCGATCACCTTCAGGAAAGCACCATTTTGAAAAGGTAAAGGCAAGCCGGGAATACCTAACCAAACCGTGGATCGAGGGATTTCCCAAAACTTGTGAGCCTCTAGAGACCAAGGAGCTAGGCTGAATCTTCATCTGCTGAAAGATCTAGGATCTTTTAACCACGCTGAAATGAATTCCACCTCTGACTCTAGCACCAAATAAAAGTAATGAAGATGGATCACAGAGAGACGCTCATGTCCCAACAATACCCACGATCCTATGAAATGCTTGAAAACATGCAGGGAAGGATTCTTTATCCCAAAATGAGATATTAAGTTCCACTGTTTAATATTGACCACCTCCAAAAAAGGCGAAGGGGGAACCTCCGAAGAAGCACCATCGCCATCCCTCAAGACCACTAGAACAAAAGGTCACACGTCCAGGAAACAAATATTCAGAGAGACTTGGGCCGAACCGCAGAGGGCCTCGTAGTAGGACACCTGAGGCTGAGGAAGGGAGCCGGAGGGATCCGGGATCCGCCCTGTGCTAGAACTGACCAACAAACCAAGGTCAAAGTTTGGAGGAGCCAAGACTGTCGACTGCAGCTCGCCGCCGCCCGGAAGAGAAACTGGTTGGAGAATTTGAAAATCCAGTGCGTGGGGCGCATTCGAAGGAATATCCATCCCTCTCAAGGATCTCAAGATCTAGACCCTCTCCATGGAAGTGGGTTTTGTGAAGGAAAATTTATTCATGAAGGTTGTGATATTAATGAAGGGAGTTTCACAAGGGAGATTCACAAAAATCATTAATGAATACCCAGTTTAAGTGAATAGAGATTTCATAGAAAATCAAAACCTGAATGAGGTATCAGACTAAGTATAATTACGAAGTCCAAGAGGATCATACCAACTTCGGGGTATGAGAGAGAAGAAGTGTTTTGAAAGATCAAATTTGTGGAACTGGATCAACGAGCACCTTATCATTGAATTACATCATTTTTTTTCTAGAAGAATCACACGCTATTGGATTTCTTTAATTGTGCTACATGAGTTTAAGAGAACATCCTACTCATTTTATTCCACAAAAAGGATTTCTTTATAATGTATTGTGTGGTATTGTATTATTTAAAAACCATTCCATGGATGTATCTACTCTTGATTAGTAATGGACCTTGTAAATTCTTGTGTTCCTATGGATTTGTTTTTTATTTTTCTTTAGTAGGGAAAAAATATTCAATTGGAAGAAAAGGTTGTTTTAAAAGTAAGGAAGCATAAAACAAAAAGGGATCACTGATTCACCCCTACCCCCTCTCAGGGATACTTGAATTATAACTAGACAACTTCATTAATTTGCATTTTTTTCACTATATGGGTCCCCATATGGGTTTCTAGAATGGTGGAATGATATAGTGGATAGTAATGTGTGATAATTCATTGATTGACACACATACATTAGTGAGGATTTAGAAACCCATAATTGATTCTAGTGGTGGTGTGGGATAAAGGCTAGGGTGATCAGATACATTATGTCTTGTGACTCCATAGGAAAAAACTAGTTTCCTTTGAGAAGTAACATATAGTTGGGCTATTTAATTTATACATTCTATAATTATATATACATCACACATCCAAGGATGCTTGTGAGATTTGACCTTCTTCTACTGGGTATATGTTGACATAGATTTATTTTCACCATATCGAATTATATCGGTAGGTCATAACTAAATCATTCCTTGTATATATCCTTGTTAATCCCAAATATTATATTTTTTTCTCCATTAATTATTGTCATTAAATAAAATTTTTGTGGTTTCTGGCAATGTAATTTTATACTCACCCAAGAATGTTCTTTTTTTCTTGCATTTTGTGTCTTTTTGGGTGAGGTATAGCTCAAAGGTGGTCTTGTTAGATGTGGATATGATGTGGATTTTTGGAGATTATGTTTGATGGTTCATAGTGGAGATTCATAGTTCTCATTGGTGGTGATGAACATTTAAATCAAAGTCTAATATAGGAGACCATATAGCATGGAGGAGTTATCTCTTGCTCCATATTTGTTAGGTTCATTGAACTTGTTTTATGTACAGTTCTAATGATGTTTTTTCTATGTGGTGATGTACTATCTATGTCATGATAAATGATTTTATTGTATATTGTTAGTTTTATTATATATAATAATGATGGAGTTAGTTATTTTATGAATTAGAGGTATGTGTCTGTTACAGGTTAATATAGGCTAAGAGCTCCAATATTGTGTGATATACCAACTTGATGATAGTCCGAAACACCTAGAAAGTAGGAGGAGGTATTGGGGTGACACACTTTGTTTTAAAATAATGTGTGTGAGGCCCTCGTGTGTTGGATCATGTACAATAATGACTCATATATGTTGATATGTGTCAGTCCAAGAGATATCTCAGCAATCCCCTGAGCTTTGTCAATGAGATGGGTACAGGAATCACACTCCCTCCACTTTTCACTTCTTCCCATCTATAAAAAACCCTACAGTCTTTCACCACACATATGGTAGTAGCCACCACCACTCTATATCACACAGTTAGGTAATGCACCACACATAGAGCACTAACATGTTATTACACTTCTACAAGATCCCCTATCCACACACTACAATCCTCTCTTCTCCCCCTACCCATTTACTTTCCTCACCTTCTGAGCCTCTCTAGATACTATTCTGCCGGTTCCCTAGCTATCTAGGCTAGATCCCCATTTCCCTCCTCCACTATTATTGGATGACTTACTGGCCTTCTCGTCCAAAATATAATCTATAAGATTGATCTAATATTTTTGAGTGGTTTTTCATGTTACAATTTTTTAATTATCATTATTATCCTCTTATATTTCTATCAATATTTGTTCTTAATCTATATAAATTATTTAAATTACGAATTTTGTGGTGCAACATCCATTGTATTTGATATTTTTTAATAAGTATTAAATTTTACAATAATTTTTCATTTATTTTATTAATATTTAATTTTTATATCATATTTGATTGAGTTGAAAAATTCATAAAATCATTTAATCCCAATGTTTATATAAGCCATTTAGATTTTATGTCATGTGTAGTTTTTTGTTTTTTATTTATTACATTTTAGAATAATTGTGGAATTTTAAAAATGCATATTAATATATGTTTTCAAAAAAAATCATTATTAAATATTATAACATTTTATTTAGTTCTAAACCAAAATTATTATTTTATTTTTTAAAAATTCATTACAAAATATATAAGATTATATAAAACTAAAATATTTTTTAGATAATTAATGTTCATATCATATAATTTTGATATTAAAAAAAATTGAATGCATTTGGTTTTAGAAAAAATATTCTTTCATTTTTTTAAAAACGTGTTAGAAAATATTTTAGTTTACATATTTCATTTCATTTTTAGAAATAAAAAATAAAAAAGAATCATTTTTATAAGAAGTAAAAATTTATAATTTTGGTTTAATTTTTAAATTATTTACTTCTAAATAATATCATTTAAAATTTATGATGTAGTTGATAGAAATTTGAATTATAATTATTTTATTTATAAGTAATTGAATTATAGTTGGTATATTTTAGGTTCAATAATGAAATTATTTAAGAAAAATATATCTTAAAATAGTTAATTCAACTAAAGAAATAATAAAATGGAAAAAAACACTAACATGATAAATTTCTATATTACTGGATACATGAAGTGAAAAATAGTTTCCATCTATGAAAGTTAATGAGAAATATATGGGAGAAAATTTCTCTTGAGTGAGTGAAGAATCTATACTGGAACCAATGGCTAAATGTGTTAATATGATAAATGAAGAAGGTTGGGAAGTGATTTTTAAGAATGGTACTAATAATAAATAATATTCCAATGGTTTATGATCTTGGAGATCAAATCATATTTGACTTTCAAAATTTATGGATGTGAATTATGACATTTGGTTATGGAGAATCATTAATGATGTCAGGAGAATGTTCATGGTTATTAATGTTCTGATAAAAATATTAAAATAAAAGGATATATATCTAAATTTAATTAGTGAATAGAGACACATTACTTATAATCATTATTTTTATCACCTTCTTAATTCAAAGAAATAAAAAATGAAATTTCATCTATATTCTAATGATTTTGTAAAGAATTTGTTTTTGTAAATTATTAAATTCAAAATTGATGAAAATATATTCAAATGAATCTCGATCTAATGATTGGCGCAACCCTCTAATGATTCATAGGGATATTGAAATTTTTTTAACAAATTATAAATTTTTTATAGTGGGTGTACATGCAATGTGGACATGAAAATAAGTTAAAAATTAAAAATAAATTGAATATACAAATTAGAAATAAATAATTCATGGGAATATAATACTTACTTGAATAATTAGAGTTTTGAAGGTACCACCCTTAAAAAACAAACTAGTTTAGGGAGTAAATAAGAAGATTTATGAAAAGGATAATGGTATTTTTGTAAAATCATTAAATTTGATGATGAATATGATCTAGTTATTCAAGAAGATATTCATCAAGTTGTTGATAATGAAGTTTAAAATGAATGATTTATCGAAAAAATTTAGAATGAATTGATTATCTTATTAGGAAATATAGTTAAAGAAAAAAACCTGAAGAAGATCATGAGAGAATAAAATATTTCAATTATCCATCATTGTACACAAAATATAAGTCAAAAATAATTGATGTTAATTTTTAGAATATGTGTGGATGTTTGTACAGAAGTTAATTTCAAGGTATAGTATTTTTTATGGGCTTCATAAATGTTGATGACACATATTTCCTTGGAATTTTAATGTCACCTGAAGATGCTATGGTTGAACTAAAACTCAACCTTGATGTAATTAGAAGAACACTTAATGATCATGGATCAAAAAATAAAGATAAATATCAAGGTGTCCAAAAATAGTTATTGATTTAAATACTTTTAAATTTTACACTCTATGTGTATCTCAAAGAGAAAAAATTATATGTGACATGGAAAAGTTTAGTGTCAAGGTAAGAAATATTTTTCCTAATGTGAAAAATATATTAAAAAAATAGGTTCAACATATCAATGGGATATTCTATGGACCATTGTGAAAGGATTTATGCCAAATACATTTGTTGTAACTCATTGGGAAATTCACATTGAAAGTATTAGAGATATATAAATGTAGTCACATAAATTTAAAAATTCATAGGTTGGAATTAGAAATCATAATTCCATGATGTCAATGAGAAAATATTGTGTCATATTATTTAAATAATTGTGAATTCATAATTTTCTATTATATTTGATATTTAATCATAGATAATGTTAACCATGGTAGTAAAAGGTTTCATATAGAAGAGTTTGACATCGAATATACGAGAAAAAAATTAATAGAGTTGATTTTATTCCTTAAAAATATTTTAGTGTAGTGGTTTCAATATTTCATAAAAGAAGAAAAATAAAATTCACATATTGTTGGTATTGATATTATATTTGAAGAAACAATTGTTGTTTGTAGTAACAAAAAATTTTATTTGGATGTGGAAGATGATAGTATTTAAAATTTATTAATGGGAAAAAATATAGAATAAATTTTTCCATTCAAATTATTAAACGAACTCTTATTTCATCAAGGGAAAATTCTATGAAATTTCAACATTTTTAATAAATAAATAATTTTTTAATGTATAATTTTATAAATACTTTAATATAATAGTTTAATGATTATTTTACCCAATTTTAATTTTTTTAAAACATGAAAACACGATAATACTTTTAGAGATGATCTATTTCAAGAAAAAAAACATTTTTAATTTAAAATTCCAATATAATTGAAAAAATCAATTGATTCCCCAAATTTTATTAATCCTTATTGGAAAGAATGGGGTTTCAAATCACATTGGTGGAATTTGGATTTTTTTACCACACCTTTTATGACTGATTTAGTGTAGATGTTAATTTCAAAGATGATCTTTATCAAAAAATATCTCCAAACTACCATGTCCCAAGAGAGATTATGAGAATTGGAAATGATATAAATTCAAAAAGAACCTTTGATAGTTTCAATTATAGTGGTTTTAATGAATGATTTTCATTTACAAATAAATTGAGAAGTGTTTTACTTTGAATTGGATTATAAATTTCCATAAATGATTCTTGAATTACTGTAATATTCTTTGGTATTTAATTCTTTGTTTATTTTTACTTTTATAGTTGCTGTTATTTTTTTTAGGTTATTTTAATTTTAATGGTTATTTTCAAATTATTTTTTGTGTTCATGAAAAAACTCGTAAAAGAAATTTTTTCATTTCAATTTTAGTGTTTTTTATCATACAATGCCATAATTTTTCATAAATGAGTTTGTTTACATAGTCTTTGGGATTTTTTGTACTAGTTACCTATTGTATAGTTCTATTTATGGAACATTGGTAGGTTTTTCTGGATCTTTTCCTTCTTTTCATTCTTGGAATGTGCTATTACATAGAAACATGATGCATCTTCCCTTAAATATTTCTATAATCGATGATGCTTTTACTTTTTTCCAAATTGTGAAATTTATTTTATAGTTAAAGAATATAAGAAGTAAAATTTCAAATTATTTTCTTGTTAATTCTATAATAAAAAAATATTTCAATTCAATGTAAATTTTTATTATATTTAGAATGTTAATATGGAACCATCCTTGTTTTTGTTAATTTGTTTTGTTTGATTTGAAGTCTTTTTTACTTTTCCTCTCCCATAGGAATTAGGCAACAAAATATTTTATCTTCACTAGAGGAACATGAATTTGATCCATCCAAAACACTTTCATTTGTATATTGGTTAATTTAATATTTTCCATTTCTAAATGGGAGACATCATATTAAACTAGGCGCTTTATATTTTTTTACAATGTTTTCTACAATTATATTGGAATAAATTTGATAGTAGATTTCTTTGTTATTTTTATTTAGAACACGCATTCTATTTATCCCAAAAAAATTAAATTAATAAAAATATTTTATTAATATATTATTGGTTTATTATCAACAAATACACACTTTTTGGTTATCTAGTACAAAAATTATGTTATTTTATACATAAATTCCCATTATTTTTATTCATTTAATTTTATCTTACAATAATTGGGCACCATTTTTATAGTTATATATGGGGAAGTGATGTCTCATGTCTACTCTAACGATGATCAAAGTTGATCTTCATCAAAAGGATTTACTGACATAAGTTTGAAAGTTATTATAGGGCCACAAATTAAACATTAGAGACCTTTTAAGGATTACCAAAGGTGATCAATACATGTTTTTATTTAATATTTAAGAGTGTAGTGACTCCTAAAAAGAAAAAAATAGAAAACATTGAGAAAATATAATGTTTTATCCATAAAAAATAACATCAATGTATTTATATATTATAAACTACTAAAATAAAACAATATAATTTGAAAAATAATTATAATATCTGTGTATAACAAGTCATTCTTCATAATTAACCTGGTATTTTTTAATATGAAAATAAATTTAATTTTAAATATATGTCAGTATAATGATAAAAATAATCATTTAAATTTTTAAACCAATAATATTTTTTAAAAATATGATGTTTGTCTATATTTAAAAAATAAAATTTTTTAAAAATAATTTTTTTTACAAAATATATAAATTTCATTCTGTCAAACACAATGAACATTGAATTAATATGACCCTTATTACCATATTTGATAATTTTATGAGTAATAAATATTCTAATAATTGATGATAAATCTATCTTGTTTTATAACTTTTCATCATATCACTCATTTTAAATCCACCACTATTTTAAAAAAAATAATTCAAATAAATAAATGATCTGAGGCACCCATTTTAGTTCCAGGAAACTATGAATCACACCCATCCATTCTCCTTTCCTACATGAATAGAACATATATCAATTATCTCATGCTATAAGCACATTTCACAACTATAGTAAACCAAAAATCATGCCATCAATCTCCATAGGCAAGAATCAAACCCCTCACATAATGTAATTTATTAGCACATCATACCACTATTTTTTACATCATAAATTTGATAAATGGAAAGGGGAAATGTATAACTGTTTTACATTATTAAGTAAATCATTTTTTAAATTATAAAAATTAGATAGGGTTTTAACACATATAGTTGAATATGCATATCTACAATTTTTAAATAAATATATGTATATTATTATATATTAATATATGTGTGTGAGTACATGTATATATATATAAATATATATTTAATTTTAAATAAATACATATGCGTATGTATACAATTAAACACATGTATTTTTAATAAATGGCCCATAAAATTAATTGTGGTATACTTTAATATGGACAATAAAATTAGTCAATCAATTAAGTTATCAAAATAAAGTGTGGTTAATGGAATTAATTATATCGATGAAAATAAATCACTCACTCATTAACTCTCTTTCATCGATGGAGAGAATTGGGAGGGTTCCTGATGGTATAACCCACTATAAATATTGCCCCTCTAGTAGTAAGTGGGCAAAAGGAAAAATAAACTATTTACCTCCACTGTGAAGAGTGTGAAAGGCATATATATTGTGAGTTAAATATTATCCATTTTTTCAATGGTGGGGGGAGGTAAGTAAAAATGTAATAAAGAAAATTAAATGATTCTTGAGTTTGTTATTATAAAATATCCAACATTTATTACTGGATCGAGTATATACTTATTTATTGTAATATAAATTTCTACAATTAGTTTTAAAGAAATCCCCTTCTTATTTTTGGGTTTTAGAGATGATTCATTCTTTTCCTACTATCATCTTCTTCATTTCTTCTTCATCATCAATTTAATTTTAAATACTATTAAATTCTTCCTCCATTGTAAAAAAATAATATCTACGCTTGTACCATTGTTCAGTGATTAACGATATTTAATACATATCATTAAATATTCTATTAAAAAATTATTTAATTGTGATTTTTATAAATTTTATTCAAATTAATATTTTTGATAGCATTCTTAATTAAATGAAATACATGTATTGAATAAAAACATTAAATAAAATTTTTATTTTTTTATTTTTTTTAGTTTTTAATTATTTTGATTATATATATATATTAATTTTTTATTCAGTTTGACTATTATTTAATTGTTTTTCTTTTCTAATTTTTTTAAATCAGGGTTTCCTAAAAAATTCCTAATTTAAAAAAATTAACTATTCATTAAATCGACATAAAAATTTCCTTCACTTTTATAATTTTCATTACTTAAATATATCAATTATATATCTTTTATTTTCATTGAGAAAAATAATTATTTAAATATAATTATGTAAATTTTATTAAAATTTGGTTTTCCCAACACACCCGATTAATTAAAATATACATATTCATTAAATCTCATTAAATAATATATATATATTTAATATAGTAAATTTTTTTCACAAAATATTTGTTATATTTTCTTAATACGATATATTAAATTTATGTTCCACAATTTTACGATAGATATTATAATCTAATAATTTAATATTTTTTTGTATGGTTTGTTGAATTCTCATATTAGAATTCTGGAATTTATGAAATAAAATTTTAATTTATAATTCTCAATTAATTTTACGAATCTATTAAATTTATAATTTTACCCACATGAAATTTTATATTTTTTAGATTCATGATAATGTGATTTACTGTGTAAATTATATGATTTTAACTTTTGAGCATGAATTTAATTTTTAGTTGTACCATTTTCGATTTTTTGAAATTTTTTATGAAATTCTACAAATAATAGGTGATAATTATAAAATTTTTATGGCTTGAATTATAATTCACCTCATATAGATGTAAATTGATTCTATAATTAATAAATATGAACTTATGACTTTAAATAATGATATCATTCTTGATGATATTACTTTATATGAATATTAAAAGAGGCCAAACCACCTCAGTAAAATGTTCAAAAAAACTAAATTATATGTTATAATTCATGGTTCACTTGATGAGAATAATAATATTCATGACATTTTAAAGGCTATAGGTGAAAAATTTATCTCTTCAGATAAAGCATTATGAATCACATTAATTATGAAGTTACCATTAATGAGACTCATGAAGATCAATGATTTGAACATGCACATTATGAAAATGATGGACATAGTAGGTCAACTTATGAATCTCGAGGGTGATATATTTTAGTTGGTTTTTGGGTATAAGATTATCAATACTCATCCAAATCTATAAATTACATTTTAAATCTATTATAACACATGTAAAAAAATGGTTGATTAATGAATTAATGATTCTATGTACTCAAGAGGAAAATTGGCTTGTGGTTAAATTGTGATAAAATAATTTGATGATGGTTAATTAGAAACATAACACACATAACGATCAAGCTAGTAGAAGTGAGTAAGATAAATATCTACCTTAACCAAATAGTAATAAGGAAATAATTTTTTTTTCTATAGAGGTAAGTGTCATGAAAAAAAATGTTCTCAAATTTTTAAGTGCATTGAAAATAATCGTATTTGAATCTAATTGGTTTGTTATGAATAAAATGTGGTTCATAAAATTTATAGAACTCAATGGATTGATTCTGTTTATACAATACATATTGTGAATACCTTATAGGGTATAAAAAACCTAAAGAAACTTGTGGGTAGTGAGTTTCTCTACTATTTGGGAAACAATATGTGTTTAAATGTTGATGTTATGAAGACATACATTATAGTGTTAAAAAATGGGTGTACAATGTATTTATAAAGGGAATTTTATATTACTAGTATCTATATAAACTTTATTTTAGTATCAAATCTTTGACTATTTGGTTTTACATTATGTTTTTGAAAAACTAATGTTTCCTTAATATATAGAAATGAAATTGTTGGACTTGGTACCCTACAAGATAGAATTTTCTCCATTTATTTTAAAAGTAATGAAAACATAAATATTCATACTACTATTAGAATAAGATTTATAAATGAAAATTATTTTATTTTATGAAAATAAATACTAGGTCATATGTCTGATGAGAATTATTTTATTCATCAAACATGGGTTCTCAAATAGAATTGATCATACATGTATACTTTGGTCTAACAAAATAGATGTTTCCTATTATGGTGTTTTAAATTCATTGGGAAAAAAGATTTTCTCTAGAAATAGTATCTATTAAACAATGGTTACCAGATACATTGTCAGCTGACTTAGTGTTTTCTATAGAGAGTATTCGATAATTAGATAGAGTTCATCAGACAGATCTTTTCTTAGATGATGTTCAAATGTTCCCCTTATGCATGTACCCTTATATAGCAGGAATGTTACCATTATAAGGATAAAGGAAACTTATTTCTACCACTAAAAATATAATTACCTTTATTCTAGGGTTTATTATTTGTATGAATGTGTTTTTAAGTTTAAATTGAAGTAAAACTGGATATCAGTAGTTTCTCAAGTCAATGGATAGTGGATTGTGAAGATCAGTGGTCAGTGAAAATTCTTTGATCGGTAAAATATCTATATAAATATGTGTTATCCCAATTCACTAATTAGTTATGATAGTTATATTAACATATCATTTTTTGGACTTACTAAATTATGGGAGCTAATAGATGATGTGAAAAATATTGGTGTACTCTTCTTATATCTCCCATTATGAAAAATGAATGTAATGTTCCCCTGTTGATATAGGATTTTTTCTAAACCATGTTAAATATTTTTTTCCAGTTTTCTATTTTATGTGATGTGAAATTATCGATCTTATGTGTCATTATTAGGTTGGTACATACCTTCCTATTTCTATCACCCATAACTCAGAAGGTGGAATTATCGAACACACTCTATGTATGGTAATACATAGTGATGTTGTTCTACTATACAAGATAATGTGTTCGAATGGACATGTCTATCATCTGAACATTGTATCACCATGTTCAAATGTTGGATATAAATGATTAAGTTTCATTTTATCATCAATTATGATCATCCAAAATAGTGGTATCCAAGTGGTCTATAGTTTTTTTCACTTCACTCATAGTATTACGTTTTTTGTCTCCCCTTATCTTGAATTTTATTAGATATAAGTTGGTTTACTATTATCAGTTGAATAAAATCAATGGAATGAAAAAATTTATTGATAAGTTCTATGGAATTTTATTTTTATCTTGGAGAATGAATTTATAAAAACTTATAGTATAAAATGATCTTGATGATACTTGTTTCCATAAAGTGACATGAATCAAATGATGTTGTAGAATTAGAGTGGTTAGATAGGAACGATTTAGCCTTCATTAGGATGTCTCTTTGTTGAAATTTTGCATTCAATATTAGAGAGAAGAAAAATATTGCAGAGTTTATAAAATTTTTGGATAAAATTTATTATAATCAAATATCTCGTAAAAATGTTTTAATTTTTTTTCAGATTAACAATAATGAGGTTATTGAACATAAGTCCTCCCACCGATCATGTAAATTACTTCAATATGACCTAATGGATGCTCATATATGTTGAGATAACATTCAGAGATGATGTGTGGTATTTTCTTTATCTTTCCTCACTTCTAGAGATTTGATATGCCATGGTACCAATAGGGATAAAATATAGTGGTAAGTTAGATCTTATGTCTGAAGACGATCAAAATTTGATCTTAAATGAAGAGTTGAGGTGGAAGGGATATCAGACACCATTTAGAAGTGACCTAAATACTACCACATGGGATGGTCAGTTCATCAAAGATACCATTATAAAAAAAATATTTAGAGTATAAGTCACCGAGAAGATGTCAAGGTAAGTCTATAGGTCTAGGTACTACATGATGGACTTGTTGGAAGATAGGACATATCATGAAATTAAATGGAATCGATGATTGTAATCAACTTTCATATAGATAAACATGGTCAGTACAATGGATGGAGGGTCTAAATTGCTAGTTCGTGCGATCATTCTAGACGATTCGTGGGTTATTGACTCTGGGAAATGTTTTCATTAAACTGGTGATTGATTGTGTAATGTTTATAATGTACCTATAATATTGGGAGGATTTTTTCTAGTGGATGATTAAGATCTATATATTGTTGGGAAAGGTGACTTCAACATTCTAAAGAAAAAAATGATGTTTCGTGAAACTGAATGATGTTATAATTATTCTAAGTATTTGTAGGAACCACATATCAATTGGAAAAATGATGAAACAGGTTTTAGAAGTACATTTAATATGGTTTATTTAAGATACACAAAGGTTCCATTGTGATTTTTTATGGAGTATAAAATAGTAGATTTTATCATTGTATATTAAGTGGTTTGTCGAAGTGACTTCATCAGATGATCAGGAAAAGTGTCACTACAGGTTTGGCCACCTCAATGAGAAAAATCATAAAAAAAATTTGGAGAAGGGAATACTTAAATGCTGCCACATGAACCTTGTAATGTGTCATATTTTTTTTACGAAAGAAAAAAGTAGTTTCTTTAATCTGGGATGAAATAAATACAATGAATCAAACAATAACACGTTCATTATGATGTTTTGGGTCCAATCCTATATCTCTCATATGAAGGGTAACTATATTTTATGACTTTCATTGCTAATTCCTCTCTCAAGATGTAGATCTAATTCCTAAATAGAAAATTTAATGTCTTCTTATGAATTTATTCAATGGAATTTTTTGGATGAAAAGGAGTGTCAAATAAAGTTGAAATATCTTTGGAAAACTAATTGTGGGGAAAACACCATACAAAAATTTCATAACATCTATAAGATGAACGACATCAATCAGAAGAATTTTTTTCTATGGACACCAAAAAAAATATTAATTTAAAGGGTAATTTAGAAACTTAGATAGAAATATCAAAGTATAAGGCTTCACTCTAGAATCCCTAAGGTAATTTGGGCGTAATACTTGAATATATAATCTTACCCGATGAATAAGAGTTCTTCTTCAATAGTATTATATGAACTTCTTATGGATATTTAGTCTCATAAGAGGTCAGAGGTTAACCATCACATGATCTTTGGAAGTGTAACATGTGTTTATTTTTAAGCTAAATATAGATATAAGTTAGAGGATAAATCCAATTTTTTTCAGTTTGAATATGGTGATGATATATATGGTTATCTCTTGTCGAATAATGAAAAGAAAAAATTCAGCTAGTGATTAGATTTTATTTTCAATGAATAACTTTATTGGATAAATCACAATATAGTTATTAAGGAATTTGAATATAGTTCAACTACTAAACTATGTGTGATAAAAAAAAGTTACCAAACAAACCTTGTTTCTAAAAAAATTCATGAAACGTCAGAGGTTAGAACTTCGTTAGCAAGAGTACCAAACAGAGGTAGATCATACAAAAAAAATTTAGATGGTTAATTTTTAGAAAGAAAAATATAGGATAGATAATAATCAAAAGACCTCTACCAGATAGAATAATATTTTATATTGAGGTTCAAACATATGAACCTTAGGCTTTGTTGAGGAGATCCACTCATATCAAAAACCAAGTCTGATATTTTTCAATGATATGAACTTCATATTTCTAATGGATGTAGGGGAACTAAACAGTTCAAAATAATCTAGTACTCTTAACGACTCTATACAGTGGGATTCATCCATGTATGAGGTAATGAATTAATTAAGTTTCCATAATATAGGTTATTTGGATAAGCTACTAAATGTAAAGAGAGATATCGAAAACAAATGAATGTTTTCTGGAAAGAGGAATCTAATGGACATAAGTGATATAAACAAATGTTGTTGGTGATATGATTTCAAAAAATATAAGGGATTTAATTTTCTAAACTTTTGTCACTAGTGGTGATACACACAACTATTCAGAAAGTTCATAGAATTGTTTTGTCTAGTGATATACACCTAGTTTATATGGATGTAAAGATGAAGTTTCTTAATGGATACCTTCCAGATGAAATTTATATGGTGTGTCCAAAGTGTTATAAAGTTAATCAGAATAAGGATTTTGTTTCTATGTGTAAAAAAAGTTATTATATCTTGAAGTAATCTCCAAGATAGTGTGACGGTAAGGTCAACAATTTCATGTTTTATGAATGTTTAAGTCATTTTTAGTCCAATCAATTTTATTCCAAGAAATAAATTATAAGATAGAAAATATATCATACTACTATTTTATGTGGTTGATTTGTTAATTATTGGTTCAAATATCCAGTGGATTGGGGAACATAATAGGATTCTATAAATAATATTCAATATGAATAATTTTTCACTAGTTATGAATATCTTGGGGGTTAAAATTGAGATGGATATGGTAGTAAGATAATTGTTTTCAAAAATAATAAATTATATAATAAATAAAATTATTTAGAATGACTATTGGTAAACCTATCTCAGCAACCCTCCCCCCCCCCCCCAGCAGAAACAACATACATAGTAAAACATATGCCCCATAAATAGAAATAGAAGTTTTTCATGTGGAGAAAGATATTTATTCATTGGTTATTGGAAGATTAGTATATGTAATGGTTTTTATTCGGACACATATTACTTTTGCAGTGGGATTTCATAGTTGATTTTTACAAATTTTTTAAATGAAAAATATGGAAGCTTCTTAAAGGATATTATGATAGTTTGAAGGGTCATGTGATTCATATTTATGATTCAGTGGTGTTTAGCATTTGAAAGAATTTATAGATATATATATCGAGTTCCATGGATTCAAAAAAATTATTATGAGGTATGAATTTAATTTTGGTGGAATAGTGGTATGTTTGAAATCTCAGTTGAAACCAGTGGTCACATTAACTACAATATATTAAGAGGTAATTTCGACAACAAAAGTATGTAATAATATAATGTTTTTAAGGATCTTTATAAATGAACTCATAATGAAATCAAATATAGTAATTTTATTATTTAGAAGTAATATTTCAAAAAATAGCTTCCAAAACCAAGTGTTTCATGAAATAAAGAAACACATTGATGAAAAATATAACTTCATAGAAAGTATAATGGAGGATAATTTTTTGAATCATTCTAGGATCACATTGAAAAAATCCAATAGATATGTTTACAAATGTGAAAGTCTCGAAAACCTTGAGGAAACATTATTCCTCAGTGGGACTTTGCTGATCGGATAGAATGGGGTACACATCATGCATCATATAGAGGAAGAGTTTAGTGGAATAAAATAAAAAGTATATTGAAGTCATAAATTAGTGTTCAATTTTCGGATTACTGGGTTGGTGGAATTTTTTCTTCATGTATCGTTGGAAACAGGTTTACGAATAGAGTTTATCACAAACATATCTTATGGATGGACCAAATAAATTTATCCTACTATGGTGTTCAAGATCATTTGGGAAAATGGTATATCACCAAACATAACTTCCATCAGACATAAGTTAGTAGATACAGTTCCATCAAACTGAGTGTTTTTGTTAAAATGATTTGATGATCAGATGAAGTTCATCTGACAAACATTTTCTCATTTGATGTTCAGATGTTACACTTATTTTGGTACCCTTGAATAGTAGTAAGGTTACCCATATGTGGGTTGATAAAACTTCATGAAACCCTTACAAAAATATTTTATTTTCTTTAAAATCATATTTATTTTTGTTTAAATACCAGATATTTTTTGTTTCAATGGAAGATACTACTGGAAATAAGTGTTTTCTCAAGTCAATGGAAGGTGGACTGTGAATATCATAGGTTAGTGAAAACATTTTGAGGGGTAGAATATCATTATAAATAGGTTTTGGACTTCATCCCTAGTTATTAAGGATAATGGTATAAGTATTGAATACTCTTTGACATAAGAAATTATGAGACCCAGGAGAGGTACTCATCTTGAATCTTCAATAATGAAAAATGTTTGCAATTTGCTCTCATTAATGTTGGGATTTTTTCAAAAAAAAGTTAATACTATTCATCTATTTTTCTATTTTCTACGGAATATAATAATTTAGATTATGGGTGGTGATTAAGTCGGTACTTCACTTCCATGTTCTAGTTTACATATCATAGGATGTGGAATTACTGTTCAAACTATTTATCCAATAAAACATTTTGAATATGTTCTAATACACAGGATGAAGTGCCTGAATAGACATCTCCATCTGGTGAACATTTTTTCACTAGAACCCTCCACTAAATTAAATAGATTATAGTTCAACTTTTATTCAAGGGTGATCCTCCCAAAAGTATGACCATAGATACATTATCTCAATCAATGATGATTATTCAAAATATATGTTTCTATATTGTCTTTATAATAAAAATAGATAACTTGTTAGCATTAATGTTTTTAAGGAATAAGTAGAGAAATAATGTAGTAAAAGCTATGTTAGTGGGGTTAGATCAAGGCATAGAATATTATGGTAGATACACAGGGGATGGAAAATTAACTATTCAATCAGTGAGGTCTCTATAAGAAAATGAAAAAATTTCTCAATACACTACATCTATTTCAATAGACCAGACTGTCATAGCTAAAGAAAGAAACTAAACATTAATTGATATGGAATGAATTCTTTTAATAATGGTATATAAATAAAAATATCCACAAGGATGATATATTTACTAATTTCTAGTGATTATATAGTGTATCTACTTAAATTTGACTAAAATATTATAGCCAATAATGATCCTAAAATATTTTCATAAGACATGAGTTTAGAGAGTAAAAAAGTTGTTATGATTTAATGAATTATGTCATGAATTTCATGAAGATTAATGAATTTCAGGATCCTGTTGAGTTACCACTTATCCAAATACCTATTGGATGTAAATGGGTTTTTAAAACAAAGAAAAAATTATTGTGAAATACTTAGAGATAGTATGACTAACTAGTTACAAAAGGATTCAACCAAATGGAGTAGATAAATTATAATAATTCATTTTATACAATATCTAAAAAGGATTATTTATGCATTGTATTATAATTGGTTAATCGTTTTGAATTAGAATTGAAACAAATGGATGTGAGAACACTGTTTTTGAATTGTATCTTGTTGTAGAGTTTTACAAGGAAAAACCTATTGGATTCCTCTAAATTAATTGTGAACATTTACTATAAAGTCTCAAAAGGTTAATATGTGGTTTAAAAAATCATGCTGACAATGATTTTTGTGTTTTCATGAAATTATTACTTCATTCGATTCAAAGAAAAAATTATGTATTATTTATATACCATAAGATCAGTAGGAGTGAAATTAATTTTATTATTTATACATAGATGATATTTTACAAGATAAAAATGATAAGGTTTTTCTATATAAGGTGAAATAGTTACTAATTCAAAAAAATATTGGCATAAATCGTAAGGTCGATGCATTAAATTTTATTGGATAAAAGATTCATAGAGATGGGTTGATCGGGGTTATGATATAGTATCAAGAAACCTTTATTAATAATGTTTTTGAATGATTTCATATGAAATTATATTCACTAAGTATAGATCCCACTATTAAAGGTGATAAATTCAATATGAACTAATGAAAAAAACTTGAATTTGAAGGATAAAAAATGAAATCCATCTTGTATACTACCATTTTTTGTAGTTTAATGTATACTCAAGTTTTCACAAAGCCTGGAATTTCATTTTTAGTATAATTATTGGGCTGATATAAGTGTGATCCTGGTATAGGACACAATAAGGTCATGAATAACATATTATGATACCTTAAGAGGAATAAAGACTACATTTTTATATATAGATGGACTGATAGTGTGGATGTTATTAGGTACTCATAGGAATAAATTTATGGTTGTGTTGATATATAAAAATCAACAATAATGTTCATCTTTATGATAGCTGGCATAGCTATGTTGTAGAGAAGTGTCAAATAGACATGAAATGTGACTTCCACTATAGAATATGTGTTCCTTTCCGGTTTTGAGGCCACTTCTCATGGAGTACGAATAAAGATTTGAATTTATACCTATATATCCATTTGGTAAAGAGAGTTATTTCATGGGTAATTGATTTATATCAATATAATTAATTAAATTCATATATATTTATAATAGTTTATATTAACAGATACACGTGTATAAATATATAGAAATAAATGCTTGTAATTGTATATAAATATAAATTTATATGTATTATGACATGTGTGTGTAGGTATATATTGTGCTTACATACTTTATTATTAATTTTTTAAATTTAATAAATATTAAGTACATAGGACAAGTATCTTATCGTAGCCCTAGCTAGCTCCCATCTTAAAGACCTTTTGGTTGGTCCTAATGCCAAGCTACCTAATGGATATCCAGGGGAACCCACAAGTCTTTTTGTGGTGATCCAAAACTATGTTTCTAAGAAAGATAATGATGATATATGAATTCTTCCACTGAAGAAATAGATCTTTGATGCTATAATGAAACTTAATCCAGATAGTAGTGCTAGTTTGGATGTCTTCCCTACCTCTTTCTATAGGTATTCATGGGAGGTTATTAAGGATGATATTATTAATGAAATAAAAGATTTTTTCTGAGGTGGGAAGTTGCCTCGTGTTTCTAGTGCTACCACCATGGTTCTCATTCCAAAATCTTGGAAACCCATAACTATCCTTCACATTCATCCAATTCATATGTGTAATATTACCTACAAAATCCTTACCAGCCTTATCAATACTCGACTTTCTGTTCACCTTTCTTGATTGATCTCAATGAAAGAACATGGTTTTGTAAGAGTTTGTTCTATTCAGGGGGATATAGCTTTGGAATAATAATTTTTTTGGTATATCAATCATAAAACTTGGGGTTATTACATTGCAATTAAGATTGATATGAATAAATCCTCTTACCATGTAGAATGGAGTTTTATCTAAAACATCTTGGAAGGTATGGGTTTTTCTTTCTAGAACATTGATATAATTTATTGCTAGTTTTTATCTTCTTGGTTGGAAGTGTATTTTATGGGTAGGACCTGTGGTTTTTTTAAGTCTACATGTGTTATTCGATTGGGGGACCCGATATCCCAAAGTGTTTTTATCATTGTATAGGACACTATTATCCAGATCATTAATATAATCCTAAATATTGGTGTTATTTATCAGTATCGGTGTAGGATGGGGTATCTTTCAGTTTCCCATATTATGTTTGCAAGTGACACTATAATTTTCATGAATGCTTGGAGTAGATATTTTTAGAGATTAAATAGGGTTGTGGACAAGTATTTCCATTGGAGTGGTCATGGTATTAATAAGAACAAAAGTTGTATCCATATTTCCAAAAAAATTACCCCTAGTCGGATATCAACTGTTGGACATATATTGGACATACCGAAAGGTATTTTTCTAAAGGATTATCTATGATTCCCCATTTCATCTAGGAGAATTAAAATCTATGACTTTGATTATCTGATCAATAATTTAATGGATTGGTTTCTCAAATAGAAAAATACATACTTACCCTTTAGAGGAAGAATAATGCTGATTAATAGAATGCATCTGGAAACCCCTATCCATGATCTCTATTCTATCATGGTTCCCAAGGAGGTGATAAAAAACAATGAAATAATTCTATCCAACTTCATTTGGGATACTAAGGTTAAGGATAAGAGGCATTGGGTGTCACGGGATAGGATGGATCATCCGGTGCATGAAGTTGGAATAAACGTTCATAGTCTTGAGGATACTCTTACTTTTATGCATGAAAAACTCTCATGGGATGTTATAGAAAATCACATGTTATGGGGAAGATCCATGCATGGGAACTTGGTGGGAGATAGGACTTTGTTGAATAACTATTACTCCTCTTTCTGGATAGGTATTTGTAATGGCCCGGACCTCTCTGGTCCATTACACTGTGAAAATGTGGTGTTGGAGGTGTTTCGGGAGGTCAAGGTGACTTATACCCAAAACTTTGCCAAATTTTCAGTTCTGTGAACAGTGTTTCCAGTTTTATGAACAGTAACAGATCGGTCTCACCGATCGGTCTCACAGATCTGTCTCACAGATCGGTCTCATAGATCGGTCTCACAGATCGGTCTGACAGATCAGTTTCACAGATCGGTGTCACAGATTGGTCTCACAGATCGGTCTCACAGATCGGTCTCAGAGATCGGTCTGACAGATCGGTTTCACAGATCGGTCTGACAGATCGGTTTTACAGATCGGTCTCACAGATCGGTCTCACATATCGAGCTGACAGATCGGTCTCACATATCGGTCTCACAGATCAGTTTCACAGATCGTTCTGACAGATCAACTTCACAGAACGGTTTCACAGATCGGTCTGATGGATCGGTTTCACAGATCGGTTTCACAGATCGTTCTGACGGATCGGTTTCACAGATCGGTTTCACAAATCGATCTGACAGATCAGTTTCAGAGATCGGTTTCACAGATCGGTCTGACGGATCGGTTTCACAGATCGGTTTCACAGATCGGTCTGATGGATCGGTTTCACAGATCTGTTTCACATATCGGTCTGACAGATCAGTTTCATAGATCAGTTTCACATATCGGTCTGACAGATCTGTTTCACAGATCAGTTTCATGT
This sequence comes from Viscum album, assembly GCA_963277665.1. Lineage (NCBI taxonomy): Eukaryota > Viridiplantae > Streptophyta > Magnoliopsida > Santalales > Viscaceae > Viscum > Viscum album. The sequence continues at coordinate 1,388,970,118 of OY728135.1, read as the reverse complement.
ACAGTAACAGTGGGTGAACAGTGTTTCCAGATTCCTACAGTTTTGCCCCTTTTGACGTTTCCTTTGACGTAAAATACATTTAAATCCTTATTTTTTTAAGGTCTCTTAAGGCTGTTTCAAAGGCCATAAATCTTATATTATTTATTCCTAAGGCTTGGAATGTTTTAATTGGACAAACCACGTGGGTTAATGCGATCTGTTTTTAATGGAGAATTAACCGGATCTTAAACCGTCGCCCCATTAAATCTTAAAAAGGGACGAGATATAATTCTCCCCTGTTCTTTCCCTTTGTTCTCAGCTAAGAGACGCTAGAACCTTTCAATCATTCCTGTAGGAGTTGCACAATCAATATTTACTCCAAGGATTGGTTCTGCTCTGTTTTGGATGCAACCGAACTCTGTCGGTCAATCTTCCCAATAAGGTATGTTTTATCATCATTCCTTTGAGGATCATCTTCTCTTGTTTCTCCCTTCAATATTATACCATGTAATTTCCATGATTCTAATGGGTTTTTCTTGGGGTTGGTTGGTACTGTCGTACCGTGGCATCCTCTTGTGGATGCAGTTGTCGTGAGAGGAGGATTGTGACCCGTTGTGTGGATGAAGGACGTCAAGAACTCTTCGAGGTAGGGGATTCATGGCTTCTCTAATTGTATATGTGAAATTGTAAAATTAGCATGATTTAGTCCTTTGGATCACAATGAAATTGACCTAATTAAATAATTGAACCGGATTAAAATAATTGGTTGATCGCATGTTGTTTCTTTATACCATGATAACGGTTTTCCTCATGTTTTCCTAGATAGAGTGATATCTATGTTTTCTTTGATTTGTTTTTCGTTCATGTTAGAAATTGATAATGAACGTAAAGCTAGAATAAACTGTTAATTAATTGGCTAAAGATAAAGAGGCATGTAAATTAATCTTGTTATTGTAGTTGTTGTAGTTGTTCTAATTTGAGGATAATCAAATTAGGGAAGTAAGCATGGTTATTTAATTGTGACAGCTTACTGATTAGGTATCCCATAATTGGAACCTACGAATAACAAATCTGCTAATTCAATATGGATTAAATAACAGATTATGTGGGAATCTCAAAAAGGGTTCTAAGTTACCCTCTTGTTTTTAAAGGGTCAAGAGCCCATGGTTGTGACTGTTTTTTTTCATGCTGCTTGTGTTGTGATGTGATCCTGGATGACTGTTGTGATATGTGGATGCATGGAGGCCTTGTGGTTGTGGCAGTAGATGACACCTAGAGTGGCGAGATGCATCAGTTTATGCATGTGGGTGTCAGGGAGGACACCAGGGGTGATGGAATTGGATGGATGTGGTTCCTGGATGCTTGTGGTTTTCTTTGAATGTTAATCTACTTTTCTTTTCCCCACTACTCAAGGCAGCTGGTCTTGCTACCCTTCTTCCGAAGGAGGCGAAGACACGCGGGGTATGCCACGTGCTTTCCGTGTTTAGCCTCTCAAGGGAGAATGGTTCTATACTCTTTCTATAGGCGGCAAAGACTCGACGGGTAGTATATCTACTCACCGGGTTGAGCCTCCTTTGTGTTTAGAAGCACATGATGTTTCTCTAGAATTCTTGGGAATATGGAAAAGTGATTATGTAATTAATGTCTGATTAAATGGTGAAAATCCACGGGGATGGAGATACTGGAATTTAAAGGTCATGTGAATCTTAAAAGGACCAGTTGTTTTTGAATGTGATGCCAATTCTATTTAATGTGGAATTGTTCATTCTTAATTAATGTTTAAATAATTAATTAATGTACAGTGGAACTGATAAAATGATAATGGAGTAATCTAATAGAGCTCTTCAAATGTTTGTGTGCTTATAGGATACCTAGTCTTAGAAGTAGCAGCCTGGAGGCTGGGAGACGTTAGCTGCAATTGTATCTAAGACTAGGTAATGCCCGTAGTGTGGATGTGAGTTACATATATATTCTGTACTTTTTTTGTTTCTATACGCTACTCCACCCTGTTGGTAAAGGCAACTAACACCCCAGGTATTTTGAGCCCTGGGGGGTGTTTTCCCCAACATTCTGATGGGAGGTTGAATGGCTGACTACCCCTTTTGACCCTTCTCTCTTCTCATGGTAGATCTTTGTGCTGGTAGGCACACTGGTTAGTTTTACCCATATATGTGTGTAGAGGGCTGTAATGGCTTGTGGTTATTTCACACACATATATTATGGATATACTATCTTATGGACTACTATAGGTGTAACGTGTATAGGTTGTGATGGCTTGAGGATTTCTATTCGGTGTATGGGCTATAATGGCTTGGGGTATAATACCTGATGTATGATACATGTTATGCGGGCTGTGGTGGCTCCCGGAACTTACCCGGTTGCTTTTGGTTGTGAGGATGGTGTGGTTCTTCGCCCAGGTGTCTGCGGGCAATCCTTTGTGGTGCACGAGGTGCAGATTGTGGAGCTTAGCCCAGGTGTCTGCGGGCAAGCCTTGAAGAGAGATGCACAAGACATATGTCGTTGGGGAAAAGCGGAAAACTAGTGGGGAAGTAGTAGCGGGGTACCCTTGATATTCTTTATTATATGCTATATTCATGTATGCGTTACTTGGTGAGTGTATCCATGGTGAGGTTGGGATCTTAGTATACATGTTTGGGTGATGAGTTAGTTTCACTTGTTGTTCACTGGGCTTTAGCATGCTTTCTTTACTTTTGCACGAGAGGCTTGGGGAGGATCCTACAGAGTATACTGTTATACTCACCCTATGTATATATAAACTATTTTTCAGGTCACTTTGAGCAGGTTGGAGATCAAGCTGGTTACTACTAGCTTGTGGTTGGAGGAGGAGCTGTTCGGGCTTGTGTTCACTGCCATTTTACTTTCTTTTGGGTACTTTTAGTTTTCACTTTAAGTTGTAGTACTTTTTCATGACATTTCATATATGTACTTGGATTTCTTTTATATTTCAGATCCCTCTTTTCTTCTGAGTTAGATTTGATTGGAGTCTATTCTATCTCTCTCTTCTGCATGTGTTCTCTTAGAGGGTAATGCCTCCCATTTGTGTGTGTATTATACCCTTGGTTCTAGTCGCCAACCCGGGGCCTATTGGAGGCAGGACTTGGGGGTCATTATCTCTCTTCTCACATTGCCGGCCCAGGAGTGGTACACTTTGTGGGGAGGGGGTCGTGACAGAGTGGTATCAATGGGAGGTTGAGGGATAGGATGGAGTTGGGAGTTAGGCACAAGTGAGGATGCATGAGATGGTATGGAAACAATGCCATTCATGTTTAGCAAGTGGGGTAAACACTTGAGACCGGTAGAGAAATATGCATGTAGGGCCCCCTATGATCTGTTGCACGGACCTTTAAGTTTATGATGGCTACTAAACAAAGTGATACTGGTTGCAGGGTAGAGACCTAGGAAAAAATCATGCATCATTATTATTTGTGCCTGTGTTTGAATGGGTAGACCTTGGGATAGGTAACCTAAAATTAATAAAACAAAATAATTAATTAATTAATGTTGAGTCTTCCATATTCTAGGCTTAGGGGCTCTAACAGTTGTTATTTTACAGGTATGGCTCCAGGTCGACGTCCTCGTCAGGTTTGCACAGAAGATGCCCAGCAGGCTGTTCCAGCAGATCACCACCGGGTAGAGGTTGACGACCAATGACACTTGGAATAAGACACTCTGAGAGTTTCAGCGCTATAGTCTACAGAAGTACGAGGGATCCATTTCAGATGCAGTCACAGAAGACTGGTTGGAGGAGGTCGAGATAGGCTTCAGTTCTATTCGTGCTCAGAAGGAACACTGGGTGTCCTTGGTTGTGACGATGCTGCATGGAGCAGCGAGACAGTGGTGGTTCTTGTTCCTTGGGGATCATGAGGAGTCAGCGATCTCATGGGAGGAGTTTCGAGACAGGTTTAGAGTCGAGTTTCTTTCTTCGACTGCGAAGGTGTCCAGTCGCCAGGAGCTTCTTACCCTTCGACAGGGGAGCTCCAATGTTCGTGAGTTTGAAATCCGTTTCAAGAACCTTCTATGATATGCTTCGGACCTGTTACCAGATGAGGAGGATAGGGAGAGGCATTTTGAGGAGGCTTTGCGTCCAGATATCCAGCGCCAGGTCACCCCATTTATACTGAAGACATATCTCGATGTGCTGGCAAGGGCAGAGGTTGTTGAGGGGACTTTGGCCAGGAATGGATCGTCACGAGAGGGGAATCGTCATGATTCGTCACGAAGCAAAGATGTGGTCCGGGGATCCCAGTTTTCAGAGAAGAAGAGTTTCCGTTCACCTGGGGGTAGGTCCCAGCCCTTTCCATCTCGTTTCTCCAGAGGCAGCAACTCTCAGGCCTATGCCAAGGGATCAGGCGCTCGGTTTTCTTGTGGTGGTCGTGGTCATTAGCAGCGGGAGTGCCAGACTTTTCAGAGTAGTCATCATGCACCGGGCGCTCCGCTCCAGGTTCCTCTTTTGAGGAAGTTCCAGTCGAGGCAGCAGCAGCAGGTTGCACCATCTTTAGATCACCAGAGGGTAGATGTAGCAGGCAGAGGACAGCCCCATGATGCTCCCCATCCTCAGAGAGTAGAGCGCGGCCGTGGCGGTGGTTGTTATCAGGGTCAGAGAGTCCGTGGAGGAGGTCGTGGTCAGCTTCATGCTCTAGCGTTGCCAGCCCCCGGCGAGCTAGATGTCGTTCGAGGTACCCTTTGCTTGTTTTCTACATTGGTGTATGCCTTGTTTGAATCAGGAGCAACACACTCCTTCATATCACCTACCCTTGTCCATGCTTTGGGACTTGATGTAGAGAGGCTTCCAGTTCCCTTGGCGTTGACTACGCCAGTTGGAGGTCGAGCCGACTTGTTTGAAGTATGTAGAGACTGTGATCTAGTGTTGGGAAAACACCGCTCTTGGGGAGATTTCCTATGTTTACGAATACAACCATATGATGTCATACTCGGCATGTATTGGTTGTATTCGGTGCAATCTATTGTGGATTTCTACAGGAAGAAGGTCGTTTTCTTTGATGCAGATGGATAGAAAGTGGTGTTTGTTGGTGATAGAGATCCTCGGATGAGTCATAGACGAGTTTCATCCTTATCATCCATGATGGCTGGGATGATGTCGAGTTCTTCAGAGGTTCAACAGTTGGTGTTTCCTAGGGTCGTAGAAGAGTACCCTGACGTCTTTCCAGAAGAGGTTGTATCCTTACCCCCTCGATGAGAGATCGAGTTTGGGATCAAGCTACATCCAGGAGCGTCTCCTATCTCTATGTCTCCGTATATTATTTCCCCTTCTAAGTCATGAGATCTACATATTCAGCTTGATGGTCTGTTGCAGTGCGGTTTTGTTTGGCCAAGTGTGTCACCGTGGGGAGTGACAGCTTTGTTTGTGAAAAAGGCTGACGGCAGTTTGCGGTTGTGTGTCGATTATCATCGATTCAACAAAGTGATAATAAAGAACCGCTATCCTCTTCCACGGATTGATGATCTATTCGATCAACGGAAGGGTGCAAGTTGGTTCTCAAAGATCGACTTGCGGTGAGGATATCATCAAATGCGTGTAAAGGATGAGGATATCATGAAGACTGTTTTCTGTTGTCGTCATGGGCATTATGAGTTTGTTGTAATTCCATTCAACGTAACGAATTCTCCAGCTGTTTTCATGGGGTTGATGAATGCTGTGTTCCGTGAATTTCTGGACAAGTTTGTTGTGGTTTTCATCGACGACATCCTTGTGTACTCCACATCTGAAGAAAAGCATGCAGAGCATCTATGAGCCATTTTGGGAGTTCTTTGCCAACATCAGTTGTTTGGTAAGTTGTCCAAGTGTGAGTTTTGGGCTCGAGAAGTTCGTTTCTTGGGGAATGTTGTGTCCCAACAGGGAGCAGCTGTGGATCCTTCGAAGATAGAAGCAGTGGTGTCTTGGGCAGCCCCCAAGACCGTGTCAGAGGTGCGAAGTTTCCTTGGTCTTGCAGGCTATTATAGGAGGTTTGTAGCCAATTTCTCCCGAGTTGTGACTCCTCTGATAGCTTTGACCAAGTAGGATCAAGCGTTCATATGGACTGATCAGTGTCAGGCATCTTTCGAATATCTAAAGGAGAAGTTGGTAAGTGCTATAGTACTTTGTCTTTCAACGGAGGGAGTCCAGTTTGATGTTTTCTGTGATGCTTCCCATCTGGGGCAAGGCTGTGTTCTCATGCAGCAGAGGTCAGTTTTTTCTTATGGGTCTCGGCAGTTGCGTCCCCATGAATTCAACTACGCCACCCATGATCTTGAAATGGCAGCTGTGGTGTTTGCTCTGAAGTTGTGGAGACATTACCTCATTGGTGATCACTTTGTGGTTTTCACCGATCATAAGAGTTTGAGGTATGTTTTCTCCCAACGTGAATTGAACTTGCGGCAACGTCAGTGGATGGAGTTCTTGCAGGAATATGAATTTTAAATATCGTATACACCTGGAAAAGGGAATGTTGTAGCTGATGCACTGACCTGAAGTCACGTAATCATGTTGTCCGTGAATCTGGTGATCCTGGAGGGTGATGGAAGAGCTATCAGCTTTGCATCTTGATATGGGAGAAGTTGGGGGTAGAGGTTGTCTTTTCCAGATGACGGTGTAGTCATCCCTGATGTAGAAGGTGGAAGAGTCTCAGTTGGGTGATCTAGAGGTGGAAGTTTGGAGAGACAGATTTTTTTGTGGCGAGGCCCCTGATGGTTGGTCAGAGGATGAAAAACACCGAGTGTTGTATCATGGAAGGCTTTTTTTTCTCTTGGCGATGCGCGAAACAGTTATCTGAGAGTTCCATAGTTCACCCTTGGCAGTAAATCCTGGTGTAACGAAGATGTACCGATCCTTGAGGAGTCATTTTTGGTGGCCTGGGATGAAGCGTACGGTTGCAAAGTGTGTGTCTCGATGTTTAGTCTGCCAGAAGGTGAAGGCCGAACACCATGTTCCTGGTGGTCTTCTCCAGAAATTAGAGATTCCTTAGTGGAAGAGGGAGTAAATCTCAATGGACTTCGTTACAGGTTTACCTCGAGAGCCGGGAGGACATGATTCTATATGGGTGGTAGTGGATCGTTTAACAAAGTTTGCCCAATTCATAGCGATCAAGGAGTCGAGCTCAGTGGATGTTTTGTCGAGCCAGTATCTAGAGGAGGTGGTGAGACTTCATGGAGTACCTAGGATGATCATTTCTGATCGAGATCCTCGTTTTACCTCTAGGGTGTAGAGAGGTCTCCAACATGCTTTTGGCTCTCAATTGTCCCTTAGCACTGCTTTTCATCCTCAAAAGGATGGTCAGACAGAGCGAACCATCCAGACTCTTGAAGACATGTTGCGCTCTTGTGTTCTTGATTTTGGAGGTTCATGGATGAAGCAATTACCCTTGGTAGAGTTCACTTACAATAATAGTTTTCACTCTACCATCAGTATGGCGCCGTTTGAAGCTTTGTATGGCCGTCTATGCCGTTCTCCATTGTGCTGGACTGGGGTCGGAGAGTCAGCAATTCTCGGACCAGAACTAGTGCAGAATACAACAGAGATGGTTCAGGTGATTCGTGAGAGGATGAAGACAGCACATGATTGTCAGAAATCATATACTGATCAAAGAAGGAGACCCTTAGAGTTTAATGTTGGGGATCATGTGTTTCTGAAGGTGACTCCCCATCGTGGGAAGCGAAGGTTTGGTCGTGGAAGTAAGCTTTGTCCCGGGTTTGTTGGTCCATTCGAGGTGTTAGCTTGTGTTGGAGTTGTGGCTTATCGAGTAGCACTTCCCCCTAAGATGAGTCGGATACATGATGTTTTCCATGTATCACAGCTCCGTCGTTATCTTCATGATGAATCTCATGTTATCGATTGGGGAGAGATCGATATTGATGATGATGCAACCTTCGAGGAGCGACCTGTAGAGATCCAAGACCACAAGGAGAAGGTGTTGCGTGGGCGTTCTATCCCCTTAGTTCATGTCTTGTGGCGACACGGTGGCATGGAGGAGAGTACATGGGAGCGTGAGTCACAGATACGTGCTCAGTATCCAGAGTTGTTTAATGTTTAACTCCTTTCATGTAATGATGTTTTCTTTGTGGTTAGACCTTTCATATTTTATTTATGTACCTTTGATGTGATGTTATGATTGAATTGTTTGGATATGGATTGTTTTTTTCCATACTCTCGGATGTCATAGTTTTTCTCCATCTTTCGAACAACTCATGATGGTTTTCCCCTGAGAGGTATCTTATGGGGTGGTTGTTCGGACCCCTCTTTTCTTCTGGGTTGGTTTTTAATTCTCGAGGACGAGAATGTTTTCAGAGGTATCAAATGTAATGGCCCGAACCTCTTAGGTCCATTACATTGTGAAAATGTGGTGTTCGAGGTGTTCCGGGAGGTCAAGGTGACTTATCCCCAACACTTTGCCAAATTTCCAGTTCTGTGAACAATGTTTCCTATTTTATGAACAGTAACAGATCGGTCTCACCAATCAGTCTGAAAGATCGGTCTCACAGATCGGTCTCACAGATCGGTCTCACAGATCGATCTCAGAGATCGGTCTCACAGATCGGTCTCACAGATCGGTCTCACAGATCGGTCTCACAGATCGGTCTGACAGATTGGTTTCACAGATCGGTTTCACAGATTGGTCTCAAAGATCGGTCTCACAGATCAGTCTCACAGATCGGTCTGACAGATCGGTCTCATAGATCGGTCACACAGATCAGTCTGACAGACCGGTTTCACAGATCGGTCTGATAGATCGGTTTCACAGATCGGTCTGACAGATCGGTTTTGTAGATCGGTCTCACAGATCGGTCTCACAGATTGGTCTGACAGATCGGTCTCACATATCGGTCTCACAGATCAGTTTCACAGATCAGTCTGACAGATCGGTTTCACAGATCAGTTTCACAGATCGGTCTGACGGATCTGTTTCATAGATCGGTTTCACAGATCATTCTGACGGATTAGTTTCACAGATCGGTTTCACAGATCGGTCTGACTGATCAGTTTCACATATCGGTTTCACAGATCGATCTGACAGATCGGTTTCACAGATCGGTTTCACAGATCGGTCTGACAGATCGGTTTCAGAGATCGGTTTCACAGATCGGCCTGAAAAATCAGTTTCACAGATCGATCTGACAGATTGGTTTCACAGATCGGTCTGACATATCAGTTTCACAGATCAGTTTCATGTACAGTAACAGTGAGTGAACAGTGTTTCCAGATTCCTACAGTTTTTCCCCTTTTGACGTTTCCTTTGACGTAAAATACATTTAAAGCCTTATTTTTTTAAGGGATCTTAAGGCCGTTTCAAAGGCCATAAATCTTATATTAATTATTTCTAAGGCTTGGAATGTTTTACTTGGTCAAACCGCATGGGTTAATGCGATTCGTTTTTAATGGAGAATTAACCGGATCTTAAACCGTCACCCCATTAAGTCTTAAAAAGGGAAGAGATATAATTCTCCCTTGTTCTTTCCCTTTGTTCTTAGCTAAGAGTATCTAGAACCTTTCAATCATTCCCGTAGGAGTTGCACAATCAATCATTACTCCTAGGATTGGTTCTGCTCTGTTTTGGATGCAACCGAACTCTGTCGGTCAATCTTCCCAATAAGCTATGTTTTATCATCATTCCTTTGGGGATCATCTTCTCTTGTTTCTCCCTTCCATATTATACCATGTAATTTCCATGATTCTAATGGTATTTTCTTTGGTTTGGTTGGTACTGTCGTACCGTGGCATCATCCGGTGGATGTAGTTGTCGTGAGAGGAGGATTGTGACCCGTTGTGTGGATAAAGGACATCAAGAACTCTTCGAGATAGGGGATTCATGGCTTCTCTAATTTTATTTGTGAAATTGTAGAATTATCATGATTTAGTCCTTTGGATCACAATGAAATTGACCAAATTAAATACTTGAACCAGATTAAAATAATTGGTTGATCACATGTTGTTGCTTTATACGGTGATAACGGTTTGCCTCATGTTTTCCTAGATAGTGTGATATCTATGTTTTCTTTTATTTGTTGTTCGTTAATGTTAGAAATTGATAATGAACGTAAAGCCGGAATTAATTGTTAATTAATTGGCTAAAGATAAAGAGGCATGTAAATTAATATGGTTATTGCAGTTGTTTTAGTTGTTCTAATTTGAGGGTAATCAAATTAGGGAAGTAAGCACGGTTATTTAATTGTGATAGCTTGCTGATTAGGTATCCCATAATTGGAACCTATGAATAACAAATCTGCAAATTCAATATGGATTAAAGAACAGATTATGTGGGAATTTCAAAAAGGGTTCTGAGTTACCCTCTTGTTGTTAAAGGGTCAAGAGCACATGGTTGTGATTGTTGTTTTCATGCTGTGTGTGCTGTGATGTGAGCCTGGATGACTGTTGTGATATGTGGAGGCATGGAGGCCTTGTGGTTGTGGCAGAAGATGACGCCTAGAGTGGCAAGATGCATCAGTTTATGTATGTGGGTGTCGGGGAGGACACGAGGGGTGATGGAATGGGATGGATGTGGTTGCTGGATGCTTGTGGTTTTCTTTGAATGCTAATCTGCTTTGCTTTTCCCCACTGCTCAAGGCAGCTGGTCTTGCTACCCTTCTTTCAAAGGAGGCGAAGATGCGCGGGGTATTCCACGTGCTTTTCGTGTTTAGCCTCTCGAGGGAGAATGGGTCTATGCTCTTTCTATAGGCGGAAAAGACTCGACGGGTAGTATATCTACTCACTGTGTTGAGCCTCCTTTGTGTTTAGAAGCATAAGATGTTTTTCTAGAATGCCTGGGAATATGGAAAATTAATTCTCTAATGAATGTTTGATTAAATGGTGAAAATCCACAGGGATGGAGATACTGGAATTTAAAGGTGATGTGAATCTTAAAAGGAGCAGTTGTTTTTTAATGTTATGTCAATTCAGTTTAATGTGAAATTGTTCATTCTTAATTAATGTATAAAGAATTAATTAATGTACAGTGGAACTGATAAAATGAGAACGGAGTAATCTAATAAAGCTCTTCAAATGTTTGTGTTCTTATAGGATACCTATTCTTAGAAGTAGCAGCCTGGAGTCTGAGAGACGTTAGCTGAAGTTGTATCTAATACTAGGTAATTCCCATAGTGTGGATGTGAGTTACATATATATTCTGTACTTTTTGTGTTTCTATACGCTACTCCACCCTGTCGGTAAGGGCAACTGACACCCCGTGTATTTTGAGCCCTGGGGGGGGGGGTGTTTTCCCCAACATTCTGATGGGATATTGAACGGCTGACTACCCCCTTTGACCCCGCTCTCTTCTCTTGGTAGATCATTGTGCTGGTAGGCACACTGGTTAGTTTTACCCATATATGTGTGTAGAGGGCTGTAATGGCTTTTGGTTATTTCACACACATATATTCTGGATATAGTATCATATGGAATACTATAGGTGTAACGTGGATAGGCTGTGATGGCTTGAGGATCCCTATTCGGTGTATGGGTTATAATGGATTGAGGTATAATACCTGATGTATGATACACGTTATGCGGGCTGTGGTGGCTCCCGGAACATACCCAATTGCTTTTGGTTGTGAGGATGGTGTGGAACTTTGCCCAGGTGTCTGCGGGCAAGCCTTTATGGTGCATGAGGTGAAGATTGTGGAGCTTAGCCCAGGTGTCTGCGGGCAAGCCTTGGAGAGAGATGCACAGGACGTATGTCGTTGGGGAAAAGCGGCAAACCAGTGGGGAAGTAGTAGCGGGGTACCCTTGATATTCTTTATTATATGTTATATTCTTGTACGTGTTACTTGGTGGGAGTATCCATGGTGAGGTTGGGAACTTAGTATACCTGTTTAGGTGACGAGTTAGTTTCACTTGTTGTTCACTGGGCTTTAGTATGCTTTCTTTACTTTTGCACGAGAGGCTTGGGGAGGATCCTACCGAGTATACTGTTATACTCACCCTATGTATATTTAAACTATTTTTCAGGCCACTTGGAGTAGGTTGCAGATCAAGTTGGTTACTACTAGCTTGTGTTTGGAGGAGGATCTGTTCGGGCTTGTGCTCGCTGTCGTTTTACTTTCTTTTGGGTACTTTTAGTTTTCCCTTTCTGTTTTAGTACTTTTGCATGACATTTCATATATGTACTTTGATTTCTTTTATATTTCAGATCCCTCTTTTCTTCTGATTTGGAGTTGATTGGAGTCTATTATATCTCTCTCTTCTGCATGTGTTCTCTTAGAGGGTAATGCCTCCCATTTGTGTGTGTATTATACCCTCGGTGCTAGTCTCCAACCCATGGCCTACTGGAGGCGGGACTCGGGGGTCATTATCTCTCTTCTCACATTGCTGGCCCAGGAGGGGTACACTTTTTGGGGAGGGGGTCGTGACAGTATTAGTTTTGTATTTGAATCCCATGGAACATTTTCTCTCTGGCTTGTTGGGAAGGGGGTATTTTGTTCTGGCATCACAACTGGAGTGGGGTGAATATTGGGTATCTAGGATTCCCTTCTCTAAACATTTCCTTCATGTAGGACTAGAAATCCCATGATTTTATAAAAATAGTTTTGGAAAAAAAACCAACAAAACTGTTTCAACCTCATGGATTTGTCATCAGACCTGGATAAGTGTGACTTTACTTCTTCACCATCTGGATTTTTCACAACAAAGGACTATCGTCAGACCTAGAATATATGTGATATAGTTAGCATGTGTAATAAAAACATATGGGTTAAAACTATCCAAAAAAGTATATATTTCTATCTTATAAGTTCCAAAATGGTTTAGTTTTTATGGACGAAAATGTTAAATGAGGTGGTATTTCCACTATTTCAGATTTGTTTGCTATAAGAGACATAAATAAGAAAACTCGGAGCATTTTTTACTTGATATTGAATCAGTTCATGTAGTGTGAGATTATTTTGGAGATTTCACTACTATATATTCTCCAACCATGGATAACCATCCATTCCTTGACCACTAGAATCATGGATTAGGCATGAGAGACATTGAAAGAGTGGCATGTATTGTGATTCTTCATATTGGATACTATTGTTTATGTCAGGAATAAAATAAATAAATCTATGATGGAGTGGTTTCAAACAGATGGTTTATAATATACAGGATCAAAAAATTTCTCATGGATGTCATCAGGCAATTTCAAAAATGGAGGGAAGTTCCTTCACATCATAAATTAATTCAAGATTCAGAGATTTTATCAAAGCAGTTTGATCAGTAATTGGGAAATTGTCTATGTTGGCACCCCCCTTTAAGGGGTTTGAAACTCAATAGTGATAGTTCGTGTGTTGATGGTTTGATACGTGGGGGAGGTGTTGTGCATGATAGTGGTGGTTCTGTCTTCTTGGCTTCGCTATTAGGATCAAACTGTGTATCTCGCTTCATGCTGAAGGAATGGCTAAGCTCACAGGTATGAACATTCTTAAGTAGAGGAATTTGGATATTAATGAAGTGGTAACTGATTCTATGTTTTTGAATAATTCACATCATGGGAGGGGTATCATTCCTTGGTTGATCTCTTACATCATTAGAAAATTTCAATGCATCATTAGTGGAGATATCAAAGTTTCTCTTATATTTAGGGAGGGTAATAAAGCATCAGACGACTTTCTTTGATGGAAATACCTAGTACAAAGTGTTTATTCTTCCCTGAATATTATAGATTGAAGATAGAAGGTGTTAATATACTTAGAGTCTATTCCCTTAGTATCCACTATATTATCCCCCATGATTATGTTTTTCTTTTCTCTATCATTGAAGTCCTTATTTCCTTGTAATTTCTCTATTTTATTCTTATTAATAATTAGATGGTGTTGAATAAAAATTAATATGTTTTTATAACTAATGTTAATATTTGAAATTAATATTTTTTTAATACCCCCATTAAAAATTATAAATTATCTATGGTTTAGAAGATGTATTATTATTTTTTACTTTTCTAATCATCCTGTAATATATTAGTAATGGTTTACCAAAAAAGATGTATGATTAATGTAGGTTTATGTAGTGAATAATTTATAAACTATTTACAAATCCAAAAAAATGTAATATTTAAAATTGATTATATTGATTCATGAATTGTTCCGAAATGTGAATATGAAATGTTTATATTAAAAGTAATTTTAAGAAAAAAATTATACCATGCCAAAGAGACTTTACGATGATTTTAACAAAGGTTTAAATGGTATGGAATGTGTGATGTTTATATTTTTTTAAAAAAATCAATAATATTAGAAACTTTTATAATATTATAAAAATTTTCATTAATATCAAATATTTCCAAAAACTAATGACTTCATATTTAATTCCTTGTATATTATAAACATAAAAGGGATCATATTATAAAAAATCTGAAATTCTTATGTTTATCTATGCTATGGAATTTTCATTAGAGAATTCTTAAATAATAAATTTTTTATAACTTCATTATTTTTGAATTGTACATAAATTGCTTATCTAAGGACTAAATTTATTAATTGTTAATATATTGGTTATTATTCCCTATTATATTTATGAAAACAAGGTTTTATATTATTAATGTATATGTGATTTTTAAAATTTTTAATCTACTTTAAATTACCACACATGTATTTAAGAAGTTAAGCATTACATATGATAATTGATTTAGTTGTATTATACTTTGAATTTATCTTATTCATGAGATACAATATTGAATTTAATGGTTGATTATATTTTAAAAATATTAGTTGTTATAATTTTGATGTAATTGTGGTCTCAATTGAGTAAATAAAAGTGGTTTGAAGAAAATTGGGTTATATTTTCCACCAGAATAAGAGTTGGGGTCTATCTAAAAAATCTTGGGTTGACTTTCAATCACTCTTTTCTTACTCATGTGGGGTTTTTTGATTTTTGGTGATTATAAACCTTTACATGAAAGATTATCTTTTATATTATTCATAGAATTCATTTGAAAATGAATAAATATAGCTATATTTTACTTTGGGATAATAACATTAGATATGAGTTTTGTAGAGAGTTACGCATCAATATGTTTTGAACATATTGATTTGGTGGATGGAATAATAATTTAAAACTAAATCAGTATAATATTGAACATGTATAAATGGGATATAAAAAATAATAAGGAGAGTTTTAAATCCCCTTAAAATACTATGTGTAATATTCCTTCCAAACAAACACTTGTAAAGAACTATATCATCCAACTAGGTAGGTTATACTAAAGCATAAAACCCATGATTATATTTTGTATGGAAATATATTTACAGGTTACCCAAAGATCTATGTCCCTGTATTTGGGATGCAATTTGGGTAACACTTATCTGGATAACATTAATAGTTAGGGTACTAGAGTAATAAATTTTATTTCATCCATATGATAGATTGTGAATGGAGTTGTCTGCTAAAAAGTGTAAAATGTGAAATTAAATAAGGAACTTCAGTATCTTCTTATATACTCAATATGATTGAATATGTCAATGACTTGGTGGGATTGAAGGTTTATATTAATTCTTTTCCTATGAAATTTATTCTAGATTTTGTTTTTGAATAGATATAACAATTTAAATAAGATCCATAATTGTTTATTAGGTCACCCCAAAGTGTTGAGGACAATTCATTAATACATAAAATTCTTTGACTCATGGGTTCTATTGAAAATAAAAATGGGTAAAAAAATAAATCCATATGAAGAATATTGGATGGTCTAATTCTTATCCTTGGTCATTGAAACCCTACAGAGGTACTAAAGAAGGAGGGTTAGTCATTCCATTGGATGTAATTGATCTAAATACCTAGAGGGTTTGTCATACTCTAAGGAGATTTCATGTTAGGTATTAGTGTTATTGAATAATTTTGTCAATTTTAAAGGGTATAAGATACTAAATATATATTTTACAACTAATATAAATATACAAGTGTTCAAAATCACTGTAAAACATTGTATGCCTTATAGTTTTAATTAAAGTGATGAAGTAAAGGGTTTGAGAATAAAGAAGATTGATTCAAAAAGAATATATCAATCTTCAAATGATCTACATAAAGGGAATTCATTTTCAAAAAATTTATCTTGTATTCTAATATAATTTTTTTGTTAACAATTACTTATTGTGAACAATATTATATTATGGTTTCATTTCACATGTTTTTTGAGACATTAGATTAAATAATAAGTTTTCATATGAGATTAGGGTAAAATTATTATCCAATATATTCCATATAATATGAGGGAATGAAGTCCCTTCCACTAAAAAATGTAATATTTTAAAGAATAAAATATTCAATTTTAGGTTACTTCTCTAAACACATAGAATTCCATATCTCATATGGATACAATAGTTTGTTTTTTAAATATTCCCACTAAATTATGTAAATATTATTTCAAAAACTTATAAGAGTATGTGTATCGTAGACTGGTATTTTGGATAAAATATAATTTCTAAGATAAGACTGACAGTATATTTAGAGATAGTGAAGATCAAAGTGTAGAAAATTGATGTTTCAACCAATATAATTCAAAGTGATGGTTACATTATATACTAAAAGAGTTTAGGGTATATTGGTAATCCTAGTTATATAAGCAGTCTGGTTTAGTTACCCAAATTATCTGAGAGAAAATATAAGTGAAAATTATCAATACTGATAATGATTAACATAAAAAGACTTCTATGTTGAAAAAAAAAATTATCAACTCCTTAACATCTCAGGTTGTGAAGTAGAAAATTTTAATACCATACCCAAATATTTGACCATTAAGAATATGATTCTCAGGTCCCACCATTATTCAAATAATATTTATTCATATATGTGAGTCAAAATAATATTTTAGTTTTAGGTTTTATCAAATGGTCAAATAGAGATGTTATAGGAATTAAATAGTAATATAATTAGATTTACCAACAATAAATGTGAAACCAATATAATACCTCTCTGATGGTATATTATAAGATATATGATTAAGTTTATACCTAGGTATTGTTCTGAATGTATTTTTAAAATTGTTTATGAATATAATATGTACCATTTCATGAAAAATACAATGTCCAATTTATCATTTGTTCGCATTTACTGCACATATATTTTGAAGTGTAATGATAATTAACCTTTCAATGTATTTCATTGAGTTATCCATAACTGATGTTCATTGGGGAGTAATGTATATTATGATAAAATTTTGAGGTTAGTTGGTATAGTATTTCATAGAGAGATAATACATATTATCATGAGACAAAAAACAAGTTTTTTTTATTAATGACTTTCCATGTACACCACATGAATTATCACATAATCTGTATGTGGTATGATTTGGGTGTATGATTCATATTGAATCCACATACATGAGGTAGGAAAGATACCCAACATGATAAAATTCATACTCTAATACCACTCTTTTTTTAAACCATGATGATAATCAGATCAGGTGGAGATTGGATATGTTTTTGATCATGTAATCTATTAAGGCATAAAAAATATAGAATTTTTTATCTCATATGATGAGAATTAAATCTATTCCATTAATTATGATAGAAACAGGAAGTGTTTGGTCATGATTAGATGATTTAAATTTGATGTGTTTATCTATTTCTATGAGGTTCATGTGACGTATTCATATACTTCAGTGGAAGATATGTGACATGTTTGTCTATATGGTTTGAATATACATAAATAATCAATAGAATATGAGTGGTATTGATGGGGTTAGCATACTTTGTGAACCATGGTAAATTTATCTCATAAACAAAGGGATTATATGATTATGCACACTAGTATATGATATAACTAGTGGAAATATGTATATAGAAAAAAAAATTTGTTATAGAACATCATAGAAAACTTAATAGCATAAGTATTGTAGACACATTTCTTGATAATAAAATTTGTTTAAAATTGTAGATTAAGTAATTCATAATCATTTCCAATGATATAGAGAATTTTGTGGTCACACATTATGGTTCTTCAAATGAGTACTAATGTTTATTTACAATGTGTTGGCAAAAAACATTGACATCTACACCCAAAGTGTTTTTGAAGATGTCCAATGCATTTTTTATAGTTTTTTAAAAGTTGTTTCATATGATGTAACATGTGATGAAAAAGAATGATAACAATTCAAAAAGGTTTTTTTGGAAAATATTAAAATGTAGTTTTCCATATGGTTTAACAAGGTGTTATATATATTGTAACATTAGTTAAAAATTTACTATATGTATTGGGAATTAGTGAAATTAAGGTATTTTTAGAAATTTTAAATGAATAAAACAACCTGACATGGTGATTTAGACCAGGTCACGGTCTATGTTAGTGTCTACAACAACATAGCGGGGTCACTATGTAGTGTTGTTATGTGTATAAGCCTATATGATATGTGATATAATGTGGCTCAGCCTTCATCTCGTAAATTAAAAAATTATTATCAGATTATTATCATATAATGATGATCCGTAAATATTTAAACATCACAAACATATGTTTAAATATTTAAAAAAATAAATCAAAAAATAAGTTTCCTACGTTAAAAATGACATAATTTATGAAAAACATATAAAATATTACATTATTTAAAAACATAATGTTTGGATTCCAAGTTCACTCTTTATATGTCTATATAAATAGGCATTTTTTTTATATTTTGTTGATCCAAACTCTATGATTCTATCTCCAAAACTCTAATACATTTGAATCTCATTATCTCACTCTCCCTTTATCCTTTAACTCTAGGTTTCTAGTAGATAATGTATATGAGGAAAACCATCCAAATCATTGTGATATTTAAATATCCAATACATAAACATAGAGGAAGGGGCCATCAGATGCTTCTAAGGGGTCATTATTATTCTCTTGAGGAGAATATAGGATAGTCCACATCATTAGATAAAATATATTTCATTCTTAATTTATTTAATTTTGTCTGAATGACTTGAGATATCCTATGGTTTTATATTTATGATAATTTTTACACTATATTTGGATAAATATTATCCCCACAAAACCCCTTCACCAATATCATTTTATGATTCCCTCAATGACATATCTATAATTATAATTGTAAAATAAAATTAATTCAAAAAAAATTGTAACAAAATGTTTATAGAAATATAAATTAATTTGAAATAATTTTAAATATAACTGATAAAAACCTTATAGGAAACATATAATTGTTGTTGAAAATAAACCACATATCCTTTAATAGACTACCTAGACCATTTAATATCTTCTTCTTGTATATATGTATTGTTTTTAAAGGTTTTTTTGGGAATATTAATAAAATAAGGCTCCTCCCATTCAATTATAAAAAAATAATCTTCTAGATATTTTCACCATAATAGTCCTTTTTGAATTGGTTCTTACAATGATATCATATTATACATTTTAAATATGAATGGATCATTATTTAATAAATAATATTTAAATATTATGTGACTAATTTTTAGTAACATATGAAGGAAATTTTCAACTTTTATTCCACAAATCTAATCGACCCAGTCACATATTAATAATATGAATTTTAATACATGTCAGATGATAATTTGTTTTATATCCTTTAGTAGACTAGTGTAATAAACTATTTTTATAGATAGAAAACTAATATCACTATTTTTCATTGGTTATTTCGCATTAACATCAATCATATGAATTCAAAATCCATTATAATCTAAAGTCATATAATGTCATACTAATATAAATAGACCATCAAAAACTTCATTAAATTGATCAATTATTGTATGTATACCTAAATCATGCTTGTTATAGACCTTAAAATTTAAAAAAATTAAATGAATGGAATTAGTGTGGAAAGGAACTATAATATATTTTAATAAAAAATGAAGTAATTATATATACACACATAAATATGTAACCACACATGAAATAAGTTGAAATAAACTTATTGTATTTGATAATCAGTAACACCTATCCTTTTCAATTTCTACTTAGTGATATGTGTAATAAAATATGGAATAATTTGATATAAAAATGATAAATATGAAAATGAAACATATAATATTTTAATTTTATGCCTTGTTGTGTCAATGGTACAATTTATAGAATATTGGAAAACATGTATCGTAGATATTTAACCCACTCAGTCTTGTCTATATCAAATGTTATTCCTTCTCATATTGGTACTTAATTAATATGGGTAGTTTTATCTAAATTTCATTCATAGTCACTAATATATTTGAAAAGAAACTAGTGTATTGATCTATTAAATAACCCACATATTTTGATTACTCTAGTTTATTTTTGTTAAAAAAATATCATTTCAACGTATTAGGGAAATTTTAATAAGATAAATCCACATAAATTAGATGATATTACTACAAATGACTTTACCAATTAAATATAAAATAATATATACCATGAAATCAAATATAAAGAATGAAATAATTTCCCCAAATTGAATATTGTGATTAAAATCATATAATGTAATTTTTTTAAATTAGTAATGTAATTATTTTTAAAAAAAATTTGTCTTAAACAATATGAAACATCAACAAAAAATTCCAGAACATGGGTAAGGAAACAATCATGAATTGAAATTAAAATTAAATGTTGAATTAAAATATTATTATCATGATTATTAGACCATTATAGTGTCTTTAGCATCACAATAGATTACATATAAATATTGTTCACCTTGGTTATCTTTAAAATGGAATGAAATGACTCTTTCTCTTTTATATTAATCATGTATTATTTAGTAGGCATGTTTGCCTTATTTCTATCACCACACTATAAATGAAACACTTATCTCAATCCTATTTATTTCAGGTTTCACCATGTATTCACACAATCTTTTTATTTCTTCTAAATATCCAAAATTCTCAATAATATATTATTTTACTACTTTTTGTTTTTGTAGTTGGTCTCCTTGAACAAACTTGTTAGTAATTTATTACATGTGTTTGTATTTAAATATTTTTTATTATAACATATTGATTGTTCTTATATAAGATATGTTTTTGATAATGTCCTTATAATATATTTCATGTTGATAGGTTTTAGTAGTTACCCATTATTATGAGGACCTAGAGGTGCCACAACATTAATCTTGAACCTCATTCTATGGTCAGATGATATTTTCTGATGGGACACAGACAATATAGGCTATCAATGGTAAAAGGTTAATGATAAATTAATAAACCTTCTCAGGGTGTTTTCCTTTGGTACTCCATGATAGGAGGTTATGAGAACATACTCCTTATATAGGAAATCAGAATTTCCATGTTTCATTGGAGATTTTTATATTTAGACGTGTGTATTGATCCTTAGACTTAAATATTATTTTTAATGGATATAATAACTCTCATACATTTATGTATTGATTAAAATCATGATGAAATATGTTTTCATCCAGATAGGGTATATTGGGTGAGTCATTAGTGATATTGTGTTAATAGATAATGTGAGAAATCATCTACCCCTTCTATACTTTATTGGAAGTATATTTATAAAACCCTATTATGTAATAAAACTCCTAGAATAAATCGATGGACATGGTGTTGGGTGGGTGATTTTAATTAATGAAAATAAAATAAATATCCATCGAGTGTATAGGTTGATGGAACTTTTATGAAACCATTTTTATTAGAGATTATGTGATAAAAGTATTATACTACATGATAAACATTCATAGGATGTCGGAGTTCTTTGAGAAGTTAACTTCATTCTCTATGGACTCCTTGGCATGTTTCAAGATGATATCCTTGAGCATTATGTGGTTATTCCTAATACCACTGTGAAAGAGTCCTATAGGATCATACACTAAGTGAATCTCCATTATTAGATAAATTCAAGTATTGGGTTTATCATGATAGAATAAATAATATTTATTCATGTTCAGATGATCATCGTGATTTATTCACAAGCTATTGAAAATAATAATGTGAATTAAATTATAATAATAGACATTATTTTTCATGTTTGGAAAATATAATATTTATTATATTTATTATGTAGTATTGTAGTTACATTTATTTAATTATATAAACATTTATCTAGGATTTATAAATGTCATTGAGGGAAATAATATCAAGTCTAATGGTTCATCAAATTATATAAATGATATTTATTTGTATTATAAAATAATTTCACATGTTATGATATTATTAATATGAATATTATTATTAATAGAGATGTGGAAATGTAAAAATATTAAATATGGTTGGGGGATTGTGTGTGATTTTTCAACCCTAAACCATATATAATAAATATCTACTTATATTACTTTCATTATGGACATGGTTTCCACAATAGATAAGGTTGAATTGGATGAATTCCAAGAGAGCTGTCTCCACTCCTTATCTCTCCAAAATTTGAGATAACAAAAATGGTTCTACATCATTTGTTAAGAGAGAAATTGTGATAAACCATGAACAAAGAAATTGATTTGGATCAGCTATGTGCACACTCTTTAGTTCTACGGAATTGGACAAAGATTTTGGTTCACATATGGATCACTAATAGAGTTATTATTCACTTGAATCCTATATCACAATGATATTTTGAGGAATTTCATTCCATCGGATCATCAATTAAAGTGGAATTAATAGTTGAGGAAACTCTATAACTTCTCATAAATTAATTTTGAATTACATGTGAAGATCCTCTCTATATAGTTAAAGTATATTAATGCAGTTTATTTAATATAATGTTTTCATTGGACACCATCTCATGATCTTATAATGAAATGATTATTCATGAATTATAACTAAAATATGAGTTGATCATACCTTCGAAGGACTATTCTTCTAGGCATTGAACCTATAAGTGGTATCAGATAGATCACATGTTTAATTTATAATTATTAATTATTCCTTGATTGATTGTACGAGATTTCATTTTCATTTACATAAATATATTCCTCTTAATAATAAGATATCATAGTCTCTTCATTTCTTATTTCTCAATACAATAATTAGTAATCAGATATGATAGATGTCTAGAGATATATCTATAATGATATATCTATAGATATATCGAAAGATATGCCTAAATTGATATATCTAGATATTTATCTAGAAAGATATATAGAGATATATGTAGAGAGATATATCATGATATATATCAAGAAATATATCAACATATATATATATATATAAGGACATCTAGAGATATGTCTAGAACGATATCAAGAGATATATGTAGAGAGATATATCTAGATATATATCTAGATGAATATATATAGAATAATAACTACAGATATATCTAGAAATATATATTTATAGATATATCTTGATAGATATTTCTATAGATATATCTAGATACATACAAATATGTTGGATGGAATTAAAAAATAATAAATAATTGAATAAATTTTTAGGCACATTATCTTAATTAAAATAATGAATCAAAGTAATTGAAAAAAATATTGAAAATTTATGCTCATTGCATGTTGATGTGTGGATGATATCGAGATATAACCAGCCCTTATGTTTGATTTTTTTCATTACATTTATCATTTTATTATGGTAAAATTATTATTAATGGCCAGTGAGTCATCCCCTCCTCCTTACTATGTAATGGCCAACATGCCCATTATTTTGTTTATGTAAACCCCCCTTTATTCAATAAATTTTATCCCATCACCTTCATGTGAGTAAATTCTTATGTAAGGATGGATCTCTATGGTGATAGGGGACAGATTGAGTTAAGTAGATGAGGTGAAAACAATAAAGGAATTACATAAGATTATTGTTTGAATTCTACAATATGAAACAAATTATGGTTCAAGGAGTTTTCCCATAGGTTCAAGGGTTATATTATCATACTCTATATAAAATAACTGATTAGAAAATAAAAAATTATATTACTAATATTTTATTTCTATCTATTACATAGTTAGTTATTTATGTTTTTGGATGCTATGTAATCACCTAATAAATGAATTAATAGGAATAGAATATGGAATAAAATAAAACAGGATTATGTTTAAATAGTTTATCAGACGTGGTTAATCACATTAGTAAAATCCACTTAATGTTAAAAATAAATGTAAAATGATAGAATCAGATTTATGCATTAGGATATAAATCCTTCAATCTAAAATATTAATTTTTCCAAGCATTCCACTACTTCAGTTAGAATCAACCTCATATTCCAAAGTATATAACTAACCCATGTTGCGGTGCTTTCAATTATCATGGAAATTGTAACTTGATGTTTTGGTTTTAATTAATTTAGTTTGCATCAAATATTTATTTCAAAACAAATATACAGTGTAACTAAGATTCAAATTTGAGGAAATATTTAAATATAAGTAGGATTTCAGGATTGGGGAGTCCACTCAGCAGATCAAGGAACTAAGAGTTAATGTAGTTGCAAAGTAATGCCTATGTAAAACAATTTTAAATAGATTTAAAGACCCATGTATGGGATATGATAAAGGATATATAAATCCTTTCCAATTAAATATCTAAGAAAAAATATATTTTGAACTAATGGTTAGGGCCATTAGGTTTAAAAAAATATAGAGTCTATTGTAATTTAACTAAATTTAAATTTGTTAATCTAATTTTTGTATTAAAAATAGGTACTAATTATCTTAAATTAATTTGTTGAAATGAAAAATAAAATAAATTCAGAAATATCACTATGATCTATACAATAAAATGATAGCCTATTCATAGAACAGGTACAAAAAATTTGTTTTTGATGTCCATCTATATTTTTAACATTGATCCTTGAGGAGACGTTTTTAGATGTGGAATTGTAAATATGTTTTCAAAATTTATTTGTTAAAAATGAAATTTAAATATATTTTCTATTATTTTTCACATCATTTTTATAAAACCTATGTGAAATACCATCTATCACATCGATTTTTTTTAAATATGATGTTAAAACTCTATTTTTCATGTTGGTTTTTAAAAAATGGATGTGTAAGATCATATTTAATGTAGGTTTTAAAAAAACAATTTAGAAAATTGGTATTTATAGTTGTTTATTAAAAAACTGATGGGATAAATATTTTTTTAAATACATTTTCTAAAAACTGATGTTAAAGATCATTTTTTATTTCTGTTTTTTAAAAACCGACTAGAAATATATTTATTTCAAAAAATATTATTTGATTTATTAAAATATTTCATGCAGTTCATTTTCATAATTAAAAATAACAAACATTATTCCTAAAGATAAAAAAAATATTTTACACTAATAGAGTTGAAATAAATAATGATCATTCAATGATATAATGATAATAATCATAAACTATTTATTAAAATTCCAATTTCTCTATACATGTAAAATATATTATCGATAAATAAAAACATATCATAGGCACCATTTGAAATTCAAAAAAAAACCTAAATATTTGAGAAACTATTCATGGTTGTTGAATCCTTTATGGATATAATTTTCTTTCGAAGAAATATCTCATGTGGAAACTAAAGAATTGACTTAGAAGGAATTTTAGAATCTTAATTAATATTTACAGTTTCACTATTATCTGAAGAAGGATTCATCATGATAAGAAAAAATGTATCATTAACTGCTACATCTATTAAAAAAATAATCAAAAAAATTAAATCATGGAAAAATAATTACAAATACCCTGAAAAGACTTTCGTAAGAAGAATTAGTGGATTTATGATGATGATCAAACAAGATTATTTGGTGGAATTTTGATGATAGAAATAAATGATCCTTGAATTAATATTTATGTAAGATGAAAAAATATAAATGACATAAAAAAAGAAAATTCAGTATTAATAAATTTTAGGTGGTAATTGAAAATTTTGATGTCACACCATAAAAAATGGAATTATTCATTAGTAGGATAATAAATTTTAACTATCATGAAGGTTTTATGATAACTTTAAGGAAAATAATATAATTTAAAAATTTCACGATTTTCATTCATTACATCGGTTTTTTGATAACCACTGTGAAAAACTAGCTTTTAACATCACTTTTCTTTGTAAACCGAAACTAAATTCTACTTTGGATTTTGATTTAAAAAAACATACTTTTTTAATAGTGAAAACATTGTAGTTCATTTCCAAGTATTTTATTTTACTGGTCCTAGAGATCAAACAGAGTTGTGGATCAAAAGTTATGGACATTAAATGTTGGAATTATCTAAGAATTACCTTAGAGATTTTTAACAGTTAAAATCCATAACATATATACTATAATTCAATTTTATCTCTCTAACCAGAAAAATATAATCATGTGAAATGAAATAAAACTTGTTAAATATAATTAACATCAATTTTTTCAAAAAATTACATGAAATGTTACTTTTAATGTCGGATCCTGAAAAAAATCAGATGTTAAATGTTTTTTATGAGGAATTGTAACATATTTTTTTCATGAAAAGATATTTAAATTATGATTTTAACATAAACTAATTAATAAAAACTGTAAAATGGACTTCTTGAAGGACTTTTGACACTGGTTTTTTTGGAACTAAAGTCAAAAATTCACTTTTAATATCAGTTACTGAATAAAAAACATTAAAAGTCCACACGGAAGACTATTAACGCCGGACTTGAAGAACCAATGTTAAAAACAGTTTTCTACGAGTGTAGGTGAAAATTTATATGAAATTTATAGGTTATTTTACATTATACTATGCAACAATAGTAATTCATATGTACTAGAAACCCTACTTCTTGAGTCTCATTCTAAAGAGGCTAGTGAGAAAGTATTATATTTCTATTCAAGGAATACAAAAGATGCTATGGATGTTTATTTTTTTATTCTATCCTCCATTTCCAATGATATTTTATAAAATATAAGGAAATGGATGTGTATATCATTTTTTATCACCTTAAGGGTCCCTATTAAGAGAATTTGAGCTCAGAGATATATAATACCTCTAATGAATTAGTCGCATGCATGGTGGAAGAGTTTTTTTTAAATGAGGAATAGGTATTCAAGATGACAAGACATGTAGAAAACCTTCAAATCTTGGGTTTTAATATCTATGATGAGTTGTACACAAACTTAATCTTATCCCCACATTATAAAAACTTATCTATTTTTATTGTGAATTATATTATCAACAATAACTAAAAGAAAATTTTGGAATTTCATACACTTATTCACCAAGTTGATAAAGACAAGGGGAATGAATACCCCACTATAATTATGGTAAATAATAAGTGGAAGAACAGGTAGAAGGATCGAACGAATCATCCTACATCTAAGGATCTTGAGCACTACCCTTCCAAGAATAATAATATCGAGAGAAAAGGAAGAGAACATGATGATGAATGTTTTTTAGGTGGTAAGTAGTGCAATTGAAGATTTACTACACCCAACCAATGAAACAAGGGGAAGATTTCAGTGCATTCATTATTGATTATAATCAAACATATCTATATTTTGGGTAAAAGTTACTACCATTGGTCCTCACATTTTTTCCAAATACAAGAACTAGGTATATTTTGTAAGATTAATAGAGATTAGGTGGATTTTCCAATTGCTAATTGAGTATGGTTGGCAGGTTGAGCCATTGGAAATTACTATCTAATATTTTCAACATGGTTAATTTTCAGTTGGATGAACTGTTATTATGCGCCTAGTGTTTCCAAGAATATAATTTTCATTTCTTTTTTATATTTTTATGGATTTATCTTAATAATTTAATGTAAATTTTGATACGTTTATAAATATAGAATATGTTTTGTAATGGAATAATAGAATAACTGTCTTTCTATATTAAATTACATAAACTAAATTTTTAAAATTGATAACAAAAATAACATGCACAAATAATATGATAACTTATTCTAGAATCACTATATAGGTCAAGTAAATGAGAAACATTTGATAAATACATATCAATATGTTTACATAGACTCCTTTCTATATAATCCAATTGAAAGATGTCATTCTTGTTTATAAGATAAGATGACCAAACCACCATTTGGTTGTAAAGGATAAATATATATAGAGATTTTTTATTTTTTACAAACTGATGTGTGTGGAACTTTTAAAATATAGGTTTGAGGTGGTTTCTTGTATTTTATTACTTTTACTAAGGAAATTAGTAGGAATTGTTATATCCAATTGATAATGTATAATTTTATATATTTTGAGAAATTCAAATAGTTCAAGAATGAATTTAAGAACTATCTTGGTCAGAATATAAAAAAACGTTTATAGGATCATGGTTTTCAATATCTTAACTAAGACTTCACTAAATGTTTATGGGAGAATTTTATTTTACTTCAAATGACACTAACTTATACACCATAGCAGAATGGTGTTAGTTATTGGAGGA
The DNA here is from genome assembly GCA_963277665.1 of Viscum album. Taxonomy (NCBI): domain Eukaryota; kingdom Viridiplantae; phylum Streptophyta; class Magnoliopsida; order Santalales; family Viscaceae; genus Viscum; species Viscum album. The sequence continues at coordinate 1,388,941,946 of OY728135.1, read as the reverse complement.
ACCATACATTTTTGGACATAGTATGTTCAATGATGAATAATGAAATCCTTCAATTATCCTTTTGGGGATATACATTATAGAAATAAAAATACTTACTGAACTGAGTACCATATTTGGAAGAAAATGTTATTTCATTACAATTATGTTGTAGAAGTAAACCTATTTTGTAAAATGTTCATGAATGTGGATATGAATCATTTTTTAAATCTAGCTCAATAAACAATATAACACCCCAAAGAAAATTGTGTATCTTAATAGGGTATCCCAAAGAAACTATAGGATACTACCTATACAACCCTTTATAAAAAAAGGTGACAATTATAGGATGTTATGTTTTTCTCGAGAAACAGTACATTCAAAATTATGATAGTGGGAGAAATATTGTCTTCGATGAAGTTGATTATCAATATACATAACATTTGGTATAGGAATAGGTTCCACAAGTCTCTGTGGAAGATTACATTCCAGAAAAAATAGTGTTCTGTAAGAGTACTAGAGATGTAAGAGAACCAGAGAGAAATGGTTTCCTACTTACTGATGATGGTTACTCATTATTAGTAAATTATAATGACCCTCTATCCTACGAGGAGGTAGTGGTGTGACTAGAAGATGTAAGATGGAAAGAATCCAGAATTATGAGATGGATCCCATGTTTTGAAACCATGTTTTTGGTTTTTATTAATCTTTTAGTTGATTTCAAACTAGTTGGGTGTAATTGGGGATTCAAGAGAAACATATACATAGAAGGTAAAGTACATACCATAAAATCACAGCTAGTGGATAAAGGGTTTAGACAACATCAAGGAATGAACTGGGTCAAAATATTTTCTATAGTTTCTCAGATCAAATCCATCATAATTTTGATTATTATTAATCTTTACTGTAACTATCATATTTGGAAAATTGATATCAAAATTTCATTATTTAATAGTATCCTTTTATAGGATGTGTATATAACAAAACCATTAGGGTTTTTTCTGACTCCGGATAATTCCAAAAACTAATGCAAGTTAGATAGACCCATCTATGGATTAAAAAAACATTTAGGTAATTTATTATATTATTTTATGGAGCCATAAATATTTTTCATTAATAATGTATGTGGAATATTTGTTTACAAATTTATTAGTGGGAGTAAGGTTTTTTATAGTAGAATATATTAATGAAATATTACTAATTAGAAACAATATACTTTCCTTAAAAGAGGTTAAGTTATGGTTTAGAAAGTGATTATCCATGAAGTATATAGGTTAACAAACCTATATTCTACGGTTCAAGATCATGCGTGATAGGTCCAAGAGCTTCTCAGACTATGTCAAGGTATATACATTGAACATATAGCTAAGAGGTTCAGTATGGAATAGTCAAAGAGGGGATTGGTTCTAGATAACTTGGTATAAATATTTCTTTGAAAATTTTTCATTAGATACAATAGGAAATAAAGATAATGAGTAAGATTTTATATTATTTAGTGATGTGATATATCATGTCTATCATGTTATGTATGTGACTTCATATTGCATATGCATTGAGAATTGTAGGTATAAATCAAGCTGATCTAAGTGAACAATATTAGAATGATTTTAATAATTTTCTTTTGTATCTGAGGGAAGATAAGTATATGTTCCAAGTGTTTGAAGGAGATAAAGATCTCGTTATCAGGGGTCATAAAGAATCCATTTTTCAAATAGATCAAAATAGTTTGAATTCACAGTCCGGATATATATTTATCTCAATGGATGAGTTCTAAGAAGTTAGTTTTGAATGATTCTACAATAGAGACTAAGTATATTGAATCTTCCAATACAGCCAAAGAAGCAATATAGATTTGAAAATATGTCTAATAGATTGATTTATTCCCAAATTTTAGAGAACATGTCTTGTTTTACTATGATAATACTGTATTGGTGGCCCTCTCCAAGGAGATTAGGTCACACCAAAGGATATGGCACACACTTTGAAACTTTCATCTCTTAATGGATTTTTCTCAATAAGGTAAAGTTATGGTGGGTCAAGTTTCCATAGAGGGAAAATGGATTTTCTCTTAATGAATTATTTATCATATAATAACAATGAGTATCATGTGATAGTTAGTAGACTCAAATCTTTTGTCAGTTGGCTCTAGTAAAAGTGGTAGTCTTTTGAAGTTGGTTCCCCAAAACCAACTTATTTAGTATTTTATTACATGTATTCATAATTAATAAATCATTTTATCACATATTGATTGTTATTATATTTTTTATTTAAATGTGATAGTGTCCTTATAATATATCTCACAATGATAGGTCATAGCAGTTCCCTGCTATGATGAGAACGCAGAGGTTCCGCGACATTATTATTAAACCTTATTGTTTGGATATATGATATTGTATGATGGTAATATAGACTATCATTGGTAGGAGGTTTATAATACATTGTGAAACATTCTCATGGTTTTCACTTTCTGGTATCTCTAAGATATAAGGTTATGAGAACAATATGATTAAATAAGAAATCCATATTTCCATGTGTCATTACATATTTCTATATGCAGACATGTATATTGACTCTTATACTTTAATATTATCATTAATGGATAACATTACTCATGAAATTTTATGTATTGATGAAAAATATGATGATATTTTTTTTCTAGTAAGGTTATTTTGGGTTGGTCATGTGTGACATTGCGTTAATGTATAATACAATAAAGGATTTATCACTTTTATCCCCTGATAGAAGTGGATATCTTAGTCTCTTTTAAGAACTAAAACTACCAAAATAAATTCACAACCATGGTGTTTGGTGGGAGAGTTCAATTATATAAAGTTAAAGAAAGATACATCGATTGTATAGGTTGATGTAACTAGGATTCAACCTTCTTTTAAAGATATTTCATGATAAAATGATTATATTACACAGAAAACAATAATACAAGTATGGATTTAAAGGAGATGTAAACATAATTCTCCATGGATTCATTATCATGTTAATAGATTCTAACCTTGGACTCTATGAAGTAGTGCATAATTCTGTTAAGAAAGGGGACTAGAGGGTAACACACTATATCCACAATCTCAGTAAAATTACAGTAATTAATTTGAGAGGTTATAATAAATAATTTTTATTCGAGTTTGGTTGATCACCATAATTTAATCACAAGATATTAAAAAATATAAAGTTAGTTAAATGATTTTAATGAATATCAGTTTTCATGTTTGGAAAATATAATATTTATTATATTTATCATGGAATAATGTAGTGACATTTATTTAGTTAAGTAACCATTATTCAACGATTGGTAAATATTGATGAGGGAAATAAGACCGAGTTTAATGGTTAAAATAATATAAATTATATTTACTAATATTATTAAAGTGTTTATCATTTAAATAAATTAATAATATAAACATTATTTAAAAATTACATTAGGAAAGTTAATAATATTATATATTGTTGGGGGCTTGTGTGTGATTTTCAACCCTAAAATAGTTATAATAAGTATCTATTTATATCACATTACTTATTGAATTGGTTTTCATATAAGATTTGTTGATATTGGATAAAGACCAATAGACCTCTCTTATATCCTTTTATCTAATGATTTTTAGAGCAGAAAAGGGGAGTTTTCATCCTTCATGATGAGAACTAATGAGATCAACCATGAAAAATGAAAGCAAATAGGATCAGTTGTTCAAGAACCCAATGGTTTAGTGATGATGATTAGAGATTATGGTGCATATGTGGATCACTTATAGAAAGATTATAGACTTTAATCTTGTAGCATAATGATGGGGTGACATATTTCATTCCATCTGATTATTAAAAAAATCGGAATTAGAAGTTAAGGTAATTTCATATCTTCCCATAAATTAATTGGAATTACTTGTGAAAATCATCTCCCTTTGGTTTCAGTATATAAATGTATTCTATTTAATCTATTATTTTCATTGTAAAAGGTCTCATGATCATGTAAATAAAAAATTGCATGTGATTTTGGAATAAAATATGTATTGGTCATACCTTCAAATGATTCTTAAACTTTGCCAAGAACCTGCATTATTAATGTGAATCCCATCTAAATAATGACTTAAAATTTTATCATTCTAATATTGAGATATAAGGAAAATAATTCACTTATTATGATTATGATGGTACTATTTATTATCTATATGAATAGAAAGTAATGTCATGAAAAAAAATCAGAAAATTCATACAAATTGAAAATATTTTACTCGTTAAATTGTAATAAAAATTACTTCCAAGCCATTATTTCCAGTATAGGGTCATCTTTTTTGTACCCATGAAATGACACTATATATTATATAAAGTTGTTTACTAAAGAAAATAACATATGTGATTGCTGTATGGACACTTTTTATAAATAATAAACCATATTTACTATTCATAATTTTGATGCAATAAGGATATTTAAATATATATTTTTACTACAACCTTATAAATTTTCATATATAGGGAGATAATTAATTTATAATAATTAATAATCCCAAAATTTAAATGTATCATCATCTATTGAGTAAAAACAATTCAAACATTCCACCAAAAATTATATATATTATTAATTTATGGTTTTTAGTAAAAATTAATTTTATCATCTGGTCTGATATTTTATTAAAAATAGTTGAGAATATCAAAAATTGATCCTTCATAAATAATCTAAATGATATGTTATCTGAAATCAACATCACATACCATGTACTAAGGGTTACTTACTAATAAACATGAATGGGTTAATATTATAAACTATCAAACCCTGAGGTGTAATATTAATATCTTGGGAAAATGCAGAGTGGATCTAATCAAAATCTATTCATTTTAATGCTCCATGTAATTTATTTTATTAACTTATTTTTTATTTTCATTTCATATCATCAATATAGTGATTTTAGAATACCTGAATAATCTTTTCAACATTGTTATTAGCGGAATGCAACACATTGGTTTTATTGTGATATGCTTCCTAAAGTTCATGAACCTACCACAAAAAAACCAAAAAACCATTGTTTGCATCTTTTTTAGTCCACCATGATGAGTTACAAATAGTAATTCAATGATATAAAAATTATTTTTTATGAACAACATGTAATTATTGTGTCACATATCGATGGTCTCATATCTGAAACTTGTGTTCTTTTTCAACTTATGGTCATGGTATTATGAATTTATAGTCTCCAACCTAATAAGGACTACATTAAATAATAACAATAATGAATTTAAACATTGTTTTTATCCCATAGTTCAATGTTTTAAAATGTATAAACTCAATGATAAATGATAATTTATTTAATCAAATTCATTCACGATAAAATTCAATATGTTAATCATCAAAAATTACAAAAAATATTCAATGATTCTCCATTGACACTAGTGTGGAGATTACCCATTCCAAAATCCTCATTCATTATGTTACAAAATTTAGGAAGAAATTGGTGTATCATTTCATTGATAATTATGTTCAGAGGATCAAGTGTTATTTGATCAATAACTATTTGAATAATTTTTAATTAGTGACACGATTCATACTCTTCTACATGACATGTGAAATTCTTATAATTTTCTAATGAACCATTTATAGAAAAAAATTTCCTTATGATATTGAATTTTAAAAGATATTTATTTACATATTTCATACATATACATCTAATAGATTCAATTTTAAATATACTGGTGAAGTCAATAAACTACTTAATTACCATACAATATTCTGTAATAAATCTATATGGAAGATCAATCAAACTCTTTTACATATATATATATATATATATATATCTATAAAATAATAAATAATTATCAAATAGAAACACCATATATTAAATTTATTGTCATCAAATTAACATAGTGAGTAATTGTATAAATGCTAATACGTATATAATATAAAAGATATATAAGAACAAAATATTACTATCAAACTAAAATTATAACAATGTATTCTAATTAATTTCATTTATCTTGAGGAAAAGAGACTTATTTTTATTAATAAATAAATTATATATATTTATTATCTTAGGTTAATAATAAATTGCCTATTTTTAAATAAATTATAAATTAATTCAAATATAAAATCATATAAATCCCTTAAATTATTTTTAAAATTATTTTAAAAATCAAATAAAATTAAGGTTGACATAATGGAATTCAAAATAAAACAAAATAATGAACTCTTATATTTTAGTATTTTAAGATTTATTATCATTTTAAAAAAATTATTTTCTTAAATCATTATTTAAAAATTATTCTATTATATTTTAAAATATTTCATTAGCTATTGAGGTTTATTTAAATATATTTTTATACATTCAAAATATAACAATATATATATAAATATAAAATGAAGGGATATAAAATTAAATAAATATATTTTAAAATTTTATTAATTGTTTAAAATATATAATTAATAAGTTAATAATGAATATATTTTTGAAATAATTTATAAATACATTATTAAATTATCTTAAAATAAATAATTTATTTTATATTTTTACAATTATTTAAAATTCTATAGTAAACATTAGAAAAACCTCAAATATAAAATTTCTATTATTATTTAAATAAATTGATTAAAATATTATAATTATCAAATATAAATTTGGAAAAATTAAAATTACAAAAAATAAGGAATAAAAAACTATATCATTATAAAATAATTATTTTTAATTAGGATAATAATGAAACATATATAACACAAATATTTGTTATTTTCATTGTTTTGTCACAAAATAATTTGATCATAAAAAGGTATAACATAAAATTTGTTATAAGAACATAAAATACTTAAAAAAATACTTAAAATGTCTAATGATATGTTCCTGGTGAAGGAAGTAGGTGGTAGTACACTGTAATAGAGATTTTGTGGTTGGTGGGTGAAAATAATGATTTAGTAAGTAGTAGATTCGATATCATCAATGGTTGGAATGGTTGGTCATGAAGGGAGGTGGGAGGGTTGTGGATAGGGGGTGGGCGGCTGGGTTTTTGTAGTTTTGGGAGGAGAGATCTCATTGGTGTTAGTTCGATTCAAAGAATGTGTTGATAAAGAAGGGAATATTGTTTTTTTATAAACTCAATGATTTTTATTTACCTGTCTCTATTTTTATTATTATACCCAATTTTTCAATTGTAAAAACCTAAAATTTTCATTATGTTGTGGCATGAATATATAGTTACTGATTCACCTTATTATTTCCCATTACTAATTTCCCAAACCCTTTTTTTGGAAACATGGTGTCATGGATATATAACAATTTTATCCAATTATATCAAGTAATTATATCACTATCAACCACTGATATCACTTAATAATATTATTTTAATTATTTATTGATTTTTTAGGACATTATAAGTAAGATTTTCAATTTTAATAAGTTTTTGGAAAAAAATTATGTTTCATGATCATTGAACTATTAGTTAATGATTAGTAGTAACCGTTTATATTAATTTGGAATTGGTAGCTTCTAGTTTTATAGTGCATCATGGTTATAACACAGTAATAGTTAACCATGAGACATAATACTATATAATATTATATAAACCACACACCTAACATTTCATCACAGATTCTATTTCAAGTAGAGGAACACAGTAAATAGTAATCATGTGCTCCAAACTTATATTGGGAGATTAATAATAACTATACGATCTAATAAGACTTTTCAGTCTACATAATTTTGTGGATTCAAAGGGTGGTGCATGGTTGGGATGAAATCATGGGGATGAATCATACACATTGTTCTTATTCAATGAATTACACATGTGTTTTACATGGTTATTAGTAACAATATTGTCTAACCATGTGGGGTGAACATCTTGAGTCCAGTGTCGATGCATGATTTCACAACCCATCTAGTCAAACCGTGTGGGATTCCAAATTTAGAATTTTTATAATTAACAAGTTTCCCCTGTTTAATTTCAAGCCCCACATTCTCTCCTCTTTCCTCTCATTTTATACCTCCATGTTCCATATGTCTCCCACCCATTCCTATCCTTTCATTGATATAGACTATAGGATTTCTCATTCTTTTTATGCTGATTATTTAAGATAAAATCCTCTAATCCTATTTATCTCTTTTTATTCAATATTCACCCATATTTTTATTAACATAGATTAATCTTTGTTTCCTTGGTATTTCTATTAAAAAAATTTACTTTGATTTTTTTGGATTTTAGGTTTATAATGGCCTTCTATATGTCTCCATTAACTCTTTTTGGTGGAATAACCCCATGGCTTGAAAATTCAATGGTTGAAGTAGGTTTCTTCATGTATAACAATATAAATTAAAAACATTATTGTTTTCTTATATTTAATCCATATTCTAAATGTTCTCAAGGTTATAGTAGGTATATCTTATGATTCATTTTCAAAGGCATTTAGTTTTCTCACAAAATCCATTTTCAATAAAATGGTTTTTTGATGTGTAAATGCTATAAATCTATTTTCTATATAAAATATACACACTTAGTGTTAATTTAAATTAAAAATGATATATTTTAAAATTAATTTGAAAACTAATGTGTTCTTCCAACTCTCAATTAATATCTGAATGGGTGAATTCATATTTTCAAGGAATTTTCTCAAAATATGGATCTGTTTAGCTCTTCTAAATTTATCTTTGTGCTTAACTGATTGTTTAAGGTTATTTATTGATATTTGCATCATATATTGACTATTTTTTAGATAATATTTTAAAAATTTAGTGATGTTTTCAAAATATTTCCCAAATTCTGTTTTATGGTCTGAATTCTAAGAGATAAATTTATTAATTAGATTTTTCTAACAATGTTCCAATGCAATGGTTGGTATTTTATAAAACATGTCATATTTTTGTATGTATTTCCTTGAAGAGGTCACGTAGTATTATCATGTTAGAAGATAATGGTTTTTTTATATTGATGAATTCATCTCAGTTAGAGGATATAGTAATTGTATGTTATTATTGAATAAAGAGGTTATTAAAAAAAATGTGGTTTGAGATGAGGGTTTTTAAGAGTATTGTCTATTTTATTTAATGTTATATAAATTTTTTTGATTTCTCACAAACATTTATTAGTCATGAGAAACCATTGGTATTTATTTAATATATATATATATATAAGTAATGAATTAATTTATGATTCTATAATGGGTAGTAGAATAAAGTAATATAATGCTCTATATATGGGATTTCACCAATTTGTCATAACATGTAGGGTAAAACCAAGTGTTAGAGAAATTAAATTGAAACACAAAACGATTAGATGAATTCTATTTTTTTAATATAATATCTCAAAAAATACTTATTATTACCACTATGATCAAACTATTATTATCAAATGTTTATTTTATGATGGTTCCTTATCAATATTTTTAATTTTATTCAATTAGTATTTATTATCTTTAATGCTACAATTATTAATTAGTTTTTACTTAGTATTATTTCCATATGAACGCAAATGAACACATTTTTCTAATATTCCTATTACTAAGAAATTTGTAATGGTTTTTTACAAATATTTACAAAATTCCAAATGAAATGTTTTCATGAATATATTTCAATTATGTTTATGTAAAAAAATATAACATATATACCTTAGGATGAATAAAAATAAGTGGTACACTAATATTATATATTTAAAAATTATAATATTGATTTTTTTACTTTATTTAAAAATATATAATATAGATTTAATTTTAATATTCATTGTAGGTGAATAGGGACGATACCTATTGGGAATCAGTTTCCCATGGCTATTATATTATATGTTTAGTATAGGATATACTTGGGAGTAGAAGATGGTCTTGGATTTTTGGTTTGGGGGTATTCGTGGTGGCAGTTGAAGTTGTTTTCTATAAACAGGGTGGAAAATATTTAGGGGTGGAGATGGTCTTTTCATTATTTTGGGTATGAGCACATCTTGTGTATCATGTCTCTTCAATATTTTTACTCTAGATTATTTTCTATATTCAATGGGTTCTTGTAATTTTAGTTCAACCTATTTATATTGGGATGATTAGATGTTTCTAATGTCCACTTATTTCTTGTGGAGTTTTTTTTAAATGTTTATGTCATGTTTTGTTTCAAATTTAGTAGAAGAACTCTTATTCTCATTATTTTTGTTCCCCAAAATATGGAATGTTCATGCTATACTTCTGGGTGGAAGGGATATTCCAAATATTTTATTTATTGTTTATAATCATTTCCAATGATAAACAATTTTATACCCAGAATCTAGTTCCCAGTTGGGGTAATGGGTAACATGTATTGGACAATGTTATGGTCTGACCGAGGTGATGTGTTGTGTTGAACTAGGTTAGTTTGTGAAAAAATGGTATTAGATACTCTATTTTATTGGGTGATATATGTTATATATAACATAGGATCACTAAATATTTATATATAGGTATGATTAATTGTTATCCAACACTATACATATTAAACCTCAATATATCAGGGATGATCAGGATGTGTGTGTCTCAAATTCATGATATTTTGGGCAAATTTTGAGGTGTTTAGTCTTTATTTGAGTATTTATGTTTTATATTACATATTTATAAGATATTTTGAAAAAATACATGATTTATAGTGGAAATGTGAGGAAATACAAGTTTTCATGGTTACTTTTCATGATATGTCAACCCATGCATAGAATGTGCATCCCAATCTAGATAGCTTCCAGTAAACATCAAATGGTTAGAGCACAATTTTTCAAAACATGTGTCTATACTATTTACAATTAACAATTTTAATTTTTTTAAATTTTAAATATTTGACATCCTAAATTGTTCTTATTTTATATTATTCTTGATTGAGGATGAATTCATATTTTTTATGAGATTTTTTATTTTATTTAAATTTATTATTTTTTTCAAAACATGATAAAATCTTTGGCTACATATTTTAAAAGGATTGACTATTATAATTATCAAGAGGTACTTTATAATGGTTTTATTTCAAAAGTGAGTATTGTTTTTCAAATTTTTTATTTGATGTGAAATTTATGTGGTGAAAAATATTGATATAAAAAATGTATTTCTTATATGTTATAATGTATGTTAAAGAGGTTATGAAGTTTATATTATAAAAAATTTTGTTTTAATATGTTTTCAATATTAACAGTTGTTAGATATTATTTTGGTGTAAGTGGATTTATATTAATATTTTTATATTTATTCATGTAACACCTAAATATTTTAATATATGTTTAACTTTAAAAAATTTATTGGGTTTTATAGTTTATCCATATGAAGCACCATAATACAAATGAAACTATGATATATTTAGATACCATATAAATATTTATGTATGGCCATTAAAACCTATATTCTGAATTAGTATGAATAAATATGAGTAAATGATTTAATAAATATGTTTATAAATAAAATTAATCAACTATTTAATATTAAATAAATTTAATTAGTTTACAATAAATGACTAATAAACCCATTTATTATTTCGAAAATTATTTTTCAAAAAAATACTTTTTATGTTACATGCATTTCAATTTAAAGAAATGTGTTTTTAATGATGATAAATTATTTTTTCTACAAATAATTGATTGAAAAAAATTTATTTGGTAAATGACATGAAATAAAAATAATTAAAACTAATATTTAAAATTTTATGTTTCCTATGAAAATAGTTTTTCATTATATTTTATAATTTTATTAAATAAATTGAATTACTAAATTGTATAATTATATTTTTAAAATAATTAAATTATTTTTTTATTTATAATAACAATATTATCCTAAGATTATTTGTTGTTATTTTTTTTGGAATAATTTTATAAGTGAATAGTGAAAAAATACAGATTCTGGTAAAAATATTTACTATTATAACATTTTCATAATTGAAGAATGACTTAATTCTTTTAAAAAATATTTTGTAGAAAAATTATATATAATTATAATTCCAACTAATAATTTACAATTACTATTTTTTTTGAGACACTTATATATCAGTTTGGAAACATAAGTAATATTTTATTCTAAAAATTATTTTTTTTCTTAAATTAAAAATTACTTTTCATCACTTATAGAAACTAAATATATCAAAATTTATTTAAAATTTTACATCAACATGATCATATTACATAATAATATCAATTTATTTTTTGGGTATAAAAATATGATTATTAAGATTAATGTTAATGACAATGATAGTGGTAAAAATATTTTTTCAAATAATTATTTTATTAATCTTTTGAAAATTTAATCTAATAAATTATATTAATATATTTTAAATTATCACTATAATATTATTTTTAAATAAATATTTAATTATGTTAAGATATGTTAATTGGTAACCAATTCTAAAAAATATTTAAAACATTTAATTGTTAAAACATCATTTTCTATAAAAAAAATAGTTTTACTATATATATAATGTTTTAATTTAAAATTTAATTTTATATTATTTATAAATTGAATTATATTCAATTTAGGATCATCACATAAACATTTTTTAATATGGGTTATTTTATATTTTTATAAAAACAAAAATTATATAGTTAAATACTAGTTACTATAGTTAAAAAAATATAAAAGTAAAAATATAAGAATAAATAAATTTTAACATATTTTAAAAATGTGAATAAATAAATGGTTTTTTTATTTATTGAGCCAATCACTCACAAAAATACATTATTTTTATCTTTTTTATCCATGGGAACTTGAACAGTGTAATGATATAATTGAAAATTATAGTGTATTCTCAAAATATTCCCTTTTATTCACTTATAAAAGGGAACCACATACACAACATCATAGACACCTATCGATTATAATTTCTTACTTAAACGTAGAAATGTTTATCCATATATGATCTTATCTCGTATTAATAATCCATTGGTCACCAAATACTAGCTTTTGTACTTCATTTTCAATGATACTTTCAAGAGAAACTCCAAAGTACCCAAGGGATTATTACATACTTTTTATTATTTCTTCTTAATATTTATATTCTAACATAATCCTTAAACTAGTAACATTTAAAAAAATCATTTTTATAGTAAAGTGTTTTTTATAAATTTAATCTCCCTTATTTGTTTATTTCAACCAATTAGAAAAAAAATTTGTTAATTGTGTTGTGTGAGGGCCACAGGCTCCATGAAGTAACATTTATCCATTTTCATCTTGATATTTCCTTAATTATCCAAAACACAAAAAATATAAATCAAAAACAAAAAAATATAAATAAAATCAAAATCATTCTATTTTAATGATATTATACACTTTTTATAAAATATTCCACCATCGATATATAGTGTTATTTTGTATGTTAAATGCATACACATAACGAAACTCGAATGAGGTAAGGGTATTTTGTCTCAAATTTCTATATTTGAGACATTTTTGGTACTATTTACCTAATTTTATATATGTAGTGTATAAAATACCAATTTAATATATTATATCATGAATTTTTTCGGTTATGTTATTTTAAGATCAATTATAGGTCCTCTTTTTCAAAGCATTTTGATTAAAATTTTACTCAAGCCATAGGGGTTTGATTTCTCAATCATTAATTCCTTGATAAATATTTATGTTATGCATCATGTTTTACATTTAATGATGTATTCACTGAAAATTGATTAATCTGGATCACAATTGTTTTTATTTAAGGGAAAAGTTATCCAAATCAGTAACTTTTCATCAAATGGATTTTTGACTCTATCGTTACACTAATTTTATGTTTTTCCAGAAACTCAATTTTTATTCATTGAGTTATGATTATTTTTTTAATAATTATTTCCTAAATGTTGGGTACATTATACCCACTGATTTAATTAAGTTATATTTTATTTATTAACATTTTTTTCAAAAAAATCCATTTTTAAATATTTCTTATTTCAAGGAGTATGTTTCCCATGTGGGATATTGATTATAAAAGTCTCTTTTCCTTGAGTTATATTGTTTCATTATGAACTTATTTCTTTCAGGATTTAATTATTCCACCATAATATTCAATTATACGTTAATTTCATTACCTCTATGTGGAATGAATGTATTTTCTTTATAAATTAATGTTTTTTTATTCTTCATAAAATGAGAGTTTTGAACAAATATATTTTGAAAATAATAAAAAGTGTTTTCCTTTCACTTTCATACATTTTCTCTTCATATAATTATTCTTAATGATAAAATTTATCACATATAAAGGCTACATCGCTATAAACTATTTATATAAGTAATATTTTTAGAATCATTCACGTCACCTTTTCAAAAGTTTCCGTTAAATAAAATACATACATTTTTATTTTACGTTAATGTTAAATATGTTTTCTAAAACCTCTTTTATGTTTTCATATCCATTTATATTATAATATTCCAAAGGATTTACCAAAATGTAATTTATGTTAAATTATTTATCCTATAATAAATATATATATTTATATTTTTTCGGATTGAACTCATCATATCAAACAATTTTATTCTTGATCCCTTATTGTGTGATATAATTCAAAGAATTAATTTTCAAGGATGTTTTTCATCAATATCACAATACATAAAAGTTTAATTTGTTATGAAGGGGATATATTATTTTTTAACCATCCACTATATTTATCTATAAGTCTTATTTAAAATTAATTTTTTAAAAAATAAATGATTCCTCACCGCCTTTGTCTTTGAAAATCATGTTCTTTTACAAAAATACTTTTTCTTCCAATTCAGTTCCTTGGTGAAAACTCTATATTTCCTTCCTTTGATTGAAGGGTGTTCACCTATAAACCATAAATCTAATGATTGGGTGTGTTACTGAATTAACTATATACCAATTGTTTTTAATGTTTTATCTTAATGTATTCTTTCATAAAAAGCTATACTATTTATTGATTAGGGGACTATTGAAAGTTTGTATATTTGTATTTATGATATGGATATTTATTTATTACATAGGCATGTAAAATATTTATTGTTTAACCTTCCAAATTTTTTATTTGGATTTTTTATGATCATGTTATATTTTTATTGACATGGGAAAACTTATTGGAGTTCTAAATGTTATTATTACAGTATCAATGATTATTGGCCAAGTTGATTATGTTTTATTTACTCATTATCTCATATGATGAATGTATTGGACATAAACAAGTGAATAGTGAGGTGTAAAAATATATACACTCTCAATGAATTGGTAGGTATCATGAGAAAACAAGTTTTAGTATTTTTTATGCCTTCCCTGAACAAGATATTTCCTTAATGTTGAGATCATGATGTAAAAGATCATGATTTTCTGTCCTGTGGTATGAAATTTGTTTCCAAGCATTATGTAATTCCTATATAAGGAACTAGTTTTTGTTATCCCTGTGATCTATTTGTTTTAATTTTTACCAATGAATATTTTAGGCTCTCCTTTTCTGTTAATTATGGAATAATTATAATAATTCATTCCTGGTATAATATTTGTGTCATGTTTATGCCCTGATTTATTTAATTGTATGTTTTCCCTAACTGGTCATTCAATCTCACCTATTTTTATGTTTCAATTTCCTGAGTTAATGAAGAATATTTTTACACATGATATCTCTAACATAATATAATATGTGGATAATTTTTTGTAGATTTTATAGATTCATTATGAATTTATAAATGTCATATATAATTGAAGAAAATGTTTGTTTTCACAAATAAGATGGTATTTTTTGAATATGTAATTTACTAATTCTCTGATTCTATAAACCTAAAATTTATTGGTAATTTATATAATGAAATAATTTTTAATTTCATGTAACTAAAATATAGTTACATACTAGAATATATTGTTTTTTTTAAACCAATATGTAAAGTTTGTGTTTATTGAATTGGGCTCCGAAGTGTGGGTTTGGAGATTCACAATTAGTATTAGAGTGGGTTATAGAAAAATTGTTATATTAGGATGTTTGTTGATTGTAAATTAAAGGTTTTTAATTTAAGTTTGATCATAATTTCTAAGGTATGGATAACCCTTTGGGATAATATATGTTTTAATTATAAGTTACTAATTAAAATTTCATTTGGGTTTAGGATGGGAGAACTTCTGTTAAAATACAAATAATAAGTCTATGTATTGTGTGAAATATTTATGTTTGGTAATGTCTTGAGTTTGTTATTTTTTTAGCAATTACATCATTATATAGATACTAGAATGTGTATTAGACTGTGGAACAGATGCATCTTGTGATAATAACACCTAAATGGGTTGGTTGAGTATTATTTCGATCATCACTATAATATAAATTGAGTGAGACTAATACTGCACACTTTTCTATGAACTCCTTAGGGGTATTATTTTTTTATTATATTTACTTTATGAACCACTATGAATTATTGATTTCCAACTTACATTAAGGGATTAGGTTATGAAGTATGAGATAACCTAACATAAATCAATGAAGATTAATCTAAATAAGAATGAAATAAATGCGAGAAGACATATAATGATTGACTTCACATATTCATATGAAATTTTAATCTAATTTTATTGATAACCATTTTGGGGTTTAGTATTTTGTTAAATAAGGATCACATAAATAAAGATGATAAATGTATGTTAATAGAAACCACTATGTCTTTTAACCAAATAAGTGAGAATACATAAAGGGTTGAGAATTATTGTATATTCTTATTATGATTGAAAGGGTGATTTTTCTAGAAATACCTAAGGAAGTCAGGTTAAAATCAAAAAAGAAATTAATTTATGATAATTATAACTCTTTTCATTAGTAAGTGATATTTATTTATTATATTCTGGTATATTCTAAAAGCTATGTGAATTATGAGAAACATCTTAGGATTTTTCTTCGGTAGTTTTTTTTGAAGGTATGGAAACTTATATTTAATGGTATATATAAACATAAAAATATATTTTATGAAAATGTAATTTATTTGGATATGTAGTGGAGGACTCATTATTGAGGTATGAAAAAATTGTATATTTAAAACATTATTTGTTTTTATGTAATAAACGATTGATTGAATTTTAGAAATGTGATTTAGATGGTATTGATATCCTTGAATGTGATTATTGATTTAATGAAAAATTAATCCATGATATGTTTTGTGTGTTTTATCGAATTTTGGTGGTTACGATATGAATTCATTAGTGTGTGATTCTATGAAAATGTGGTTGAAGGTATGAGTAAATTTTTTAAGGAATGTATGATTTTTCTATCGTTTAATGTCATAGAGATTCAATAGTTTTTGGAAAGATGTATAATTTAAAATATATGATAAGGGTATATAAATTATTTAGAATATAATTATATTAAGGGTTAATATTATTTATTGAAACATAAATAACTTCATATAACCAAAGAGAGTAAGGAAGATATCATATTAGAGGTTATATTCTGAAAGATGAGTACGTTAATATTAACCTCACCTATGTTCATCAATGTGTAATAATTAAAATTTCAAGGATGAAATTTATTTAAGGGGCTATAATGTAGCACCCCAGCATTTTAATATACGGTTACCTTTAAATAATTAAATATTTTTAGTAGCTTGCTCAACACACAACACCGAACATAAAAGAAACTGCAATATATTTAGATAAAATATAAATATTTAAGTATTACCACTAAAACCTAGTCATTGAATTGATAGTTAAATATTTTAGTAATCTATTTATAATATATATATATATAATAAAGGATACTTTTAATATGAATGAAATTCAATTATATTAAAAAAATAACTAATAAAAAAATTACTTTTTAGAAACATATTTCTCTAAAAATTACCATTTACATAATATTCATTTCCATTTAACGAAATAAATGATTAATTATGATAATTTTTTTTTGATATTAATAATTTTTTAACACCAATTTAGCTGGTAAATGATATAAAATATGAATCATAATAGTTAATATTTGAAAATTTCATTTTCCATTAAAAGTAATTTTTCATTATATTTTATGAATTTATACAAAGAGAAAATTTATAAATTTTAGAATTTGAATTTGGGAAAAATGATTTTGAATCAAAATATTGTCCTAAGAAGGATTTTTAAAAGTTTTCTGAAGTAATTGGTTTTTATGTGAATAGTAACAAAATAAAGATTTTTTAAAAACCCGTCCCTTTTATGAATTTATCATAATATAAGAATGAAAAAAAAATTAAAACCTTTTATATAATATAAATATATTTATTTGTAATTAAGATAAATATTTTAAAAAAATTGTTTTCATAAAACCCTTGTATATAATTCTGTAAAAAAATAATATTTTATTAAAAAACAATATTTATTCTCTTAAATAAAAAATATATTTCCATTATTTTAATAACTTATATTTATAAAATTTTATTTCAAGTTATGTAGTAATTTTAATATCAGTTTTTTGATAAATAAATTTTTACTAAGATTAATATTGATGACCATGATAGTGGTAAAATTGTTAATTTTAAAGAGTTATTTTTTTAATATTGTGTAATTATTAAAAAAATTAAATTAATATTTTTTAAGTTATTAATATAATATTACTTTAAAAAATATATTTATTTTAATACACATTTATCTACAACTAGTTCTAAATAATATTAATAAAACATAATGTTTAGAAGACCATTTTTCTAAAAAAAATTCATATATGTAAAAGTGTAAATTTAAAATATAATTTTCTCATATTTATAAATTCAATTATATTAAATATAGATTAAATTTAAGTTCAATACAAAAAATTTGTTAATTTTGGATATTTTATTTTTTTATTAAAACATAAATTACATAGTTAAAAACTAGTTACCAAGGTAAAAATAAAAAATGTAAATGTAAAAATATAATAAAATGAATTCCAACATATTTAAAACAATGGTAGAAATAATTTTTGGATTATTTATCGACCCAATATCACCCAATATCTATTATTGTTCTCTTTTTTGATCCATTATCCCTTGAATAGTGTGACGATATCATTGAAATTTAAATGGTATTATCAAAAGTTCCATTTTCTTCACATATAAAAGTGACATGCTTCCACCACGTCATACAAATATAAAATTTCAAATTAATAATAAAAAACATTCATTTCATTTCTCACAGAATCCAATATCATATTCAAAATTCCCTAGTCACTATAAGTTAGTACAATCACTTCTTTTCCAAGGAGACTTTCAAGAGGAACAACAGGGTAACAGTGTGAGTATTATTTACTAAATATTTATTCTTTATCATTCTCTTCCAAACCTATGAGTACAATATTAATATTATAAAATAAATATAATTATAATAAAAAATTATATTATATTAATTTAACAAACATTATTTATTCATTTCCATCAACTTATATAAACAAAATAATGTTAACTATGCGTTTTGCGAACTACCGGCACCATGAAGTAACATTTTTTATTTTCCATCATGATTTTTATTTATTTTTTAAAAACCACTTAAAATATGATTAAAAACATGGAAAATAAAAATAAAATAAAAATTATTCTATTATAATGATATTATATAATTCCTCAACCATACTCAGCCATTAATATATAGAGAGTTCATGTTCGGTCCAGTATGAGCACATACTTGAATAATGTAATAAAACACTATCATGGATGAATATCATAACTAAGATACTAATATTATTATATATTTATAATAAATATAATTTTTTTTATTTTTTTTAATATTTATATTATGTATTTAACTTGATATTAAAATATCATCTTTGATCAGTAAAATTACCAATATAATGTGACACCAGTTCAATTTTTACACTAACATAAGAAAAATAATAATAATTAAATATAATATGATTATAAGTAGTCCATATTAAAATAAATATATAACATTAAGGTTCTTAATAAGGTTTCAAATAATATTACTCTTGTTATTCATGATGTTTAGTGCATCTGTAGAATGAATTAGGAATTAGGTAAATGTTTTCATCTCAAATTCAAATATTTGAGACATGTTAGGTATTATGAACCCAATTTAATTTCTGTTGTTTATGTAAATATAATTTGAGATATATTATCATGAATTATCATTTAATAATTTTATTTATATTTAATTACATGATATATTTGTCGAGGGGTTTTAATAGGAATGTTACACAAACAACAAGTATTCTTTGTCTCATACTTTAATTATTAGGGACATGTCTATGTTATTCACTGTGGTTTCCTTTTAATTAAATATAAACTAAACCTGGATTTATCTTTATAATATTTTTTAATTCCTGGTAAATAATAATACTGATCAGTTCCTTTTCATTAAATGTATTTTGACAAATATTTTTCACTAGTTGAATGGATTTTTGTAACTTGATTATCATTCATTGAGTTATGATCCTTTCTCTTATACATATTTCATATAAGTCGGGTAAATTATAAAATTTTACTATATTATTTTTAACTTTATTTTTTACATTTAAAAAATAGAAATCTCTTTTTTGAAATATTTCCTACTTCAAGAGTACATTTCCCCAAAGCGATATTGATAACTCAAGTCACCTTTCCTTGATTATATTTTT
Organism: Viscum album; assembly: GCA_963277665.1. Classification (NCBI taxonomy): domain Eukaryota; kingdom Viridiplantae; phylum Streptophyta; class Magnoliopsida; order Santalales; family Viscaceae; genus Viscum; species Viscum album. The sequence goes on along the minus strand of OY728135.1, from coordinate 1,388,921,519 downwards.
TCATTATGAAATTATTTATTTAATGATAGGTTAATTCCACTAAATTTTTTTATTATATAGTAATTTATCTATCACTATATAGAAAGATGATATTTTTATATAAGTTAATATTTTCAACTTTTCTTCCAATGTGAGTTTTGAATATGGTTTTCTGGGAAATATTAAAAAGGGTTTTTCTTTCACATTCATATGTTTTGTCTTCCGGTCCTCCTTTATTCAAGATAAGGTTTATGAATTTTCAAGGCGCTATTATTTGATTTTATTTATGAAATTTAATGTTTTCAAAATCAACCATTTCACCTTTTCAAAATTTAAATTTGACAGTGACATATGAATTTTTATTGTAAGTCAATATTAAAAATGTTAAATAATTTCTCTTTTACATTTTCAATATTATTTACTTTATCATTTTTAAAAGGATAAACCATAATTAGTTTTCTGTTACATTACTTAGCCTATAATTAATATATATTTATAATTTTAGAGATTGGACTCTGGTATGAGACAATTCTATTCTTAACCCCCTCTTGTTTCATATCATTCGAATGGTAGGGGATACTTCTTGGAATCCAAGAGACCCAGATTCAAAACTGGGTGGAGGCGAATTTCTAGTATTGTAGCAGCACTGTAGAAGTATTGTAGAAGGTATTGTAGCATCCAAAACTATTCATCTGATTTGGGCCTTCGGGCCACCGTGTAACACCCCAAGCTTTCACGATACGCCTCTCTTTCAATAATGCAATAGCTTGCATTGTACGCAAGTCCGAGTTCTAACACACCATGACTAATCAAAATAGCTGTTATGAATATTAATACCCAGTTTTTAAAATTATAAAAATTTGATATTTCACAATGGACTTCATTTTTGTATTCGTAATATCGAAATTATTCTAAGTTGAATTTTTTGTAATTTTCTGAGAACTTCCATTTTTTTATGAATAGTGAAAAATACTTAAAAACAAATTTTTTAATCAAAATAATTTATAGTGATAAATTATAATATTGAGTGGTTTTAAAGTATAATTAGAATATATTTTTACCATTTTAACCGAAGGTGGTAATTAGAATTAATTTAACATTGAAATTGGACATAAACAATTGTCAATCTTTTGATACATATTGTTTCTTAAAAACTCGCTATTTGTTGTGACAGTGGGAATTAATTATAAAATTAATTAATGCAACTTATATGTTTGTAATTTTTCAAAATAGACATCATTTTTTAATTCGGAATATCAATTATAGCTTAGGTTGAAATTTTGGCATTGTTCTGAAAAACATCAATTTTTGATGAATAGTGAAACCACTAAGTGGTAGTTAAATAACTGATTTTTCGTTTAAATGGAATATTACCACTTCTGTGATTTGATTTTCAAAAATCCAACATACGTGGTTGTCATTAAGAAGTAAAATGTGGTTCAATGGGATTAAAATAATTTTTTGGTGAATAGTAACTTTTAATTTTAATTAATCACGATTAAAGGTAATTAGTGAAATTTAAGGTAAAAATGATATTATAAAAATATGAAATGACATTTACACTTGTCCTACCCCTATTGGATTAGTCATGTCTGACCAAGAAAATCCATGGGTCAACTTGGTGACCCCATGGAGCCACTTTGGTAGGAAAATGACATAGATAACTTTTTATTTAATGTTAAAATAAAAATGTCACAAACAAGAGGTGTTTTACTAAAACAATTTTTATGTGGGGTTATACAAGTAATATTTTTGACTATAAATATTAATTATGAAGCTAAAAAGATTTTATACATCATGATATTTTTTTTATAAATTTTAGACATTAAATAAATTAAATTATTTATGACATCATGATGATGCAGTGATTACCTCATTAATTAACGATTTAAATAAAATGAAAAGATAATGTAAAATCTAAGACTTAAACTTGTCAAAAACCTATTGTATGAGTATATTTAGAACCCTTATCACCTTATCCTCGAAATATATAAGTTTGGGACCTTTATAATCCAAAAAAGCAGTTCATAATAATGTAACATTTCAATCTTTCCAAGAGTGCCCCTTCTCTCCTCTTATAAAAGGCCCCCACCAATACCACCTTACTCACACCATCAAAGCCTTTTGGCTCGGCCAAACTCTTCCCAAATACTCTCTAAACTTACCTACCTTACTCTTAGAATCCTCACCTTGGGTAGAAGTCTTCCCAAAGAAGCCTTTGGCCCAAATCTAAAAGAGTTACCCGATTTTAAGGTAATGTCTTCTCTTATTTTATTTTGTTTTATTTTGCTTATCCAACCCCCTAAACTCTTTTTATTCATTTATTTTGTAACAACACCAGTATCCTAAATATAAAAGGATGTTTTTATAAGAATTATTCTAGCTACACTTACACACACCTACATCTAATGGTTAATGAACATACTGTTTATGTGGATGGCGAATTTCTGCCTCACGAAACGATGATTGTTCAACACTCATATAACACCTTCAAAGGTGGCCATTAAGATGCCAAACTATTTATATATGATATATAACATGTTTATGTTTTACTTAAGGTTCTCTATTTTTCATTTATGGCATACCTTTATTGTTTCCATTATGGGTAAACGTGATATTTTCATTTTAGGAAGTGCGGACTACCGCCCCCTCAAAGTGATTTGAATCGTTAATGCCATATGTGGGATGTATAAAGGATGGAGTAAATGGTATTATACATTATATTATATTGTAATTATATTATACCTTTATATAATTCTAACTTCATTCCATTAAATATGAAATAGAAATGAAAGTAGCGTTCATGCGTACGTACGGCTTACCGTCTCCATTAATGGTGCATTTCATTTCTTACCACTAAATGTTATGTAATATTATAAATGAATGTATATACTGGATATATATGATGTATATGATATATAAATCATGAATATAATTATGGATATAATGGATATATTAACACATGAACAAAGTGTAATTATAAGAAGTTTATTTTTGACTCAAGTACCTAAGATCGTCAAAACGACCGTTATTAACATAAATAATTACATAATGTTCATAACATGGTAATAAGTGATATAAAATGAATAATAAACTTGAAAAAGGTTATTAAGAAATTATAAATTAACTCTAGTTTATTATTCATGAGATCAAAGAACGGTCGAGTGAATTCGGACACGAGGTAAGGGAACTTCTTAACCCAATTTCCATTCTTTGGGTTAATATCCTACTTTCAAATTATTTCATGATATTATTATGTACTATCTTGTATTTGTACTTTCTTTATGTGTACTTACAGTGAATACACATAATAGATCTATTTTATTTAAAAATATATATCTTTGTGAGGGACTTCATCTCAATCTCCTTTCATTGAGGCATATTTGGTTTTATACACAATTTTCCTTTATACCGTGTATAAACCCCTTTGACTTTTACGTTTATTCAAAAGGAATATTTTTATACGAATTTTTTTACTAAATGACAAAAAGGAATGTTTTTCTTGTCGTACATATGCGGCGACAACGACTTCTCCGCCGCTATGGCCATTATTTGGGTTTCGGCTTCCTCTACAAGCCATAATTTTGTTTAAATGAAAAATAAATACCATGTTTTAATTTTCTTTTATTTTGGTAATGAAAATGGTTTTGATAATGTTTTTTTTATATCAATGTGTTGTATTGATATCTTGTGATTGAAATGTGGAAATGTTATCTTGCCTTTATGCATGTTTTATGTGATACGATTATGTTATGGTTTATGATATGTTTAAACCTATTCATATGAGGAATGCATTGGACTTAATAAGTGACAGGTGGAGCCCAATATAGATCCTCGATGAATCGGTAGGTCTTATGAGACAAACTAGTGTCTTGGCACGAGGCCTTGAGAAAATCTTATTTGTGGTCTTGGCACAAGGCCTTGGCTACGTGGTTATGATAGTCTGGCATTATGCATTCCATCATTATGAAAGTGGTTATTGATATTGCATGTGATTATTCGACTAGTAGAATATCCATGTGAGTAAGTAAATGGCATTATTTAATTTTATTTTTTCCATATTATGCTGAAGTTCATGTTTAAAAAGGATTTTGTTTTAGTTATACATTGCCTTAAATTTTAATGTTTATTTATGAAAGCTTCAGCAATATTATTATCCTTACTGAGCATCTGAGCTCACCCCTTTCAATGTTTTAATATTTTCTTGGATGTGAAGATGTATTTTATGAATGACCTGCAGGGATAGTCAGAAGAGGATATGAGTGTGGACTATGGAGACTTTGTTATTGCAGTTTTTCACTTTATGATGTAATGTAACTTTTATGAATGTATCCAGTGTTTCCAAGGCTACTAAACTAATCGGTCTTTGGAGACTTGATCTTTTGTGATCATGCCAATGTTATGCAATAACGCACCGACTCTGGGTAGCTGGGTTCGGGGCGTTAGAGTTGGTATTAGAGGCAGTTTAGTACTATCCATGGAAGATAGATTTAGATAAACTCTGATGAGAGCACATAGCCCAAAGATATACTTTGAGGATTAGTATAGAAGAACTTCCTAGAATTTTGGTATTATAGAGATTTTGTGAGTTTTCCAAGAAATACATCCCTCTCTGGATACGAACAGGTAGAGGTGGCTCTGGAACAGATGTACCTAGGGGAAAACCCGAAAACACCGCTTTGAGCTAGACTCTAACGAGAACTGGTGCATGACAACGGGCCTTGCTGCACTCTTGGTTACGACACTCCCGGGGGATATGCTTAGGATAATTCTCAATTTTTTTACAAACCACTATGAAGGGTTATGAGTATATACTTCCTCAAAGAAAACTTTTTTTATGATTATGGATTATATCCATAAATAGTTCAATTAGTGTTAAGTGTTTAAAAATTATGAAATTATGTATTTTGATTCATAAACTAATTTAGTTTATGCCATTGTTTAGAAATGGCGTCTAGTGGAAGGAATGGAAACCGTATTAATGAACACACTCCGTGTAGGGATTTCCCTCCTCCTCAAGATAATTATTGTGGATCTGGAGATCCAACTGGTGTTGATCAACTTATTACCATACTGGGACAACTCAATCAGGTTATGAATAATAACCTTACTCGTATGGAGCACCCTGATCCGCAACGTGGAGGATCAATTTTAGATTGTTTCATGAGGCAACAACCGGCAAAATTTAATGGGGGTATAAATCCATTAGTAGCAGAGAAATGGATAAACTCCTTAGAGAAAATATTCCATGCCTTGGGGAGTAGAGAAAGGGAGAAGGTTGTCATGGCAGTTTATCGCCTTACTAGAGATGTCGATCAATGGTTGTCGCTGATTCAAAACACAAATGAAGATGAAGAAGTATCATGTATGGAATGGAGAGAGTTCAAAGATCTTTTCTTAGAAAAATACACCCCTTATGACCATCGAGCAGATATGGAAAGTAAATTTCTGAGTCTGAGACAAAAGGACGATGAGAATGTCGCAAAGTATGAGGCCAACTTTACAAGGTTAGCGAGGTATGCTGCAGATTATATATGTAACCCAAAAAGTAAGATTGATCGTTTCTTTGATGGGTTAAAACCATTTCTCCGTCGAGCTTTAGTATCACAATCCTTCTCATCGTATGAAGATATTGTCTTGTGTGCTATCAAGACAGAAAATAAATTCTCTAAGTCTTATGACAACAAAGTAAAGCAAGAGAAGAAAAGAATAGTGGAACATGAGACGGATAAAGGGAAAAAGGGAAAGAAGGATTTTCCATTATGTGATAATTGTGGGAAGAATCACCCCAGTACCTGCCTCAAAGGAATGGGAGTTTGTTATAAATGTGGAGAAAAAGGTCACCAGGCTCGTGATTGCAAGGGAAAGAAAGAGTCTATTAATGTTGAATTCTACAACTGTAGGGAAATGGGGCATTATGCAAATGAATTTCCTAAGCGTCAGGGAAACTTACCTAAAAAAAGGCCAAGGGATCAAGGACAATATTATGCTGTTACTATAGTTAAACCAGAATAATTAATGTATTGGTGCTTTTGGACTCATGGATTATATTCTGGTTATTAGAATAATGTGATATATATATATATGGATTGTACTGTTGTACTTGTTGATTTCATTAAGGTTTTAATATAATGAAGGTAATCATATTTTTGTATGTGACAATAAGAGAAACTTTACCTTGTTTGAGAATCTGATGATACAATTGATTTTGGAATTTAGAGACCTTTTAGAGAAAGTCTGGACAGAGATATTTTGGATAACTATAAAGGTGGGAATGGATTAAGTTGAACTTTGGATAGTATTATTTAAGGTTAAAACATTTATGAAGATTATTTTTGAAATATTATAATACTATTGTTTTAGGAAAAGGACAACCTGCAGGGTGGGGCATAACCCGTTGCGTCGGACAAAGCTGTAGGAATCGAACCCACAACCATAGTGCGACATGCCTTTATTACCTACCACCAGCCTTCAGGAAGTCCCTGGTTATTACAAAATAGTTTTACTAATCTAAATGGTATGTGTTAATATTTTTAACCTTATAAAATTAGGATAAATAGAATATTTTTGAGTTCTATTATCTTTTAGAGTGAAAGATGGGTTTGTGGTAAAAATTTATTAAAGAATGAAAGTCTACATAACAAGTATGTATATTCCCTTAAATTCTTAGTAAATCTCCTAAATAAATTTCTCAACTTTATAAAAGGTAACATAAAACAAAAACGTTGCCGGTTAACTTTTCCAACTGGGGATTCAATGACTGTTTAACCAATCACAAGATTGTGATTTTCTTATGGTTAACTTTCTCCTAATCTAGTGTTCTACAACTCTCCATCAGACCTTGATGGTTTTTTTCTTCCATATCCATATTTTCATAGAATCCTAGTATGGGCTATCTTGGGTGACCTTTGTACTTATCTTTCTTTCTTTTAATGTTATATTTTTATAAATCTTATTTCCGATGTGGGTTTTCCACAAAGATATTTTCTATTTTCAACCTTTTACTTTAAAAGAAAATTTTCAAATTGTGAGAATGCAATTTATTGAAGGAGGGGATAATTTAACACCCTAAGCTTTTACGATACGCCTCTCTTTCAATAATGCAATAACTTGCATTGTACGCAAGTCCGAGTTCTAACACACCACGACTAATCAAAATAGATGTTATGAATAGTAATACCCAATTTTTAAAATTATAGAAATTTTATATTTCAAAATGGACTTCATTTTTGTATTCGTAATATCGAAATTATCCTAAGTTGAATTTTTTGTAATTTTCTAAGAACTTCCATTTTTTATAAATAGTGAAAAATACTGAAAAACAAATTTTTTAATAAAAATAATTTATAGTGATGAATTATACTATTTAGTGGTTTTAAAGTATAATTAGAATATATTTTTACCATTTTATCCAAAGGTGTTCATTAGAATTAATTTAACATTGAAATTGGACATAAACAATTGTCGATCTTTTGATATATATTGTTTCTTAAAAACATGATATTTGTTGTGACAGCGAGAATTAATTATAAAATTAATTAATTCAACATATATGTTTGGAATTTTTCAAAATAGACATCATTTTTGAATTCAGAATATCAATTATAGCTTAGGGTGAAATTTTGGCATTGTTCTGAAAAACTTCAATTTTTGATGAATAGTGAAACCACTAAGTGGTAATTAAATAACTGATTTTTCGTTTAAATGGAATATTACCACTTATGTGATTTTATTTTCAAAAATATGACATAAGTGGTTGTCATTAGGAAGTAAAATGTGGTTCAATGGGATTAAAATAATTTTTTTGGTGAATAGTAACTTTTAAGTTTAATTAATCGCGATTAAAGGTAATTAGTGAAATTTAAGGTAAAAATGATATTATAAAAATATGAAATGACCTTTACACTTGTCCTAACCCTATTGTATGAGTCATGGAAGACCAATACAATCCATGGGTCAACATGGGGACCCCATGGAGCCACTTTGGTAGGAAAATTACATAAATAACTTTTTATTTAATGTTAAAATAAAAATGTCACAAACAAGAGTTGTTTTACAAAAACAATTTTTAAATGGGGTTATACAAGTCATATTTTTGACCATAAATATTAATTAGAAAGATAAAAAGATTTCCTACTTCATGATATTTTTTTTATAATTTCTATACATTAAATAAATTAAGTTATTTATGACACCATGATGATGCAGTGATTACCTCATTAATTAACGATTTAAATAAAATGAACAGATAATGTAAAATATAAGAATTACACTTGTCCAAAACCTATTGGATGAGTATATTTTGAACCCTAATCACCTTATCCTAGAAATATATAAGTGTGGGACCTTTATAATCCGAAAAAGCATTTCATAATAATGTAACATTTCAATCTTTCCAAGATTGCCCTTCTCTCCTCTTATAAAAGGCCCCCACCACTACCACCTTACTCACACCTTCAAAGCCTTTTGGCTTGGAAAAAAATCTGCCAAAATACTCTCTAAACTTCCCTAACTTACTCTTAGAATCCTCACATTGGGAAGAAGTCTTCCCAAGGAATCCTTTGCCTCAAATCAAAAAGAGTTACCCGATTTCAAGGTAATGTCTTCTCTTATGTTATTTTGTTTTATTTTGCTTATCCAACCCCCCTAAACTCTTTTTATTTATTTCTTTTGTAACAAAACCAGTATCCACAATATACAAGGATGTTTTTATAAGAATTATTCGAGCTACACTTACACACACCTACATATAATGGTTAAAGAACATACTGTTTCTGTGGATGGTGAATTTCTGCCTCACGAAACGATGATTGTTCAACACTCATATAACACCTTCAAAGGTGGCCATTAAGATGTAACTATATTTATATATGATATATAATATGTTTATGTTTTAATTAAGGTTATATATTTCTCATTTATGGCCTACCTTTATCTTTTCCATTATGGGTAAACGCGATATTTTCATTTTAGGAAGTGCGGACTACCGCCCCCTCAAAGTGATTTGAATCGTTAATGCCATATGTGGGATGTATAATGGATGAAGTAAATGGTATTATAAATTATATTATACTGGAATTATATTATACCTTTATATAATTATAACTTCATTCCATTAAATACGAAATAGAAATGAAAGTAGTGTTCATGCGTACGTACGGCTTACCGTCTCCATGAACGGTGCATTTCATTTCTTACCTCTAAATGTTATGTAATATTATAAATGAATGTATATACTGGATATATATGATGTATATGATATATAAATCATTAATATAATTATGGATATAATGGATATATTAACAAATTAACAAAGTGTAATTATAAGAAGTTTATTTTTGACTCAAGTACCTAAGATCATCAAAATGACCGTTATTAACATAAATAATTACATAATGTTCATAACATGGTAATAAGTGATACAAAATGAATAATAAACTTGAAAAATGTTATTAATAAATTATAAATTAACTCTATTTTATTATTCAGGAGATCAAATAACGGTCGAGTGAATTCGGACACAAGGTAAGGGAACTTCTTAACCCAATTTCCATTCTTTGGGTTAATCTCCTACTTTCAAATTATTTCATGATATTATTATGTCCTATCTTGTATTTGTACTTTTTTTATGTGTACTTATAGTGAATAAACATAATAGATCTATTTTATTTAAAAAAAAATTATCTTTTTGAGGGACTTCGTCTCAATCTCCTTTCATTGAGGTATATTTGGTTTTACACACAACTTTCCTTTATACAGTGTATAAACCCCTTGGACTTTTATGTTTATTCAAACGGAATATTTTTATATGAATTGTTTTACTAAATGAAAAAAAGGAATGTTTTTCTTGTCGTATGTATGCGGCGATAACGACTTCTTCTCTGCCATGGCCATTATTTGGGTTTCGGCTTCCTCTACAAGCCATAATTTTTTTTAAATGAAAAATAAATACCATGTTTTAATTTTCTTTTATTTTGGTAATGAAAATGGTTTTGATAATGTTTTTATTATATAAATGTGTTGTATTGATATCTTGTGATTGAAATGTGGAAATGTTATGTTTCCTTTATGCATGTTTTATGTGAAACGATTATGTTATGGTTTATGATATGTTTAAACCTATTAATATGAGGAATGCATTAGACTTAATAAGTGACGAGTGGAGCCCGCTATAGCTCCTCGATGCATCGGTAGGTCTCATGATACAAACTAGTGTCTTGGCACGAGGCCTTGACAAAATCTTTTTTGTGGTCTTGGCACGAGGCCTTGGCTATGTGGTTATGATAGTATGGAATTATGCATTCCATCATTATGAAAGTGTTTATTGATATTGCATGTGATTATTCAACTAGTAGAATATCCATGTGAGTAAGTAAATGGAATTATTTAATTTCATTTTTCCTTATTATGTTGAAGTTCAAGTTTAAAAAGGCTTTTGTTTTAGTTATACATTGCCATAATGTTAATGTTTATTTGTGAAAGCTTCTGCAATATTGTTATCCTTACTGAGCATCTGAGATCACCCCTTTCAATGTTTTAATATTTTCCAGGATGTGAAGAAGTATTGTATGAATGACCTGCAGGGATAGTCAGAAGAGGATATGAGTGTGGACTATGGAGAATTTGTTATTGCAGTTTTTCACTTTATGATGTAATGTAACATTTATGAATGTATCTAGTGTTTCCAAGGCTACTAATCTAATCGGCCTTTCAAGACTTGATCTTTTGTGATCATGCTAATGTTATGCAATAACGCACCGACTCTGGGTAGCTAAGGACAGGGCGTTATACACTGGTTTGGGCCTACGGGTCTAAAGGGCATTTGGGCTATCAAAAGCCTTCTGGCCACAGGGCCTTCGGGCCACAGAGACTATAGAGTAGCCCGATTCACACAGATAAGGCCCTAGAAGAGGATCAAAGCAATAAAAGTAGCAGCCACTAGAAGCAGAGCAAACCAGATTGGAAGAATGAGAGGGTATGGAAACCACCATCGGGACCAGGCACCGTGCAACTTTGAATGGGGAAATTCTAGCCGATCAGTAATTTAAGGTGGGGATCTAGGAGATCAATGATACAGAAGCCGGGGAGGGGTAGTTCTAGTGGTTTGGGCCTATGGGTCATGTATTGGGCATGGTATGTCTCTGGGACTTCAGGTCATGTATTGCAGGTCAAGTTGGGCCTTGTGCCTTGGACCTACGGGTCATGTATGGGTTCCCCTTAAACCCTTAAAAGGGGGATTACCCATAATAAAATAAAAAATAATTCCTTCGGGCCATTTGGTTGAAGGATGATTTCATCTATGTAAATAACCATCTAAGATTCATTTATTAAGCTAGAGATATGTTATTTTACAACAAACCACCTTCTTTGTCTGGATGGCTTATGTAATGTTAATTTCTATGAAAATAAATATTCGATCACTTCAATTGTTTTTCCAAATCATTCTCTTTTATATGCATGATTTTCCTTCCAAGGTCTTTCCTATGTGAAAATTATATATTTCCTTCATTTGATTAATGGTGTTAACCTATATTTCATGCATAAATTGATTGGAAATTTTATTGAATTAACTAAATACGTGTTTCTCTGTAGGGTGTTAGCTTTAACAATGCATACATAGAAATCTATTCTATTTTTTTGATTGAGGTACAATTGAAGAAAAAAATATTTGTTATTATGATAAAGATATTTATTGATTACATGAGAAATCCAACTATATATAGTTTAACTATCCACTTTCTTTCTTCGAATGGGTTATGATAAGGTTATCCCATTATTGACATGGGGAAAACTATTGGTGTTCTCTATGTTATTATTCCAATATGGGGGATTATTTGACATATTGATTATATATTTTTACTCATTATATCATATGATGAATGCGTTGGGAAAAAACAAGTGTTTTTTGGGCTTTAGATTATATAGTCCCACAATGCATTGGTCGGTCTTATTACACAAACGTGTTTGGTTATTTTTGTATATTTCTACCAAGAACATTATAGTAACTTGACGGTAAGATCATGATGTCTTGTATAATGGTATGGAATTTTCAGTTTAGCATTATGAATTTCATCACTACAAAACTATTTTTTATCTATATAGTCTATTTAATTTCATTAATATCCATGGATATATTATGATCTTAGTTTTAGTAAATTAGGGTATTATAATAATTACTTATTCATGATAAAATAGTTATCCTTTTTTATTCCATAATTTCCTTATTTTTATATTTTTCTTTACTAAGAATGGGGTCCCACCCCTTCATAAAATTCCATTTCCTTATGTTATGAAAATTATAAATGATATATATAATAGGATTTATTTCATATAGAAATTATGAGAGATATTTTTGACAAATTATTGATTAAATATTTTCATATTTAATGGGAATATTTTTCATTTGACACAAAGAACACGGTATGTGTTAGATTAATTTTTTTCATAATTTTCTAATCCTATAAACCTAAATGTTCATGGGAATGTATGAAAAAATTACTTTTTGTATGTATTTTAACTATTGGGATGTTGTTATCAGATTTGTTGTTTAATAACCAACTATTTCTATTTTGGATTACATGAATATTCTAATATTTTAATATTTATAAAACATCTTATTACATATTTTTCATTGATCATACTGACTTTAATGAAATATTTTCCTAGAGTTTATGTCTCATTGATAAGCTCATAAAAGTTCTTTTATATGATGAGAAACATGAAATTCAGTGAAAATATTCTTAAATGTACTTTTATGGTCTGATAACATACAATTATGGGAAACATAGAATGTTAATTTCCACATGTCAGTACTCATAAGAATATGAGGATTCTTCGCATACAGCTCACACATGGTAATATCCATGATGGTAGATTACAAGAATAGACCCACATATAGGAATTTTTTATGATTATTTATTTTTGGATATATTTATATAAGATTGTGTTTATTTCACCATTAACATTAACATTATTATTAATGTTTTTCATAAATCATGTACTTTGATTTACTAACAAAAATCATAACACTGTATGTCTATGGGAGGTATGGTATGTTGGGTGCATCTTTAATGGCATGTTATTAATGAATAAGTCAAAGAAGTATTTTATCCATCTATATTTATGGTATCTAATATATAGACCCTTTGAATAAAATAAAATAGTCTCATTAAATTCAATTTCCATGGTTTAATAACAAGTTTATTTCAAATAGTAAAATAAAGACGTATCAAGGACAAATATTTATGACAAGTGCATGAGAATTTCATGATGATATTTTATGAAAAGGGATAATATTACATTATAGGTGTTTATGTGCAGGTATCAACACAATTGAATTTACATCTTTCTCATGGATTCCATGACCCGTTTCTAGATAGTAATATTCGAGATTAGGCAATCCCATATAATTCCAACGATAAACAAGCCTAGAGGGTAACACACTAAGATTTTTCATCAATATAAATTAAATTATATTTGAATATATTTATTAGATTAAACATTATTATCAAGACTAAGGAATGATTTTGTTCAGGATATATTTATCAGAAATATTCATAAGGTAAAAAACTAATTATTTATTCATTACTAAATAATTAATTTAATAATGTGAATATTTAATAAATTTTTATTCACCAAACTATTAATATAATATTTATTTTATAGAATATTTAATAAATATTAATTCTTCATATAATTTTTACTATATTAATTTATGTATAAAATATTTAATTATATATTTATTCAATTATTTGATAAATTATAATGAGTATGAGTGAACCAAGATATCATGTGGTGATAAATATTAATTTAAGAGATAGTAAAATAATATTCAACATTTTCCCAGTTAGTGCACATAATAAAAATAAAAAAATATTATTATATATCATGTGGATAGATAAGGATTAATTTATTATTTAAGGATTATTGTGTAATTAAATAATATTTTAACATTAATTCCACCTTTATCAATAAATAAATACGTTTATTGCCTAGGGTTAATCAATAATTGAGAATCCTTATGATCAAAAAATTTCTCTCTAGATTCATCATTCTCTCATCCTCTCAAAAAATATAATATCTAGAGAGATTTATTTATATCTAAAGAAAATTGAAGTGATCAATATGAAAAATCCAAAAGAATAAATCTGTTATGCTGGCACTTGAAAATTCATTAGTGTTTCTTTAAGATCTAAGGAGAACATGGGTGTCACTACTGGAGGGGGTCTATTTTGGGACCCCCCTATGAAATAAGGTAATTACAAAAAAAGGGTTTTTTATGATCAACATATTCATCAAAAAATCCTAAGATTATATAATAATTCTACTAGTATATTTAAATTATTAATAAATTTAACATGAAAATATATCCCCTTGGTTATAGAAAAGTTTATTTCTAATATTAAATTGGAAAAAATTAATTGGTCGTGATGCTCAAGTCTTGTACAATATGATAATTTTCTATCAAATCTGGAAAAAATAATAATGTATTTGAAGCCAAAAGGATCTTCTATTTCATTGAGAACCTACATGTGTTATTAGAGTGGCCACATTTAAATTTGTACATCTTTATTTGACCATCAATCATATATACAAGATGATGGTTATTTTTCTTTTCTAGATTATTCATTATTTAATCAAAATTTTAATTTACATGATTTAGACATTTTAATATTCATTCAAGATTAATAATTTATTAATAATTAAGAACATATTAAGAACTATCAAAGATTCTATAGAGAGGTGTCAAAGTTTCTTGTAGGTAGATTTGGTTACATGGATTGTATCCATAGTACACATTGTGCATCCAAGTTCAATGCTCCAAGACATGCTTCAAGATACACAGTGCACTGAGTAGTTATTACATTTTTTCCATTTTTTTACACCATATATTGATTAGGCTATCATATCTCATTATGAATCAGACTGCACAGTGTTTATATAGTGTATATAAAATGTAGTCTGTGAGGTATATTGGGAAAATTCACACTAAAATTATTGTAAAAATAGGTTTTATGCCACATGAGACTTACATCCTGAAACAATAATGAAATTCCCAACTTATATTTTGTGTACATATAATGTAAATCATTAATTGTCACATCTGAAGAACTAACCTATTAAATTATCGGGTTACACGGACACATATAAAGGGGATTACAAGATGTGTATCTTTTTATTACATACCCTATAATCTGGACAATATACATGCCTAATTTCCAATAGTTAATCCTAGGAACACGGTAATCGGATAACACATTGCATAGCATGTTAGTAAACAATGTGTAATTTTGTTGAAGTATATACTGAAGCCCTAGGTATTTATCCCAGATACATAGAAATCCAAGAATACATTTTGTAGGAAGTTAGTATACACCATGCACTATCCCAAAAAAAATAGGAATAAATTTCATTAAAATAATTAATTATATCATTAAGATCAAATTACACTATGGACACAAGATTTGATTGACTATGTGGTAAATATTTTGCATAATTTTAAAAAGATCAATTAATTCATTGTAATTATCTATAATTATTGGTCATGTTGTTTTATTTTTCCAATAATTATATTATTAAGGGAGTCTCCAAGAGACTTTATATGGTCATTAAGATAAATATAATAAATTTATTAATTAATTATTTAATAGAAGTTTTTTTATCTTAATAATAATGAAAAAATTAAAGTGATCTAAAGCTACTGTATTTTTGCATATATATTTTCATGTATATAACTGATCATGAGATTTCAAAAAACATTATTATGTGTTGGTTTTATTTTATTTTATTTAATTAATGGGTTGTGCAATTATTTAATTTTAAATTAAATATGATGGTATGTCTATAAACTATTCATATTTTATTATATAATACCTGTATGTCCATGGTTTTTTATGTAATTCCCCTTAACCAATAATTTGGATCCCCACACCTACCAGTGAGTTATAAACATATGTAATAAAATTATTTTTCTAAGGTAAATGCATGAATTTTAAGATTGAACAGAGATGAAACCATATAGTTTGATACGACGGTGGATAGGTGGAATATTATAACTCATGTCAAGACCAAATCACAGAGTTTTCCCATAGTTTCATAGTTTAATTTATTATCCCCTGAATAAATCAGCCATTATAAACCTCATGTTTGGGTTATTTATTTACTTCTTTCTTTATTTCTTATGAATTATTTATTTTGGGGATGTAAGACTTCAACCATATAAATAAATGGAATAACATGAAAGGAAATAATTTTAATAAATGGATTATATATAAATGTTTTATCGAAACATGGTTAATCACATAGTTAAATACACTTAATATTTACAAGATAAGTAATGGATAAAATAAGAAATATTCAGCCATAATAACTAAAATCCCTCAACATGTTATTAATTTAGGAAAAGTATTCCATTACAAGATTGGTATTGAAAATCAAATTACTATGTTTTTTTATAAACCCACTTTGGGATACATACTTTTATCATGAAGTTATTATGCAATTTTTGAGATGACTTAACTAATGTACATAAATAGATTAATATATCACCAAACATCATATAACATGGAGGAAAGCATTGTAAAAACATGTGTAAGGGTTACTATATTGGGGAGTCCACTCAACAGGTCAAGGAAATACAAGCCCGCTATTGGAAAAGACACAGATACCTAAATACCATTGAGCATTTAAATGACCACATTCTTGGGTTATGGTAATAGAAACACGGATCATGTGTACTAGAATTTCATTAGTGATGGGTCATTATGAGTTAAATGGGGAGAGATTGTGAGAATTTATAATGTTATGGGAGACTTAATAGAAGAAAAATTATTATTATATATCACATAATTTTTAATCAACAAAAGTAATAAAAATACTCTTTTAATATTGTAGAATAATGTAAATTTTTTTAAACACATTATCCATGTGATCAATTATATAGAAAGACTATGTCTAAACATATAGTGACTTCTAGGATTATTTCAAATACCTACGGGTTATTTTGTTCCATGAACAGAAATAATAAATGATAAAATCCCCAGGGCCTGATCCTCTAGTAGGATATGGGATTGATGAGGATTTAGATATCTATTATAAATATATAATCCTTCTAGTTGATTTTATAGATTAAATTCTTTCAACAATGTCTGATAAAATCATTATATCATATAAAGGAATTCATTCTAAAAGCGTCCTCGCACATCTCTGTTGTCTTTATCTAGATAAATCTAGACAAGAATAGTTAGAGATATCTAAGTAAATATTTCTATGTAATATTTGAGCAGATTCACTACCTAGAATTCATGTAAGCAATATCAATTTCTACATTGAGAACCTAAAAATTCTAGGGTATAATATATCTAGTAAACTACACACTGCTCACATTCATTCATCACTCACTCCGAGTTTCTCTAGATTTTTTGTTAATTTCAATATGAACAACATAGAAAAGTCTATTCCAAATCATCTCATTGATATTTTACATCTTCAAAAAGATAGTAACCATGAATAACCTGCTATCATTATAGTTAACAAAAGGAAAGGATAGGTGAAGATCTATAAATCTAAATATCCTTTTAAATTCCATTTCATAAAGATTATATATGATTTTAAAATATATCAATATGTATACTTGATATGGTATAAGTTGGATTATTTTAATAATTTACAAGAATACAATCATGACATTGAGAACCATTTTAGTAAGAAGTTTAAGAAACTCCTATCAAAACATGATAGAGAATATATTAATAATGACTCTATTGGTTATTTTCTAGATTTTGGGATTAATTAAAAACTCAAACATACATGTACACCATAGTGGAATTGGGTAAGAAAAAGGAGTGACCACACCATATTAGACATAGTTAGATCAATGATGAGTCATTCAAGAATTCCATTTTCATTTTTGGGACATGAATTACATTTAGCATCACAAATACAGAATCAGGTTCAAACTAATTTGGATTATTGTATTCCACTTCAATTTTGTAGTAGAAATAAACTCGTGTTTTCAGACTTTAATGTGTGGAAGGGTAAGACATTTGTAAAGGAATCTTCTGAAAACAATCATTCATCATAAGTAAAGAAATTAACTACTATAGGATACCCCAATGCAACACGGGTATATTACCTACACAACCCCTCAAACAAAAAGGTAATAGTGGTAAGACGGTCCATATTCTGTGATAGGGATACAATATCTAAAATAGAGAGTGGGAGTGAGATATAATTTCATGAATTCTATGATGATGGTACATAAATGTTCTTTGAGGAACAAATTCCACAAATTCCCATATAAGAAGAAGTTATGGAGACACATGTTCTGCAACGGAGTACCATATAATTTAAAGAAACTTAATGATATTATTTTCTATTCACTGATGGTGGTGAATCATTATTAGTTGAAAATAATGATGTTGTAACCTTCAATGAATTATTACGTGGCATAAATAGTGTTAAATGGAAATAAGATATGAATTAAAAAATGGATTCCATGTGCCAAAACCAAGTATGGATTTTGGTAGATCATCTATTGGGTGTAAAACTATTTGGTTGAAAATGGTTGTTGGCTCCAAAAAAGAGAATTTCAAAATCCACAATAGAAAAATTATTTTAATTTGGAAATTATTTTTTCCAAAAATAAATGAAAGATGAAGGAGGCCATAACTCGTGGATTATGTAACACTTCAATGGACATGTGATTTCGTAACCATCAGAAGGTTATGAAAATGATCATTCAGGTTCCATAACTGGGTGTAAGATCCCATTAATCTCTTCAACAAAGTATCCATGTTCTTGTGAAGGTTTCCTAGAGAATCACCGATCATGAAATGAATTTCATATGAGTTTCTTCGTATTATGTGACTTTTTAATCAGTTGATACCTAAAAATCCATCCAAAAATCCTTGAAATATAGGGATAAAATATCCAAAATACAGGAGCCTTTTTCTGTCATCAATATCTTGAGAGGCACCCATATGATTCACAAAGCTCCATGAAATCCCTGATGGCATGTCTTCCTGGTCATGAAAATCCCTACTAGCATGTCACCCCTCGTCACGTGAAGGGTCAAAGACATGTCCATGTATCCTTTAACTCCCTCTCTTGACCAAATAAAAATATATGGTTTGTCGGTTATAATGATTTCTCATCACCACATGAACCTTTTATTGGTCACACAACGCATCCCTGATGGGTAGAGTGATCATCTTTGACAACACTTACACAAACCTATGAGATTCATAGAATTTGTAAAATAATTATGAAATATAAATGGAAATGATAAGAGGTTCTTGTGAGGGGAAGATATAATGATCTTATGTGAATAGGGTCATATTCCCTAAAAATCATACTTGATCATGTGAGGTTCCCATTGACAATCTAACTCAATCTCACAAATACCCCATGGAAATCCACCTTTGTCTTGCAAAAGACCCCAGACATGTCACATCAGGTCATGCGAAGTCCATTCAACAAGAATCCTAATCTCATAAAACATCCTAGACATGTTTGAATAATAGTTTGAAATCCCCTGGTCATATCAACATGATTTTTAAAAACACATTTAATCATAAAAAATCCAATAAATGGAATTTTTAAGGGATGTCTCGTAGTTTCTGAAAATCATGTGACACCCACGGTAGGATTTCATGGATCAAATAACACCAAATCCCTCCATCAACTCTATCCTGGATTTTTTCATTATGTGACACACAAAGTGGCATATAATTTTGGTGTTGATACCTACAAATTCCCCACCCTAGCATCAAAAAATACATCCTTACATATTTGGATCCTCATATTACTACACCCAAGAAACAAAGAAAACTTTTAGGATTGTCTGATCACATGACTATAGTGCTTTTCCACCAGGAAAAATTCATGGAAAACCCAAATTGATCAGAAAGCATGCATGGGACCTTTACCTGGTCGCTTGGGATCACACATAGAACATGTGTTAGGTTAGGTGAATAACATCAAACATATCTACTAGAATAGGTGATACTTAAACAAGCTTAAATTGAACAAATTTATGGAATATAAGCAAAAAAACTGGAATAAACACTAAATATGGAAGAATTATGAAAGTACAGATTCACAAATCCTCATGTCATTCATATGATTCATCCATATCATGTGACAACACCAAGTAATTTCACCCAATTCATGTGACGTATCCTTGAAATGTCATTTGGATTATGATATGTCCTTCAAAAATGTCAAAAAAGTCACACAATGTCTTATTGGAATGTCACCCAAGTCTGGTGAAGCCCTCCAGCGTCACTATCCAAATCTTGAGATGTTTCCCAGACATGTCAAAAAAATTATGCGGTGATAGCGGTACATGTTATCAAGGCCTCATGGAGCCCTCTCAACCTACCAGATAGATCCCATGGAACCCTCCGAGCATTTCATCTAGGTTGTGTAACTCCCTCTGGACATGCCACTCTATTATTGTGAAGCCCTTCAGTTTCACCACCAATATGTCACAACAGCACCATGACATGTCATCTAGGTCATGTGATGTACATTAAAAAATTCAACACGGATCATGCAATGTCATCTAGGTATAATTACTAAGATCATGTTGTGTCCTTTGGAAAAGTCAGTCAATGTCATGCAATGGCCTCCAAGATAAGTCATCACGGTCTCATGATGTCCTCTGGAAAATGAAACTCTGATCATCTTATTATCCCAATACATATTTTGCCATGTCTCATGACATCCTATGGACATGAAAACATGGATCGTGTGATTGTCACTATGACATGTTGGGTAGACAAATAGACATTTCCGGAAGGAAACCAGATATTTTAGGAAGATAACTAATCAAGTCAACTCAAGACAATATAGACTTTTCTAGTGAGAATATAAGGGCATCCTCAAAGTATAATCCATGATCAAATGAACAACAATGACTTTGATTCCTTACATAACCAAGATATGTAGGATGCCTTATTGAGGACTGATCTCCATATTAAATATTCAAAATGGATTTCCCAACACATAAGTTATGTATTCATAAGCAGTGAGACTGATTACTTTTTATCCCTTGTTTTTAACACCAAGAATAGCTCATATAGACTAAAGGAGTTTCAATGATCATATCATTTTCATCATAAGACTCTACTAAGGCAAGGGATACCTCAGGGTGTAATACCCAATCGGTGGAATAATATAATATGACCACAAGATAGGTCATCCTTATAGTATAATCCTCGATCAACTAAACTATGAGAAATCTTATTCTTTTCATAACCAGTATACAAAAGAAACCTTCTTAAAGTCCCGAGCTCAAATAAGAATCCACCACATTGTATTTCCCATTATATCTCTAATATTCCAACCATCAGAACCCAACCTCTCTCATGGGATGATCATCCTTTCTCGTCCACCTATGGATTGAGGGACTAAACTGAACAATGATGAATCATATTCATACCATGGCCATGATACGTAGGACACCTTCCTAAGTATCTTTATCTACATTAAGCATCCAGAGGTAATGTCCTAGTACAAAATTCCCGCATCCATATAGAATGGGGCAGACTGCATTTTATCCCGTGTTTCACACACCAAGCATATATCATGTTGGATTATGGATTTGTAATGATCACATAATTTTCATCATGAATATACACTGAACAATAAAGCCTTAGTTTTTAATCCCCAATCAGTGGCATGATATAACTTCCCTCGTATAAGGGTTCCTACCTTAGGGAAATTCCCAAGGGTGTTATTAAACTATGATAACTCTAATTCCATCCATATGGTGGATACGTAGGATTCTTCCATGAGGTCCAATATCAAATATTCTATGTCCCCATATATTTATTTATGTATGAATTTAAACTATATATGTTTAATGAGCTGTGTGAGTTTTGATTCCTATAGTGAAACATGATATGTAGGATGCCTCATAAGGGCTCAATCCTGTCATCAAAATATTAACTACCTCCCTAGATAACAAAAAGTTCCCGATTGGTTAGTTATATAGATTAAACATATAATAAAATATACATTAGTATGAAGTGGATAAAGAAACATGAATATATATAGTTGGATTCAATAATATGATCCCCCCTTTTGTATATAACATGATTTAACATATTATCATTTTTTAGGGTAACTGGTCCCATATTGGGATTTGGAAGAGATTCTAGAACATATCATAAATCTATATGAGAGTCCCAGAGTAAGAATAAATTATCCCCTAAAGGGTGTTATGATCCCTTCCTCCCATTCTTTCAACCAATGTGATATCTTAATAACTTTGGGTCTAAACCCCCTTAGGACCACCAACCATTGGAAATCAAGAATGTACCCAATTATGGATATTGGAGCCATTTGGTGTTTCTATTCGGGATAAAAAAGTGGTAATCTCGATTTGAATGATTATAAAAATACATAGAACCCTGACTACAATCAAATCATAAGCACCAAGCCAGACACATATTTCCCACAAACCTAAAGTGGTGACCCAGGTGAGAAATAAAACCATGACATTCACTTCACAAAATTAATGGATGGACTACCCAGTTCAAATAAAATTGTTTTGTTCTCATTCATATCTTATTGAGAATATATCCTGATGAATATGATGAAGTTATCAGATTCTTTATTCATTGTTTTCTTTTTGACTGTAGATAATGTTATTACAAACAAAACATTAATCTGACATGTCTTCATACAGTGAATGTTTTAAAAAATTAGATGTAATGACAACCCTTATCATCCTCAGAATGACATATCCCACCTGACATCTTTAGTATAGGGTGGAGAATTCAATGGTCCTGGAATACCATCAACATGGTTAAATTACAACCCTTTAGGATATATGTGGGGTTCTTCAAGAATTGAAACAAATGAGCCCACATCGTCCGAGGAAAACTATAGAAAAACTAGTGGCCCTCAATTACATAGCCAAATGCTTTAGAAGATTATCCCTAGAGCGTGACATTAACCACCTTTTCTATAGGATGAAGGTAGATCAAGGAGCCAACTTTTTCCCACGCCAAGATCAAAGTCCACATAGGAGGGCTCATATTATCCATCGTCACCAACACTATCCCACAGGTGTACTTTTTTCACCTACTGAGGGAACTACATGAAAAACTAAAATCTTTCATCCCTAATTATAGGAAACAAGGAAGTCACATAGTGCATGAAATTATTTGGATAATAATGATTGGTATCATATACCCACTCCCACTAATGATGTCTGAAAACATATTTTGAAAATAACAAGTGGGAATGCTTATATCCCTTCTCACTCAGAACAAGTATACATCCATATTCCAGTAGTAGGCATGGGGAGTTTCATATTCCTACCCCCATGCATGAATTCCATCGGAATGTTTTAGTGGAATGAGAGAGAAATAATTGGGCTCATATCCATACTTCAATAAAAGATATCTTCCAGTATATAGTGGAAAAAAATGTGAAAGCTTGCATTCCTATGAACACTTGGATAAAATGTCATTACATCTTAGCAACAGCTGGAGAACTCTATAGGCATATTCTGAAACTAGTACAAAAACTAGGATAGGCACATATTTCTATCCTTACAGCCAAGGTAGTTCAACACTGTTATCATTTTGAACAAATAGTTTCTTCAAAGAAAGAACATATTCTTGCTCATGTATAGAAGTATTATTGTCATATTCTGGTAAATGATGAGTTGTTGGACTAGTATCATGTTCTCATTAGAACAGGGACACACAGAGTGAGAGTGGAACATGCCTTAGGAAAGGCTCATATCCCTATCACAAAATACTTGTGGCATGTTCCAAAGGTTCAGGGTCAGGCTCATATCGTCGTTTTGGCTAGGGATCATCAAGTGAGAGCAGCACATTCCTCGATATAGGTTCAAATTCATGTTGAAGAATGCCAGCGACATACTCCAAATGCCCAATATCAGGCTAATATTCTCATTATGATAAGGGGCACCATGTTATAATGGAATATGCCTCAAGACAGGCTTATATTCCTATCATTTAATCCACCTAGAATATTCCAGTAGATCACAGAAGCCAGGATCATATTCCTACATTCATTGAATAATGGTTGCATCTGCATGCTTATAAGGCTATATAGGAGGAGGCTCATATCCCTTCTCCTATTCTATATTTTCATTGATATATTTCTATGGAGAATTCATATTTATAGTGGGATCATATTTCCATTCCAACAGGGGATCACCAAGTGAGAGAGGGACATGCCTCAGGAAAAGCACATATTTCTATCACAAAATACAAGGGGAATACTCAAATGGATAAGGATCATCATCATATCCCCATTCTAACTGAGACTCACCAAGTTAAAATGGAACATACCACAAGAAATGTTTATATTTCTATTAATAAGGAATAATATATTTGGCATAT
This sequence comes from Viscum album, assembly GCA_963277665.1. Classification (NCBI taxonomy): domain Eukaryota; kingdom Viridiplantae; phylum Streptophyta; class Magnoliopsida; order Santalales; family Viscaceae; genus Viscum; species Viscum album. The sequence goes on along the minus strand of OY728135.1, from coordinate 1,388,897,151 downwards.
TCCAACCACTTCTCAGCAATGGGATTATAATCCCATAGCACCAGATGGTTATAAACAAAGTCCAAAAACCGTCATACAACAAGCTCATTTCCCTACACAATTTCATTTGGAAGGTCAACATATTATGGAAACTACATATAATTAATATCATATCCCTAATATTCTCAATGCTAGTGTCCTTGAGGTAGTTCGATATATATTTCCAACACCCCCAGAGTTCGTTAACTATTCAAATGTAAAATAAGACGATCATTATTGTGATAGTCCTCCTTACGGTAGTTTGGTGATAGATCATTGGGACTCTACACTTGACATCTGTCATGGTAAACCACCCTATGATGATATCACCCACTAACAAATAAATTATCCCCTTTCCCAGACACATCCATATACAGAGGTGTTCAAAACTCATATGTATTCATATATAGAGGTGATTGAAACAATAGGTTTAACCATATATATCTCCCCAACAAATTCCAATAGCATTCCAATTTGGTTAGTAGGAAATCAAATGAAGAACCTTCTATGGTCTCATAAGATGGAGGGATTTAAATTTGATGAACATGTGGTCTACATTAACATATGGATAGAGTTATACAAAAACAACATCCTTACCATATTCTTTCCCCTTTCCTCATCTTTCTCTGAGATCCTAGATGTGCATAAAAGGAGTGAATTCCCTATCTACGACAAAATATGTGCACTAAAAAAATGACTGAAGGATTGAAATCCCTCCTATCTAGGATAAAAGTATCATCTTCAAATCATCAACACATACTATTTTTTAGCTGAATGGGGTCAGCTTTTCTCCAGCCTAAAATCCAAGAATGGAGGATCATGACAAAAGCCTACACAGTGTTTGTATCTTCATTGAAAAAATTATATACCAATTGATTTCTAGAGAATTTTCAGATATATGTATCCTAGAATGGGAGAAATATGGATCATTACAAATTACAATGTTAACAGAATAGTAGAATTCCTCATATACAACATCATGTAATGTTATGGCCTATAATTAAATCATTAGACTAGGAAACGCACAAGATAGTAGGTCACTATAATAGAATAACTTTTCTTCAATGCTTCCAAGACATCAGGAATAGAGGAATAGGACAACCCATGTAAATTTTTACTAGGGCCCTCAAAGAAATGGGAGTTCATTTTAGACATGGAATCCAAGGATTAAATCATCTAGAAGACTTCCCATAGAAACTCACTCATATTATTGGTTGTCATTTAACCCATCTATTAAACAAGCACAACTGTTAAACATAAAACAAGCCCCAGTACCAGCTGCCATAACATTTGTCTAGGAGAAAACCTAGCCCACTAGGTTGGGGGAATAACTACCACCACCTCCAACCCTTGGATCGCCAATTCCAGAGAGGATTTGGGACTTGTCGATAGTAGCTGAAAATAGACCCAATCCCTCTAAGATGGGGGGAATTTATATCTCAATCACCATCTCCAATTTCATCATCCCTCTAAAGGTTCCTTGGGAAATCAATGGAGATTCCATATCAACCCTAGCCCGCTGGGTTGATGGAATTTATATCTCAATGTTTATCCAAGGAATCATCAAATCCTTAAATGGAAGCATCATATACTCAATAATAGGATCAATAAATGCTAATTGTGGCCCTTGATATTCTCCAACCCATAGGGTTGGGGGAGTTTTATAATCATCGTCACCACATAGAGAATCATTTTTCTCTAGGTTGTGAGGTAAATATCGATGGTTGTCCTCCTATCCATTTATCCCACCAAAAGATAACCCCCTTCTATTTAGGGTTCATTTTTTAATCATGACTGGAAGCTCTCTCAAGTTCACTAATCACAAACTATGATATGAGTAGTGTACGACAAATACAATTAGAACCCGTTGGGGTCATAAGCCAAAAGTTGCCAATATAGTTAAGGGTTTAAGAAATAACCCTAATTCAAGCACTATAGAATCATCATGTTTTATTAAAAGTAATAGGAAAACTACCATTTTTCATAAAACTCTATGAATTTCTTCACCATCAACACAACAAATAATGTGGATCATGAAATAAATGTAGAGGGACACAATATAGAAAATTTAACATGAGAGCTAGGTGATTTTGATGCACCAACTGAGGCTACACGAACTTAGAACTAGGGGATCCTCCAAAAATTTCCACATTTGAATATCATGTTCCCAACTCTATAGATAAACACTTACAAACATAAATGGAATTTTATGGCTACATCCCAATAACCTCCCATATGAACTAAAAATCCTTAAACAAAGGAGAATTTGTCACAACATGAGAATGAGTTATAAGCTCTCAGACAACTCAACATGGAGATACTCAAAGAAAATATTCCTATTGGGTATCATATTTATGATGTGGTTAATATTCCATATCCCATGAATAAAAAAATATTGGATTCACCCAAAAAATATGCCTCTTAGCATCAGATAGGATCTGCATCTAGGAAGCCAGTCTATAGAAATGAGTAAGTCAAAAATGATCATGACATCCCCCCATTACAGTTACTGCCTCTCCATTTCAAGAAAAATCATTCATTCTATACATGAATAGAAGATCAACGGGAGACAAAACAATAAAACTCCTCATACCCCACCAACTCCCTATAAATGGGCCATGGATCAAATAGAAGTACCTATATAATTTCCCAATGACATCGAGTCCCTGGCTACTCAAATGGAATCCAGGGAAGGGTGACTCTCTCATATGAATCAAAGATGAATTCATATCTTGAGTGGGTGCATGACACATTTCCCCGACCCAACTTCTGTAATCCAACCTTCTATACATTGACAATGTAGTAGACCCAGATCAACATCTCACTCACACCATTCCCCAATGTGATCTAATGATGGGGCCTTAACATCAAAAGGATGCAACTAAGGTGGGGAGTTTTGTACAAACTATGATTGGGGAAACCTTTGTTATTTTTAGTTTTTATCCCAATAGATCCTTTACTATATGGGAAGACCTTCATTGTCAATTCCTTAACCAATTCATCTCCACACTAAAGAAAATTCTAATCTTTAACCTAGTTAACTGTATGAAATGTGAAAATGATAGGGCTCTTGAATTCATAACAATATGGAAATGTTTAACCAATTCAATCATCATACATATCTCATAGGAACAATTAATTGAACTATATTCACAAATTCAATAGTATTATCTAAATAAACCTCTATTCCTAATGAACTTTCTAGATGGGTTATGTGAGTTCACAAACATGGCACTTTGTTTGGAAGACTCCATTCAGCAAACCTCATCTAAATCTCATTTCATTCCACTAACAAATGGAAAAAGGATCATAAAGTAATAAACATCCACTACTGACCTTCAACAAATAACATTTCACATTCAATCACCTAGATTGGTATTCTACCTCCCACACCTCCTACTAGGCAGAAACAATGACGAAATCGACCTCGGTTGGAAGCGTAAAGAAATCAACATTGCTCGGGATTTGAGGATTGGATAAATAAATCCTAATCCTTCTAAAAATGAACCAATACCCCATTATTTTCTTAAATCCATTGACAAAAACCTATCCAATATACCAAATCCTAGGAACCCAATTAGGCCAACCTCACCGACCATCCTGACTACTACCCTTTCCATAAGAGGCTATGACATAATATACAGGATTGCTTCATCTTCAAAGACATCATTCAAAGAATGGTCAATTCTAGATAGGTGATGTAAGACAAATCCTCATTGAATTGGGCCTGTATAACTATTTCCTAGTTAGAAGAAGAGGGTGATTGGCAAAAATATCCATCCAGGCATGGGAACAAGTTCATCAACTGGATGGCTAAAAAAATAGTTGAACAATCTTAAAAACCCCTAAGAGATTAGTTTTAGAGACCCACAATAGTTCCACCACCCAAATTGGTTTCATCATATATGTTCTCCAAGGGTTGATGAAGCCATCATACAAAGGAAAAAACATAATATGAACAATTAGATTATGCCACAATGCAATATGTGACCCTTGAAGATATTTTCCTACAGCATCCAAAGAACATGCATCACCCCACCAAAAAAACCTCATTGAATGAATATATCATATTTTCTTCTTTAAATGTGATAAACTTTTCAAACCCCTTCTCTGATGATGAATATTCTTATGATTATGATATTCCCACACCAAATCAGGGAGAATAGGCTATATGTGTAGGAACCGAGGATACAGGGGATAGCATAGACATGGTCAGACACACAATTTCATACATGTACCCATAGAGGAAATAAATGTAGTTGAGACACATGGTAAAGTTCTCTAGCAATACCAGAAGATATATGGATATGTCTCATAACCCTCATGTATTCATCCATTCCTAGTCATCTTTCATGATCACTTAGTGAGGGTATGATTATTTGATCATCCCGGAAATGGGAAGGCTGGTATGAATTGATCCACTACGAGAATATTATCTCTCGACCTGTAAAAAAGCACTCGGCCTTTCTATCTCAAATTTCTTGGCTCCTAATCCACATATTAAGAATTTGGAAGCATCAAAACTTGGAAAAAAGTATTGAATTCGGAAATAGATAGTGATTTTCCCATATCAGTCCTAAATTCAATTCATATTTAAAATTAACTTATAGAGGAACTCGTTGAATCCCTTAAGATCCCATAGGATTTCAAGATATAATTCGTTGTAGTCAAGTTCTATCGAGTGGAGACCATTCCAATAGAACAACCTCCCACAGTCTTATTCATGTATCATGATCAGAATGAGGCCATCCAGGGACCCATCATACCCCTATATGATTATATATGAATCAATGATTTTGATATCCGTAAGGATCATATTATCAATGGTTTTAGGGTCAATCTCATCTAGATTCAAACCCTCTTATATTTGGGGTATAGTGAAGGATATTTGTCTCCCCCAAAGATGACCATTCAAGGGTATGATAAGTGTGATAAAATATCACTCAGGGATATCAATCTCAAAGAAAATTTTGTGGATATCACATCTAATACTTAGTTTATGGTTATACAACAAGACAACACAAACAATGTTTTGAAAGAAATTCCCAGACTCCATGTTCATGTGGTAGTACCCTCAACATTCAATCAGTTTTTGAAATACCTTATCGATGTAAATGTCAGCATACTACATGTTGATAATGTCCCCTTGGAGACTTCAAAATCCACATATTCTAAAGAAGGTTCCTAAAAAAGGAAGTAAGGAAACCAATATTGGATGATGACATACATTTTGAAGCCCCCCACATCTAGGGGACCACTCCTTCGAATCCTTAGAGTATGATTTCCATTGACTATATGGTCCCCATAAATCGATTTGCGGAAATAAACTTAGTCCCAAGGTTCCAAGCCCCTTCTATCACCAAAAGAAATGTAAAAGACACTCAGATTTGGAATATCTCTATAATGAATCTGATAGTAGGGTATGATAATTTATTTTCTCATGGACTCTCTCACCTCAACAAAGACAAATATTCCCTTATATTTTCAGCTTCATTTGATAATTCCTCAATAGAATGAGAGGTGGAAGAAGAATAGGATGACCCGAATAATTACCCTACCACATTAGAGGATGGTATGTCCACCACCATTAATGAGATCAAGAAGGTATATCTATGAATAGAATAAGACACATGTCCTACACTATAACGAACCATACTTTACATACATTGTTTTTACTTCAGAATTGAAGCACACTTATTACAACATATAACAAAACCAAGAAAAGAACGTAAAGGTATAGTGTCTTTAGAAACTGGGAAACATAAACAACTGGTTCATAAAGCATCTACTTTGCCTCCCATTTATTTCATCATATCTAGAGTCCCTTTTTGGCATATTCTACTTAATAACCATCTTCCTGACCTGGGGAAATAAAACATACAAAAGGGTGAGCTCAAATTCTCAGTAAGGGTAAACAAAATAAACATCAATCACATCATATTCATAAGAACATAACATTTTATAGATCTTAACCTGCAAAAGAGAGCATAATTTCATAACATGGGATAAATCATAGTAGTGAAATGAAATCCCAATAATCATAACTTAAAACATGAAACTTTGTGTCATACACACATAATCATAGAGAATCATATCTTATTAGTCAAGACTCATTTCCAAAACTATCTTAGTGGACAAAGTCCATTTCTGAACCGAGTCACCCTCGTTTCAGTCCTGTTTCACTGAACCGGTATAACATACCGTTCCAGTCATGTCTATCTCATTAGATATAAAATCTTTACCCAATGCATTGGATGGAGATATAGGTCCCACCCATCTCATAATGATACCATTCTTATGTGTGCCACAAAATCATAAACCATACATCATTGCATAACCCATGTAATAAAAATGGGAATCTTAAACATCATGACATCATAAAACAATTCATATAAGATAAAGGAATTCATAAAAATATTTCCATCACAAAATAATAAAATCAATGTAATAATAGGGATAAAAACAGAACCCTTTATTATCTTAGATGGAAAATAATTTTGATAAAACACTTGAACTTCATTCTTGAGGAAAAAATCCTTTCTACTTAAAAAACACTTTTCCTTTCTTAACATGTCATACAATTTTTAACTAAAAGAAGTTGATTAAAAATAAACTTGAAAACTTTAAAAGGAATATTCTTGGAAAAAATGTTTTAAAAATCCATTCATGTCGTATAAGTTAAAAAAACATTCTTCTCGTACTTTTGTCGGAAAAGTCAAAAAGTACCTCGTACGAAAAATGACAAAAGATTCCTTTCATATCTTTTACTAAAAACTCACAGAAGGGTAAAATTGGATTTAAAAAATTGTAGGTGGATGGAAATAATATTACATATTGAGGAAACATGGATGTGGATGATAAAATACACCCCAGTAAATACCAAAGTATAAACAATCTCGGATAAAAATGAGATTGTGATATTTTCCCTTACCTTAGGTCCGATATTCTTTGTACGTGTCCTAACCTCCTGTATAATGATTTAAATAATATTATTGACTTATTAAAGAATCATACTTATTTTTATGATATCATATTTGGTCATATTCTTAGCTTCTTAGTAGTAATATTTCATTGCTACTTGTTATTCGGGTGTTTATAACTTTTTGTTCTTATGCGTGTTTTGTCGAATAAATTCTTATTCTTCTCTTTAGGTTATAGATACCTCATTTCCAGAATGGTATTAGTTTAATATATATCATATTCATTCATTCAATTCATTTCATTTATATAATCATTATGAAATGAAGATCATGTAGAACGAGTCGCATCACATCGTGGAGATGGTATTCCGTACGTACGCACGAGTGATGATATCGTTCCTATGATCGTGGACTTGTATTGGAGTGTAAGTATACTATTTCAGAATCAGTATCACTTTATAATAGTCATATATAGTCATTATTTACACCATTATACCCATCCAAGTAAGGTGGTGGTGGAAAATAGATTACACCACGGCGTGGAGACGGTATTCCGTACGTACGCACGCGCGGTGATTTCTTTTTCCGTAGGATGGATATATGGTGAAATAGAGTTGTTTCATAATTATAATAACATATCATTATATGAGTGATACTGATGTTATTACTTCATAATGAAAAAACTAAAGAAGAAGAAGTGGAAGAAGAAATAAAGATGAAAGAATCGGTAACGGACATTACCTCTTCTTTGAAGTGCTTCTTTGAGACCTCCTTTTAGGGCACTAAAATAGGTCTTTGAAGAAGCCAAGAACCTCTAGGATGTCTCTAGGGAAGTGGAGAGGAGAAATTTTCAGGTTTTGGCCGAGCTTGAGGGCTAAAAGTGGTGTGAGGAAGAGAGGGAGGAGGTGCCCTTTTATAAGGGAGGAGAGGGGCACCTTTGGAATAACAAAACATATTATTTTATTATAAACTCAAGTTCTGTTTTAAATAGCTCCAAATTCATTTATTTCGAGGCTAAGGTGGGGATGGGTCGAAATACTCTTATCCAATATAATTTAGACACGTTTAGTTTCCTATTTTAACCTTATCATGTAGATTTAACATTAAGTTAAATAATTTTGCTTTTACTGTGTCTTCTTGTGTTCTTATACTATAAGGTTAATACACTTACTATAAGCAGCCACACAAACCCCAAGTTGTTTATTATTAATATATATAACCTTATTTAAGTCATTCGGATGAACCTTAGATTTTTAGGAATAAAATAATAATTACTAATACAATATTTGTTTTTATAAACTATTTTATGTCAATTTTGACACTATTTAGTAATTAATTTTTTTAAAAATCATAACAGAATTATTAGTTCTAAAAACGTTACTTAAATCAATACTAACATGTCATATTAATCTATAAAATTAGTGTAATTCATAAAAAGTGTCAAATTACATTTATTTTGGTGTTTATAACATCAATTATGTCAATATTTCATTAATAAGTTAATTACTGCATCATCTTTGTGTCATAAATAAATTAAATTATTTAAGGTCTAAAAATTACAAATAAAATACCATTATGTAGGAAATCGTTTTATCTTTCTAATGAATATTTATAGTCTAATTTATCTTATTTATAACCCCATATTAAAAATGATTTACTTATTACACTTTGATTTTAACTATTTTAACCCTTCTTTAAATAAATTAATAATAAATGTCCTAATCTAATCCAAGTGGGCCTAAATGGTCATATTTTATTTCTAAGTTTGTTTTTGGTCGAATTACACTTATACAATAGAATTAAGACATGTGTTAGGGTAATAATAATATCCTTTTTACCCTTAATTACCCTATTTACTTTTAACCGTGGTAAATAAAAGTAATAAGTTACTATTCACCAAAAATTATTTTCATCTCATTGAACCACATTTTACTTACTGACATCAACCGTGTCTCTAGGATTTTTGAAATTCCACTCTCATAAGCGTTAATATTAAGTTTTATGAAAAATTCAGTTTTTTAACTACCACATAGTGGTTTCACTATTCATCAAAAATTGAAAGTTTTCAGAAAAATACAAAAATTTCACCCTAGGATAATTTCGATATTACGAATCAAAAAATGAAGTCCATTTTGAAAAATAAAATTTATAAAATTTCAAAAAGTGGTTATTACTATTCATAACGGCTAGTTTTAATAATATTTTAATAGTATATCTTTGTTTAGTGAAACTCAGTATTGCGTACGTACGCAGGCTATTGGGGAAGGTCGTGATTTCGTGTAAAGCAAGCCAAGAAAGTGTTGTGTAGAAAAAGATTCCTTTGATGATTTATATAACATAAAAGTCTCGGGTGTTACATTCTACCCCCATTAAAATGAATTTCGCCCTCGAAATTCGTCACTTTGTAACAAACAGATGAGGATACCTCTCCCTCATCACATCCTCAAGCTCCCATGTAGCTTCTTCTAATTGGTGGTTCCTCCATAAAACTTTCACCAATAGAGTGGTCTTGTTTCGTAGGACTTTTTCGCTACGATCCAGAATCTCTATCGGTTGTTCTTCATAAGAAAGATCTTGCTCCAGCGGTACATCTTCTGAGATGAGTACATGTGAAGGATTAGGTATGTACTTTCTCAGGAACGATACATGGAAAACATCGTGAACTTGAGAGAGATTTGGTAAAAGTTCCAATCGGTAAGCAACCTTCCCAACACGATCCAGTATTTCGAAAGGACTGATATATCTAGGGCTCAACTTCCCCTTCTTTCCAAATCTCATGACCCTCTTCCTGGGAGATATTCGTAAGAACACTTTATCACCCACTTCAAACTCTAGGTCTTTTCTTCGGTTGTCGGCATAGATTTTCTGTCGACTCCGAGCTGCTCTTATGTGTTGTTGAATAGATCTGGCCTTTTCTGCTATTTAATCAACGATATCAGGTCCTAATAGCTTTCTTTCCCCAACTTCATCCCAGCAAGTTGGAGTCCTGCATTTCTTTCCATAGAGAGCTTGATAAGGAGCCATCTGAATACTGTAGTGAAAGATATTGTTATAAGAAAATTCCACCAAAGGTAGGTGTTGATCCCATCCACCTTTGAAATCCATAGAGCAAGCTATCAACATATCTTCTAGAGTTTGAATTGTTCTCTCAGGTTGACTGTCTGTCTGAGGATGATAAGCAGTGCTAAAACTCAACTCTGTATCCAGAGTATGCTGAAGACTTTGCCAGAACTTCGAGGTAAATCTCGGATCCCGATCAGATATAATAGAAAGTGGTACTCCATGCAATCTTACGACTTCCTTTACATATATCCTGGCAAGCTGATCCAGAGAGAAATCCTCTCTAATAGTAATGAAGTGTGCAGACTTTGTAAGACGATCAACAATGACCCATATAGCATTATTTCCTTTGGATGTTTTAGGAAGTCCTGTGACAAAGTTCATAATGATGTTTTCCCATTTCCATTCGGGTATGGGTAATGGTTATAACATCCCCTTAGACTTCTGTCTCTCAGCATTAACTTGTTGACAAACCAAGCATTGAGAGACATATTCAGCAACATCTCTTTTTCATGCCATCCCACCAGAAGTACTCCTTCAGGTCCCTATACATCTTCGTGCTTCCAGGATTAATAGAGAATGAAGAACTATGAGCCTCATCCAGCAGCTCCTTCTTTAATTCGGGGATGGAAGGAACACAAACCCGATTCCGGAACTTTATTATCCCATCACAATCAAGGTTGAATTCAGGAACATTTCTCACCTTCTTTTGTAACTCGACATCTTCTTTCTGTACCTCTTTAATCTTCACATGTATAGATGGTTTAACATTCATTTGAGAAAGATACGATTTTTCCCCATTCATTATAATTCCAAGATCCATCCTTTGTAAATCCATAAATATTGGATCTTTTTTTATCCTCATCATGGATAAACTAGCGTGGTCTTGTCGACTTAATGCATCTTCCACCTTGTTTTCTTTCCCAGGGTGGTAATGGATTGAGCAGTCGTAATCCTTAATCAGCTCCAACCATCTTCTTTGGCGCATATTCAGCTCCTTTTGTGTGAAAATATACTTTAGACTTTTATGATCAGTATAAATATCACACCTTTCTCCATAAAGGTAATGCCTCCAAATCTTTAATGAAAAGATTACCGCAGCTAACTCCAAATCATGAGTTGGGTAATTTTGCTCATGTATTTTCAACTGTCGTGAGGCATAAGCTATCACCATATCATTTTGCATAATAACACACCCCAATCCCTTCTTGGATGCATCACTGTAGATCAGAAACCTTTCTCCACTACAAGGAAATGTGAGCACAGGTGCACTGGATAACCTTCTTTTCAACTCCTTGAAATTCTCTTCACATTCCTCTGTCCAAACAAGATTAACTCCTTTCCGAGTCAACTTGGTGAGTGGATTAGATAATCATGAAAAATCTTTCACAAAACGTCGATAATATCCAGCTAAACCAAGAAAACTTCAGATCTCAATTACTGTTGTTGGTCTTGACCATCTTTCGATAACCTCTATTTTTGCTGGATCCACAGATATCCCCTCTTTTGAGATTATGTGACCCAAAAATGAAACTTTGTGAAGCCAAAATTCACACTTGGTAAATTTGGCATAAAGATTCTCCTTTCTCAGGGTCTTCAATATAATTCTCAAGTGATATTCATGTTCTTACTTTCTCTTTGAATAGAAAAGAATATCGTCTATAAAGACTACCACAAACTGATCAAGATAGTCTCTAAAGACTCTATTCATTAGATCCATGAAGATAGTAGGGACATTAGTAAGACCAAATGGCATCACTATAAATTCATAGTGTCCATACCTTGTACGGAAAGACCTCTTTAGTATATCCTCCCTTTTGACCCTTAATTGATGATACCCTGAACAAAGATCAATCTTGGAAAAGTATTGAGCTCCGCATAGTTGGTCAAATAGGTCATCAATGCGCGAGAGATGATATTTGTTCTTGATAGTGATCTTGTTAAGTTCTCGATAATCAATGCAGAGTCTCATTGATCCATCTTTCTTCTTAACAAACAGAACTGGTGATCCCCAAGGTGATGCACTAGGGCGTATAAACCCCTTATCAAGAATCTCTTGGAGTTGCTTCTTCAATTCCTACAACTCAATTGGAGCCATTCTATAAGGTGTCTTTGAAATAGGCAAAGCACCTGGTACGAGTTCTATTGAAAACTCAACTTCACGATTTGGTGGAAGACCCGGTAATTCCTCCGGAAAGACATCATCAAACTCCCGTAAAATGGTCATATTCTTAATCGTGAGTTTCTCACCAACCATTTGAGATAAATAACCTTCACTTAGTGGAATCAATACCCATAAAATGGAAGAAATTTCCACTGGAAGGTTATGTTCATCCTTGCATCGATAGACGATCATAGATTGATCTGGAATATGAAATGGGACTTCCCTTCTTTGGCAATTGATATGAGCTCCATGTAAGGAAAGCCAATCCATGCCAAGAATCACATCAAATTCCACTATAGGAAGGATCACAAGATTTGCAGGAAGCACTTTCCCACAAACTTCAATCGGAGAAGAATTATAAACTTTTGATGCGACTGTTGTGCCATTAGGTGTTGTCACAGCTAACTCAACATCTAATTGTTGAGGTAATACGGTGATACCCTTAGAAAATTCTTCAAAAATAAAGGAGTGGTTGGATCTAGAATCAAAAAAAAACATTTTCTACTTTAGAGTGGATGGTAAGTGTACCTTTCACCACATCGTTATCGTACTCCACATCGCTGATATAAATTGCATGTGACTTTCCTTTGTCTTTAGCCTTAAGAGTTTGTTGACGTCGACCATCATCATCAACCCTTGGATTAGGGCATTTATTGGAATAATGTCTCATATCCTTGCACTTGAATCATTGAAGTGTTTTAGGGTCATTCTGTGTGTCCCTTCCTTTGTTTTCATCATTAGACATCTTCTTCCCATCATTGCGGCATTCAAATGCCCGATGACCTTCCTTTCCACATTTGAAACATTTACTTGTCCCTTTTAGAAAACTCCCTCTATGTTTCTTTCCACACTTTGAGAATAAGGGAAAGCTCATCTTCTTTTCAGTGTGCTCTTTAGATTTTCCTTTGAATTCCATTTTCCTCTTATTATCAAACCCATATGACTGATGGGTTACTCCATTCTCCATCTCGTCTTTGAGAGCACATCGAACGATTTCCTCGTAGCTATTGAAGTCCCTTATGGCTAACGCCCTTTGAAGACTTGGTTTTAAGCCACTAAAGAATCGATCGGTCTTACTCTCAGGTTGGATAATAATACCAGAAGCGTACCTTGAAAGTCTTGTAAAATTTGCTTCATAGGTACCAACAGATTCATCATCCTTTTGCTTCAGTTCAAGAAACTCTTTCTCCATCTTAGTTCGGAGAATACGAGGGAAGTACTTATTGAAAAATAAGTTTTTGAACTCGTCCCATTCCATGGACTCCATTTCATCCCTTTGCCTCGTATTCTTTATAATATTCCACCATTGATCAGCATCACCTTCCAAACGATACACTTCTAAGATGACTTTATCATGTTCAGAACATTGAAGAACTGAAAATATCTTATCAGTAGTACTAATCCATTATTCAGCAACCAATGGATCATTAGACCCGCTGAATGAAGGTGGACTCTGTCTCATGAAGCATTCAACAGAATGTTGCTCCTTCCTTTGCTCGTTTGGAAGTCCTGCATGATTCATAGCTTGAGAAAGTTGTGTGAGCATGGCTACAAGATTTTGCATTCCAGCTCCCATAACATTTGGTTTCTCATGGGGACAATCATTGCATTGCCCGTCGCATTCCGCATTAACACAGTTCCTTCGGGTTCCAGCCATTGACAAAAACCAAGAAGAATAGTGTGAGAAACACTAATTATAATAGGAAAACCACAAAATCAAGAATAAAATTTCACACTTAAGGTCTTATCCTAGGTTATTCATGGCCATTTCTAAAACACTAAGATTGTGTTCTATGCTTAGACTTATTCTTAGGGTTCTTACTAAGGCTTTCACATCCTAGTTTCCAAAGGTGGACTATACCTTTCCTCTGATACCAACTATAACGACTCATACTTTACATACATTGTTTTTACTTCAGAATTGAAGCACACTTATTACAACATATAACAAAACCAAGAAAGGACCGTATAGGTATAGTGTCTTTAGAAACTGGGAAACATAAACAACTGGTTCTTAACGAATCTACTTCGACTCCCATTTATTTCATCATATCTAGAGTCCCTTTTTGGCATATTCTACTTAATAACCTTCTTCCTGACCTAGGGAAACAAAACATACAAAAGGGTGAGCTCAAATGCTCAGTAAGGGTAAACAAAATAAATATCAATCACATCATATTCATAAGAACATAACATTTTAGAGATCTTAACCTGCAAAAGAGAGCATAATTTCATAACATGGGATAAATCATAGTAGTGAAATGAAATCCCAATAATCATAACTTAAAACATGAAACTTTGTGGCATACACACATAATCATATAGAATCATATCTTATTAGTCAAGACTCACTGCCAAAACTATCTTAGTGGACAAAGTCCATTTCTGAACCGAGTCACCCTCGTTTCAGTCCGGTTTCACTAAACCGGTATAACCTACCGTTCCAGCCATGTCTATCTCATGAGATATAAAATCTTTACCCAATGCATTGGAGGGAGATATAGGTCCCACCCATCTCACAATGATACCATTTTTATGTGTGCCACAAAATCATAAACCATACATCATTGCATAACCCATGTAATCAAAATGGGAATCTTAAACATCGTGACATCATAAAACAATTCATATAAGATAAAGGAATTCATAAAAATATTTTCATCACAACATAATCAAATCAATGTAATAATAGGGATAAAAAAAGAACCCTTTATTCTCTTAGATGGAAAATAATTTTGATAAAACACTTGAACTTTATTCTTGAGGAAAATATCCTTTCTACTTCAAAAACACTTTTACTTTCTTAACATGTCATACAATTTTAAACTAAAAGAAGTTGATTAAAATAAACTTGAAAACATTAAAAGGAAGCTTCTTGGAAATAATGTTTTAAAAATCCATTCATGTCGTATAAGTTAAAAAAACATTCTTCTCGTACTTTTGTCGGAAAAGTCAAAAAGTACCTCATACGAAAAACGACAAAATATTCCTTTCATATATTTTACTAAAAACTCACCGAAGGGTAAAATTAGATTTAGAAAATTGTAGGTGGATGGAAATAATATTACATATTGAGGAAACATGGATGTGGATGATAAAATACACCCTAGTAAATACCAAAGTATAAACAATCTTGGATAAAAATGAGATTGTGATATTTTCCCTTACCTTAGGTCCGATATTCATTGTACGTGTCCGAACCTCCTGTATAATGATTTAAATAATGTTATTGACTTATTCCAGAATCATAATTATTTTTATGATATCATATTTGGTCATATTCTTAGCTTCTTAGTAGTAATATTTCATTGCTACTTGTTATTCGGGTGTTTATAACTTTTTGTTCTTATGCGTGTTTTGTCGAATAAATTATTATTCTTCTCTTTAGGTTATAGATACCTCATTTCCAGAATTCTAATAGTGTAATATATATCATATTAATTCATTCAATTCATTTCATTTATATAATCATTATGAAATGAAGATCATGTAGAACGAGTCGCATCACATCGTGGAGACGGTATTCCGTACCTACGCACGAGTGATGATATCATTCCTATGATCGTGGAATTGTATTGGAGTGTATGTATACTATTTCAGAATCATTATAGCTTTATAATAGTAATATATAGTCATTATTTACACCATTATACCCATCCAAGTAAGGTGGTGGTGCAAAATAGATTACACCACGGCGTGGAGACGGTATTTCGTACGTACGCGCGCGCAGTGATTTATTTTTCCGTAGGATGGATAGATGGTGAAATAGGGTTGTTTCATACTTATAATAACATAGCAGTATATGATTGATACTGATTTTATTACTTCATAATGAAACAACTAAAGAAGAAGAAGTGGAAGAAGAAATAAAGATGAAAGAATCGGTAACGGACATTACCTCTTCTTTGAAGTGCTTCTTTGAGACCTTCTTTTAGGGCACTAAAATAGGTCTTTTAAGAAGACCAGAACCTCTAGGATGTCTATAGGGAAGTGGAGAGGAGAAATTGGAAGGGGTTTTCCGAGCTTGAAGGCTCAAAGTGGTGTGAGGAAGAGAGGGAGGAGGTGCCCTTTTATAAGGGAGGAGAGGGGTACCTTTGGAATGACCAAAAATATTATTTCATTATAAAGTCAAGTTCTATTTTAAATAACTCCAAATTGATTTATTTCGAGGATAAGGTGGGGATGGGTCGAAATCCTCTCATACAATAGAATTTCGACAAGTTTAAGTTCCTATTTTAACCTTATCATGTAGATTTAACATTAAGTTAAATAATTTTACTTTTATCGTGTCTTCTTCTGTTCTTATACTATAAGGTTAATAAACTTACTATAAGCAGCCAAAAGAACCCCAAGTTGTTTATTATTAATATATATAACCTTATCTAAGTCATTTGAACGAACCTTAGATTTTTAAGAGTAAAATAACAATTACTAATATAATATTTGTTTTTAAAAAAAAATTTATGTCAATATTGACACTATTTAGTAATTAATTTTTGTGAAAATCATAACAGAATGATTAGTTCGAAAAAAGTTAATTAAATCAATACTAACATGTCATATTAATCTATAAAATTAGTGTAATTCAAAAAAGGTCAAATTACTTTTATTTGGGTGTTTATAACATCAGTTATGTCAATATTTCATTAATAAGATAATTACTGCATCATCTTTGTGTCATAAATAAACTAAGTTATTTAATGTCTAAAAATTAAAAATAAAATACCATTATCTAGTAAATCTTTTTAGATTTCTAATGAATATTTATAGTCGAATTTATCTTATGTATAACCCTATATTAAAAATGATTTACTTATTACACTTTGATTTTAACTATTTTAACCCTTCTTTAAATAAATTAATAATAAATGTCCTAATCTAATCCAAGTGGGCCTAAATGGTCATATTTTATTCCTAAGTTTTTTTTGGTCGAATTAAACTTATCCAATAGAGTTAGGACATGTGTTAGGGTAATAATAATATCATTTTTACCCTTAATTACCCTATTTACTTTTAATCGTGGTAAATAAAAGTAAAAAGTTACTATTCACCAAAAATTATTTTCATCTCATTGAACCACGTTTTACTTATTTACATCAACCATGTCTCTAGGATTTTTTGAAATTCCATTCACAGAAGCGGTAAAATTATGTTTTATGAAAAATTCAGTTTTTTAACTACCACTTAGTTGTTTCACTATTCATCAAAAATTGAAAGTTTTCAGAAAAATACCAAAATTTTACCCTAGGCTAATTTCGATATTACGAATCCAAAAATGAAGTCCATTTTGACAAATAAAATTTATAAAATTTCAAAAAGTGGTTATTACTATTCATAACGGCTAGTTTTAATAATATTTTAATAGTATATCGTTGTTTAGTGAAACTCGGTATTGCGTACGATGTTAGCTATCGGGGAAGGTCGCGATTTCGTGTAAAGAAAGACAAGAAAGTGTTGTGTAGAAAAATATTCCTTTGATGATTTATATAACATAAAAGTCTCGGGTGTTACATACACTCATTGTTTCCTCCATGCCTCATGAGGAGAAAGATATATAAATCACATTTATATATAAAAAATTGATATATATTCACTTGGAATTATACAAAATTCCGAAACTGAATCCATATGGGGATTTGCACAATCTCGGCTTACCTAATGACCATCAAGGCTTAAAGAAGGCAAATAAAATATGAATACAACTCATGCTGCCATTTTAGAGGTGGAAGTTGAAAAATTGATCACATAAAAATTTTCTATGAATTGAAATGCCTAATATGTCCATCCAATATCGTATATATAAAAAAATGGTCAGATTAGGGTCCACATCGATTTCAAATACAGTAATCAACATTGCCTGAAGGATGATTTCCCATTATCATTGACATAACTCTTGATTGATCCTAATACCGGCTTCCAAACCCTTTCCTTCATGGATAGGTATTAAGGGTGAAATTAGATAAATAGGGTCCCTAAAGATGAGTAATCCAAAACCTTTAGATAGCCCTAATGAATCTTTTTCTATCAGGACATACTCTTTGGCTTAATGAACATTGGCGCTACTTATTAGCACACCATGCATCAAATATTTAATCCCCTGTTAGGAAAGAATATCTGAATATTAAGTTGATGACCACGTGGTCAAATATTTACAGTGAGGAAATCATTTTAAGGATCTTCAAACAGTTTTCTATAAGTGGAGAAAGAAAGGTTAGAAGATGAATATACTGAAATGTTCTTTGAGTGTAACATCAAGAAATTTTCTTGGCATTTTGGTATGTCACCATGGTATTTTGGTAAACCCAATGAAAACTTGTGATATCATTGGTATTTCACCCCTAAAAATATTTAAAAACTAAGGGGACTTCAAGGGAACCTCATGTACATTTTGAGTTTTATAGCCAACTTGTTCCGAAAATCTCTCACTTTCACTAGGATAATGAATATAGGAGTCACATAATAGTGGGACGGGGACTTCCATGAATCCTTTGATGGTCTCATGTAGTATATATTTCACCCACCAGTCCTGATTCCAATTACAGAGGTAAATATATTCATCTTATATGTGTCCTCTATGGAATTACTACTTGGTGCCCTCATCACATAGAAGAATGTTATAGGTAGTGATAGGAGTCCATACTACCTTGTCCAAAAAATGATAGGTACTGATACTTGATACTTAGATGTCGAGAGGAACTATCTCACACTCATATATAGAGTGAAGAAGATGAGGCATCAATTGCAGCATGATGAATTACATCTGGACTCTCATATTGATCTTCTCAATTACATCCCTATCCATCCCATGTTGATTGGGAATCTGGAATGATGGGTGGTCATTCTACAATAATAGGACATCGAGTTCATGTCACATAAGGTAGTGAATGGAAGTTGTTGACTGCTTTCCTTGCAGAAAATCCCTCCCTAGAAAGTACACTAGTGGACACAAAACAAGCATACATAGAGGTTTTATATACCCATGACACTCCCTGAACATGGGAGATTTATTTCAATGGTGCCTCCAAAAGTCTTGTTGGAAAAATGGTGTACAATATGAAGCTCAGCTAGGTTGTCTTATGGATTGTATTTTTTTCTCCAAAAAAAGAAAATTTCTCTACTCTTTCTCACTTTCTAAAGGATGTACAAATAATGAGGTAGAATACAAATCCCTCATGTATTTCTTGGAACTAGACCTACAACTAAATATAGCCTACCAAAATATCAAGGGGGATTCAGAACTAGTGATAAATTATATTAATGGTGAATATTCCATCAAAAAGGATGAATTGGCCCCTCTCACTGGTTACATCATGGGAATAAGGGTATAATTCCCTTTTGATACCACATTATATCATGTTCCCTGATCGTTGAATGCTTACACTTATGCAATGGATAATATAGCCATAGTTTTCACCAACCCTAATTATAAGGAATCAATATTGAGTATCACACACTGAATAATGTTCTTATTAATTATCGTCTTTGATATGAAAAAAACCAATCTAGTCACCGCCACCCCAGAGTATGATGTACTGATATCCACCCCAGGAATGATGGATCCCATCATTAGTTACATGAAAAATGAGACTCTACTAATAGACGAATAGGTTTGGTACAGACTAGAAAATTATTCCCTACGGAGTGGTCTAAAGGAGAAAAGATCCCTATACAAAATAGTATTCAATGTAATCCTTCTCTGATGAAAACTTTGAAGATAGATTCTTTCCATCATGGAAGAATTCTATGAAACATCCTACAATACTTATAATTCTGGGACCAAGAACTACTACCAAATTAGAAGGCTAAGTTTCTATTGGAAAACATTAATATAGTACTATGTATAATTCATCAAGAAATTTCCTTCATTCCATATATATGAAAACATCATCCAGAAACCCTTGGAATTTCTACATATAGCTAAATATTCATGGTTTTTTTCTTATGTGGAATGGATATTGTGGGCCCATATCCCCCAAAAATATCAAGGCAGTTTATCTACATTCTTACTACTGTTGACTTCTTCTCCAAATATGTTGAGTAAATACCCCTCAAGGAACTTAGGAGAAATAACATCATCATCATTGTAAAGTCACATATCATCACTAGGTATGGGGTCCCTCACACAATATTAATAGACAATGGCACCAACTACTATTCTATGGAGTTTAATAAATTTTACCAAGATTATAGAATTGAGTCCAATCAGTCATCCTAAAATCATGCAGCGATAAGTGGAAATATATAGTCTCTCAATAAGACCTTATGAAACATACTATAGAAAATGGTGAATAAATACAATAATTCTAGTTTTTTTGAGCTCCTCTAAGTTTTATGGGCCAACTATAACACCACTCATACTACTACAAAAGTGACACCATACCTATTGTTGTATGGGACTGATGATGTATTTCCCATAGATTTATTGTTTCCCTCACCTTGAATATATGAAGACAACTCTTAGATGATGGGAAATCACAAAAGAAGCTAGATGATCTAGATGGGATCGATGTGAATAGGTTTTGTACATTTCCCAACCATGATTTCCATATGAATCAGATCACATGGGAATTCAATAAAAAAGTCTTCCTCTATTCATTCGTTCAAGTAGAACTATTGTTGGCTCTCCCTAATGATAATGGGGAAGAAACCTCCAAAGATGGAACCTAAATGGGAAGGGCCTTATATCATATATAAGGTATATCAAAATGGATCCTACTCATTGGCCATAATAGATAGGTAACGTGTCACATACCTAACAATGCTAAGTTTTTTAAGAAATACTTTTTATTGCTATAATCTAGAGCATATCATCCTGGTTGTGTGATGTTAAACTACATAAATTCCTCCTAACCACATGAAGATAAACTGTACAAAGAACATCTTGACTACATTACATTAAAAAGTACAAATAACATCTTGACAACATGAAGTTAAACTATATATAAAAGGTCCATTCTACAAGTCTCTAAATTGTACAGTATCTCACATCCTAGTCACATGACGTTAAACAATAAAGACTCATTCTGATCATATGATGGTAAACTATAAGTATCTCATCCTATCAATAAGATAATAAACTTCAGAACATCCTATATCATGACCATATGAAATTAAATTGTATGTATCCCATCCTTATTACATGATGTTAAGCTATATGGATCCCCAATGTTCACATTCATTCACATCAGGGGACCCTCATCCTGGCTGTAAGATGCTAAACTTCATAGTGTCTCACATCCAAACCAAATAACATTAAATTGTATAAAATAGATCCTAACTGCAAGACATTAAACTACATAGAATATGACCTCACTACATGCTTCTAAACAACACAGGAAGCACCATCTCACCAACACATCACCACACACAATCTATATATTCAAGAAATATGGATGAAATTCCCATATCCTTATGTTAGATTCATATCCACATAGGGAATCACCTCTTCCAAGAACTATGTGTGCCTTGATTCCTATTATCATAGGATAATTAGTGGTGCCTAGACCACTATTATTGGGATCAACCACAATATTCCTCTTCTTTCACATTGATTCACCCAATTTCTTACTACATTATGTTAAACTAAATTACTAATGTCCTTACCGCACGACATTAAACCGCACATTTTTCAAGAACTACATACAACATGATTATCATTATAATGAGATAACTAAGGATTCCTTGATCCTTTATCATGGTTTATCCCCCACATTATATAAAATTCACATTTACTACTCCTTAATTTCCTCTGTATGTGGAGAGGATACCTTTACATTTTTTATTTCTAACAATGTGAATAGCTCACATGAAATTAGGAGTTTCAGGAACGGATTCCCCACATGGAAAAATCACATCACCTCACAAAAGGTTTATCCTGGTCCTAAATGAAATACCATAAAAGGCATGCCATGAGTTATTGTTGCATGACGTTAAACTGCACGATTGATTTCCATTGCATGACATAAAACTGCACATTCCTATATACCTCACCCGAGAGGACTACTATAGATGGTGTCGATCTCCCACCACACCTCCATTAAATAACTTCGTGTGACATGATTCCTATCATCACGGGATAGGTAGTGATTCCTAGATCTCCATCCCCAGGTCAAGTCATAAGATATAACTACAAACATGCCCCCTCCTTGTGTACAGTTTAGAATTGAGTGGGGATATCTCCCAAGAAGTATTGGGGATTTATTCCTATGACCACAATATATTTAGTGATTCTCAAATCCGTAATCCTACGCCCATAAACAATAATGAATGGAAACAATTCCCACCATTTCATACTAGTTAGACATGTGCATGCAATTTTACTTTCAATAACTACATGTGTCTTGATTCTTGTCAATTTAAAGATATGTAGCGGCACCAAAATATCAAATACTGGGTCCATCTATAACAACCAATCAATACATGCACCCCAACTACACAATATCTACATCATACAAGGTTATTTTTCCTATGTAAAAGTCAAATTATTATACACATTTCTTTTTCATGTAGTATATCTTGAATAATTTTTCATGTCATTTACCACATCCTTACCACATGAGGTCACACTATAGGGAAATAGATACATCTATACCATATGATGTTAAATTGAAAATAAAATTTCCATATCAAATGAGGTTAAAACTGTATAAAAAATAAGTCCTCACTACCTAATGTTAAAATGTATAGGCTATCACCCAATATCATCCTTTATAAAAGGACCACAAGATCCTTAACTTAGTTAAACATAGTATTGGGTACCTCCACCGTCCTTTAAGAATCAAAATTAATAAATCACACTTCATTTCTTGACCACCTCAGGTTTCTAAAAATATTTCAAAGCCCTTGGAATGGAAAATTGATATCTCTAATTGACCATGATTTCGATGCATAATGGAATTGACCTACCAACTAGATATATCATGGATTAGTAAGGATAGATTTATGATCCTTATGAGCCTTGCATCGCTGTGGTAGAACCCAACACTGAGGGTATTCTGGTCCATACCAAATATGATTGAATCATATCATTACTCTTGACCAAGAAATATTGATCCATGATTTTCAACATTTTCATATCCCAATAAGATGGATGTTGGAGCACTCTCCACACTGCTTAACCTAATTGGGTGCTTGTGTTACCCCCCCCCCCCCCCTCATATTAGGTCCATGTGTGTCACAACATTAAACCACCTTCACTTTTTTCAAAGTTGTATGACTTGAAACACTAGCCTTTGATGGTCCAAATAACAAGGCCCTAAACTCATAGTGTAAATGACACAAAACTTATGAGGTTGAAAAACCAAAAGGGCATCCTAAAAAAATAAGACTTTGGTCACTAAAATCATCATATCCATAGTTTAGGGAAAAATTGGGGATTGAAAAAATAATGAATAAAGATCATAGGTCCTAGTTTGTAGCCCATGTAAAATACAAGATATGCTTGATAAACCCACTGGTCTAGCAAAAAGCTAGAGTAATGATTTTTCATATCTCTTCATTGTTAGAGCATGTTATCTAGGTGTTGACACAACCTTCTGTTTGATCAAAACATTCCTAGATATTAAGTATTCCCTAAATCAAAATTCATGATTTGAGTTCCTTGGATCTCCATAAACCTCCTACGTCCCTTGAAAAAAAATACTTGACTTCAAGAAACCCTTTGTTTGACTATGAATGTATGCCTCTGGCTCTTGTATATGTGGTTATGGTTATCATCAAATTGTGCCACTCAGAGAAAAGGGATTTCTAATACTTGTAATCCCTAACATTGTTATTTCATAAATTTGTACCCTAGTGTGTTCTGGTAAATTCCTCGTAAGATTGTCCCATACCATCCTCATGACCCGGGCACTCTCAACCATAATTTACAATTCCCATAAATATACTATTCAAGCGGATTAAACATCCTTGATGTTACGCCATTGGGTTTTGTATTTTTTAGAAAATTATGGTTTTGAAACTCCATTACCAAACATTTTTATGGCCCACACCTTGCGATTGGAAACCACTGGGCATAGGGATCAAACTACACTATTTAATAGTTAAATTGACCCAAGGTGTCAAAAACCTTCCTGGATAGCATTCCTCCATACCAATATTCATCTTAGGGACACCAGAATCTTCATGAATCTTTCATAGACTTTGGTTAAGGTTGGGGAAATATATTTTTGACCATGTTAGCACCGCATAAGTGCTTTAAACAACCAACCAGATGTGTCCCCTCTATAAAGAAATGGATCCCAAAACCTTGTGATCCCTACCACAAACTATTTTTTTATTATTTTATTATTATTTTTTAAAACCAACTTTTTGAAAACATGGAACCCATAAGATCAAAATACCTCCAAATCAACCATCAAATAGAAAATTCAAATTTCAAAATTCAGTTATCAAAATTCAAAAAACAAAAGAAACACTACCACAGGCCACGTCCTACATCGAGTCGCGAATATTGAACTGATCATCCTCCCAACATCACAAAGTTGTTCCATCATCATCACAACATTAATCATCAATAGAGATGATGGTCGAAACCCACCCACCACTAAAAAGTCATTTTCTAACATTGTTCTAGTCACCGGAAAAAACCCACTGCCAAAGTCCATCAACCTCATCATAAAACACAAAAACACAACACCACAGACCATCTGAACCACCAAACAAGGAAACCATAAATGCAAGAGAAACCATCGCCCCCACCACCAACACACATCCATAATCATCTTCATAATTTCATAGTCTCCAGGGCATCAAGGATGAACATAATAAAACTATATGGAGAGATAAATGTGAAAAATAACCTGATGCACCTTATCGTCAACCTGAACTGAAAACCCACCAGTGACGTAGAATGTCCACAGAAACCCACCAAATCCATTGATAAACGACCTGACACAAGTGATCCAACCAAATATATCAACACCACAGCCACCAATTTCTACCAAGAATCAAGAACAACCCATAAATTCCTCCAGGTGAAGAGCTGGATCCATGAATCCATCACCGATAATCGCCCGGAGCCAATGAAGTTGAAACCACCACAACGAACAGGCCACCCGAACACACATCCCAAAGCACTTGGAATATCACCTCAGTAGAACACCATGGAAAGGGAAGTATAATCTTGAAACTAGAGAAGATAAGTGATCAGGATGGAGGCCAGCTGATCTCATCCTTGCGACACCCCACCAGGAGGCCGATCGTAGAACAAGAACGAACACCCAAAACTCCCAGAACAGAAATGGGAACCACCAACAAAGAAGAAGGTAAAGTAGGGAAAGAAACACAAAAGTAAAGATAAATATTGTACATAAAGAGAAGGGAAAGTGGGTACTGAAACCAAAAATGATAGGAGAAGTAGATGCTGATAAAATCCATGATCTTTGATCCATGGAAACACCACGGTGGAACTAAAAACCTCAGCAATCCTCGGGTCATACCTAACATTTTTTCCCCATATTCCAAATCAAATAATATAAGGTCTGATCTAAAATACAGTAAACTATAGTCATTTTTGGTCCAAGATAAAATCCAACAAACTATATTAAAATAAGGACTAAGGTAAAAGACCCTAAACTATAGTGATAAAATGTCTGAGATAAAATACTCTACACAATAATATTAGAAGAACTGACCTAAAAGACCAAAAAACTATAACAAAATATTTATTTAGTGGTAAATAATTGAAAAGATACAATGATTGTTAGGTCCACCATATGGCCATAGAAAAAATCAATCTACACTCACCAAGAACATTGGTATTTGGAAATAGATAGAGGACTCTCCCTCTAAGACATATATTATTCCCAAATTAAGATTCTGCGAATATTGTAATCTCAAGATAGCTGGAGTATATGTCTTAATAAATAGTATCATATTGGTGAGAATAAGTGATCATTTATCAATAATAATATGTTATAATTCAAACATTCAAATCTGAGAATTCATTTTTTCTTGATATTATGAAAAGGGAGGGTATCATTGAGGATTCATGCAACATCAGATCAGCAAAATGTCATCCACATAATGAATGAGAGAAAACTGGTAAATAACATGTAAAATTTGGTAAATATGTTAATTAATATAGTACATAAGGATAAATTTTCACTTTTTAGAGTCTCTCCAATAATTTCATCAAAACAAAATGCATATCAACGATCGAACTATAATAAGATTCAATCGAGTGAGTTGGAAAAGTTAGAAATACTTTGGTTATAAGCGTTGATTAAACACTGAATTACCTCTCACACTACTTCTTATATATCTGTACTAGGATGAAGGGAATCAATAATAGTTTACATCTCTTTAAATATATTCTGAGATATTTCCATTGAGGATTATGATGTTGAGAGGTCAGACTTCGAGTGATCCTAGACCTCCTCATATCACCATATCAACAAGGTCAAAATATCTATTTGTTCCTACATAGTAGACATAAACTGGGGACTCCATTCCAAAGTATTATATAAAATTTTTCACTAATTACAAAAAATATATTTGTTATTAGTTTTAATAAGCTCTGGTAAAAGTAGGTATTTTGAAGTAGTTCTCACAAAACGTTCTTGCGGATTGCTCTCACGATCGGTTCTTGAGGGAAGTTCTTATGGGACAATCATTTGATGATGTCATATAGAAAGAGCTTTGAGATTTGAGTAACCAGTGAATGAACCATTCTTCACTCTCCTATTTATAGGGTACTCTATATAATACCAAACATCACTCTGAAGACTAAGCGTCTCCCAAGTCACTAATAGAAGATTGTGTTAAGGCCTTAGGTAGGAATTTAAATTCCTTAGAAGTTATCCCTTGTCCCCATAGACATTTATTCTAAGGAAGAAATTTTTTTATTCCCACAAAATGATCATCAGAAAATCCAAAAAGGATTAAATTCCTAAACATTGATATTATTTTTTCCGTAAAGAAAATGAAGAAGAAGGTGGTCATAACTCACAGATTGTGTATCCTTCCAAAGTACACATGATCTCATGACCTTATAAAGGTTATGAGAACTATAATTTGTGGCGCATAACATTTTTGAAGATTCCTTGAATACCCATTTAAAAAGTAACCTTTTTCATGTGATGGTGTCCCAGAAAATCACTGATCATGTGACGACTGCCAGATGAATTCCTCCAGAACACACAACTTATCAATCAGTGGATTCCTAAAAATCCATTCAAAACTAATTGTAAAATATAAAGAAAATATCCAAAATATGGGAGACTTTCACGGTTATAAATATATTTTGACTCGCCCATATGGTTCGTAAAGAACCATGGAAACCCCGGTGACATGTCTTCCTAGTCACGATAAATCCTAATAGCATGTCATCCCCATCATGCAAATGGCCTCATACATGTCTAGTTTTCCTTGAACTCCCTCTTTAACTCTAAATAAAATAATAAGTTGTGTCCATGATAATTCTGATGCATCACCACATAACCCATTATTAGTTCCACAATGCATAATTTATGGGGAGAGTGATCTTCCTCAACAACACTCGTATAAACTCGCAACATCCCCGACCCTTGTAAAATAAAATGGAAATAAAAAACGGAAATAACGGGAGAATTTTTCAAGGATTTGATATGTTAATCTTATGAAAATGGGTTCATATTCCCTATAAAATAATTCTCGTTCACTTTTGTCCTCCCATGACATGCCAGATCAATCTCACAAAGACCCCCTAGAAAGCCACAATTGTCAGGTAGAAGACCCCTTACATGTCACCTAAAATCACATAGATGCCTTTCAACAGGAATCCTGATCTCATGAATGTACCCAGACATGTCATCCTAACATTTTGAAATCCACTTGGAATTCATAAATGATTTTAAAAGAATCATTTAATTGTAAAAAAACAAATAAATGGTATGTTTATAGGATTTTATCATAACCATTTAAAACCATGCGACACCCAGGAAATGATTTTGTAGAGCATCTGAAAATGAATCAGTTCACCAGATCCCTCTAGGATTTGTATTTTACATGATGCAAAAATCTTCATATAATCAGGGTGGAGAGGATATTAAATACCCCCACAAAATTCAGAAAAAAAGGTATCATTACATCTTTGGATCCTCGCATCGGCATAACCATGCATCATAGAAGAATGTTTGAGTGGTAAATCTCACGATAATAGAGGTTTTACACAAAGTAAAATATTGGGAACCATCTAAGAGGTCAAAAAACATGTGTGGTCACTCTCCGTGATCACTTGAGATCATACAGAGGACCTATGGAAAGTTATGAAAAAAAATTCCATATATCTATTGCATCACATGAGACATAGAAAAGAGAACAGTAATGAAATATAATGTACATATTCAATAAGAACTAGAATAAATACTAAATACAAAATACTTGTGTGAAGATATATTTTTTGATCCTCATGCACTTTTTAGGAGTCATCTAGGTCATACGATAGTCCAAGGTCATGTCACCCAGGTCCGGAGGCATTTCCTTGACACACCATTTAGATCATGTGATGTCCTCCTAGAATGTAAAGAAAGTCACATAATGACATCCAAGCATGTCACCCATGTCTTTCAAATCCCTCTGAGATCACCACCCAGATCTTATGATGTCCCTAAGATATGTCACTTAGATTATGCGGTGACACCATTTCATTTCATCTAGGTCTCACAGAGACCTTTAGGCCTTCTAGCCTAGTCATGTGACACCACCCAAGAATTTCATCTTGGTTGCACAATTACCTCTATAAATTCCACCCAAGTATAGTGAATCGCTCTCAGCTTTCCACTGAGATATTTTGACAATACCAGGACATGTCATCAAGGTCATGCGATGTACTCCAGAAAAGTAAACTTGGATCATGGAATTTCTTCCATTTAAAAGGATCAGTATCATGCGGTGTCTTTTAAAAATGTCATCCAAGGTCGTGTGATGGCCTCTAATACAAGTTATCTAGGTTTTGTGATATCCTCTAGTCATGTTATCTTTGATCATGTGATTTGACATCCTCTATGATTTTCAACCTAGATCATGTGATTTTCATGGGGACATGTCATGTAGAAAACCATATATGTTAGAAATAAAACTAGATATGTCAGGTAGAAAACCATGATAGTTAAGTAGACATCTCAAGAAAGCATATCTTTATCCAGTGAGAATATAAGGTCATCCTTGTAGTATAATACTTGCTCAAATGAACTTTGACAATTATAATTCTTTCCATAAAGAGGATATGTAGGATGCCTTCATAAGGCCTAATCTTTATATTAAACATTCAACTCGGTATTCCCAGCACATAAGTCCAAAATTCATAAGTAGTGACACTGATTACTTTTGTTAGGTCCAAAGGGTTCCTAGATACCCTGAGTGGTAGGGCGATTAGGGTATGGACATTCTTTTCAAACTACTTCATGCCCCACTAGATCTTGAACGCTTTATTAGAAGGATCACTTATTATTCTCTTTAATGGAAATGTTGAGCATGTCATTTCAAATTTCATATGATGATAATGCATTGAAAGTAAATAAATAATGTAATCACAAGGACACATAGATTTTTACTTGGTTCACCCTCACTGGGATACATCCAAGGAGAATACAAAAACAATGTGGTGATTTTAGAAAATTAACTAAGGCTCACAACTAGTAATGAGGTTCGTTATAGACAAATTTTATGTATGAACTCACTTCTTTTATAAGATTTAGGGTTTACTCACTTAATTCCCAATGGTAACTCCCTATGTCTATTTCTATATCTCACTACCATTGGAAAGGATCACTGTATTCCTCTTACTCTTCTCACTACTCTTAGAAGGTATCCACACACCATTTATGCACTTGTAGGTCCCTTCATTTTCATGAAATCACACATCCTCAACTATAGGTACATTCTCTATTGAAGTTCATTTTTAACTAAACTAATCCTACACAAACTTCCTTAAGACTTCTGAGGACTACCTTGAGTGTTCCAGGAACTACAATGCATCCTCCGCAAATTGCGCTGCTTTACGGACCACCTCTCATCCACAAACTATCTTCGCTTCCACGGATTGTCTCCTTCCATGGACTTCTTGTTCAACCATGGAACAAATTCATCCATGAACTATCTATACTCTATGGACCACCTCTTCTAATGGATACCACATCCTCCTCCAGGAATCATCTTCCTCTTCCTTTCTTGAAATGTCATTCGAAGTGCTTCAACCTTCGATGAATCCTTCTTCGAGAACTATTATCTTTTGTGGAATTCTCCCTCACAAACCACTTTCAGACATAGAAAAATTCTTCCTAGATAAAACATTTTTTATAATGAAAATATCTCTCATTAATGATGGGATAAGTGGTCCCTATAAAATAAAATAGATCCTGAAAATATGCTAATCTTTTTTACATAAGTCTTCGATGTGGTACATCCTTTAGCACATATTAAGCTCCTCCTATGAGTTAATTTTCCTTAGTGTTACACTTAGCATTTTTACTTCCCCATGATAGATGATTAATTCCCAAAATGAACCCCTTCATGGCTCTATAAATCACCACCTCCATTTCACAAACAACAAGCCATCCCATGCACCGCAAGCCTTCTGTGAACTTCTTACCTCCCGAAAAATATTTTCATCTTGTGAACCATTTCTACTACATGGTCTGTGTACCATGATTCATAGACTACATAGAAATGCTATGAAGAATCCATCCTTTTCCAATTTACCTAATCCATTTAGTGTACCCCTTTTCTGGTCCAGGAACTATCTTTTGCAATCCACGAACTATTTACTCCTATATGTAAAACCTTATTTTTTCAAAAATAATCTCCCAATTTTGAGTCCCAAAAATTTGAAAAACATAAGGAAACTATTCCACCTAAAAAACATGCTTTAGAAACATCAACCAAACTCATGTACTGTTATTTAGATTTTTCAACAAACATAATTACACCCAAAAACATTTAGAGGATTCCTTTAGAGTTTTTTTCAACAACTTTTTATCCCATATTTCCCACACTGAGCATAGCTGACATGGGATTTGGAAGTATAAATAATCATATCAATCCTATCATAAGAATATAACAATATAAGAGAAGCCTCACTGTGTATCCCCGATTAGTGGCATAATATGATAGAACCACTGGATAGAAAATCCTCAGATTATAATCCCCGATCAACTAAACTATGATAACTTTGATTCCAAACATAACCAATATACATAGGATGAATTCCTGAAGGTCTGATCTCAAATGGTCATCCACCATAGTGTAATTCCTACCATGTATCCATTATTCTAACCATAAAAACCAAATATATCCCATTTTTTGATCATCAGTTCTCATCCACAAGTGTATTGAGGGACTAAAACAAACTATAATGACTATGATTCCAACCATGACTAGGATATATAGGTTGAAATCCTATGTCCCAAGATATATAGTAATCAAATAAAGGGATTTTATTGGTACACATGCCATGTATCCATATGAAATGAGACTAACTACGTTTCATCCCGTGTTACTCGCATAGAAAATATCTCATGTGGGATTAAGGAGTAGCAATGATCACATAATTTTCATCATGAATCTAAATCAATCTATGAATCCTCAATGTGTAAGTCTTAGTGAGTGGAATGATATAGCTACTATCATATGAGGGTACCTACCTCAGAGAAAGTCCCAAGTGGATGATTGAACTATAATAACTCTGATTCCTACCTTAATCAGGATATGTTGGATTCCACATTGAGATCCGAGCTCAAATATCTAGTGTCCATGTTCCCCAATATATTTCATTTTCATATTATGTGAAACTATATGGGTTCAACAAACTAAGAGAGTTTTCATTCCTCTCATGAAATAGGATATGTAGGATTCTTCATAATGGATCAATCCCATCCTCAAAATATTAACTACCTCCCTAGATGACAATAGTATAAAGATTTCATAGTTAAACATATTATGAAAATAATATGATACCCAATAGGGGGAAATGGATGAAGAACCTCATATACATATAGATATATTCATTAAGAAAACTCCCATGTTGTAAATAATAGGATTTAACCTATAATCATTTTGTTCGGTTAACTGGTCCTATATAAGGATTGTGAAGATATTCTTGAACTTATCATAAGTATATAAGAGAGTCTCTAAGTAGAAAACAATTCCCCTGAAAATGGTGTGGGGAGACTGACCTCCCATCATCTTTACTAATGTGAAATCCTATGAATTTTTGGGTTCAAAACCCCAAAGGTCCACCAAATTTGGAAATTAGTTTTTTACATAGTTATGGATGTGGGATCAATTGGATGTTCCCATTGGGGATAAAAAATTGGTTAGAACAATTTGAATGATTGTAATAAGACATCGAACCCCCACTGTAATCAAATCACGAAGACAAAGCCGTCGACATCTTTCCAATGAAACAAAAGTAGTAACCCATATGAGAAATCAAACCATGGAATCCCCTCATAAGATGACAATATATACTACCTAGTTCCCATCAAACCATTTTTTTATCATCTTAGGGGTGGGCCTAATCCTATAAAACCTGTGTGAAATAACGGTTAATCAAAAATAATATGGACATGAATGGAAAATTTGAAACATATAAGTCATGGACAGTTTGAAAAAGGGTTCAAACAGTGTAAAGGGATAGACTCTGATGTAACCATTTTATAAGTTTCTATTATGAAATAAATTAATATTCTAATTTAAATTGTGGATTACCATGACATTATGATTTGAAAAATGAAAGTCAAAACTGCCTTCCGTAATGAGAATAGTTAATAATATGTGTATATGACACAACCTAGAGGGTTTGTGACTCCAAATTATTCCAAAAAGTTAATAAAATTAAAAATATATATTAATTTATTAAATTAATCATTTATGTTAGGTAGTATTTTGTTTGATGAATCCATAATAGAATTTGGTTTCAAATATAATAAATGTGAGCCTTGTATCTATAAAAAAATTATTGGGACTGTGATCATCTTCTTAATAGTTTATATTGATGGAATAATACTTTTTATAAATGAAATACTAGTATTAAAGTTTGTTAAAGCCTGGTTAAACACATGCTTCTCCATGAAGGATTAAGTTGAAGCATTTTATATTATTGGGATCAAGATCTATCATGATAAATCTAAGATTCTTCTTTGAATATGTCTAAACACATATATTGACAAGATATTGATGATACTCAGTGTGGAAAAATCTAAGATGGGATTTTTTTCTAGTGTCAGATGGAATTAATCATTCCAATAAAATTTTCCTCAGATACATGTGGAAAGAAGAAGGATGGGAAACCTATACACATCGATGGTTGGGTCAGTAATTTTTGTTATTATTTTTACTTTGATAAATTTTTCATATGTATTATGAGTATTAGAAAATATATTAGGTTATCCCAGGTGACTATAATTTGTAGTTAGTCAATATTATCCTTAATTATCTGATGCATAATAATGATATGTTCCTAGTCTATATAGGAGATGAATTACTAGTCATCATAAGATATGCATATTCTAGCTTCCAACTAAATCAAGATGGTTAGAAATCATATTCAAGATATATAATCACTCTTAATAGAGGTTTTGGGAGATGGAAGAGATCAAAGAAGAAAATGGTCACAGATTCTACAGTAAATTTTGAGTATATTTCTACTTCTAAAGCTTCTAAAGAATCCTTTTTGATGTGTAACTTCATTCAGGAGCTGGAAGTGGTTCTTAAAATCAATGACCATATTACACATTATTTATATAATACTGTAGTGGTGTCTATTTTAAGGGTTCTAAGGCTACATCAAAAAAGTAGGCATATACATTGAAAGTATCATCACATGAGGGATTTCTCTAAAATAGGTGATGTCAAAATATGAAAAATATCCCTAGAAGGTAAAGTGGTTGACCCTTGGACTAAATCCTTAACTTAGTAGAAATTTCACCATCATGTAAGGTCAATAAAACTGAATGTCATAGGCAGTTGGCTCTAGTCCAAGTGGCAGTCTTTTGAAGTCAGTATTCTAGAACCAGCTATTATTTCCTTGGATTGAATGATTATTGAAAATTTTGAATATTAATAAAACATATTTTTACATATTCACCACTATTCTACATGACTTTAATGTAATAATATTCCATAAGATATATCACATTAATATGGTCATAGTAGTTCTCCCCTATGATGAGAAACTATAAATTCTATGAAAATATCCTTACATATTGTTCTATGATTGGATAAAATATTATGAAGAGACACATAAACTTTTTACAATAAGGTCTGAGTACTCATAAGCCGATTGGACTTTTTCATATGAAGTTCACAATTGTTAATCTCTAAGTTGAGAGAGTATGAGAACAAAAACATCTATTATAATTTCACATGATTATTTTCAATCAGATATTCTTATCTATGAGCATGTGTAATAGTCCATAAAATTTAATATTATTATTAATTATTTTAATCACTCATGTACTTTGAAGTACATAACAAAGATATGGTTTCATATGTTCACTGGAAGTAGTGTACATTTTGTTTAACATGAATGTCATATTATTAATGAATAAGTCGAGGAACGATTTTTTTCCCTTTTATAATTAGGAATGTCGATATCTGATACCTTTGATTAAAATTGACCCATTTCATTAAATTCTATTTTCATGGTTTAAATGCAATTCTGTTTCATATAATCAAAATAAGTTTTATCAAGCACATTGGTTGATGTCATGTGTTTACAGCCTACATAATGAGATATTGTGAAACAGAAATTATATTAAACAATAATTGTTTGTGTATGGTTGTTGATGTTGAAATAATAACATTTTCTCTTGAGTTCCTTAACCAATTTCTATACATTAAACTTCATCTTTAGGCAGGCCCACCTATTTCTAATGAGGAAGAAGACAAGTGGGTAAGACGCTAACTGTTACCATTGATTTCAATTAAATTCTATTTGAATATAATTATGGGATTAAATACCAATCTCAGTACTAAGGAATAATTTTATTCCACATTTATTTTCCATGAATATTAACAAGGTAATAAATTATTATTTATTCATTAATATATAATTTATTTAAATAATTAATAATTATTTATTCAATTAATTAATAATTATTTATTCACCAGACTATATATAGAGTATTTATTTTATATTATATTTAATAAATATTTATTCATCAGACAGTGAGTAAAATATCTTTTTTGAATATAATATTTAATTAAATATTGATTATTAAATAAGTTCTATGGAGGAAAAGAAGACAAAGAGAGTGTCTTATAGTAAATATTAATTTACAAGATGGTAAAATAATATTTATCATCATGCCAGTTAGAACAAAGTATAATAATAATAATAATAACAATATATGGAATGGGGTCATATAATGTTTATTATATTTTTAAGGATCTTTTTTCAATTACATACTATTTACACCTTATCCCCAACTATATTGAAAGATTTATATATCTATTATGTATAGATAATCATGAATTAAGAAAGGTTTTCAACAAAGGAATTATCTCTGGATTCCTCTTTATCTTATCTTCTTAAGAATCATAAGAATAAGAGATATTCCATCAACCCTAAAGTAAATTGAAGTAATCAATAGTAACAATAAAATATGGTCAATCTTCTATAATATCACTCAGTAATCCATCGGTTTTTTTAGATCAATTGAGCACATGTAGATCATAGCTAGAGGGACTCTATTTTGGGTCATCCAGATACAATGATGGGAATCCGAAAAAAGCATTTTGAACAATCAAAATATTAATAAAATATAGATCCTAAGACTTGGTAATATTTCTTCAAATATATTTAAATTAATCATAAATTTAATGTGAAATTATATCATCTTAGTCCAAGTGAATATTCTTATTAATATTCAATTTGAAAAAATTCATTGGTCATGAAATTCATGTCTTGTATAATATGTGAATGATCTATTAAATCCAACAAAATTCCTAATGGTTTTAAGCCCAATATGTGATTCTAATACATCCATAACCTATAGTTATGTCTGTAAATCTATAGGTTGTATCGAAGATAGTATATAAAGAATGTGTTTATTGCACTATTCTTGAGAATGCGGGTTGAGGTCATCAAAATTTATCTTCTTATATTTAATTTCATGATGTTTTGAATCATGAGACCCACTTTGATTATGTGTTGTGTTTCTTACTCATTTAGATTATTCTCCCACCTCTTATTTAGGTAATTATAAAATATTAGAGTGAGAGATTAACTGAACGAAATATGCACGGTGCATCAATGTTAAATTGGGTTTATTTTCCCATATAATTAAGTTATAAATAATAATGTTCTTCCTCTTCTAGATTAACATAGACCAAATTTTGGACTTTAGGATATGAATCCTTCCCTCTTCCATGGGTAGTAAGGTTCCCATAAAGTAGAATATTGGTTAGACAATATCAAGTGTAACTTCACCATCCTCGAGCTTCTAGAGTCTCTTATGCTCAATTTTTTAATATTTATACCTGAAGCATAGATATGAAAATAGTGGGATTAAATCTTTCAAAATAAACCATAAGAAAATTCATAATAAATTTTATCAGTATTTTTTTGTAAAATGGTATTTCCCTTAAATTTTAAAATTGTCTAACGCAATGATGTTTTATTTCCTTGAGCAGGATGGCCAATTAGTTTTGGAATACAATTATCACATCACCAAACTAATACCATATCTAACCATACTAGAAATGGATTATTCTCTAAAATATTAGTTATTATGAAGTGTTATATTTTATAAACTCTAGGTATATGTGTTCTTGTTAGGTGTAACCTATTACATAGAGGTAGTGAAGAAAAATATCAGGGTTTAAATAGTTGTGTCTAGATTTCTCTAGGTAAAATATATTTCTTTTATACCCTGGGTGGTGAAGGGAGCTCTAACTGTGGAATGAAGAATTTGATTGAACCATCCAGGTGGGTGGTGGTCTTATAATTCTATCCTATTTTTTCTCATTAGATTCTTTTGTGACTAAGTACTTGGTATTCCGTTAGTGTGGTATGTTGGTTCTCAAGATTCCTTTGTTTCAGGAAGCTCTATAAACCTAATATAGTTACAGCTAATTAAGATATAGGAAAAGGCATTGTAATGGTGTTTCATGTAAAATAGTTGAATTTAGTTCTACTTCTCAAAATATCTGCACATTTAACTTACTATACCCACTTCTTGTGGTATTTTTTGATTACGTTATCTTCTTTTTAATAAATTGTTTTATATATTGAATTTTATTTATGATCATTTTATTCATCGTTGATATCTATTCCAAGAAACTTATTATGGAAAAATACTTGATACCTATCATTGGTACTTCCTTACTCTAATTATATAATGAATGATGTTTAATAATTATCTATGTTCTTATGGACACTTCAATGTGTTTCTAATAGTTTATCACATGAGTGATGTGAGAGTTTGGTTGACAAAAATTTTATTGAGCCACATTATTGTAATGGTTCTTAACTATTTTATAAGATATTCGGGGTAATTAATTGTTTTTGTAGAGTCAACATATTATATAAATTATCAAATAATGTGGGGGAGAGTATCATAGATGATATTTTTCTTATAGTAAGTAAATATCATAGTTATTTACATTGGCGTATTGCATTTTTCATGGATTCTCACCACTCGATGAATGGATTTCCATCACTTGCTCACAGAGATAAATAATATCATTACGCATGTGTTTCGTGATGCAAACATGGTTGCAGATGGGATTTCTAATAAGGGGTTCAGCTATGAAATCACTTGATAAGATGACCTCCCTATAAATTTGATTCCCCTTCATGAAACAAATATTGTTAAATAATCCCTTCTTTCAGAATTTTTTGACATTTATTTTTATTGTATTAAATAAATGTACCTTGGTTTTCTGAACAAGGCGCCACAATTAAAAAAATTTAATGATAGATGACTACCTAGTTTAGGTGTTAGTGTTCCAAACATGACCCTAAATAGTGAAATTTCATAGAATAATTAGATTTTAATCTTCTTAAGTAATCTAATTTTTTGTTTCTAATGGTTTTCCATGAATGAGAGAGCTGAGTGTGGATTATGCACTCAAAATTCCTGTTGATGAGTAAGTGTCAAGTTGTTGGTTATGACTCAAGAGGTTTTTAGGATGACGATAGAAGTTTAGTGACATGTATCTTATCTTGGATAGTATCAAAGTGGACTTTTTTATAATGGTGTCTCCAATATTAGTGTTAAACCTTTCACTTACTTAATCAATATGTTCTATTATAAATTTTTAAGAGTTGAAATTGATAAGGTGGGGACAATTTTCACACACTAGTGTCACTTTATATTATTATTTTAATTTTTAATTATGTTTTAGGTCTTATAGAAGTCTTATTTAATATTTTTAATTTTTTTCAAAAAGATTATGAATCACCATCATTACACAGCCACCGCACGTTTAGTACTAACCATGTTGTTTAATCTAACATAGGTACCTTATACTTTCGTAGTGTTTAATGAATGGAACAAGTTTAGTGGTAACTATGAGACTTATTCCAGTATAATTTTGTAGAAAATATGTGATTAACAATACATGAAAAAATCATGTTCAAGTGGAGGAGTACAGCTGATGCACATTCAAGGGTACCCATACACTCTAATCCAATGTTGGGTGATTAATAAAAACAATGTGATCTAACATATTGTGTGATTCAAGTTTAGTATTTTTTTATGCACATGAGCCTTATCCCAGTTGGTGAGGTATCCTTAAGTGCACCCATGAGACCTTGGTTCAAAACTAGGTAGAGGCATATTTTCAGTCTGTAGTAGTACTGTAGTAGCCACTATAGCAGAACTGCACAATATGTGGTACAGCAGTAGACTGTACACTGTGCGGTACTATAGCAGATTGCACACTATGTGGAACTGTAGCAGGTACTGTAGTTGTTACTATAACAGGTATTGTTCGATACTGTACCAGCTGGAACTATTCACCTTGGGTCACCGGTTTGGGCTTGGAGTCCTTAAGGATTTCGGGCCACCCATGACTTCAGGTTAGTAGGGATTTCGGGCCACCTTTAAGGCCCGTGGGACACCTCAAGGCCTTCAAGCCACATGCAGTTTCCCCAGACGGATTTTACAAAAAAAAAGAGCAACCCCAGAAGAGGATTCAAAGCAGTTGCACTCACCAGAGTAGAGCCAAATGGATTTTTCAGAATGAGAGGGTATGGCTATGCCATCAAGACCAGACTGTGCTTGCACGGTAAGCCTATCCAGAAGGCCATGCAAAGGTGGAGAGCTACTATCATGATGCTGATGTTGGTGAGGGTTAGTTCCTTGTAGATAGTTTGGTTTAATTCCCTAAAGATCTTCGGGTCATGTAATCTCCTAAAGCTTTTGGGCCATGTATTCTCTGAGCCGAAGGGCCTTGTAAGGGTTCCCCCACATCCCTTGAAATGGGGTTATCAAAAATCAATAAAAATGAAGGCCTTCGGGCCATTCAGATTAATTATTTTGTTACCCCTAGAACATGTGTTCTGGTTAGGAATCACTACTTCTTAGCGGTTTCCATGGGATTTATTTATGGAACTTGAAAAATCCAATGGTTCTTTATCCATAGGGACTTGCTTTCCAAAGGTAGGTGTTCGTTAGGTTTGGACCTACAATACTTAAGAACTTACATTATTTAATATGATGGGGGGTTGGACTCATCACACCCTTTTGGAGGGAATTATTTCTTACTCTGGGACACTCTTGTATACTTGAGATATTTTCATGAATCTTTATTAATTCACCAAGTATAACATATGATTACCTTGGAATTTTCAATCATTTATAATCATATATGATTTTAAGAATCATATATATGTATTTTAGGATCTTCATTAATGGATATATCCATATATATTTGCTCTTCTCCATTAATTTTATCCTCGTATATAATATTTTGAGATTCTTTTAACTGTTGTTATGATAATACTGGTTTCTAAGCCACTCTGTGGGGAACACTAGAATTAATTGTCATCCAGGGAGATAAAGGTTTGTTTTGATGTTGGGATCCTACCCATAAATGGGCTACCTACATATCCTTATGAAAGGATCCGAACCCTTGAATATTTGTGTTTCTTAATGGGACATATTATTTAATTTTAAGATTTTGGGATAAGTACCTAATAGTATAGTTTAATTTCATGTGGTAAGGACATCTAAGCAGAAGGTGCTTAGTCAATGTTTGGTGTGAGACTTATATCTTAGAAGCCCAAGGAACCTGTAAAGGATATGTGTTTCCATGATAGATTAGACCCTATTAGGAATATGGACCAGGAATAATAGGGTCGTTTTGGAATGTTGGGTTTGAACCTTAGAGAGGCTTCTTACGTATCACATTCATATGGAAATCACAGCCCATGTAGTTCAGTAAATCTCATTGGGGTGCATGATCTTTTGAGAGAAATAGGTTGGGGATTACTCATAAGGAGGATTCCAAGATTAAGGGAATTGTGGTTGGATTCTTGAAGAGGATATCCAGTGATCTTGGGCCCTGATGAAGTCTTACTATGTATCCCAATTATGGGGGGAATCATAGTTATTGTAGTTCATGACTGGTGTATTGTGTGTATTTTGTTATCATCAAAATTATTTAATCCCACACGAGTCATGCTCAGTGTGAGAAACAAGAGGATGTGAAATATTCAACAGACCACCCAATTTCTCTTCCACTAATGGAAGAGGGTGGTCCTATGATGAAAGAAGTTGAGGCGATGGTGGGTGAGGGTACAAAGAAATGAACCTTCCTCCTCTTCACTTTACATTAGATAGGGTCCCAATGTAAGAAAGGATTAAAAATGAAAGAAGTAGAAAGGATAGAGACTACAACCTTCTATATTTAAGGATATGGTCTTACATTAGGACGGTTTCCCTAAGTGGTTCCTAGGAGAGGAGGGAGAAATATCCTTTGTCCAATGGAAATGAAAGTGTGACCCCCACTCTCCCTATTGGGAACCATAGGCTCCAGGTCTTACAGATGAAAATGGGAGGTCAAAGTCCCATTCCTATAATACAAGAAAAGTAAATTCCCAACCCTATTTATGGGGTAAGGATCAATGTGATTGTAGATATAAAAACTTATAAACATCCCAATGATTCTGAATCCCTTAAAAGACAAATGTGGAAAACCTCTGATTTTAGATATGAAAACCCAAATAAGAGACACACTGATGTACCCTTCCCAAATGTTTGATAAGTCAAAAAGTTTTTCGGAGGCTTCAACTTAGTCCCTTTCAGATAAGAGAACCTAAGAAGGAGATACCCTACCATGAGTGGATTTGAAGAGGGTTTACAAGGTGATATGCATAGGCCTTGAGCGCAGCTTTGCAGCATAGCAATATCGTATATGTATGTTGGGTAGGTACACCTTGTAGGTATGTTGCATATGTGTGTTGTGCAGGTCCTAGAGATGCCTGAACAAAAATGTGCTTAACATAAGAAAACATTGCCTATTAAATCTTCAATCATTGAAAGTATTTCAAATGTTCTTATTCCATCTCATTGTCTCTATTCTAGTGTTTTAGAGATCTACCTGGGAAAATGTGGGGTACCTAGGCGAAAGTTCTAGGCAATGGGTTCTTCAAGAGTTCTTAAAAAAAATCAGTGTTCAAATTAGAAGCCCAAGGGTCCTATTTATAGGAAATTAGGGGGGGTTAGAAAGGTGTTCGTTGGCGTAGGTCAGCTATGTAGATATTCTACACAGCTCCTCCACGTAGGGGTACACAAATCATTTTGTCACTTTGCTCTTCCATGTAGCTTGTCTGCATAGGTCTATCACGTTGGGGTTGCATACTAGGCTGTATAAGTAGAACATGTGCTGATTTTCTGGATACGGAGGTGTCATGTAGGCTCCCAGCATGGCTCCTCTACATATTTCCCTTACACTTTTATGTATTTTACTTTCTTTTTATTCATCTTGAGACTTTGAAATAACAGGAGAACTTCTTAATATTCTTTTTTTCTTGATAAAGAGTGTTAAAAAACCCCCTCCCCTGAGGATAGAATGTGATAAGAAAGAGTGTTGAGTCCTAAGGTAAGAATATGGGGAAACAATTATGGAGTAAATTATGAACTATGTAGGTCATCCATGTCGCTATATTACATAGGTCAGCCACATAGCTATATCCTGTAGTTCTTCCTTGTAGGTCGACATTGTCTATAAATACCCCAATTCCATTGTGATTTTATTCACTCAAGATCTCTGATTTTTCTCTCTCATTGTATAGCTCTCTCCACTGGCCTTGTCACATTGTGCTATTGCATAGGTCCCTTGAAATGTTCTCTAGGTGAAACCATTTGACCAATGGAGTTACACGGAAGGATTTTGTCGAAGGACTTGCACATGGATCCTTTTTGAAGGACCTACGTAGATTTACTTGTCGAAGGACCTATGTAGAGAACTTTTTTCCCAATTCGTAAATTCCTTTAAGTTAAAATTTGAACTTTCTAAAGTCAAAATTCCAACATATTGTGGAAAACACGGTAATTATTCTTCAGTAAATGACTCACTTGATGACCACAACTGAGGAAGTTAAGGCTCGTCAAAACGAGATGATGAAAATTGTTGGACCAGACTATTATGACTTTGTTGAGAGTACTCTCCATAGGCTATTGAAAGGTTTGATTCCATACCAACGTGAATATCAATGATGTATCTATCTTCCTCTGTAAGGACATGGTCTATTTCAAGATTCCCACATTCCAACTATTAAGAGATACTTTCCAAAGACATGGTTTCTCCAATACTTCAACTATCATTGCATGAATATCACCACGAAGGGTATGCAAGTTAATGAGGGAATAGTTCCTATTGGATGCATCATACACCATAGTAGTTGTACCCCAGATACGAAAGATCACTTTTTGAAGCCAATTACACATTGTTATGATTCAACCTTTTGTGCATTGCAAACAGATCAGTATAATGGTTGTAAGGGAGACTCAGAACTTCATTTTAGAGGATGCGTTAAACCCGAATGGATGTGTGAATTTTGGGTATGCTGAACTTGTGTAGAATTGAGGAAAGAACTATCAAATGTTAACATCTATGAATCTATCTAGATAGAAAAAACTTATATTTACAAACCTTCCTTCATTCCAAAATTACTGCGATGATGGAGTTTGAAAACAAATGATTTCCACTAAATGCATGGTGAGGTTGGAATCAGCTTATGGGATGTCAACCAAATATATAGGATTCCCATTCATGGGGATTTGTGTGATGAGTTTATTCCACTAGTAACAACATGGGGTGACATCACCAGGATGCCACCATTGGATCATGAATAATTAATAATATCAATGTAATTTCCAAAAGACAAGAAATATATTCATGTGATGATTTGGATGGATGTTTTTTTAGAACCAGTAGAAGAGAAATCTCCAAC
The DNA here is from genome assembly GCA_963277665.1 of Viscum album. Taxonomy (NCBI): domain Eukaryota; kingdom Viridiplantae; phylum Streptophyta; class Magnoliopsida; order Santalales; family Viscaceae; genus Viscum; species Viscum album. The sequence continues at coordinate 1,388,853,602 of OY728135.1, read as the reverse complement.
ATGCAGATGTCCTATTATTTTTCCATCTATAGATAACCGAGGTATTTCAGGAACATACTATCCTCCATTAAAGAGAGGTGACTACAAGTACTAGAAATATAAAGTCAAATCATATATTGATGAAAAGGAACACCTAGCCATCTTCCTTTCTAGGTTGCTAAGAATTTACTTACTTCCAGTATTTGAGTCTTGTAATGGTGTAAGGCCAGGTATATTTTTTATCATAGAAAAATTGGTAGAGGGGAAATTTATTTGGTTGGAAACCCATGTACTAGCTAGAATATATCATTCCCTACTGCATTTGTACAATGGGAAGGCTCCATTGAGACTTGAAAAATCATTTCAAGTGTTGGGGGCTGTATTTTAGCACACTATCCTTGATATTCAATGTTGAATTCAGTTAGAGTCCCCAATGGTCAATTTACCCCGTTTTTAAAAAAATTCTTTGGGATTAATCCTTTCAACTTGGGACCTAATGTAGTATTAAGGGCATTGAATGCATCAGGAGAATTCATCTTCTTTATTTTTGGAAACCCTCCAATAAGAACATTTATTTATGATGCAAAGGAAAAAATTATTATCTTAGGTCCTATAGGATGTAATTCTGGGATAGCTTTTTATCAACCAGGATTGATTTTGAAACTATCTATGAGTCTTACATCCCTTATAGTTTTTCTCACTAGTTCAATTGTCTTCAAAAATCAATCACATTTCCTCCCACGTATGTTAAAAATTTGAAACAACCAATGGTAGTGATACAATTGTGGATTCTAATGGCTTTAGATACATCCATATTATCATGTAAATTTACTCCATCAGATGCTTCAATTGGATTAGAAGCTGGATATGCCAATTCTTGGCCTTCTTCATACCCTCAGAGGGATTTAACAAAAGGAATCTATGGGGTAGTAGTCATGACAACTGTTGTGTGTAGAAATCATGGTAAAATGTCTAAATCCAAAGATGATGTAGATGCCTCAGAAGTTTTAGAAACTTAAAAACGTCTTTATATAAGATACACCAAGAAGAATAATAATAGTGAAAAAAATACCTCGAGCATCAGGCCGATATTATCGCCATCATTAGAAAGAGATTATTGTTTCATTTACTAATTCTTCTGAATAATAAGGGAGGCCTAAAGAGGATTTCCAATCATAGGGTGTTGAGTTTTCTTTATATCCAACTATATCAAAAATGAATTATGTGAGGCCTTCATCTATTCAATACTGGGAGAGCTTGAATCTTGGACTTTGGGATTCATGGTCATTCCTCCAAAATGGCCTTCGAATACCGGATGTGGGTGATATTAAAGAATCTTTTGATTATCATCTATATAATAACCTGGATGAAGTACGAGAGTATATTGTGGTGCTAGATACCATTATATATGAAACTGATGACCAACTCCCAACCTCAAAATGAGTATCTGATATGATGGAACTAGGTATACGTTATGTGATAATTTATTACACTAAAGAGGAATGGGACATTTATGTCAATACTGAGAATGTAATTCAATTTTCTATTGTTTCAATTTTTCATCATCATTAACCATCATTAATATTGATTATATTGCATTGTGAAGCTTGAAATTTGGGAACAGACCTTAGGATAGGTTCTCAAGTTACAAAGGTATGAACCTATAGGTTCTCCTATTAACACATTATATGATCTCTCCAAGTCTCCAAAACTTTCTCCCAGTGAAGAAATAATGAAGGAGGTAATGGTGAAAAAAATATTCATCCACTACCTCAGGTTTCTACTACCAAGAAGAGTATTTCAATCTCTCCATAATCTTATGAAAATAAATTCAATTGATCATTGATATTGGTCTGAAGTGTATCTCAAAAAAGTACGTATTTATGTTGTCCTCGAGTATTATGAATTGATTGATACAACTTGGAGACCACATTCATATTCTTGCAGGATCTGAATATCTCTCATATCTTAAGGGATTAAAAATTGGTCCTTCAATAACATAGTAAGAAACCCTAGGATAATCATAGGTTCATATTGATGAATCTGTTACATTAAGAAGAAAAGTACCCAGAGAGAAAATTGCATCTATTTTTGTTTCTATATAGAGAGGGATAGAAAGATCATGTTAATATCAAATTAATTTCTCTTGAGTATTAAATTCTTTGTTTAATATTCTTATCTTCATAAAATCTCTGATAAGTTTCCCTTGCCAATGGATCCTATAATAATAAATGTGGTTATTCCTATTGCTCCAGAAGGAAGGAATGAGGATCCTGGGAAATCTAAAGCAGATATTGGTGATGATCCTAACTTTTAAATACCTGATAACAAAACACCAGATGAATAATTAATGGAAAAAAATGTTATTGGACAAAATTTGCGCATTGACCAGTATTTTTTGGATACCTTAAATAGTGAGGATGTTATAAAATTCAAAGCCTCATACACTAAAAATATTAAGGCCCCTTATCCAAACATTGATATTCTGGGATCAATTAAAGATTTTTTGGACTTATAAGAGCAATTGAAAGGATTTAAGCTCTCATTATTTCATTTTCCATACATAATTTTTCTTCTTTTACTTGGCACTTCAAATCAAAGTTCAACTTCTGCAACTTTGTCTGTAGAGAATATTGAAAAGGACATTCAAGAATGGGGTATTCTACTCTATCCTTCTTATACTAGGGTTGGAGAAATACCAATTGACAACCCCATGTTGGGAGACACTTAAGATCCTATGATTATGGAAACTGGTCAAACTCAGGAGAATTCCCCTCCTAAAGAAACACTTGCTCAAACTACTGAAGCTGATAAAATTGGAGATGAATCTAATTATGCAGCCGAATTATTATTGGGAAAATGTTATTAATTGTCTAGATAATTCTCCATTTCTTCTATTCTTTTGGAACTAAAAGTGATTCTAATTCAACATTTTGGGCTATCAACTCCCATAGCTAGATCTAAATGTGAAACCTCTACATTGGATTGAACATCAACAAAATGTGAAGCATTAACTATTTTGAAATAAGAAGATATAGGCACCTCTCTAAGTAATTTGTTTCCAGGGTAAATTTTTTCCCTTGGTAGGGACTTGGATTTAGATTTATATATGAATGTTTCTCTTGGCATGGTGCATAAAAAGACATGGAAATAAATTTGGATGATAATTTCTGAGAAACCTTTGGATGATCCTCCCTTCCATTTTGTAGAACACCCAGCACTATTTTGAAAATTCAGATTTGGTGGATTTAATTATCTCCCGGTATAAAATGCAAAAAAAGAGACCATTTGTTGACATGAGAAAGAACATAAACTGCAACAAGATCCTGAAAAAGCAAAATTAATTATTAATGTATAGATATTCCAAGATATAGTAGTTGAGGTAGAGGCCAACCATAGAAATAGGTCGATAGAAATTGTTCGAAAAATTAAAGAGGAGATGTAGGAGATGATACTTCTTCAAAAAAATGGATTTTTTTCATAACAAGATTGAGAAATTGAACCAAACATTATGAGAAACCCATTTGAAAGGGATAACTATCCTTTCAACTACCAAAGAAGTACTTCTTCATGATGAGGAGGTTGAATTTTCTCAATTATCTCAACTTCGGCAAATGGATAATAAGTCTCATAAAGTGGTTCAACATATGAAGATTCGTGTCTATATTTTCTTTTAATACAAGATAGATAGGCTTAATTATATGTATGTTCCTCTGGTTTTACTATATGAATGAAAATTATTATTTCTCCAGTCATATATTTCATCATTCTTGCATTAATTCTATAATTTTCATATCAAATGTGATTTCTAAAACATCAAACCTTTATGTCATAAAATCATAATTACAAAAATAGGAATGGGGTACTCAAAATGTTCTACTTAATCTAATGGGCCTAGTGAGAATAGTTTAATTTTTTACTAGGTTTATATATAAAAATCCCATAACCCTTGTATCTTTTTACTTTTTATTTCTCAATATAGGCTAAACCATAAAAAGTGTAGGCCTAGCAAGCTAAGACTTAGCCTTTTGTCCAGAATATCCTTTGTGGGTTTTCAATATGGTGAGTTCCATGTCTTTTTTTAAGGGAAGTCTAGAGTCATGCATATTGTACTAATATGTCTACTGTTTAAGATCGAACAGACTTGACCATAAATTTTGAAATTATATCCCAAATAAGGCTTAGTGGCTAGGAATTTCACCAATATTCTTTAGATATTTCCAAGGGGAATCTTGAGTCTTGATTTTTTATGGTCACCAAATTTAAAACCAAAAGTATAAACATCGAGGAGGTATTGTCCAAGAATGAAGTTAGCATTTCTTGAAAAACCCATTATGGGGGCTGTATTATGTATGTCCAATAGGGTCATGTGATGTATATCAAAATATTTGTATCATTTTACTGATAGTCCTATTATTTAGGATAATTTTATAAAAATCTACTAGGGGCACATATTTAATATAAGGTAAAAGATCTCTTAAGAATTATGACATTATATTGATAATAGAAAAAGGAGTTAGGATTTGGATGTCTCAAGGCCATAATGGATGGATTATCCAAGTAAAGATAGATGATAATAAAGGGGACATCTGTGCTAACATAGGCTATGAATGGGGAAAATCATTCCTATATGAACTTGATATACATATGAAGAATGACTAAAATTGATCAGAAAGGGGATTTTTGAAATTGTTCTATGAATTTTCAAGTCATGCTTCCAGGAAATTATGCTTTTTTATCTTCATGTCATGCTGCAAGGACATTATGTTGTGCAGTTTCATGTCATGTTGTAAGGAAATTATGTTGTGAAGTTTCAATTAATGTTGCAAGGACATGTGAGGGATTTAATTTAATGTCTTTTTCTTTGACCAAAGGTTTATGAAAATAAAATTTCTTGATAATTTGTCTAGAAACATACTACCATGTTCCGGTATGGAAAGGAATAATTATAAACTATGATTTGGAAATTTTTGGATTTGGAAAATGGCATGGGAAAAAGGCTAAAGGCATTAGAGGAAGTCTTTTCCAAGAATAAAGTTTCCATTATTTGAAAAACCCATTATGGGGTAGTATTATGCAGGTATAACTAGGTCATATGCTTCATATCCAAAAGGTGAAATCTTTTGACTGACATGCCTATTATGTATTCGACTTATGCAAATCCACCTAGGGGAACGTCCTATATAGTTAGGAAAAGGTGCACTTGTATATAAAACATTCTATTTTAAAAAGTGAAGATTGTTTATAGAGATTCAGATTTCCCCAATCATAGAGTTTGGTTTATGGATAAGGTACCTTAATATAGAAATAGTATTACCAATCATGATTTCGAAAGAATTAGAGGAATATGATTTCTACGAAGGTCTGGCCCAAACGTAGGAAGTATGGTGTCTGTAGTTTTAGTTCATACGACAGAGACCAAAATATAATAGAAATAATAGATTAAATGTGGTCAAATGATCCAAGATTATTTTTATATTTTTTGAACATATAGCGAGGGAAAATGTGTAAACCATGGTCTTGGAGACTTTTAGATCAAGAGAAAAGTAATTAGACAAATAGACACAGATGACCTCTTTAAGATACAAATTCTTGTATATTATCATCAAAGTTTGAAGGGGATATAAGATTCTTTGACCAAGAATGAAGTTTCCATTATTTTACAAAACTAGTTATGGGGGTTGTATTATGTAGGGACAATTGGGGAATATTTTGCATAGCCAAACAATGGAATATTTTGACTGATAGGCATGTTATGTAGGTAACTTATACAAGGACACCTAGGGGACCGTACTGCATAGTCGGGCAAAAGAGCTATTGGGTATCAAAACATTATATCACCAAAACCATAAGAAAGATTATGTAGATCTGAATTAAGAGTTTGAAATACAAAAGGGGCTAATTCTCAATGTATATGATAAATATTGGAATCAATATTGGCCATGATTCCGGAGTACCTTACATAGATCGGACTCATATGTAAAATCGAGACATTTCTGGTTTCCTTGGTGGGATCTCTAAGGAGAGGAACCAAAATGAAGACTCCCACATAGATTGTTAATTATATGTGGAAGAGAAATAAAAATTTACCCCATGGATGGGACCGGTTACTAAGTCCTAGTTTTCACTGTGTATCTCAATGGGATGAGAATCAATCCATACATAAATCTTTGGTACTTTATAGGTTCATGTCGTGCAATAGGGACACGAAGTGATTATGACGTGAAAAGGAATATTGTAGGTATTCCATAGAATTGAATCCAAGTGTCACTACATATCTCATATAGATGATAATAAAGACACGCGTATTTCTTGAAACATTCCTAATGAAGGTGTGATTCATACACACATGGAAAAAAGGGGAATTTTTAATCCAGGTTGGGCCCATGATTGGAGATCTAGGCATCTCTACATATCACATTAAAATTAGAATCAATCCAAAAAAGTTCTTGATAAAATAATTCCTGACACAAATTGAATTTTATGTGAGATATGGGGGCTTTTAATACATTCCATAAGAATGTTGAATCTTAAGACACAATATGGTATAAAGATCAACCCATGTATCTTGGAAAAGCGATCTGTATATATTTCGTTCATATACAGGGGGAAAGAAGGAAATAAATTTCTTTATGGTTTCGTTTGGGCCGAAGATCGTATATCTAGACATCTCTATGTATCCCATTGGAATGAGAATCAAGCCACATATAGTTCTTGAGATGATTCCTCTATGAATATTTGAATCAATGGTAAGGATAAATTGAACTCTTGTTCCACTAAGTAGTATCAATGATATGAGTAGTGTTTATGCATGGATGATACTCATATATTGTTTTTAAGATTCACAAGGACTACTAATTTGTGGTATCTTATGGGATTTCTTAATTTCAAATTAAGAAGATGTTAGTCGTGCATATTAATGTCACGTTGTGAGGAAAAATGATTTTATGCAGTTTAACATCATTCGACAAGGACAAAGATTCTATGAATTTTAATATCATGAATCATGGATGTATATGTTTGTTACATAATTTAATGTCTTGTAACTAGGACATTATTTTTTTCAGTTTCAGTTCATGAAGCGAGGAAATTACTCTATGTGATTACAAAAAGTACTTCTTTAAGAATGTTCCATTAGTTGGAGTTTTAATAAGTTCTCAATCCATTTAAATTAGGATATAATCTACATTAGAGTAGATTTTATGTACAGATTAAGGTCCTTCCCACTTTGGATCAACATTTGGAGGCTTATTTCGTAGTATCATCAGAGTCCAAAGAACTAATACCAATTCTCCTTGAAGAAATGAGCAGATGTGAAATAACCTGTTGAAAGATCATGATATTTTGTTCTGATAGATTTCCACATGATGCAAAGTATGAAATATATTTTCATTTAATCATTCCAAATAATCAAATCACTTCTGAGACTATTCATCTATAGATAACTTATCACAGATTACAACTCAGAGAGAAGGAGATTGAATTTTAATAGTCAAAACTACTTATGTTCTATACACCAAAAAATTTGGAGTTTCTCGAGTGGCAGTAGGGGTAGTATTATAATAATCCCATAAATAATTAAAAAGTTTATCAGTCCAAGATTTCTTTTCTTTATCCATCATTTTCTATAGTATATTTTTTATGGTCTTGTTGAAAGCCTTTAGCTGTCTGTTGGTTGCAACACAAAAGTGAGATTAATGTTCAGATTTTATATTGTTCTTCGGATATAACTTCAGTACCTAAATAGAACATAAATTGGTGTCATTGTGCATTAATATGGAATTAGATACCCTAAATCTAGTAATTATATTATCTTTAGAAAGCCTAAAAATGCTTTTGGCTCTAACTTCTTTGAGAGGTATTGCCTCGTCCCATTTAGAGAAGAAATCACTAGCAGTTAGAATATATTTGAATTTCTTAGTGGTAGCTAGAGTATAAGGACCTAATACATCCATTACCCATGTAAGAAATGTCCAATATTATATAGTTATATGTATCAACTCTAGGGGATGATGAATGAAGTTGGCATGCACTTGATAGGGATGACACTTCTTGGTGAAATCTATGAAATACTACATCATTGATAGCCATAAGTATCAAAGCCTCCATATTTGATTAGAAATCCCATACCTAGACTGCTGAGAACCATAATATACTTCATGTACTTCTTTTAGGATGGATGTAGTTTCTTCTCCACCAATACACCTAAAGATGACTCCATCAAAGCCTCTTTTATAGATGATCTTTTGGTGATCTGGGCTATCATAAAGAGTGAAATTGACCACTCATCACTGGATTTTCTCATTCCTAGCTCTATGATGTGGAAGTATTCCATTATTAAGGTATTACAGGATAGGTTTCATCCATCCTGTAGTATGAGAATATGGCTCAGAAATAGGGATGATTTTATTAATTTTTTCCATTGTAGTTTGAATAAAATCAGAAACCACACAACTATGGGAAATCCTGATGACTAAAAATTATTTTTTATTTTATTATCAAATCACTTTTAAATGGAATTGATAAACCCAAAATCTATGAAAAAAACCAACTAAAACATCCCAAAAGAACCCCAAGAAAAATGATGGTCCTACCTCTTCCTAGCAACTCATCAATATAAGGCCTCTACCAAAGCATGGAAACTCAGCAAATAGTCTCGTGCAAGTGCACAGGAATGGAACTAGTAGCCAAGCCACACCCCCTATTTCATCCACTCTAAGTGCCATGCAGAAGTGATGACCTTATGCTCTGACACTCATCTAATGAAGAACCATGTAGCATGCTGGAATCAAACACCCAAATGCACCTCGAGACACACAAATTGAAAAATAACTTTCTCATTTCCACACACATCACAGAAAAGTGAGAAACAAAGAATTAGTCAGAAAAGGATAAGAAAAATCATTGAAAACAAATTTAATTCTGTGAGAGTCTGTATCCCTAAACAACTTCCACGATATATTGGTTACCTAAGAGTGTGGATCTCTCCTTAACAGGTCTTCAAATGAAGAAATCAGTTTATTACAGACCTAAATGTACTTCTTCGAGCCTGAGAATACCCTTATTGAAGCCCCCAGCCAGGATCGTTTCCAATTTTTCAACCCAAATATATTTCCCCCCATTAAGATTCACTTCAATATCTCGGCCCCTCATCTTGGATTCATCCTCTTCCGAGGCATTGAGAAATAACACCTTCTCTATCACCTCATCATCTAAACTCAAAATCAAATCCAAGGATAGTTTAGGCTGACCAGGTGGTTTTAGATGACACCTGACCTCGAAGTCCAACATCACATCCATTTTATTTTTGGTTGATTGAGTCTTCATAGGATGTGTCAAGGAGGAGGAGTCCTTCCTACCCATCCTCTCTTTATTACTCTTGTTGCTCCTCGGACTGGAATCCTATCCAGATAAACCCTTATTGTCCTCAATGAATTCCTCCACCCCGCCTCCATTAGTACAATCTGGATAATCATGTCCAATGATCCAACCTTCCATATTAGGGCCATCAAGGATCTTCCTGTTGGTTTTACCACTCACAACTAGAATAGATGATTCGTCTCTCGACTCTACCTCAGCAAGTCCTTAAAACCTATTTCTTAAGATGATTGGGGTCCAGATTGAAGAGTATGCACCCCCTAGCATATTTCCAGGACCCAATCCCCTTGCTTCCCCATTATTGGCCTAGAAAGGCACCTCCGTGATAGTCCCCTGCAACTTCTGAGGAGGATCACTACCCATTTCAAGCGCCACAGCTGGAGTATTCTCTTTTCCATCCTTTATCTGGACTGTGGAAATGTTACTTCCAAGTCCCTATGGTACCCCTTCCACCTAGTTAAGAGATTCTCACACCCTCACACTATCAATTTGGTGCAGCGAATAGGGGGGATAGAAAGATCCAATTTCAGCTTACTAAAAATTTATGCCACTGTTGGTAATCCCTGTGCAATCAACATCTTCTGCACAGGTTAGCGTGATTGCGATTTCTGCCCAGACTCTTCCATAATAACAACTATGTGAGGTCTTGTACAATCTGGAGCACTCTGTTCCAAAATCACTGCTTCCTCATGCATCGCTTTTGCCTTTCCCCTGTACTTGTTCCTCCTCACATCAGACCAAGACCCCTTGAAATATCATTCCAGCAAATGACCCAATCTCTTGTATTCTGGAAAAAAGTTCATCCAGGATTCGTAGATGACCCGTTGCATACATATGTAATCCTCTCCCACAATAATCCACACATATTCAAAAGGTTCTCTATACACATCCATTTCAATACATGCATGGGGGTTAATAGGGTGACAATGCACATTGGTTTTACTATCCAAACACATATACCTGCATAACCGATTTCCTAGCATGCGTATAATAGTTGGATTTTGAAAGGAAAGGTACGGTTAGGGAAGCTAACCTATATTTCCATAGATGTAGGATCCTGATTCATATGAATATTGAAGGACCACCGATGACGCATGTATATGAAACCATTAAAACTATGAGGAGTGCTTGCTGAGGCCTTGATGAGGTCCGCTTCCGATGAAAAGTGTATCATAATTTGATGGTTATCCAGGAGACCCACAGTTGCCCTGTCCTGTAAGTCCCAAGTGCCGAAGATGAATCTGTCAAACGCATCAACTTAGGGTCCTATCCGGTAAAATCTGGAAACATGGGTATGCTTCAAAACATTATATTGGGAATTTTGTGATTACGGGACAAATGAGAATGTTGGTTCTAAGGTAAATTCATCCATTAACTCTCTAACATAATCACACAAAGTTATTAACTCTTATTTTATAATATAATAATACCCATTGATCTTTTTTATTACCAACTCTGAATTACATTTCACTTTTAGGGGGATCACTTCTACCTAGAGCACAAATTCTCATATTGCAATGAGAGCTTGATATTCTACCTCATTATTGGTACTTCCTTCTGATAAGGGGAAGGAATTTGGTAACACTTATTTTTCTGGGTAGATAACCATAATTCCTAAGCCAAATTTGTTGAGATTAGGATTTTTCATTCTCTTCCCCTTTAGGCTTCTGGAAGCAAAAACAAAGTATATTTCCCATTTTTTGGGATAACATTTAATAGAGAATATTTCTTCATCAGGAAGTTCAGTATTCAAAGATTTATATTCTGCAGATGGGTGCTCTACAAGGAATTCTGCCAAGGCTTGGCCTATTATTTAATTTTGAGGCACAAAATGTATATCAAACTGTTGAAAAATAACTTCCCACCTTGCCAAACGTCCTGTAATAATAAGACGAATGAGGATAAATTTTAGCAGTTTATTACAAGATACTAAGTCGACCTTGTGATGTTTCATATAGTGCCTCAATTTATGAACTGTAAAGATTAATACTAGGAATCACTTCATGATACTTGAAAATTGATTCTCTATATCAAGCATGGTTCGATTGAGATAGTAAAGGCTATTTGCATTCCCAGCATCATTCATTTGTGTAAGGAAGGAACCCAGTGATCACTCTAAAGTTTTCACATAGAGAATAAAAGGATTTATTTAAATAGGATGAAATAATACATGTGGACTCAAGGGATATTTCTTGAAGGTATCAAATTCCTCTTAACAGTCTCCATTCCATTGATAAGTAACTCTGTTCTTCTTTAATCTGGAGAAGGGTAAACACTTGCCTTCCAAATTAGCGATAAAGAACTGAATATAGGCCAAATTTCCTTGAATTAATCTTAATTATATTAAATTTTGAGGATTTGGAATGACACGGATTTATTTTTTATTCTTTGTATAAAAATATATCCCATGATGGTGTAAAACAAAACCAAGAAATTTTCCTGAGGTTGCCCCGGAATCACATTTCAAGGGATTAATCTTGAAATTATGCTACCAAAGTTTACTGAATATGGTCACTAGATTAGTTAGGTGATCAGATATTTGTTTGTATTTAACCACTATATTATCCACATAATATTTTAAAAATTTTCTTAGAAATTGATTGATGATATGGTGCATGGCACGTTAATACGTTGCAGCAGCATTCTTTAATCCAAAGGGCATTACCCAGTAGAAAAATATTCCTTGAGGGGGTCTAAAGGATGTAGACTCCTCATCTTCTAGGTCCATTCAATTTTTATTATACCCAAAGTGTCCATCAATTAAGTAAATAGATTCATATCTAGATGTTGCATCAATCAAAATTTCTGTGATTGAAACTGGAAAGTCATCATTGAGACAATACGAGTTAAGATCTCTGAAATCAATGAAAACTATGATTTTACCATTCGTATTTTTCACTGGGACAATTTTTCCCATCCATTTGGTATATTTTACATCCCCTAAAAAGTTATCTTTGATAATATTGTCAACATTTGCTTCAATTATAGAGGTGTGAGTTGGGTACGTCCTTCAAACTGCATGCATAAATCCAAGATGTTCATCTGGAAAACCCAAATGATGAGTGTACACAGAAGGATTAAGGTCTGAAATTTCTATATAGTTCCAAGACAATACATCTCGATGTTTCTTTAGAATTGTAGTATACATATATTTCTCTTCAGAAGTCATGGATTCACTAATTAAGGTAGGGCGTGGATCTTCTTTTGTACCGAGATTTATTTATCTGAGCTCATACAAAGTATTGGGGACACCTTCCTCAAATTTTGGAGGGGAATCCTTAAGATATTTTTGGTCTTCTTTCCCACATGTTACTTATTCGGTTTTTTCTGGAAGGGTAAGTGATGAGGAAAAATGTTCAGAGTGAGGGGAGGAGTCAGTATATTGACAACCTGAATAAGAGGAAACCATTTATGACCCTACTGATGATAAAGGGTCCTCCTAGACTATTGAAGTGTGAATTATGGATTAGGAATCAATATTCTCATCTTACATTATTAATGTGACAACTTCTTCTAGCCTTACTGATGAAGAAAAAACTTGCTGAAGTTCGGTGGATGAGATGAAGACATCTCTATTTAAGCCTTCACTATCAACAATTTATCCCATGTTATTAGGCATGATTTTCTCAACCAATGTTATGTAATTAACTAGAAGAGTGCTTGTATTTGGTCCTATCCTTTCAATTTTATTGATAGGAAACACTTAATCTATACTCATATGTTTGAATTGGTTAGCTGGGATTTTTTCCAGACCATTCAGAGCATTGATACTAGTTATATATTTTTCAACGGACCACGTTCCCTTTGTGAGTTAGAATTCCACCTCAATATACTGAGACTCACACATTTTTAACAGAGCCTTATCACCATACAATGTCCCAATTTGACCATTGAATCAATACTAGATACACTGGTGATATAAAAAAGGAATGGTAGCATGTTGATGTAGCCAAGGCCTTCCAAGAAGAATGTTAAAAGTTATGTCCTATTAGACAACCATGAAATCTGAATTAGATAAAAATCCCCAAACTAAGTTCTGAGCATAATATCACCTAAAATATATTGTTTATTCATTTCATATCCATGAAATATCAAAGTGGAAGGAGATAAGTTTAATTCTGTGAGACCCAATCGATGAAGTTTATAGATGGGAATAAGGTTGACTCTTAATCCATTATCAATGAAGGCTGATCGGATGTCAGTATCATTAACCCTACAAGATAGATATAACGGCCTGATGTGTTCATTTATCACATCATCCTCATCATGATATGTGGAAGATAAAACTGCATGACATTATGTAGGATCATTCTCTATACGGTAAACCTCAGTAGCAGCAACATTAGTTTTAGACACTTTAGGACTTGAAAAATCCTCAATAAGTGCTTCTCAAAGATCTAATGAAAGATTCAAAGAATTTTGGATTGATAACTTGGCCAGTAATTGGTCTAGTTGTTTCAAAACATCATTATTTTGGTTTAAAGGTCTGCATTTTCCATCATGGAAATGTGGTTTTGCAGGTTCCTTGTAATTTGATTCTCCTGATGTAGATGTATCAAATGTCAGGGTAGAAGTATTAAATACTTATTCTCTTTGTAATTTATACTAACTAGTTTTATCTACATGCTAAGAGAGTGGTGTCATAGCCTCTAATCGGTCTTCCGGGATGATCATTTCGGGGATGATCCTATCATATTTACGAGAGTTCCCTTGTTCTTGTCGAGCCCGATGAAGGGCTCTCCCATGAGTTTCTGTCACATAAATGGTTCGTGCATGGGTATAGTTAAAATACTGGTTTATAGAATATACACATCTTCTTATGTATCCTTGACCTATAATTTTTTCCCTAGTTCTCCAATTAGGTAGAGGGAATTTAGGTTCATAACCTGAATCATCATTTTCATAGGGGTCTATTTAGTTGATAACATTAATGGATCGAAAGATCAATTCCTCATCTGATAAATATTCTTCTTGACAGGTCGGTTCTTGTTGTTCCATTTGGTGGAGTGGTTCCTGTGATTTTGAGACAGATGGCATGAAATATTCCAAATTCAAGGACAAACTTAGCCTTGACATTAGCTCATCTTCTTCTAACTACTCTTTAACTTTCTGATAAATTCTCTTCTTTGAAGATTGACCTTTGGAGGACTGATATTTTGATGAAAATTAATTTTTTGTATTAGGAGTGGAAGGAAGAACAGTCATTTGTTTCAAATGTGTTTGAATAATTACATGAATTTTGTTGATCATTTTCCTGACCATCCAATCATCATACTTTTACACATTTTTTTTGACTCCCTACCATCCACCTTCTTCCTCTGGATCGGTATAAGTAAAATATAATACTTGGGATGAAGAAATTTTTAGTTTCACTTGTCTAAATTATACTATTTCATGCAATAGGTATTTGAAAAAAAACTCTTGAATGGGATATCCCATAATTTTATGAAAGGGGTAATAACTTGGGAGATTTTCTTCTCCTTCATTGTTTGGTTTATTCAGCCTTGGAAACTGAACTAAATTGTTTTCCAAAGATGAAATGAAGTAACTAGGAACCTTTTCATTTCTAAATGAATAAAATTTTTTCATTAATTCCTCAAACTATTTCTACATTTGATCTTTTTTAACATCTTGACTAGTCGGTTATCGCCGATGACGCTCAGGAGGTGGAGCCCATCAATTTAACAAACGTTTTGAATTAGAAGTAGGTACATTTGCTTGTTTGATTGTGACTATAGATGACTCTTTTTCCATGTTCTTATTACTATAGCTGATGAAATTACACAAGATTTTTCTTTGGTTTCAACAATAGAATCCTCCACTTGTTGGGTGATTGAAGCAAGGTCTTTAAACCCTCCTGTGTATTTCATAGGGATTAGTGGTGTGCGTAACTCATCACAAATATTTTCTACATGGATTGGAAGAAAATATTCTTAAGGGAGTGGTAGATTTTTGGAATATGTTAGTCATTTCCATCAAGTAATGAAAAATGAAACTCTTTCATTATCTTTTTGTTTTCAATTTGTAAGATCAAAAACTATTATCTTCCGCAGTGTTTAGTTGTATTGGAGAACGAATTTCTGAAAGAGTTCTTCCCATCTCGTAATTGATCGAGACTAAAAACTTGTATACCAGACAAAGGCTTTCCCCAGTAATAATTGCAGAAATAATTTGATCTTTACTACTTCTTATTTTTGAGGGGTCCCCATCATGGGATCACAGTTAGAAAAAAAATGTGTTAAGTGCTGCTCCAGTTCTCCCGAACCATTAAAGAATGGAAATGTGGTATCCACAAATATTGGTGTTGGAGGGATCGGATCTACCCATTTAGGGTAAGCTATCTTTTCTAGTTGTACTGGTACACATAATTCTTCTATAGCTTCCAATTGAGTTGTTAATGCCTCAATTGTATTCATAAGATTTTGAGGAATATCTGGATGAGCTGGGACTTGAACAGGTACAGCAGTTGGAGTTTGAACTGTAATGATGACTAGAAACACCCCTAGGGGTGGTTCTAATGGTATTTGTCTTGGATAACCCATGGGGAAAGGCCTGTAAGGACTTGTTTGATATTGTTCTAGTTGTGTACCCGATGGAGGGAATTCATTATCCACCTCTGTAGTTGAAAATAACCCTCTTTGTCTAGGAGCACCTATAAGATTTTCCAGCTAAGGATTTGTTTGAGGAGTACATATTATAGAAATACTTCTTTTAAGTAACTCTACAATGATTTTTTTCAAATCCTTCATCTCCTCCTCTTGTTGAGCGAATATTTCTTCACATGAAATAGATTGACCTTTTATAGTGGAAAAGTGAGACCTGATCTGACATTTAATTGTCCCCTTGTTAGATTCCCTTCGAATATGTAGGAGTTATTTATTGTATGGAATACCTATATTTTAGGTAAGCCTCTGATTTTGGGTACGAAAACCTCCTTCATTTGCTTTAGTGTGTACTGTATTATGAATAAAAACTCAATCCTCTAACTTCCCAAAACTGGACTCATATTCTAGGCGATCTTTCATAATTTTATTAATTAAATTCACTAATGTATAATGCATTGATGACATTCTATTATTATCTATGTAAGATCATTTCCTTTTGTGGCCTCTATGAGACTTTTTTCTCCTATATAATGCTTTCCCAAGAACTGTTTGATGTAAAGTAACCTGAAGGGAATATTTGGATAGTTTAGTTGTGCATTCACTTTGTGGATTCTTCCCTAATCAGGAGATGACAAACTTCTATTTAAGAGGATATTGTGGATGTGAAAAATCCCCCATATCTACAGGTTGAGGTTGTTCTGGTTCTTCTTATTCAACCCATCAAACTCTATTTGTTGAATTTGAATGATGGGTTTAAAAAATCCTCAGATCCGTAGGTTGGGGGTGGCTCCTAAACTAAAATCGTTTATATTAGCACGACTCCTCTTTGGATTTTTCAAATTATGGTCTTAACATGGTCTAGGTGCATTATCTAAAAAACACTTAAATTGCCTATTTAGGAAGGCCATTTTTCTATTTGAGATATTTTCACAATCTTATGGCTGACATCCTCTAAGTGGGAGGCCTACCTAATGTCTGAGATGATTGATGAAAAATAATCTTGATAGCTTGCTCTCTTTGGCTCTGACATTGATGAGAGCTAGTATAGGCCTTATCTTGAGCATATCTTTAGTTACACACAAAATTTATTAATTGTAGCCGGTCATTGAAAATAACATTGCATGATACCTCTTTTGAAATAGTTTTTTGATTTTGGAGAGAAGTGAAATTCAATTCTATGTGTTCACCCCATCATATAATATAAACACAATATGGGGTATTAGTAATTAAATAGTATATCCTCTTTAGTGCATTGATGAATTCACGCTAGAGGGATCCCTACTAATTCTCAACCTTTGGATGTTGGGAAACTGAGAGAAATGCCAGGTCAATTTGGCATTGCAACACTTCTATTACCTTTACATGACTTTGAAATTAATTGTAATGTAATACATTGTCTTTTAGATGATGAATAGTTTTCCATATGTTGGGTAGAATATCATGAATTCAATATTTTGATATCAATTTTAGAGTGTTGTATTGAGAGGTTTCCAAATGCCATAACATGACTGGTATTTCACCCTTAGCTAGTTATTTTATCATATTCAACATATCTTCCTCATCTTTTTCTAGATGTTTATCAACATGGTCTCACAAGAGAGGACGCTTCTCAATTATTCTATGAAAAATAATAAGATCAATTGTTTTTTTCTCAGCCATATTAGAAGGAAAATGGACCAAGGGAGTTTCGGAGAATAACCTTCATCTTCGGTTGTCTTCTGGTTGAGAAAGTATTTCACCTATAAGTAACAAGGCATCAGATATGACAGGCCTTATGTTAAAAGTTCTATAATATAAGAGGTTTTTCTCATCACTAAATTTTCAATTGGATAATTATTTTGACAATGAGAAACACAACTATAGAGACAACATTCGCAGTGAATTCCACCATGGGAATGAAAACCATAGTGGATTATAGAAAGGGATAAATTATCTTGATCCTTGTCTTCTGGAAACAAAAAGAGTTTTCATGGCTCTCATATGAAGATTGATTCTCTAGATTGACCTAATTTTCATGAAGAAAGCCTTTATAATGAATTTTATGATGGTGAACTTCATAATTACTACTACTAATCCCATAATTAGGTAATGGGATAGTAGGATCTTGAGTTGCAACAAATAAATGTCTGAGGGATTAAAGAATTCCAACATTAATAGGAGCTATATCACAGATTGAATCTTTATTTTCTAACTGTGTTTGGAAATAATTATTCTTAGATTATATTTTAAATGTAGTTGGGGCCACTTTCTGGTAGAAGTGATTATCATGGGTAGGTGTATGTGTCTGCCTTAGAGTGGTTATCAGAATATGATGATTATCTCCAATTGTAAGGGGTATATGTTCTCGATTTTTTGTTCCATATGATATGAAGGATTATTCCCCATAACCCTCCTAGAATGGAACATAGGTATGTATCTTCTCTAAATTTCATTCTGAAAAGTCATCCCAGGTGTGGGAATAGAATTATGTGTCTATTACCCCCGATACTTCTGAAGGTTCTATTATGATATTCTAGCAGGCTTCCAGAATATAGGTAGGAATTTGTGTTATCTATTTCACCATTGTTAAAATGTGTTTAGTGACCTTAGTCATCGTAATGGGAATATAAATCCATTATATTTCTAGATTTGGTGGATGTGCCTGCTCATATCCTCCCTTTCCATTCAGTAGATACTAACATTTCTCATGTGTTGGGGCAGAGAGTTGAGTCTTCCTGAATTTTGTCGTTAGAGATTTTCGACTGACTTCTCCAAGTGATTCCAAACAAGACTGTTGGCTGGCTTGATCGATGCTGGAAGGTTTATGTACATGCTGGTTATTTTCCACTAAGCATTTTCAACAGACTTATTTCAACGCCGAAAGATGAGAATGTTTGCAGGATTGGTGAGTGCAGTCAGGTGTATGTTCCTACTTACAGGTAGCCACTATATTTAATTGGTGGTCTTCTTTGAATGTAGATAAATGAGTTTGATGATTAAATCATAGTTTTTAAGTAGGCTTATGTTCCTACTCATGATAATCCACTATATTTAAATGGATGTATGAATTGGTCACTACCAGAGGACTCTACTGGCTGGCAGAATTAGGGTGGATGGGTGTATGTTATCATTCATTGTTTTCCACCAAGTTAGGTTGATGGACTTATATGAAGGGGTAAAAGGTAAGAACCTAATCCCTATAGGCTGCATGTTTTCCCCAACAATTCTTCTTGCATTTCTAGGTCTGATGGAACTGGGTCGAACAACCGAAGGCAACACCCCCATCATGTTTTTGGTTCACTGTCACATGATTCTGTTAGAGATAAATATTGGTGGGAGCCCTCGGGAAGGACCTATGTGTCTTAGAATTGAGGCTATGAGTGACATCCTAATCTACCTCTCTATAGTATGATAGGGACTGGTTATTGTGTTCTGGGGATAAGGACCTGAAATAGTTGAGGATGGTGGTTAGCACCATCTAATTCTTGACCACCGGTCATCGCTGACCAGACGATCAAGGTTTTTTGTTAACTTATAGAGTCTGGCAGGCAGCCTCTAGGGTTGGGATATTACCATGTTGATGTTATTCCGAAACAAATACATTTGTGACCTAGCATTGAAGATGCTGATTTGGTGATATCGTACTTCCAGCATATGAGGATCTATCTTGAGTAGCAACCAGGGCTTTCACAGGTGAAAACATGGAGGAAGCCATTTGGAATGAATGGATTTTTGAGAAAATTTGACAAATACAAACATTGAATTCCATTAAAGTGGTGTATTTGAGATGTACACATGCATGACTGATTCCTTTTTCTTGCCTTTCTTTATCAATTTATAGGGGCCTAACATATGGGTAATATTATCAATTTGGATAAGGATTCATGTAGGGTTCACCATTTTTTTCATCTCCCGCAGAACGTGTGTTCTGGTTAGGAATCACTACTTCTGGGTGGCTTCCATTGGATTTATTTATGAAACTGAAAACATTAAAATGGTTCTTTATCTAAAGGTACCTACTTTCCAAAGGAATTAATTCATTAGATTTGGACTTTTGATACATAAGAAAATAAATTGGTCAATAGGATGAAAGTTCAGACTCCTCACTCCCATTTGGGGGGAATTATTGCCTACTCCAGAAATCTTTTATTGATTTGAGATATTTTCATGAATCTGAATTAATTCACCAAGTATAATGTTGGGTTCCCTTTGAATATGCAATAAATTATGAGCATGTGCGAATTTAAGAATCGTTTGTATGTATTTTAGGTTCTTCATTAATGGAGATATCTACATGTATTCGTGGTTCTCCATCAATGGTATCCTTTTATGTACTTTTTTTATATTATTTTAACCATTGATACAGTAATAATGGTTTTTAATCCACTCATTGGGGCACTCTGGAATTTATTATCCTCTAGGGAGATGAAAGTTTGTTTTGATGTTGGGATCATACCCATAAATAGGCTGCCTACGTATCCTTGTAAAAGGAATTAGAAACCTCATAGTTTAGTGCCGCTTAATGAGACACATCATACATTTTAAGGTCATGTGATAAAGACTTAATCATACAGTTTAATTTTATGTGGTAAAGACATCTAAGTGGAAGGTTCTTAGTCAACGTTTAGTGCGGGACATATTACTAATAAGCCCAAGGAACCTGGAAACAATATGAGTTTACAATTTGTATTACACCCTATTGGGAATATGTCCTAGGAAAAATAGGTTTGTTTTGGAGTATTGGGTTTGAACCTCAGGGAGGCTTCATATGAATCCCATTCTGATTGGAATCAAATCCTACAAAGTTTGGTAAATCTTACAGGGGTGTATGATCCTTTGAGAGAAATATGTTGGGGCTTACTCTTAGGGAGGATTCCCAGATTAAGTTAATTAGGGTTTGATTCATGAAAAGGATATCCAGTGATCTTGGGACCTAATGAAGGCTTCCTACCTATCCCAGTTATGGTGGGAATTAGATTTCTCATAGTTCAAGATGGGTGGATTGTGGGGATGTTGTGATCATCACAATTTTCTAAGACCACATGAGTCATGATCGATGTGAAAAATACGAGGATGTGGAAGATTTAACAAACCACATGCTTTCTCTTCCGCTAATAGAACAGGGAAGACCTATAGCGATAGAAGTCAAGGCAATAGTGGGCGAGGGCACGGATCAATGAAGCTTCCCTGTATTCACTTTACATTATATGAGGGTCCAATGTAAGAAAGGAGTGAATGTTAAGGATATATATAGGAGTGATACTAAAACCTTATACATCAAAGGATAGTGGATTACACTAGGATGGATGCCCTAAGCGGATCATATTATAGGAGGGAGACTTTTCCTTCATTTAATGGAAACGAATGTTCAACCCTAACTCTCTATATTGGGAACCAGAGGTTCCGGGGCTTAGAGAAGAAAATGGGAGGTTAGAGTCACATTCCTAGAATCCAATATTGGGGACTTGAAAACACTATCTATATGGTAAGGATCCATGTGACTATAGATATACAAACCAACAAACATCCCAAAGATCTTATCTCCCTTGGAAGAAAAATATGGTAAACCTATGACTATAGATATACAAACCCAAATAGAAGATATGTTGATGTTCCCTTTCCCATTGGTTTGATAAGCCATGGGTTTTTGGTGGAGGCTTCATCTTATTCCATTTCAGATATGGTAATCAACTAAGCATATACCCTGCCACGAGTGGCTTTGAAGAGGGTTTACACGGTGATATGTGTAGGCCCTGAGAAAAGATGTGCAGCGTAGCTATACTGTGTAGGTATGTCATGTAGGTACACCGTGCAAGTATCTTGCGTAGGTGTTTTACACAGGTCTTAGATATGACTACAAAAATTTCCTAACCCAGGAGAACCAAGCCTATGAAATCTTCAAACTGTGAAAGGATTTCAAACATGCTTATCCCATATAATTTTCTCTTCTATCATGTTATGGAGAGTTAACTGAAAAAAGCGGGAAGGAATCTTGAATCTCCCTTTATATATCTCCTTTTCCTAGGTCCCCCAAATTTTCTCAGGTATTTCTATAAAAACTGAAATAATATAGAATTAGATGTGGTAAGCACATTTGAAATTATTTAAGAGTTTTAAGCTTTCATGGGCTTGGTTCCTAACAAGAACACCTTTTCTGGGGGTGGTGAAAGAGAAATGCAATGAGAGCTTCAAGAGTTATTACAATGGTTTTTAGTGTTCAAATGTAGAGCCTAAGGGTCCTATTTATAGGCAAGGAGGTGGCTGGTCAAAAGGAGTTTTTCAATGTAGGTCAGCTACGTAGATCTTCCACATAGCTCCTCCGCAAAGGGCTACATAAACCATTTTGTCACATAGCTCTTCTACGTAGCTCCTCCGTGTACATTTTTGGTGTAGGGTCTATGCACTGGGATGTATAAGATGAACATTTACTGATTTTCTATATACTGAGGTTCCATGTAGGCTCCTAGTATAGCTCCTCCACATAGGTCCCTTTCACTTTTATGTATTTTACATCCTTTATCCTCTTCTTGATATTTTGAAATATCCAGAGGATTTATTCATAATCTTTTTATCTTGCTAAAGAGTTTCAACAACAATGTCACATGATTAGTTCATGGTTGGGGATTAAATAAGAATATTATTCATATATGGGGTTCTTATTTTGTGGTTACCACACATTTTTTACATCTTTAGTATTATCTATTTAGACTAACTATGTGGAGATCAAAACTCAAAATCTAGTATTAGTTTCATGGTTAATGCATGGTTTTGAAAATATTTGTCAAACATAATGTTTTTACTACTTGTTTTAATACCCTTGGTCTCTTATTTTCTCTCTCATTCAAACCCTCTTGGATCTAGGATTCTCCCACTCATTTCTCTCATCTTCATTTTCTAAAACATTTTATTTATCCTTCTTTTGATGATGATTCTCTAAGGTAAACTCATTTATGACTCTTCTTCTCTTCACATTCACTCTTATACCCTATTTTCTCTATACCAAATATGGTCATGGTGACATTTTATGTGCTTATATGTGAATTTACTTCAAATTATTCTTGATTTAGGGCTCATAATGGTCTTTTAGAGGTATCCCTTTCCTCTGGGGAGGAATGACACCATTGTTTTCAGATTAAATAGTTTTTTCTAGGATACATCATCCATAACTCATTAAATTAAAAACCATGAGTTATTTATTTTCTTCAATCCATGATCTAAATGTTTTTAAGGATAAAATATTCATATATTATGATACATTGTCGGTGTCTTTTTTCTTCCTAAAAAAAACATTGAGAATAAAATTGGATATATTGGATCAAAATAATCTAAATCAATTTTCATATAAACTATAAACACATAGTGTTCATTTAAAAAGAAAATATTCTCTTTTAAAATGAATTTAAATAATTGAAGGGGTGTTTTGAATATAAATAAATATCAAAAGTGTGTAATTTTTGTTTTAAAATAATTGTTTTCAAACTAAGGATGTCTTTGTCACTTTTAGAGTAATCTTTTTGATTTTAGGATTGTTTGAGGTGCTTTGTTGATATTTTATTTATTCTTGTACAGGATTTTAATTGATAAATATTCTAAACATTAGCTTATGTTTTTTAAATAATTAAAAAATAATAATGGTTTGGAATCCAGTAGATGAATTTATAACATGGATTATTTTAAATGTATTGGAAAGGTCAGATTCGAATTTTATAAAACATGACTTATAGATTCATGTAAACACTTTAAGTAAGCCTCAAGTATTGTTTGTGCGTAAGATAAAGATAATATTCTCATTTTAAAATTGATGAAACCATGCTAATAAGAGGATATAAATATTATATGATATTCTTGAATAAGGGGTTTTTTATATGAAAGATGATCATAGATGAGCGTCTTTTATGATTATTACCTTTTTTATTTAATGTTATATGTCATTTTTTGATTTATCTAATAAATTTATTTTTCATGGAAAACCAAAAGTATCTAGGTGGAAAGTTTTGTTTCTACAATTATTTATGACTCTTCTAGGACTACTGGACCCAAGTTGGACTTTGCCCTGCATATGGGATTTAATCCCTCAATAATGATAGTTACGGGGAAATTGAGTGTTAGGGTCATTCAATTTCTTCATATAATAATTATATTGATTATATTTTGGTTTTATCTAAGATTTTCTCTAGGGATCCAAGTTGTTCCCATTATGATGGTAATTTTATTATCCCATGATTATTTTATGATGTTTACTTTTCATTATTTTTATGTTTATTATGATATAATTATTATATTTTATGCTACCCTTCTTTACATGGTTTTTAGTTAGTATTATTTCCACTATAACTTAAATAAAATCACTATAATGGATATTCTTTAACTTGGGTAATTGAACGGAAGTGTTAGAACTATTTCCATAATTCCAAATGCATTATTTTTATGAATAACTTTAAATTATGTTTATGTTTAAAAATAAAAAACATATACCTTCTAAAGAATAAAATTATGTGGTAGTATCATGTTATCAAATTTTTCAAAACTTACATTGCTTAATTTTATAAATTTATTTCAATCCAGTATAAAATATATCTTTGTTTAAAGGTCATGGTTGGTTCATGGGGAGTAAACCTAATTAGAATTATTTTCCCAGTCCTATCACATTAAATGTTTATTATAGGATCCTCTTTGAGTTTTTTGGATAGTATTCAAATTTTGGTTCGGTTATATTGGTGGTGACTTATGATGTTGTCTATCAGATGTATGGTGGTGTATTTTTTGTTATTTTTGTGGTGTTTTGTTTTATTTTGGGTCTGATTTCATCTTGATTTTCATGCCTCTTTGACATTATTATAATAACATATATATTTTTATTGGGTTATTTTAATTAAATTTGAACCGCTTTGTATTGGTGTATTTATATTTATTTTTTGTTTCAATTGTATCATGATGATTTATGTTTACAAGTTTGTGTTAATATTTTTTTGAATAGATTATAAAACTACTTATTCACTATGGTGTGGTCCTCTGACTTATAGAGTGGTAAATTTTTACTTCCAAGTGGAATTTGTCTTCTTACTATTCACTTTATTGGGTAAAATTATACACAAAAATGTATATTTTTCTACCTTGTAAGTATTATAAAACCTATAGTCATTAGGAGCATGATTTGGGCCACGTTGTAAGTTGAAATAAGCATATTATCTTTACACAATGACCACCATATGAATATTAATCTCCTAAGACATTGACATAATATCTTCATTTTAACTCAACATTTTTTATAATTTTATTTTAAATCAACGACTAATTTTTTGTGAGAAAAAACTATTATTATAAAATTCAGAATACAAAAAACTTTATTCATCAAAACATTCTCACCCTATTCACTATAAATCTATTGAAAAAATAAAACATTTCTTGGATGGATCAGTAATGTAGTGATTGAATACATGAAATTTTGTGTCATTCTTGAGAACATATAAGAACAACTCATTGTGTATATTATTTTTAATTATTCCCTTTAACAAATATTTCCAAATTAAATTGACATTTAGTAACTCCTCTTATTTCATTATATATATCTAGAAATCATTACATATGAAATCACATTCTAAAAATTTGTTGAACTTCTCATAAAAATCTTATTTATCTCTTATATTTAATAATAAAAAAATCCAAAAAGAAAAATTTTATGACTTAGTTATGTGATAATATATTAAAAAACATGTGTTTTTTATCCATTTAAATCATAGTTCCCACTTTAGTGTATTGTTGCACCATATTCTTCATATTTTGTCTAAATTATCACACCATAATTCTATTCTGTTAAAATATTTCACCCATATATCACTTACACTTCTATTTAAAATCTCTAATTATTCACATATACTTAATTTATTTATACTTTATTCATGAAGTAGATACACACAATGATCGCTGGTTTAGATTGTCATGAAATTTCAAATTTATAAATTAATAAACCAATAACAATCATAGAAATAATGATAGGTTTCATCCATCAAGGAAACTTTTTATAGAAACTCTTAATATCCTCTTCAATGATTAATGTAGATGATGTTCTTGGTGTGATAAAAAATATAAAGTCTAGAAAACTAAGAAAAAAATAAAATGGATAAAATTGTATATAGTGTGGTAGAGGAAAATGATTGCATCAGAGTTGTGACACTCATTCAATAATATAAAATTCGAATAATTTTATTCCCACATCCAAATATTAATTTATCTAATTATCATTGATTACCAATTTAATTAAAATATCATAAATTCATGTTTTTAGATATTATATAGTACTCTAATTTTTCTAACAAATTATTCATTGTCACATTTTCTAGTTTTAAGACTAATTTATGAAACATTTTAATTATAAATCGCTTGGTTAAATATCAAGACCAATTTCTCATAGTGTCTACATATATATCTAGTTAGGATCCCCCACAAGGGATTTTGTATTTGGTATCACCAATACAAGTGTGCATAGAATTAACACAAAATAATTTTCTATTTAATATAAATATTTATTCTAAAGTATCTTGTGTAAATTTTATGATTCTATCATGAAAATGATCAAATTTTTAATCAATAAATTCTTTTATATTATTTTACCCATGATAATATATTAGTTATCACATCAAAATACACCAAATATTGAGTAAATATCCCATATAAATTAATTAAAATATATAATTTAATGAATAATATTAAAACATAAAATAATTCAAATGGAAATTAAACATGGATAATAATTAATATCCACCACATTTGATCATGATTTTCGAAACTATTACATAATAATGTTAACCAACCATATCATAATCATAAAACATGAAATAATATACAGAGATCACCATGTTTTTGTTCAAATGTAAATTTAGGATACAACACATTTATTAAGGAGAGTGAAATTAATTAATGGAGAGGTTTTGTTCATCATTAATAGAGCAGTTTCTCCCAACAATGATAGATAGTTCTACTCAATATTAATGGATAAAAAAATTAATGTTTACCATGGTTTTTTTAGTTATGGACATTATTTCTATGAATGAGGATACGGTGGAATGTATTGGTATTATGATGAGATTAAATCCTAATTTTGGAGAGGTTCTTACAAATATGTTAAATATGTAGTCCACCAAGATCAAGAGTAAAGGGGATTCCACGTTTTTGGTAGCCCATGTAAATAGTTTACGGCAATGGTATTTACTTTTACTCATGCATAGGTGCTTGAAATGAGTTCATGATGTAGTCCACTGAGAGTAGAAAGGGGGATATCATGTTTGCAGTAGTATGTACGGTGCATCAACATGGAACAGATGATAAGTAGCAGCAATTTGATCAATGATTGGGACTATGTATTAAACTTATTATTAACATTGGTGATTAGGTGGTGTGTCCCAGTTTATGATTGGTGGTACATCAGGATGGTGGGATCATTAGAATGAAAAATCATTTAGGTGTCACAAGATGGTGTGAGGCTAATACATGTTCAAATAAATATCCTAGAGGTATGGAATTTTCATCAATATAAGGGTGATATTTTGTCTCAGATGTATCTTCGAGAATTGTGTTTTGACTGTGATTAACTTCAGTGAGAAGGAGGCATATCGGGATGTGTTTCTCACATAGGTTTTTTCAATGTCATCACTTACATTCATTCTTGGGAATTTACTTGAATTTTGTACTATCTAATTTATTAGTTTAATTTTTGGAGTTTCCCTATGGTTTTTAATAATCCTCAAAAAAGTGTTTTTTCATGTTAAAAATACTATGTTTTATATTGTTTACATATTTTATCAGGTTTCTAACAAATATATTTCCATGGAATTTTAGGGCCAGAATCAAGATTCTCCCCAATAGTGGTATTATAGGGAAGGTTCATGATTGAAATTTTACATGAGATGTACAGATATTTTTGAAAGGTTTAATGATGTGTAAAAAAAGAAGAATATGTTCCGAAAATCAAAGAATTTTGAGATAGGTGACCTACATGTCTACTCAGGGGAAGTTAAGTAGGTGGAGTATTTAATTTTGGTAGGTGCTCCAGATTGTCTGATAATCACTAGTATAGGGGATAAATATGTTTCTGGTTATTTTATAATTTATAAACATGGTGAATATACATTTTTGATAAAGTATATGGGGTTTTTATTTCTTTTATAGGGGGAATTAATTTTTTTTTGTCAGAAGTAAAAAAGGTCATTGTCATATTTTCAAAAAAATGATGGTTGGTGAAATAACAACATGATTTCATTCTATAAGAGTGTATTGGATGATTTTAATTCCTTGATGTGTTGAAGGGGGATATTTTTCTTATTTAGAAGTTTTATTTAGGAGAGAAAAATTAATTAATGGGGAGGTTTTAGCTGTCGTTATTAGAGGAGTTTCTCTCCAAAATAATAGAGATTTATTCTCAATATTAACTAATGGAAAAATGATTATTGATGAAATTTATTGGACATATAGACTTGGTTTCTATATATGAGTACATGGTAGCATATTTTGGGATTATGATGAGATTAAATTCAACTCATGGAGAGGTTCTTGGTATGTTGTTCAATATTTATTCCACTGAGATCAATAGGAATGTTTTTCTATGTTTATGGTATTCCATGTGGATCATCGATAGAAATGGGATTGAATTATACTCAATTAGAGGTTTTTGATGGGTGTTCAAGATAAATTCCACCATGATCAGAAAGGGAATATCATGATTTTTGTAGAATGTTTGGAATATCGATAAGGAACAGGTGAAGAGAATAAATAATGAGATCAATTATCGAGGCCATGTATCGAAAGTCTTCTTGATAGCAGTGATCAAGTGGCAGTCCTAGTTAATGATTGGTGGTACATTAATATGGAAATAACATTAAAGAGATTATCATACTTTATTTTTTAAAGTATGTTGTGAGGATAATTTATTTTCTGATAAAGATCCCTAAGGTAGTGGTGTTTCTTTGATAGAAGGGTGAGATTTTATCTCACATGGATCTTTGAGTATTTCCTTTTGACCGAGATAATTTTCAATGTTAAAAATACTATTTGTTATGTCCCTTACATATTTATTTTTCTTTCTAAAAGATATTTTTTCAAAAAAAAATCATAGAAATGGGATGCTCCCCAATATGTAACGAACACCCCATATTTTCAATTACAATAACATTAATGAGAAAACACATAGTATCGATCACCAAACTGATAAAGAAAACCACAACATGAGTTATGGATGTTTTTAATCCACTAAAAATCATGAACATGACACAAATTATCACCCATAATGTTTCCAAACCTTGTCACAAAATCAAGTGTACACCATCGATACATGATTCCATCAACAACCTTGATACCATGAGCATCACTCATGTAGTGAGAATGTTTCACTCTCATAATGGGGGAGGTAATATACTAGTTTGGCGTAACATAAGAGGAGGTTGTGGTTTCCACTGGTGATAATGGTTCATTAAAGGGAATCTCGCGTTGTGTGACTGGATGAATAGATATATGGGGTAGACCATAGTAGAGGGGAGGCTTGGGATAGCTCACTGTGATCACAGAAGTGAGGCATTGACTATTGATGATTTGATTCTCAATGTTGGTGGTGATGTTGAGATATAAATATTGGGTCTTTCTCTTTTATGTTATATAAATATATGGATTTTCAAACACATTAGAGGGAGAAGGGAGGAGATCAATATTGGCTATGATGTGAAATAGGTGGAGCAGAGATGGAAATGGATGGGCTAAAGGCTTGTGTAATGTAGTGTATAAGGGGGAAGGATTCTAGAATGGTTATGTTCTACCATATATTGAGAAGATTCCAGGAAAAGATAAGAAGGTGTAACATTTTTGGTTTTAAGTGTGATCTCCCAATGAATAAGGCCATTTTTATTTTAGCATGCTTGATTTCCAAATGAAACAAATTTTTTCATTACTTTATTTTTTTATTTTTTCAAATGTTTATTACTCATGATTCATTGGTGAACTATAAATTAGATTTTTATTATAAAGAATACCTTTACATGTGGTTAGTTTAATGACACTTTTTCATGTAGGACCTCAAAATATTTTGAGGGTTATTATTGGAGCCAAGTGTTGAGTCAGCAAAATATTCTTGGGCCCAAAGGGACTCGATATTGATATATTAAAAATATTATATATATTATATAACTTGAATGAATTTCTTTTTGGATTTAACAGTTTCCTCATTTTTTGGGAAATATTATGGGAAATAAAAGACCTCATATGTTTCTGGAACATGGGTTTTACCCTAGGAGTCACCTAAACATGGTCATCGTCATATGTTAAATGGAAGATGATCATTGATGATGAATAAAATAAAAATAATAAATTTTTTATTTATTTGATTTTGAATGACCTAAACCAATAATTATTCTATAAATATATCATTAAGATTTTTTTTAGGGTTAGCTGCATAACTCTAATAATATTATAGGAGGTAATTTTTCCTTGCTATTTTTGAGTGATCGAGGATCAATGATGAATGAATCCTAAATATTCATTGAACAAATTACAAATTCATTTGATATTATTCTCCATCGATAGCAGACATTTTCTTAACCAACTGTTGATTTTATTATGAGGTATGAATATTTTTTAGTGGTTTTCTCCCTTTTATTAACAATTATACATGGATTTTATTATCTATTTTCATTTTTTTTCAGTGATTGTCATTCTCTACATGATCCTAAATGTGAATTGTATTTTTAATCGTGGTTTATATTTTTTTTATGCCTTGATTACAGTCATGGTTCTATATCTTTATGGTAGATGGTTAAGATCACTTTGTTCATTGAAATTCCCACCTCATTTGTGTGTATTTCTCCTGCACCATTCTTCATGTTCCTTTCTGTTCTCTTATGGGGTCACAGTTTTACATTTTTGGGGCAGGTTCGAGCATGATCAAACCAAAGAATTCATGGTGGATGTATGCATGACATATGGATTTCTGGATTTCAGATGGACTGAGGTTGATATAGGATGAAGTTAATAGATTCGTGTATTTAGGATCTATATTGGCAATGAGAGGCATGAAAACTTCTCATTGTTTTCCAGATTTTTGATTTCCAAAAACTGGAGGATGAAGATCGAAGATTAATGATGGGCCTCACTGATTTTGTGTAGTTAAATAATAGGATTTTTGGTGGAAATTATGGATCTGAAATCCACATCAAGAAACTTGGTTTCTTCAAAATTCCCTACTACAAACCTTGTATCCTGAAGGAACACATTCCATGTAGTCCTAAGGCTACGAAATCTAAGGTTTTAGGAGGAGATAAATATCATATTCCATGTATGAACCCATATATGAGTTTTGGTCTGGTGTAGGTGGATTAATGTATACTCTCATAGTAAACAGTAATGGAAATGGAAAACCACATGGGAAGAGATATATTACAAATAATCGGTCATGTTCAAGTACACAAACAGGGAACAAAATCATGGCCAGTGTACGCAGGCATTACCCATATAGTCAATATGCATCATGTAGATCCCCATTATGATCCAAACCATTTTTTGACATGGAAACGGAATGGTGTCTAGGTGAGAACCCGTGTCATGTGACCCTAGGTACATTCCTTGTACCACCCTCAGGATCTTCCACATTCCATATCTCCTTCTTTGGGACACATATTTGGACCATCAGTAGCCTATCCTATGTAGTGTTTGACATGGGACATGATGGAAAACATTTTATTGGATTTAGAGATATGTTTTGATGTTTTTTAGTGTGGATCTTCTTCTAGTGAATCTTAAATGAAGGTAGTGATTAGGAAGGATCATTAGATATATTTTAGGGTTAGAAAATCACTACATCCCACTTCAGCGGGGGTCCCCCTTACCCTTTACCCATGTCAAGTGGTACCTCCCTCATTCTATTGTGGTCATGGGTCTACTATCTATCAATTGTAACCACTTGACACACGAGGTAATAGTTCTACTATCTATAGAATGGCACCCCCAAAATGCACTAGGACAGGGGTCCTCTATCTTTTGAGTTAAACCCCTTTAACGCACCTGGGTGCGGTTCCTCCATCCATAAAGAGGAATCCACCTGTTTCACTAGGGAGGAGGTCCTCTAATAGAGATATTATCCCATGATGGTCTTCCACATTCGAGACACTCTGACATAATTTCCTTATGTTCTAAAATTGATCCTCACCATGGGTCCAACTCAAAACACTAACCTATATATAAAACTCATTTGATATAGCATTTTTGCAACCCAGCCCACCAAATCCCACATGGTCGGTGCCATCCTGAGGGTGACACCTTGAGTCTACCTCCAATAGGATAGTGGATGGTGATAAGTTCTGAGAAGGCATAAACTGAAATGGAAGGCCTTATCCTAATGTACTTGTGCCTACACACCCAACTGTCTCCATGAAAAAGTGCATAATAATAATAAAATATTGAAACACATAGAGGAAAACATTGCATGAAATAAACACAAAGAAATATATCATAGTATTATAATATAAAACTAAATCCTAAAGAGGAAAAATACATGCCCAACCAAAAATTACGTCCCAATCTAACAAAAAATAGATAATGGGGAATCTAATGAGATCCAAACTTCTAATATCTATGTTCAACTCCTTAACATGATAAATTTACCCAAGTATATGAAACACAGATTTCATCAATAATTTTTCTATCATCTTCATAGAACATTACATGTGTAGGAAAAATCCATGAGGGGTGGTTCAATGATCGACGTATCCATTCAACAATACTCTGAATACTTTCTTGTCGACTAGGAATACCATGAATCTAGTTATAAAGAAAAAATGGTTCATTCATCATATTTTATTGAGTCCTTTTAATTTCCTTCTTATGTTATCTACCCATATATGCTCATCTAACAATGGTATGTCTTAAAAACTGTTAGTATTTATCGACAAATACATATAGCTAGGATGCTGATATGAAATCATGAAAATGATCACTTTATTGATTAGGTCTCGATTCAAGGACCTTATTATGAGTCATTTCCTCGAGGTGGGTTGAAAACTAGTCCACCACATTTCTAAGATTGGATATTCTAGTAGGTTAGGATTAATACACACATAGTCTCAACAAGCTATGCCAGTTCTAGTGTCAATGCCCATTGAGGATTCATAGAGAGACAAACCCTCGGGAAGTAGAGTATTGGATAAATTCAATTCATTTTTTTTCATGATTTTATATACCCTGATTGATTATATTCTTTTTCTCAAAGACAATTTTAAAGATTAGATGGGTGCAGGGGGGTTTCATAATGCAGACTTATTATGAGGCAATGATCTCATTATGAGACAACCAACAATTTATTCTCGATGAGTATCACCCTTTTTCTTGTTCTTGGTGTGGATACAGGATCCATTCAAACTATATTAGGGTGACATGATGATTATTTATTATAATGTGTGGTTCATTAATCTATTGAATTACTCCCTCAATGTGGTTTGAGATGGATTCCTCTATGAATTGATGTTTGAATAGGACCTATATAGAGATATTTGTGTTAGTGTATTCTCCAGGTGAATTCCCACATTTTTATGATTGATGGAGTAGGATTATGTTACAGAGAGATTCGTAGTAGAGGGGTGTCAAACACCTAGATCCCATAGTTGAAATCACGGTCCTAATTCTTCCATATCTTCTATTTAGTGTCAGTTAATTGGGTCTTAGAATAGGAGGCCATTTTAGGGTCAAACTCAAAATCATGGATCAATATTAAAGGGTTTAGAGAAAGGATCCAGTCATCCATGAGAGGGGTAATGTAATTATTTTGATAGAAAATATCATAGGGCTGATGATTCCTTCACCGATCATAAAATGCAGGGTAGATAGGTTATGTATGTACCACTATTATAGAGGCAAAATCATGAATAGGTATCTCCCAAGAATGGTCAGTGTGGCCCCTAGGGATGTGGTTATAGTAGAGGAGAAGGGGAGCTCTATAGGGATGGGCTACTGGTGGAGGGAAAACTATAAGATACTTCCTACCACCACCACAAGGTGGACCCCTCTAGGCTCTGAGAGATGATGGTCAAACCTTAAGGCATATATAGGATATGGTGGGATATGACTAGGCAACTCACAAGATGATTTGAGGTACAATATGTGATTGTTTTTACTACATCTCTAGTAATTATAGACATAAGCATTATTCATTAATTTATCTCATTATATCTCATGTGAGCACTATATCTCTTCTTTGAGATCATAGGCCACCATCTATTTTTAGAAGTTTCTTCAGGGTGATTCTTCTATATCTCATATCTTATGGCATTTCGATTTGGTGTTTGTGGGATAGAGTTTCTAATGGGACCTATTGGTCATCATGATGAAAACATATAATGTCATCATTGGTATGGAATGGTTATCCATGGTGTGTTCCAAGATTGACTTTCATTGTATGTGAGTTAGATCACTTCAAATAGATTGTATTAGAGTCAACCTAATGAGAAGAAGAGAGAAATGTCTTATAAAAGAGAGTGAGTCTTTCAAAATGTAATCTACATCCCATAACCCAATAGTTGGAGAGTTTATCCCTTAGTGAATTTGTTTATTCTGACACATGACATCCAATTGTAGTGGAGAATTTTATGGAAATATTACCTAAGGATTTTATGGTACTACCTCTATAGCAGGATATCAACATCATCATTGAATTTCACCTTATATCAACACCAATATCTTTTTTGGCATATTTTATGTCCTCTACCTTGCTTTTAAAGTTTTAGTCATAGTTGGAGGACCTCTGAGATAATATTTTTATCAAACCCAATGTGTCCCCCTTTGATGCTCCAGTTTTGTTTATGAAAAAGGTGGATGGGATATTGAGGCTTTGTTCTAATTAAAATATCATGAATCAAGTGATAATAAAGAATAAGTACCTATTTTCATGGATTGATGACATCTTTGACCTGTTGAGATGTTTGAGTTGGTTCTCAAAGATTGATCTCAAGTCCTACTATGGTGAGTTGAGGAATTAAGTGGATGATATTCTTAATATGGGATTATGATGTTTCTTATGGACTTTATGAGTTCCTAGTGATGTCTTTCAGTGTGATAAATACCCCCATAGTATTTATGGATCTGATGACCCCATATATTTTAAAAATACATGGAAAGATATGCAGTTTTTTTCATAAATTAAATACTAATTTACGCATAATCATTAGAGGATTGTGAAGAGAATTTGAGGATGGTCCTAGACTTACATTGGGATAACTAATTTTATGGTAAGCTCTTTAAGTTCTAGTTTAGGATTTGTGAGGTTCATTTTATGTGTCATGTAATATCAAAGCATTTTTTATCCCTGGATCTAGGGAAGATTTATGTCGTTCTTTCTTGGGAATCACCATAAAACATGAGAGAGGTGTGGAGTTTCCATGTCTTGGTGGTGTACAACATGAGGTTTTTGGAAGACTTATTTGGGATGAGAACTCATTTGACCACCTTGATGTAGAAAGGGAAGATGTTTACTAAGGAAGAGCAGTTCCATAGATCTATCGATGAGTTGAGATAGAGTTTGAATTGTTATGCTATGTTGATACTGTCAAAGGAGGGTGTTGAGTGTGTTTTGTTTTAAAATTCCTCTAGAGCTATGATCGATTACATGTTGATGCATAGGAAGGAAGTGATAAATTATAGGTAGATGCAGTTGAGTCACCATATGTAGAACTATGTGAGTCACAACCTAGAGTTGGAAGTGGAAATATTCACTCTAAAGAGTTAGAGGAATGATTTTTTTGGTGAGTGTTTTTTTTGTTTACTCAAACCATAAGAGTCTCAAGTATATATTTATTCATAGATATCTTATATAGAGACCCAGGTTCTAGTTTCCTATAGGAATATAACTTTGATATAGTCTATACTATTTTTAATTAATACTTGGTGGAAGATTTCATAAGTAGGAAGACCCATTCTCACATTGTATAGGATATTTCTAAGAAATTGGCTTCACTATAGTTGACCCCGGTGGAGGAGAGGGGTGTAATTTTTCTTCAGTCGATGGTGGTGACTCTTTCACCTCTTCAATGGGAGACAGTGTCTTAGTTTGTAGGCATTGACTCTAAGGTTCTAGATGACTATATATCCTCAAGAGATGCACTATATAGATTTTATGAAGAAGGGGAGGAAACCTTTCTTCTCCAATGATGGATGGTAGTTTCAGACACATTGCATTAGGAGGTGATATGAAAATTCCAGACATCCCCATTAGCTATACATCCCAGTGTGTAAATGTTGCATAAGGACCATCAGAATTACTTTTTGTGGGATGGAATGAGTTGGATCATTTCCAAGTTCATCTCCCATTGTCTCACATGTCAGCACGTAAAGTCTAAGCATCAGGTTCCAAATGGTTTGAAATACCCTCTTGAGATCCCATAGTTATAGTGGGATTGAATATCTATGGACTTTATGATGGTTTATCCATGAATATCATAAGGTAGCACTCTTATTTTTGTGATTTTTGAAAGAAAAACAGAGTCAAATAGTTTCTTTAAATATAGGATCAGAGTTCGGTCAAGAGTTGGGGTAGTTTTAAGTGATGGATATCATTCAGATTCATGGGGTACCCTTGATGATTTTCTCTGGCCATGACGTCCTATTAACATCGTGATTGTCGAGAGGATTATAAGATAATTTCTCGGCCCATTTGAGTATGTGTGCAACATTTCACCCATAGATAGATAGAGAGGATGATAGGACTATCCATGCATTGAATTATATACTGAGAGCATCTATATTGGACTTTGGAAGTGATGGGAGAATAAAATTCCATTGGTAGATTTTTCTTATAGTAATAGATATTACTCAACAAGAGGCATTATATCTTTTGATTCCCTTTATGGGAGACCCTAAAAATTCACCCTTATATTGTAATGAGATTAGTGAGACATCTCTTGTTGGGACAGATATAGTACAAGCAATGATGGAGAATATATAGGTGTTATTTGAGCATATGAAGATAGCTCATAGCAGATATCAATCATATACAAATCCACTTCAAAGGAATTTGTAGTTTTATAAAGGAGACCAAATTTTCCAGAGAGTCTTCCCATAATATGGATTATAGATATTTGGATGAGGAAAAAAGTTATACTTGTGGTTCATTTGGTCATTAGAGATCCTTAATTGGGTTGGTGATGTTGTATACCACTTAACCTTTCTCCCCCAGTTTCACTAAGTGCATGAAGACTTCTATGTGTCACAGTTGAGGAGATTTTTTCATAACCCAATGCAATTTATTGATTGGGGATAGCTAGGAATTGAGGATAGAACCACTTTCTCAGAGTACCTAGTGGTTGTCATGGATTATCACCATGATCCTATGTGGGTGGAAAATCCATTTGGGTTGAGTGTTTTGACCACATGGGAGTGTGTAGGAGGGCTCTTGGGAGTGTAAGAGACATATTTTGTCCCATTACCCCCAGCTTTTTGTTTATCTTGTGATATTTTTAGAAGAAAAAAATTAATTCAAGGAGGGTAGAATGTAACAACAATGTTTTTTCTATGTACAACTTTTGAATATTTTAAGGATTATTTTCAGTTCCAGATGTTGAGTCAGCATGAGATTTTAGGGCCTAGAGGGGCTCAAAATTGTTATATTAAATATATTATAAATATTATATCATAGATGTGTATATTTTTTGGAATAAATAGTTATACCATTTTTTGGGACCTTGGAAGGGAAATCCAAGAGGTCATTTTTTTCTAGAAATAGGGGTTCACCCTAGGTATGACATAACATTTGTCAGTATCAGATATTTAGTAGATGAAGATAGTTTT
This sequence comes from Viscum album, assembly GCA_963277665.1. Classification (NCBI taxonomy): domain Eukaryota; kingdom Viridiplantae; phylum Streptophyta; class Magnoliopsida; order Santalales; family Viscaceae; genus Viscum; species Viscum album. Next base: position 1,388,815,854 of record OY728135.1, on the reverse strand, counting down.
CATTAAGTTATGTAAAATAAATAATTCATTCATTCATTAATTTTACATTATATAAACCTTTCCTTCCTACATAAAAAATCATTATGGTGTTTTTTCAAGGATATCCAATGAACCCTATGAGGATTAGTGGAGGGGATCATTCCTTGTTATCCTAGGAGGATCAAGGATCAACAATGAACAGATCGTGAATATTTGTGGGATATAAGGTGAACACAATATATATTCATCTCTATCACTAGTGGATAAATTATTCACTAATGTTCCATCTGATTCTTAGGTAGAACTCATTATTTGTGTTTTCCACCCCTTTATTAATGGTTATTAATTAATTTAATTATCTTTTTTCATTTTATCAGTGATTTTAATTATCCTCATGATCCTGAATATGAATTATGTTGTTCAATCGAGTTCATATTTTGTATGCCTTGATTCAACCCATTTTTATACATCTTCATGGTCGTTGGTTGTGATCACATCACCCAATGAAAATATTACTTCATTTTTGTGCATTTATCCCCCACCAATCTTCATATTTCTCAATATTGGCCAAGGAGGTCAATGTTCACCATTACCAAGGTGGGTTCAAGTGAGTTTGAACTCCTAGATTCATGAGGGATGCATTAATCATGTACATATTAGTGTTTTGGGGATGGATTAAGGTTGATGTGGGACTCAGATGATAGATTTGGGGATTTATTATTTGAAGAAGAAATGGGAGGAACAAACACTTCACATTTTGGATCAAATTTCTGATTTACATCCACTGTAGATAGAATATCGGGGATTAATGATGACCGCCTTGATTTTAGGTGGTCAAATGGTTATATTTTTTTATAGAAATGAAATATATAAAATCTTCATAAAGAAAATCAATTTCTACAAAATACTCAACAACACACCATGTATCCTAGAGGAACACGTGTTGTGTATCCCCTGGCCATGGAGGATGTGGTTTGGGGTGGAGAAAAATATCAGATGACATGTATGACTCCATACATTTTATGTGAAGTGGTGATGGAAACTCAACATGTATTCTAGGAGTTCAAAGGAACGAGAATGACTAGAAACATCGATATGGATAGAGTACATAGTCACAACCATGTAATCAGGCATGGACAAGGTACATGGTCATGCCCAGTGTGAATGGGATGGCCTCAGGAAACCAATACACATAGTTTTCCACCTATACACGTTGTGTAGTTCCTCATGGAAGTTCAAGATATGTGCAGATGAAAACATTATTAGGTTTCCAGGTGAGAACACATGTCATGTGACCCTATGTACATATCTTTCACCTCCCTATATATCTTCCAAATTATATATCTTATTATATAGCGATCATATTAGGACCATGGGTATCCTATCATGAGTGGTTTTCCATGTGGGGTGTCATGGTAGCCTTTGTAGTGTATTTTTAGAGACATCATGAGGTGTTTCAATCATGGGGATTATTTCCATGGTTTTTAACCATTGGAAGTGATCATGAATGATAATTAGAGATATTCTAGGGTCGAAAACCCTCATATCACCCCAGGGTGTGGGTCCACCATACTATTTTCAGAAGCCGCGTGGTGACCCCTCATTCTATTGATGGAACCGGTCCTTAATCTACAATGTGGTACCCCCTAATACACCTGGTTATGGGTCATAATATACTGAGTGGTACCCCCCTAATGCATTATTTCGTGGGTTTTCTATATACCATGTGGCTCCTATTGACACAATAGGTAACGGGGCCTTTATCCACTGAGTTTCACACCCTTTCACATTATTGACGCACTAGGGAATGGGTCCTCTATACAGTAATTTTAGGGTAAGGCTGACCATTTCATTTTATGTATTCTCATCTATTATATCTATACACTATCCTAATGGGGGTAGTCTTGAAGTGTCACCCTTGGAATTCCACTGGCAAGGACAAACCTGGTAGGTCAGGTCATGATATTAAGTCTACTATTACATAACTACATGTCTACCCTTATATAGCCACGGTGTAACCTTATATAAGATTGGGTGTATCCTTATGTGGATTGTGTATTATGGTTTTTACCATTATAAGAGCTATGGGCAACCCTTATATGATTCATGGGGTACCCTTATATGGCCAGATTACTTTTTTGGTTACCGTTGAGAAAGGGGTTAGTTACCATTACATGAGATTCATTGTACTCTTATGATGTGGTGTGTTACACTTATGTGGGGAATGTGTTCATGATAATGTTTTGGGTCTTACAATTATGTAGTTTTTAATTTACCCTTAAATATCATACTTACCCTTACACAGTGGTTCAATTCCCTTATCTTGTGGTTTGTGAACCCTTACATGGGCATGACCTTTATACGTCTTGTTTTAATACCTTTACGCATAGATTATTTTCTTTTTATAATATTTACATTTTAGGGTTTTTTTATTCTCAACCATTCATTTCTTGAATATTTTTTATCCATTTCAATTGTATGGGATCATAATGGGTATTTATTCTAAGACAACGAAATATTGAGAAAGGATTAAAATCATGCAATGGATTTTGAGGGATTTCTTTTACTTTTAAGATAGAGAACAACATCCATTGGAAATCAATTATAGTTAGAGGAGTCATAAACATTCAGACACATCATATCCTTGTTGTTAAAGTATTAATTACCCAGGTGTTGTGTTCTGATGAATATTTTCCTCTTATTCATGGGGTGGATTTTCTCCTATTTTCCAACTACATAAAAGATACATGACGAGATTTTTTTTCCAACTAGTTGGTAAATATCATTGATTGTGTGATATTTTTATTTTTTTACTTATTTTTTCATTCCATTATAGTGGTATTATTCCATTTTTTTGTTGGTTTGATTTCCAATTTTTCTATATGTTGTTTGATCATTAATAAAAAAGGCAGTAGGGTGGTGTTCTTGCTATGGAGTAGGGACAACTAGCACTGAACCTTGTTAAATCTCTTATTTTCTTTATTATTTTATTTTTTTAATCATTCATAATATATTTTTCACTACAATATTTTATTTAAACCATGATTAATTACTAGTTGTGACAATTCATATTATGTGTGATCCATGGATTTGTTTGGTATACCAGTGCAGGTTCCCCTCAACAATTGGAATTAGATCCTCACGCAAGGGATGTGGATTCCATCAAGTATAAAATTTTTAAATTCTATGATGATAAATATTTTAATTTATGGAAATTAAATATTCTAAAACTTTTTGTTTATTAGTGGATACAAGATGAACTTTGTGATCCTAAGAGACCCTATATTAGTCCATACCCTGATGGAAAAATTATAAAGACCTATTCATATTTACCTCTAAATATTTTCTTGAATGAACAAATCTATTTATATTTGAATTTAAATGATAAAGTTATATGGTGGGTCACTTATGAAACATTTTTACCAATTATTTGGTCTAAACATTAAAAATATTACATGACAACATCTTTAATTTGTTTTCTATATCTTAATAAAAAATTGTATACATTCAAGATGCATTTGAGAACTTCCATTAAGTCCCGCCTTGATGAGTTCTTTAAAATATTATTAGATTTATCCAATATAAATGTAAATATTGAATAAGAGGACCAAAAAATTATTCCTTTAATTTATTTAGATATTTTATATAAGCATCTTATTAATGATATGATTTATGGAAAATATTCTTTAAACTTTTAGGAAGTAATTTCTTCTTTTATTTCTCATGTGATGTGTGTGAAGGCTAGGGTAAATACTAAGGTTAATGGTATGAATATGAGGGATCTTACATAGTTTCAAGGGAAGAAGAAATGTAAAATAAAAAAAGGTGTAAAGAACCACAACCAATCTAGGGGTTCTTAGTCTAAGTCCATGTCAAAAGTGGTTACCTTCTATCATTATGGAAAACCTTGGAATGTTAAACCAAAATCCCATTATTTAAAATCCATTAAACATATTAAAGAGCCTAGTGATCATTCTATCTTTATTGAGAAATTCTTTTAAATAGTTCTGTTTTTGTGTGTTTCCCAATACACATTTTATAATTAATGTGTTTTAGACTCAGGATACTCTTTCCATGTGTTCCATTATTGAAGTTCTTTTTCTAGTTTGATTTATGGAAATTAAGCGAAGGTAGTTTTAGGAAACAACAAGAGATTTCATTTCATGTGTTTAGGTTATATTATGCTACAAATCTAAGTCCATTATTTAATCACCTTATTGGATGTTATGTGGGTTCCATATCTACAAAGTAATATCATATAATTTGGTGTGTTGAATCAGAGAGGATACATCTTCAAATCTAATTCAGGTTGTTTAAGAATATCCAAGGGAGCTCGTAAAATTATGAAATGGTACTTGATTAATAGGTTGAACTTTCTTAATTGAATCACACATGTAAGATGGTTGGTAACCACCAATGTCACCTATAGTGATGACAATATTCTTTGGAATAGGAAATTGGGACATGTGAGTGCTAAAGGGCTAGAGGAAATGAGAAAGAAAGGGATACTCACTAAAGTTACACTAAGTAACTTACCTTTTTGAAAGAATTGTGCCTTGGGTCTGTCAAAAATTGTTAGTTTTTCCAAATACATCTTTAAATCTGGATTCCCACATGTGTATATTCACTATAATTTGTGGCAACTAATGAGGACTACCTCACTTAGGAGAGACTGCTACTTTTTCTCCATTATAAATTAATTTTTAAAAAAATTATGGGTTTATATTTTTTGAGATAAATCTAATCACTTTGAGGCATTTAAAAATAATAATTCTTCTATTTAAAATAATTCTAGGAGGAAATTAAAGGACTTAGAACTGATAATGGCCTTGAATATCTACTGAATATAATAAGTTTTTTGAGGATGTGGGAATCTTGAGGCACAAAAATATGAATCATACTCCTCAATTTAATTATCTAGTTGAGAGTATTAATCATACCATTATTCAGTGGGTTTTTATCATGCTTACATGATCCATTTATATCCAATCACCATGGCAGTAAATAGATATACTGAATTGATTATTCTAAAAAACTCCCATGTTGTTAAGAATTCTTCAATAATAATTATAATTTCTTTTTCCCAATTATATATTCATATAGAACATCTAGGTGATAAAACAACTTTATTTTTTCTAATTTAAATGAAAAATTATTCATGAATCCTCTTTCTAGTATTTAGCATGCATTAAAAGCTAACCAAGTATGTTTTCTTACTAAATTGTTATATGGATTAAAACATGATTCAAGACAATGGTACAAGAATTTTTATTCATTTATGTTACAAAATGGTTTTAGTAGGAGACATTTTTATGCATGTTTATATTTTAAAACTATTAAAAATGATTACTTTATATACTAATTTATGTTGATGACGTATTACTCATGTGTAGTTATATAGAATTAATCCTTCATGTTGAAATGAAAATAAGTTCATTTTTTCATATAAAAGATCAAGGATATTCTAAGAAAATTTTATGTGTGGAGATTATTCAGGATATGAATCATAGGCTTGTTTCTCTATCTCAGTGTTCTTATATCCATAAAGGTTTTATGATCTATTTTTGAAACTTTAAAAAATGTAACTATTCATTTTAGGGGAAAAAATAATTTTATATTATCTCAGTCATCTACCATAGCTTCTAATATTGAATATATGAGTATAATAACATATGCTGATATATAGGAAATAATTATGTATTCTATTACTTGTAACAGATCAAATGTTTAATTTTATTACTACACATTGAGCATATTTATGGAAAATTCGGGCAAGCCACATTGGCATGCTCTTAATGAACGAAACCAAGTATTGATAGATGTGTAAAATATATTATATTTAAATTATCATGCTCATATTTATTTTGAATCACCAAATCCATTATACCCTATCCAGGATTCATCAATAGATCATGTTCTATTTAATTAAGAATAAATAATTAAAAAGTAAAATTTTAATTGAAACCATATCAGTTCATATTTAGATTGGAATCGTGTTTTTCTCACTACCGGTGATCATCGCTTAATGTAACTGAACACAGATACCTCAATATTTTCTACACATGTTCCAATATATTCATTGAACTTCAGCCTATTAAATCTAGGTGATGTAGTGGATAAATATATTCTCTGATTCCATCATGATCATAGGAATGATCCTTGAACTTGGATCAAGAATTATTTGATCTTCCCTTCCCTTTATCCATCTATGTATTGGGGGATGGAAGAATATGAGAAGTAAATCATTCAAATACTTGACTGTCACATACTAATCATTAAATAAGCATATATAGATAGGTTTTAACTTCTATAAATTTCATTTAGGTCCTTATGAAATTTTACCCATAAAATGTACCAAAAAACAACATAAACAGAACTTAAAACATTCCAAACATTTTCTGGATATTTTATCACATGATTGTGACACATAAATTATGTTATGTGATAAAATAGGAATCATTATTTTGACTCATCTCACCCAAAAATATTAAACAAATCTTTAATACTAAATATTTCTTATTTGTTTGAAAATATTTTTCATTATATTCACTAAATAACTTGTGAATATAATAAGAAACTAAGTATATTGGGTAATTTTATAAACTTGAATAATATTTTTTTTTGTAATCTTATAAAATAAGACAATACCAGGGAAACATAGTGGGTCCCACCATGTCTTAAACACTAAATCACTTGAATTTTCGATGATTTTGAATATTATTTATGTGTCACCCTTGTTTAAACCTGTCATGTGAGCATAAAAAATTAACAAAGGAATAAATACCTAGATATGGGTATTATTTTTCCAGCAAAATCAATGGAAAGAAAAGGTGGCTGAGACCCACGGATCATGCAAGACACTAAGAGACACTAGATCACGTGACCAACATGAGGTCATTTTAAGTAACCATGTGCATCTTATATCCTATGGAGGATCCCATGAATTCCCTTTGATAAGTAATTATACTATTGCACCTCAGAAAACTGGTGACCACGTGGTGACAACTAGATGATCTCTACTAGGCCATGCGGTTTGTCAACCGGTGAGCACCTAACAACCCATCCAAAAATCCTTCAAAGATATGATGAAAATGACCAAAAAGAGGAGGCATATTGGGGTCACAAAACTCATTCCATGGATCTTTGATGGAGATAATTTTTTCCCTCAACCACATTCAAGAAAACTCATGAGACACTTGAGCCATTGTAAAATAAAACAAAAGAAACTGAAGGGGAGGATGAGAGAGCCAATTTTGGTTGTCCACATCATGCAGCGTTCCCCTGGTCATCCAAAATACACTAAGAGGCCTTGGAGACATGTCTACCTCACCTTTTAAATGAAATATAGCATGTAATCTTCATCCCACGAAAAACCTTAGGTATATCCCTGAAAACTCTCACTCCCCATTTGGCTCCCTAATGATAGATAGATGGAGTTGTCCATGGAATGATCGTGCATCTCAATATCACCTTTAATGGTTACGTGATGCATCACTAAGAAGTGGAATATTTTTCTTTGTCATTACTCATGAAATCTCACATGACTCCTAACATTTGTAAAAATAAACAATGGATGTAAAACAAATATGAGGTGGGAGCCTTTCTTTGTCAACAAACTCTTAAAATGTTCTAAAGATGTCCACAACATAGTCTCACAAGACATCATGACAAGTCAGCTTCATCTCACAAAGGCCATTGTAAAATCCATCCAATCTTGCGAAAAGTCCCAATCAAGTCACATGAGATCACGCAAAATATTTTCAATAGGCATACCGATCTTGAAAATGTACTTGGACATGTCAATATGACAATATAAAATTCATTCATCATGTATGCATGATTCAACAAGTATCCAATAATTGGTGATAATCTAGTAATGGATGTAGTGATGAGATGGGCTCATGGTCACTAAATATCATGTGATGAGCTCTGAGAGATCTATGACAGAGACTCACAAAGACCAATGATGTCAAAGCCTTCACTGAATCCAGTCTAGACTCGTGTGATAGGTATTATGAAAAGAATTGAAAAACTTGGGTGGAGAGGCCTATAAATCCACCACCCCATCATAAAAAACACACCACTACTTAATGTGGTGAAGGGGATAATTCTTCAGATTATAAGTTTCCCATTTTTCATCCAGGCGCAAGAGAGGATTTATCGAAGCGGTGGATCGCATGACTGTAAAGATTTATCTCATGTAAGATACTGTAAAACAGCCAGAGAAACCACACAACATGCATAATCACTTTTTCATGATCACTATAGATCACATGAAGGTCCTCTAGAAAGATATGTGAAAAGCATCCCACACATCTTATAGATCACATTAGACTTAAACTAATCTAAAACTAAACATATCTAAGGCCTTTAAAAAATAAAGGCAAGAATAATGACTAGAGGTGGGATACATACACAAAGAACATATATGATAACCCTAATGTTCTTCATCTGAACAATCTAAGACACACGAAAGTGCCATGGTATTTCAACTAGATCTCACGATGCTCCTTCAACATACTGTTTGGGTCATGCAAAGTCCTATGTACATATAGGATAAATTTATATAGTGCCCCCCGACATGCTACCCAAGTCTTGAAAACCCCACGACACATTACATTTTTTTCTTATGATTTCTTTCATAAATTTCACCTAAATCATATAATGGAACCAACACAGGTTAAATAAGTCATGCAGTAGAACCCGGGCATGTCAGATAGCACTTGTGACTTCCCGCGGACACAACAACCAGACTTCATGATGTCCTCCAGAAATATCACTTTGTACATGAGACACCCTCCAAGACATCTCAGATTAACTCTCACAACTCCCTATATATGTTTTATCAATATCTTATGATGACACCTAGTTATGTCATCTGAATCATTTGGAAACCTATAGAAAAGTCCGCTAGGTCAGTCAATGGATTCCAAGGTCAACCATCTATGTCTTGTAATGTCCTCTAGACAAGCTTGCCTTTCTCCTTCAATAATCTTTCAACATGTAATCCAAGTAACACAAAATCCTCCGAACAAGTAAAATGGACCACATAATTTTCTTTGGACATGTTAGGAAGGAATTATATTACATGTCAAGAAAGAAATAAATGCATATTGAATAGATAATTAGCATATGTGAGGAATGAAAGTAGACCAAATCTAGGACATACTAGGATTGGATGAATTTTTCCATACTCAGTGTGTAATCCCTGACCATAAGCTAAATCTCATAGTGTAAGCCTCTATCAACAACAAATATGATATGTCCAGAATACAAGGGAAACATTAGGGTGTATGCCCCAATCAAGTTAACTACAATGAATATGATTTCATCCATAAACAGGATACATAGGAAACCTCCTCAAGGTTTGATCTCTAGGTTAATCAACAAAGGGAAGTACTAGCTTATATGTCCCACATCCACAAGTAATGATATTTATTACATTCCATCCCTTATTTCTCATAATGATAATGGATCACATGGTATTAGGGAGTTATAATAATCATACCATCTACACCATATACCCTTATCAAGATAAGGGAAACTTCGGTGTGTAAGCCCCAACCAGCTGAACTATGATGAATCTGATTCCTTCCATGACTTGGATATGTAGGATTCCTACCTGAGGCCTGAGCTCCACATTGAACATCCCAGTGGTAGTCCCAACACATAATCCAGAAATCCATATGTAGTGAGACTGATTACTTGTTATCCCTTATTTCCCACATTGAGTATTGATCACGTGGGCTTAGGGAGTGAAAATAGTTACATCACTCGCATTATGAATCCCCATTAGCCTAGGAAACTCCAGTATGTAAGCCCCGATAAGTGTAATGATATAAACCTCCCCCATATGAGGATATCTACCATGGGCCCAGTCCCAAGGGCATGAATAAACTATTAGAACATTGATTCCTACAATAACCAGATATGTAAGACGCCTTTATAAATTATTAGATCAAATAGTCACCCACATCAGTGTGGGTCCCTCCATGTCTTTGATATTTAAAACAACATTACCCAATAAGTACCATGTGAAGATCATCCTACCTCATCTATAAATGGATAGAGATACCAAATGACCGATGAAAACTCTGATTTTATCCATAACTAGGATGCGTTGGACGTCTCCCCAAGACCTGATCTTGGACATATGGTGCCTCAAATCACTTGTATATGTTCTTTCTATATGATTCTAAACTACCTGGGTTTTGATTAATTAATCAACTATGATACATAGGATTCCTTCTAATGGCTCAATCCCCTCATGATAATATCAACTGCCTCTTTTCTTGTTTGAAAATTCCAAATCTCTTTGTTATATGGAAGTATCATATTAATAAATTCTCCATTGCTCTAAAAAAGATGAATAAACACGAATACATATAGATGGATTCATTAAAGACACCCCCTTTCCTCGGTTCACAAATGAGGTCCCCAACTTTTTCACAAAGAGAAACTTAACCCATAATTGTTTTTTTAGGGTAATTGGTCCTATATCTGGATTATAAAATTGATTCATAAATATATCATAAATCTATAAGAGATCCCATGAGTAGGAAAAGAATCCCCCCAAAGGGTGTGATGAGTTTGACCTCCCATCCTCTCAACCAATGTGAGTCTCCACGTTCCTTCAGGCCTAAAAACTTAGGTTAAAGCCTGCCTTTGGAAAGAAGGTGTGTACCCAGTTATGGATGGGGGGACTATTGGGAGTTTAAATTAAAGAGAGATAGTGGTGACCCAATGTTAATGATTGTGCACAAGGTAAACCCTCCAAAATTAACCATCAATCCAAACCTGACCTACCTCAATCAGGGTACCAGGTCACACACATTTTTGCCCAGTGAAACAAAAATTGTGAACTCGACATGAATTGTTAAAATAAAAAAATGATTGGATTGTTATACATCAGGCCACTTTGTTTTCAAATTATACAAAAAAATGGTGAACACAATTTGAATCTCTCTAATAACAAAATGTTTGGGTTATTATCTTGAAGGCCATTTTGTTTTCAAATTATATGAATTAAAATGGTCAACCCGACATGAATCGATCTAATAACAAAATTATTGGGTTATTATATGTTGGTCCATTTTGTTTGCACATTATATGCAAAAAAATAGTGAAACCAACTTGAATCTCTCTAACAAAAAATGGTTGAGTTATTATCTGTCAACCCATTTTTGTTTCACCCAATATGCAAATAGAAATGGAAAATATGATGTTAAAATCTCAAATAATAGAATGATTGAATAATCATATGTTAGGCCACATTGTTTTACATACCCTAAAAAACAAAATAGTAAGAAAAACATGATCTTATAGCTAATATTTTATAATCGTGGTTATAATGATATAATTTCTACATCGTATTAACAACTACACGCGAGCAGAATCGTCATATCAAGAATAATAGAAAAATTATGTTAACCCTGCATATATGATTGATCATATCATGCCTATGATATAGAAATAATTTATAACCTTATTCACTATTGTTTACATGACTCTAGATACTTATCTCATCAAAAGAATCCCAATCTGATACAATGTCTTCTTCATCCATTAATCACTCCAGTAAATCACATATGAATCCAACCCTTGTAGGTCAAAAAATGATCTCACCTGATCGACAGCTCCAATGTCATGTGGGGAACACAATGGTTTGGGAGTACCACTAATGTTGTACAATCTTGACCCTACCATTATTTTATTTCACATATAGAAACTAGCAAGACTGCATCGCCTAGAGAAATCTATGGTTAATCCTGTGGCCCCTTTCACCATAACCAACCTCTTCAAGAGATTATCCCCAATGGGAGACAGCTACCACCTTCAGTAACTGATAAAGCTGGACCAAGGATTCAAATAATACTCTCTTATAGTTTGGATTCCACCGATGAGGGAACCTATCTACCGCCCTCACCAACACCATCCCACCGGTACCCACCAATCTCTTGCTAAGGGTACCACCTGACACACTATTACCTTTGACACCCATGCATGGGTAGAAAGGAAGACACATCGGGAAAGTAAGATGTTAGATACCCATTTGTGGGCTCATATCCCAACACCTGCTAATGAATACTACCTGCATATTCTATAGAAAACTAACTAGAATGCTCATATCCCTGCTCACTCAGAACAAGTCTATAGGCATATTCCCATAATAGACATGGGGCAGGCACACATCCCTAACAATGTTCATGAAGTCCATCAGAATATTCTAGTCGAACAAGGAGGATAGATTTGTGCACATATCCCTACTTCAATTGAAGATATCTTCCATTATAAGTGTAGAAAGAAAATGGGCAGTCTTATATCCTTGTATACACTTCTAAAATGTCATTAAATTCTAGAAATAGCCTAGGAAATCCTCTAGTATATTCTGAAACTGGTAAAGATACATGGATAGGCCTATAATTCTATCCCTACATCTAATATAGTTCAACACTCTGATCATTGTGAATAAGTGGTTGATCCTGATCAAGGGAACATTCTTTATCCCATAAAGAAGGATTATTGGCATATTCCAATAAAGGATTAGGTATCTGATTAGGATCATAATCTCACCAGGTGAGAGAGGCACATGACTCAGGATAGGGGAACATCCCTATAAAAAAAGATCATCATCATATTCCAAAGGCTAGGATCATCCTCATAAACCCATTCTGGTTGGGCCTCACCAAATGATAGGGTAACAATTCATGGGACAGGCACATATTCCTATCTAATAAGTCTAGCAGCATAATCCAAATTCCCAGGATCAAGCACATATCCTTATTATGTCCAGTGATAACCGAGAAAGAATGGAACAAACTTTATGATAGGATCATATTCCTTTCAATTAATCTATCAGGTATATTTTAGCGGATCATGGAATTCATGTGCATATTCCTACTTATTCTGATGAATGACAAGATCAACAACATTCCAAGGCAATACAAGAGGAGGCTCATATATCATCTCCCATTCCAGAGGTCTATCAGCATATTCTAGTGGGGAATTCATATTTGGACAAGTCACATATTCCTATTCCAACCGAGGGATCACCAGGTGAGAGTGGAATATGCCTTGGGGAAGTCTCATACCACTACTAAGAAAGACCAGTGGCATTTTACAAAGGCCCGGGATAAGGATCATACTCTAATTCTGACTGAGGCTCACCAAGTGGGAATGGAACATGTCTCAGGAAAGGCTGAAATTCCTATCAATAATGAGACATATCATTATAATATTCCATCACCTTTTCAATAGCGGGTGCATATTCCCACAGCACCAGAAGATTATAAGAATGTTCTAGAAACTATCATACATCAAGCCCATATCCCTAAACCATTTTAAAAGATTCATCATCATATTCTGTCCATGATAAATAATGTGATACATATTTCTAATAAGATCAATTCCAATGTCATTGAGTTCATTTGAGATAGATTTGAAACACCACAATGGTATGTAAACTCTTTAATCATATCAGAAGGTGACCATTACTGTTATAATCCTCCTCGTGGTAGTGTGGATATGGATCGTAGAGAGTCTACTCCTAACATCCACCATGGTCAACCTATCCACAGTGATATATCCTATGTACAAGGAAATTATCTCTTTTCCAAAACTCCTCTGTATATTTAGGTGTTCAGAACTCCAACACATTCATATAGAGTGGTTCACAAAACATCTGGGTCAACAATATATGGTTCCCCATAAACTTTTGAAGGAACTCCATTCGATCTAGCAAGAAACCCTCAGAATAATATTCTATGGTCTGACCGGATGGAGGCATTTCAGTATAATGAATAGGATTCCAGCATTGATATATGGAAAGAGTTATTTGGAAACAACATCCCCATCATGTTCTGGCCTCTCACCACTGATAACTGTGAGATACTAGATGATCTATAAAAATAGTTCATGACTTATTTATACCAAAATATATTGAATAATCATTAGTTAATAAAGGGTTCACTTATCCCTTATCCAAGATATGAGTTTCACTTTCATACAATCAAGATACTCCTTTGTTAGCTCGACTTGGATGATATCTCCATGGTTTGGGATCCAAAACCAAAAAAAGCAGAGTGCAAATCTGCAACATGCTCACAATAATTGTATCATAACCCTTCATAAGATAATACATAAAAAAATATCATGCATACTTATTCATGTATGGGTTCAGTATAGAGAATTAAACTTTTCTTCACCCCTGGAACAACAGAACCCCTTAGACTCAATGTCCAGTAATGTTATAGCCTACAGTGAAATTACGGGACTGGGTAACTCTCTAGCCAGTTGTCAACTACAATATAATTCCCCTTCTTCAATGATTCCAAAAAATAATGAATGGATGGAGAGTATATCTAATAAGTCTTTAAACCGGTCCCCTTGAAGAAATGAGAATTAATTTCATACATGGATACTGAACTTTCGGTCACCTAGAAAACTTCTTGTAAAAAATTGTTCTCGTCATGGGCTAACATCTCACATAACTTTTACACAAGAAAAACTATAACAAATCAAATGGGACACATAAGAAGATATTAATGCATCCATCTATGATAATACCCATCCCTCCTAGCTGGGGGGAATATCTATCATTTCCTCCACTCATCAGATTATCAATTCCCAAAGGATTCAGGTCATATCCTCGGCAGCTACAAATAATCCCCATCCCATTGGTATGGGGAAATTTATATCTCAATCACCATCACTACATTCATAATCCCATAATAGGGTCCTAGGGATATCAATGGTGATTCTAGATCACCCCCATCCTGCTATGCTAGGGGTATTTATATCTCAGTCTCCATCCCGTGAATCAATCAATCCCTGACTGGAATCATTGGATCCTCAACAACAGGACCCATCAATGTCAATTACGGCCGATAATAAACACTAATCCACATAAATAGCGTAATTTTCACCATCACCATTACCAGATAAAGACTCATTCTCCTACTTGTTAAGAGGACAAGATTAACGGTTAGCATCCCACATATTCCTCCTACCACAAGACAAACCTCTACTATTTAGGACATGTTCAAAAACCATGACTGGAAGCTCCCACAAGGTCACTATTACTTGATAAAGATGTGAGGAGAGTATGATAAAAGATATCAGACCCCACCAGGGTCACAATCTAAAATATACCAATATGGCTTGGGGTTTGAATAATGACCCTGATGAAGGCAGTGCAGAATCATCGTATTCTATCAAAAGTAAGGGAACAACAACCATTTCCCGAAATGATTCTGTGAATGTTTCCACTACCAATATGGAATATATTGATAAAAAATATGGAAATTTAGAGATCCACAACATGGAAAATATACCTTTAGAGGAGGATGATCTGTATTCACCAACTGAGGCTACATGCACCCAAAACCAAAGAAATATCCAAAATCTAGATCCCCTGAATAATGAGTATCCACCTCTATGGTGGAACACTACCAATAAAAAAGGGAAAGGGTTTTCATATACCAATCACCACAAACTATAGTTTGGGTTCCTCTCATAGAGTAACAACTGTCACAATATGAGAGGGAAATAAAAATTATCCAAAAATTCAACGAGGAGCTAATCAGGGGAAATATTCCTTCTAGGTATCATCTTTAGGCTAAGGAGAATATCCATCCTACTATAAGATATGATCCTCCCTAAAAAGTGGAATTTGGGTGTCACACCCACTCTGAATCTAGACATCCGGTCTACACAGTTGAGGAAATTGAAAATGATCATGAAATCCCTCTATTTAGGAGAAAAAATCTCTCAAGCCAGGGTAATCATTAAGTCTTAGGACAAATTGAATATAAATAGGATTCAAAGGTGGGGAAACCTCATAAAACCCCACCCACTCCTTGTAGATGGGATATGACTCCAACAGTACTTCCCCATAGATTATTAAAGTCATCGAATCCCTGGCTACTCAAATGGAATCCATGGAAGGGTGATGCACACCTATACATCCTGAGAGGAATCCACATCCCAAGTGGGTGGATGACACTTTTCCTCCACCCAATTTCATAAATCTTAATGTCTCTACCATTGACGATGTTTTTGATCCTAAATATCATCACATGTAGTTTTTATCCCAATGATGGGTGATGATGGGACCTTAAGATCAACAAGAAGTAAAAATGATGAGGTGGTTTTTGCAGAATCTAATATGGTCAGTCTTTTTTAGTACATATATCTTCCAGTGTGATCTGTTGTATGATTATAATACCTTAATCATTAGTTCCTTTATCAATTCCTCTCCACACTGAGTAAAATAAAGATCATCAACCAGACGAACTGTAAGAAATGTGAAAATGAGAGGGTGTCATACATCATATTTAGGTTGAAGGGTTTAACCTATTCACTGAGCATCCCTCTCCTGTAGGAATAATTGTTGGAGATCTGTGCTGAAAATATCTATAATGATTTATAGATGCCTCTAATCCCAATTATGTGTCTATGTGGGTTCTGTGATTTTTTTGAAATTGATCAACATCTTTAAGATGAAATTCAGAGAACTCAATCCAAATATTGACTCATGACCTCAGCACATGGGAAAAGGTTGGGAAAAGAATATGTTGTCCCTATTACTCTCAAGCCAGTAGCAGTGCCCATCCAGGAACCTAGGAAGGTTTCAAACCACCCATCACTTCCTTTCAAGATGTGAAAACCATTGAATCTCCCTCAACCAAAATCATAGTGCAATCAAGGTTGTTCGAGATTTAAGGAATTGATAAATAAAGCGTACTCTTTCCAAAATGAAAAATCCCCTAGTTATTTTACTAGAACCATAGACAATAATCTTATCAAGCTACTACACCCTAGGAAGCCCTATGAGGACGGCCTCACCAACCTTCTTGACTACATCCCTTAACATAAAAGGCTGGATCGTAATATCCATGACTACTTCATCTTTAAATATATCCTTCAAGGCATGGTTGATTCTGTAAAGGTGGTGTTAGGTAACTCTTTAGAGTAGGTGGACTGCATTACCATTTTCCCAATTAGAATAAGAGGATGGTTGGTAGAAATTCTCATACAGGAGTGCGCAGAAGCTCTACAACTGGATGACTAAGAAAAAAGTTCACTAATCCCATTCCACCCTGAGGGAACAATTGTGCAGAACCAAAATATCTCCATCACCCAAGGAATTCACATTATATATACCTCCCAAAGGTGGGAAAGACCACTATAAGTATGATGAACCATAAGATGAAGATTCTCACTCTACTCTAATTCAAGTCCTCACTCCTATAGTCATCTTCTCTGCAACATTTGTAGCACCTTCACTACCCCACCAAATAGAGTCATAACTGGATGAATAGATTGTATTTTATTTTATCAACATGATAAATTTGGACGGCCACTTATCCAATGATGATTTTTCCTCCGAATAAGAGTTTCTCACACATAACTGAGGAACATGAGGCTTCATGCGCATAAACTGAGGATATAGGGGATAGAGAAGGTGTGGCTGAACCCAATATTTCAGTCACATACCCATAGAGAATATATATGCTGTTAAGAACCATGAGTAAGCACTCCAGCAAGCTCAATAAAACTAGAGGTTCCCTAGAAACCTCCCATGACCAGCTGCACCCAATTGTATGTCATGAATATCTAGTTGGGGTTCGATTATCTGATCAACCCAAGAAGCAGGGAAGGCTGGCACAGACCAACCCACTACATTAGATACTCCTATGACCTATGTAAAAAAACTATGCTTGTCTACCTCAAGGGCCTTAGTTTCTAGACACATGCCCATGGGAAACCCAACCTTGGGAAGCACCAACCTTTAGAAAAAAAATTACGACATTTTGAAGTTGTTGGAAATTTTTCAAGATAATATCTCAATCCTATTTGTGTTTCATCCTTAAAATGAACTACAGGAGGCACTATTTAAATCCCTCTAAATCCCTCATTAATACAAGATAGAGTTCATTATAGTAATTTTCTATTGAATGGATATCATGTCATTATAATTTCAGGTCATCTTATTATTCACAGATCATAATTACGAGGATGTCATCTAGGGTCACACCATACCCCTATATGTTTCAGGAAGACTCAATAATGTCAATATCTGAAGGGATCTGATTGAAAATGGATTTGGGATGAATAAAATTCTAATTCAAACCATCCAATATTTGGTATTTAGTGAACTTGGCTTGTCTCCCATAAACTTGATCATTCAAGGGTATGATAAGCATGAGAAAAGACCTCTTAGGATGATCAAACTCAAAACTCAGTTTGGGGAGATCACATCTAAATTTGAGTTTATGGTTATCCAGAAAGTCTCCACATACAATGAACATATTAGAAGGCCCTAGCTTTATATACACATGGAGGTACCATTAATATTATATCATTTTATTAAATACCCCATCGATGTAAAATTCATCATGCTACGTGGTGATAGTTTCCCCTATAAAATCTAAGAATCCACATATGACGAAGAAATATTCTACAAAAAGGTATGAAAAAACAATGATAGATGATGATACATAGGTTGTATCCATGATGAGAGGGGTTTGTTGTAGATCCCTCAGCAATAATTTATTATTACCTAAGAGTGTACCATAGTGGCACAACCTATGGTCAATCTCAAAGAGGCCGCTCACAACACACCGGATTTCGATTGCCATTGTTTATAACATAACTAATAGAAAACTAGTTATATACTAATATAAATGGGGGTTTGAATATGAAAATACACAAAATATAATATATGTTAAAAACAAAATTAAAAACACAAAGTAAATAAAGAAGACACCATGAAGTTAGTAAAGAATCATTGTCTTTCTAGGGAGATCATAATGATAAAATCATAGTTCTACTAAAATATATATTATCAATACTCTACTCAATGTTGAGATCAACCCTATATCTCAACACCTTCCCATGAATTGTTATTATCCTACACTGGGCCTCCACATTCAAGATAATAATCACTCACATCATCACCATAATGTTACTCCACCTTGGATAAAATATAATGATGATGGAGAGGAAAATATTAAAATGGGGAGAAGAAATCAATAATAATGAAAGTGGGGTGAAACCTAAACCAAAACCATTTCAGTAATATTGAAATTTTGAGAATAAAATAAAGAGAAACATTTCAGTAGAATGGACTCATGGACCACCACTCCCCCTCAAACAACAATGAGAGTTAGTTCTCCATTTGCATGGATATTAGGAGGATCATTGTGGGGGAACACAAAATAGAAAATTAAAGAGAATAGAAATACACAGAAGAAGAAGAATAACTAAGATAAAATATAATTAATATATAAAAAACTATTACAGATACCAAAATCCACTATTCCCTCTTAAAAATGGCTATCTTTTAAGAGGTAGAAGAGATGAGAATTTATAGAGAAAATTTGGATCCCAATCTGTCAAACTGAATTATTCTCACTTCATCCTTAATAAATGGCAGAAATCATGGAATGTTTCCTTCATAAAGAGTGTTCCATTTTTTGTCCCTCGTCTCCCCTAAAAATTTCAGATTCAATGGAGATGTGTGTAGAAAGTTATTACTGTTTTAGTTTGACACATTTAATCTGGTCAGTTGACTTTCCAAATTTCACTTTTCTGAATTTCCACACCATTATGACCTTTAATAAAGCTAAATACCGTATGGAATACTCTATAAAAGTTGATCCAAATCTTCTTTTCTATCCCCATTCCAAATTTAAGCTTCATTCGACCAGCCCACATGGAGATATTAGTGTCCCGATTTGTACATAGTTTTCAAGGCCCGATTTCTTAGCTATATTTGAACCTCCAAATGAATGATTTTTCATTGAATTCAGAAGGATCAAATTTTACCCATGATATATGAATACCTAAAAAATATAATTTCACTATTTAATTTATCTTAGAAAAGTTATGGCCGAATTATAGAAAAAAAAATAAAATAATAAATCCCAAAATTAGGCTATTTAGCAATAATGCTCAAAATTCATCTAAAAACTAAGAATGTGACAATTTCCCATAAAATAAAGTTATGGTGGGATTTGAAACATTGAATTATAGTACAAAATATGTGAAAATGTTGTCTTCATCACTCCCCCACACTTAACCCTTGAACTCTCGGGCAATCATCATATATTCAAATCATAATCCACAAAACAATCAACCCCAAGAAAACCTCAATGATCATTTACAAAGTATAATTCCATCATGCATCCTCTATGAAAAACAATTCACTCTCATCTTCTTTCCTCACATTTAAATTTTTTCAAACTCATAAATCCACCCATGTCCCAATCACAACCTACCTCACATTGAATTTTATGTCACTCTTCACTCAAGAGAAATTAAATCTAGAGTTATGCTCATACTTGGAAATCACATGTATCACCATATACTTGTGACAATTCTTGTTTCTCCATAGAGTGAAACATGAAATTATTTCCAATCATGAGTTTTTTATAGGTGAATTCTATGGCTTATGGTTGGTGAGAAAATAATTGTAAATTTAAGGCCAAAAAGAGGAAGTTTTGACTCATAAGAACAATGCATGAATATTCAAGAAAAAACACAAGATAAACCTTGATCATATCCCCTTGAAAGTGTGAAACACAACACTAAAGCCCATTTTATGAAATGGTACATGATCCAGTCAGTGATTACAATTAATTATATCATCCAAATTCTCCCCATTTTTTCTTATTTTTTTAATTCTTCACAAAGGCACAACTGTATTTTCTTTCTTTTTTTCCTTACAGAATGAGCTGAAAATTGAATACAATGAATGGATGAAAATAATTCCCTTTAATTGAGAGTGTTTCATGATTCATAAAAGGAGGTACAATGAAATATTCAAGCTCACCTTCATTTTTTCATCATTTTTTTTCAATTTTTTTGAAGGAGAACCGAATGAATGAAATAAATCATAATGAAATATTTACTCAAGCTCAATTATCTCATTATCCACTACCAATATTGTTAACAAAAACTAAACACCTATAAAAAGTGAAAAACATCCCAAAAAACACTCATTAAAGGCCCTTTCCCCACACTCAAACTTGAAATATCCATGCAAATTTACCAAGAGTGCGGGAAGGTAGGGAAAATTAGCTTTTAATGTGGCTTAAACCTATAAGGCAATTCATGGAATCTAAGGTCTAATGAAGGGTAAATGTAAGGGTTTGTTTAAAGATAAAAAATTGTCTATCCAAATATATGCCTCAATCATATCAAAAATATTCCATGAAATCCAAATCTTCGAAAAAGAAAAAATCACAAATTTAGGTTCTCCCACAAAATCCAAGTTTCCCTCAAGAATTCGTGGATATTATGAAAAATATTTCAAAGTGGTTCATAATACCACACTGGACTGGAAAAATTATTTGAGTCATTATTTCATGGTCATGGATTTCAAAAATTGTTCAAACTCATTAAAATGCTTGAAAATCCAATTCAAGTAGAAAGCTTTCACATCAATAATCATTTAAAATCCATTTTTTTCAAAAAACATTTATATTTTCTTAAAATCAAATGATTTGTGAAAAATGATAAAAATTTACATTGAAAATCAATAATTATTAAAATATTCAAAACAAAAAAGAAAAATTACACTTGATAAACTAAGATGGTTGATGCTCCCCCTACACTTAGATTTAACTATCCCTCATTTTAGCATAATAAAAATAAATGTAAGGTCAGAAAAAAAAAAGGAAATATACAACCTGACATTATTTTCCAGTGGTATCTTTGAGATAATATTCTAGCTAATACCACTGCCTCCTAAAAAGAAAGAAATATATAAATGAATTAAAGAAATATACAAAAAGAAATAGGTAGGTAAAAGAGGATATAACATGGTTTAGACCCCCACGTAGGTGATTGGATTTTACCACCCCTAATCTAGAAGTTGCAGAAGCTTAACCCCCATCATATGGTGGGTGTGTTTTAATTGATATGAACCACCATATATGACTTATATTAGTGTCCATGAGTAGATACCAAGAATAGAGAACCCAGAAGAGGATAAAAAATCCCCAACCCCTAAGAACAAATAAAGAGATAAATTAAGGTCAAGTGTGGGATATAAAAGAAGATTGGGGTACTCCCTGAGGACTTTCGTGATGTCCTCCTCTATATGGTATGAAATTTGTTGAATAGGAGGTAGTAGAACCACATGCTTCTCTATATAATCTTCTTCTTTGACCACCACCACTTGGGTGTTTTCTTCCTTAGCATCTAGGGTCTTCTCCATTTATTCTCTGTCAAAATTTTTAGTAAGGGACAAGTTTCAAATATTTCATCTTGATTAATATTAAAACATGAAAAATCCATAAATAAATATTTCCTTTCATTTAATTCATATTGGAAGTTGATATCTTCAGGAAAGTCCATTGTAAAGTCCATCTCAATAGGTATATCTTTTGTATTATCTTCCAAATAAATAGATAGGGAGAATGGTGCTTGATCTCCCACATGTGCATCATCTAGAAAGACATATTCTTCAACTTCCTCTAGAAATGGTGTAGATAGGTTTCAGGAAAGTTCCTTCCTAATTTAATCCTCACATGGCTCTTCAATTGAAAATGTTGGAAAAAATAGAATTGATTCCCCTTTTTCTTGAGCCTCCTTTTGAACTGCCAATTCCTTCAAGGAAGATAAAATAAATGTCATTTGGTTCCTCAACTCTTCTATCATTTTTGCATTCTCATCCAACTGACTCTTCAGTGATACTTGTTTTATAATCTCACAAATATTTTTAAATTTAAAATCATATGAAAAAATACCTTGAAATGCCATCATTGAACCAAGAAAATAAAGATATGTATTGAAGTTAGATTTTTTTTGTTTCTGGATTTTATAGTTTTTTTGGTTTTTTTTGAAAAACAGTGAGAGTAAGTGCTTGGCCTCCCCATAAATGGTGCCAAATTTATGATAGGGGTTTATCGTAGTTACCTAACAAATAAATTATTATTAACTAAGAGTATACCATAGTGGCACAACCTAGGGTCGATCTTGAAGAGGTCACTCACAGCACACCGAATTTCTATTATCACTGTTTATAACCTAACTAATATAAAACTAATTATATAATAATATAAATGGAGGTTTGATTCTGAAAATACATAAAATATAATATATATTAATAATAAAATTAAAAACACAACGAAAATAAATATGACACAAAGAAGTTAGAAAAGAATCATTTTCGTTCTTGGGAGATCATGGTGATAAATTCATTGTTCTATAAAATTATTTATTCTCAATAATCTTCTCAATGTTGTGGTCAAACCTATCACTCAACACCTTCCCATGAATTTTTATTATCCGGAACTTTCCCTTCACGTGCAAGATAATACTCACTAACTTCATCACTACAATGCTACTCCACTCTAGATACAATATTATGATGATGGAGAGGAAACTTTTAAAATAGGAAAAAGAAATCAATAACAATAAAATTATAGTGAAACATAAACCAAATCCATTTAAATACTATTGAAATTTACATAATAAAATAAATAGAAACATTTAATCACAATGAACTCAAGTACCACCACTCCCCCCTTGAACAACAACAAGAGTTAGTTCTCCATTTGCATGGAGATTAGAATGATCGTTGTGGGGGAACACAAAATAGAAAATGAAAGAGAATAGAAACACATAGAAGAATAAGAATAACTAAGATAAAATATAACTAAAATATAAAAACTGTTATAGATACCAAACTCTACCATGCCCCCCTTAAAAATGGCTATCTTGTAAGATGTAAAAGAGATAACAATTTATTGAGAAAATGGGTGAGAAAAATTGGCTCCCAATCTATCCACCTTATCAATATAAACATTATCCTAATTAAATGGTCGAATCGTTGAGTGTTTTATTCATAAATTTTGGTTCCTTTTTTGTCCCTCTTCAACCCAAAAAATTTCAAATTCATTGGAGTCGTGTGTAGAAATTTGTTATTGTTTGAGTCTGACACATTTAATCTAGTCAGTTGACATTCCATATTTAACTTTTACAATTTTCCACACCATTATGACCTTTAATAAAGATGAATACCACGTGGAATCCTCTATAAAAGTTTATCCCTGACTTATTTTCTATCTCCAACACGAATTTAAGCTTAATTAGACCGACCCACATGGAAATATAATCTCAATAGTAAAAGTTTCCATATTTGAACACAATTTTCAAGGCCCGATTTGTGAGCTATATTTGAGCCTCCAAATTAATGATTTTTTATTAAATCCATACGGATGAAATGGGACACATGATGTATGAAAACCTAAAAAAATTAATTTTACAATTTAATTTGGTATAGAAAAAGTTATGGCTGAATTATAAAAATACAAATAAAATAATTAAATCCCAAAATTAGGCCATTTAGCAATTATGCTCCAAATTTATCTAAAAACTAACAATGCTAAAATTTCCCATAAAATAACACTATGGTGGGATTTAAAACATTTAATTAAAATATAAAATTTGTGAAAATTTTGTCTTCATAAATCCCCCAGTGGATTGGGGACAACCCTTGAAAACCCCTAGAGTAAACTCGATAGAGACTATATGCTCCCTATAAATCTAGTTGAGGTGATAGAATAGTTCTAAGAGATCCAAGTTCCTACTTTACCTAGTGACAATGTAAATAAAATAAAATCTAGGAACTCTCTACAATGTCTTAGGAGGTAGGGGATGATAATTTATATTCTCATGGATTCCCTCACCCTGATTGTGATGGAAAATTCACCATATTTACATATTCATCTAAAAAATCCCCATAGACTTATAATTGGAGGAAGATGAGGATGGCCTTAGGAACTCTGCTCCCCCATTCAAGGAGAGTGTCTCTACCACTATTTATGAGCTCAAGAATATAAATTTGGGGATATAATAAGATCTACAGCCTACTCTAATTGGTATCGCAATTCCCCTTGAAGATAAATAAATGTATGTTTTATTTTCAAAGCAGTGTCGATATTTTTTCTTTTGGAACAGTACAGAAATGAATAGATTGAATCTGGATATGGATACTCACCATGTCAGTATACCTGATTAGCACAAAGTCTTCAAGCAGACGGCTAAGATAATGCAAACCTCTCATGCCACCAATCTATATGCAGAAGTTTATAAACTGGTTATATACCAATGTGTCAAAGAAGTGAAATACCCAAGATGGATTGACAATATCGAACATTTCAAGGAAAATAGTGGAAATATTAGGGTTTTCATTTATTCTATATATCTTATTTGGAATTACCCAAAGGAATACATCCCATTGTCGTTCACAGAACTCTTGATCGATGTAATGGATGGCTTCTAAGCCATTTAATTCATGGAAATTCAGGGTACAATAAAAAAAATATGTACCCTAAAGATGAGAAATCCACAACCTTCAGAGATACTCAAGGGATCTTTATCTATTATGTCATTCCCTTTGTGTTTAAGAACATTGGTTCCACATACCAACATTCCATGCATCATATCATTAATCTATTTCTGGGATGGATATATGAATGTTATATCAATGACCTACTTATCAAATATGGTAAGTGATGTTATCATTTCATGGATCTTCTAACAATATTTAACAAGATTTTATAGAACAATATGGATATGAATCTACTGAAATTCAATTTTGAGGTAACATCAAGGAATTTCCTTAGATATGTGGTACGCCACAATGGTTTCAAGGTCGACCTAGAGAAGACTAGTTCAATCTTGAAAATATCATCCCCAGGATTCTCAATGAACTGAGTGGGATCCAAGGATACCTCACCTACATTCAAAGATTCATAACCAACATGGATAGTAAATATCTACCCTTGAAAATGGTAATGAAGAAGGGAATCTCATTTCAATGGGATAATGTCTGCCAATAAGCCTTTGAAAGTCTCAAGCAGTTTTTACTACACCTACTGGTTCTGATGCCATTGGTGGAATGGAGGCCACTCATCTTGTATGTGGCCTTCATATAATGTTCACTGGGAACCCTCCCTACACAGAAAAATGATGTGAGGAGCGAGAACAGTCATTACTACCTTAGTAGTATAATTACAGGTATTGAGACTAGATACTCTGATGTCGAGAAGAACTAACTTCCACTCATCTTTGTGGTGAAAAAGTTGAGTCATTACCTATATCACGACGAATTCCATCTGGTCTCTCATGTAGAATCGCTCAATTATATACATTGACTCCCTATGTTTACTAGGATGTTGGCCAAATCGGTGGTCATTTTGTAGCAATATGACATTCAGTTCGTATTTTGGAAGTCAATGAAAGGGAAATCTCTGGCTGATTTTCTTGTTGCACATCCTGCCTCAAAAAAAACACTTGTGGGAACCAAGATTCTTGATGAAGATGTATTCTATGCCCATGAAACTCCCCATACATGGGAGATTTATTTTGGTGGCACCTCCCAAATTGTTATCATGTAAAATTATGGAAAGACTAAGGCTCTATTGGGTTGATCTAGGGGTTGTATTTTTATATCTAGATAAAGAAGTGATTCCCTACTCTTTCCCACTATCTGAAGGCTACACAAACAATGAGGCAGAATACTAGCCCTCATCACTGGGTTGTAACTAGCCCTATAGATGCACATATCCTATCTGAATATCAAATGGGATTCATAATTAGTGATAAATAAGATCAATGTATAATATTACATTAAAAAGTAAGAACTGATCCACCTCACTTGCTATGTCAGGGGACTGATTGAAGAATTCCCTTTTGATCCAAAATTTCATCACGTTCCCCGATCATAGAATTCTCACACCAATGCATTTCCTAATGCAGCCACTGTCCTGGCCAACCTTGATAAGGAGGAATAAATATTCGTTATCACACATAGAATAATGGTATCATCAATTTTCAAATGTGATTTGGAAGGAATCAATCAAGTCAACACCACCCTAGAGCATGATGAAAAAATGACCACCCCTAGATGGATGGATCCCATAATCAGTTATCTCTAAAATGGGACTCTCCCGATAGACCGAGCTGAAAGGGAATATATTCGGCATCCTGCAACAAATGTCACCCTGTAAGATGTTCCAGATGAACAAAAATCCTTCTACAAACAAGCATTTTATGGAATCCTCATAAAATTCATAGCATAAGGATATATTTCTTCCATCATTGAGTAATACCATTAAGGATATTATAGTTCCCATCAACCTAGTACCAGGATCTCCCCCTAAATTAGGAGGTTGGGATATTACTAGAAAACCATGGTATAAGAATTCATGGAATATACCTTGAAATTTCATGCATTAAAAATCCATGAAAACTTACCCCAACAATGCTTGGAAATTACAACATATAGTTAATTATTCATTATCATTTACCATCTGGGGAATGGATGTTGTGGGTCTGTATCCCCCGGCCATAGTTAACTAGTTCAAGTATATCCTTACCGCTACTGACTTCTACTCTAAGTGGGATGAGGTAATACCCATAAAATAATTTGAGATGGATAAATTTAAAAAATTCAAAAAATCAGATATCATCTCCACGTTTAGGGTCCCTCACACAATATTGATGGACAATGTTACCAACTTTTGTAATACATAGTTGAGGAAACTATACCAAGGTCACAATATCAATTTAAATCACTCATTTTACTATCATATAGTTTAAAATGGATAGATACAGTCCTTAAATAAGACTATGTCGAATATACTCTAGAATATGGTGAACAAGGATAAAACAAATTGGTCATACAAGATCCTTCAGGATTTATGGTCCTACCATAACACCAAGTGTAATGATACAAAAGAAACACAATACTCACTGGTGTCCAGGATCGAGTCAATGTTACCCATATAGATATAACATTCTTCACTCTGAATATCCATTTTTTGAAATCTCTCAGATGATGAGAAATTCTAAAAGTTGAAGGATGGGATGGAGCGGCTCCTTGAGAACAGGTTGCGTACATTGCACAACCTTGAGGTCCATCAAAATTTGATAACACAAACTTTTAATAAGAAGGTTCTCCTCCATTAATTCCTCTAAGAAGAACTGGTAATTGATCTCTGGACCCCAATGATACTAGGAAATAATCCTCTGAAGAAGGAACCCATATAGGAAGTACCTTATATGATACATTGGTTCAATCACAATAGAACATACTAATTGGAAAAAATGGATGTGGATCATGTTACACCACCACCAATGAGAGGTTTCTCAAGAAATAATTTTCATAGTTGTCATCATATGGGCATACACATTAGTCTAAGGCTCTCCATTCATCCTAGTTACATGATGTTAAACTATGAAAAATTCATCATTGTTACATGATGTTAAACATTGAAAATTTCATCATGGCCACGTGATTCTAAACTATGATAGAACTTCCCTATATCATGATGTTAAATTCCATGAATGGTTTCCTTAACATGAACCATTAACACTGAATTGATTTATATAACATTGTGTGTCTTGATTACTTCCATCATAGGATATGTATTGACGCCTCGATCACAAATATTGGGGCCATCCATGAAATTAATTTTCTTTCACGTCAGGCGACCCCCATCCTTACCACATGTAATAAAACTATGGGAATCCAAAATTTTCCTCTCCTCATTCACATTAGGTGATCCACATCCTCACTGAAAGATGTTAAACAACATAACTAATGTCCTTTCATCAGGACATTAAACTGCATGAGATTTATAGAACTACATACGTCTTGATTATCATCTTTAATGAGATATATAGGGATTCCTCGATCCTATATCTTTTTCCAACCACCATATGATGAAAAATACCCCTGTCCAAATTCTTAATTTCCAATTCGTAGTAAGAGGAACCCTTATCATCCCTTCTTTCATGTCAATCATATCAAATGTGAGCTTAGGAATTTGAATATGGTATTCCTCACCTAAATAAGGCATTAAATCCCAGAGCAAGATCGTCACAGTAATAAATGCAAGATCATAATTGGAATATTATGAGTCCTCACCACATGAAGTTAAATAGCATGGTTTATGTCCCTTGCATGACTTAAAACTATACACTCATACAGACCATGACTAACAGGACCCCCATTTTTTGTTTTCATCTCCAACTACACCTGCATTCAAGAACTACATATGACTTGATTATTGATATCACAGGATACATAGTAACACCTAGATCTTCAAAATTGGGTCCAATAAAAAAAATATAAAAATTACCCCTCTCTGTGTATAGGATAGACTTGAGTAAGAAGGTCATTCTCCAAGAAATATGTGCTGCTTGATTTTGATTCTCATGAGGTATATAGAAATTCCCAGACATCCACTCTTGTGCCCAGCTACAATAGCTCCACTCTTTTATGATGTTTCATCTTCATCCTCAATGCATGATGTTAAACTTTATGAGAATTCATGAACTACATATGTATTTATTTCTTTTTCTATAGGATACATAGTGATTCTCATATTTCTATCTTTAGGTCCAACCAAAAATTCTCGTTTCATTTCAGGAAGTCCATATCCTATCCACATGATGATAATATACATGGTTCTTCAAGAAATACATGTGAATTGACTCCTATCATCATAGGATATGTAGTGACATCCAGATCACCAATCATGGGTCCAACTATAATAATCAATGAAAAAAATCCCGGCTCTACGCATGAGCTACACCAGTAGAGTGTTTTCCATTCAAGAACTATGTGTGGATTGATTCTTATCATAAAAAAATACATAGTGACATTCAAATCTCCAATCCTGGGCCCAGTTGCAATAAAAAATAAGAAATAAAACCCATATGTAAATGAGATGAGTCACACAAGTTCATTTTTTCTTACGTACGAGCCAAATCTATTTAAAATTTTCTTATAAAAATAGAAAATCATGCACAAATATTTCATATTAGTTCCCACATCCATACCACATGACATTAAATTATAAGAAAAATGTCTTGGTAGCATGAAATTAAAACTGTACATTAATAATTTCCTCACCACACAATGATAAAATGCATGATGCATGTCCTTACCACTTGATATGAAACTACATTGAAAACATCCCCACTATGTGATTATAAACTATGTAGGCTATCGCCCATTTTTAATCTTATATAGAGGGACTACAAGAGCCTCACCCCTTTCAGTGAGAGTATGGGGTGATTCTTCCATATTTTAAAATCACCTCAATCCATAAATTATACGTCATGTCTTGAGTTCCTTAGGTGGACAAAACCTTATAAGGCCCTTGGAAAGGATACCCAACTTCAGGGACCCTTTTCCTAAATATGAATGTATGCCTATGGCTCCAGCATATGGGACTATGGTCATCAACCAAATGATTCACACTACAAAAAGGCATTTCCAATTTCTGTGACCCCTGACATAATCATAGTAGAACTCAACACCTCAGTGAAATTTGAACTACTCCCTATATGATAGTCCCATATAATTACTCATGATATAGGGACCTCAATATATGATTTACAAACTTTTCACTCAGAAGGATGTTTGGGTAATCTTGACCCTAGGGATCCTAATGGGGATCTTGAGTATCATCCTCCATATTAGGTCCATGCACATCGCAACCTTAAACTGCCTAAACATTGGTCAAATATGTAGGACCTTAAACTCTATCCTATAATGGCTCAAATAGAAAGAACATAAACTGTCTGCAAAAGAGACACAAAACATGTCAGGTCGAAAACCTTCAAAGGGTATCCTGAGAAAAATTCAAGTCTTTTCTCATTAAACACTTATTCTCAAGAGTTTATGTAAAAATTAGGGAATGAATGAATAATTCATAATGTTGGTAGGGTCTACATTGTATCCCTATTAAGAGAATGACTATACTATTTTGGACCCCCTGATTCAGGAAAAAGTTATATTAATGATTTCCATATATCCTCACTGTTAAAATACATTCCCTAGGCGGTGCAATGACTTTTTGTGTGCTCAAATCCTTCTTGGATATTACAATTTCCCAAGTCACACTTCAACATTTTAGTGTATCAGATCACTCCAATATTCCAATGCACCTAGAAAGGATACTTGACTTTAAGGAACCTTTATTGACTATATATAAATGTTGATGGCTCCAGCATAGGCCCCTATAGTCATCAACCAAATACATCACTCTAAAAAATTTATTTCTGGTCCCTATGAGCACTGACATCACTAAGGAAGAACCCAACACCCCAGCGTGTTTTGAGTCATTACAAGTACAATTTTCAAAAATCATTATTCTGACCTGAGCACTTTGGACAATGATTTAAAATCTCTATACCAAACTACCTGATCATATTTGACATCCTCGACACTACATTACCATATTTTATACCCTTTCTCAAATTAGGAATGTGAAACTATATTCTAAAACCATTGTTATCCCATATCTCACTAATCAAAACTATATCTTGTATGTCTCAAGATTTAAAATTTAAGATCCAAATTTCTCAAGGGTGATAAAACCCTTATTTAATAGCCATCCTACATACCCAACCTTATCATCTATGTGTTTGTCTTCATAAATCTTCCATGTCCCTCAAAAATGAATGAAGATCATCTTTTTCTTGACCATGGTACTTATAGAAAAGGTCTTTAACCCACCATCTAAGGGCTTATATTTAATCCTTATGAGCCCAAGAAACACCACAATAGAACCAAGAACCTCAAAATGTTACGGTTCATCCACATCATGTCTTCCCCATCCTATATTCACATACTCAAACTTTTGGGTTATGATTTATATCACAAATACTAAAGCAATCCATGTGGACTACGCATCCCTAGTATTTCTCCCTCAACCGATATTACCTCTATAAATCATTCATGGTCCCTGGGAATGATACATGTCTTCTAGAGAATCTTTTCTTCTCTATGCGTGTATATGTATAGCTCCTTCATATTTGCTTATGGTCATCGACCAAATGCATCACAATGAAAAATTGGATTTCTAATCCTTGTGAACCCTTACAACACAATGGAACAAACCCGCACCTCATAGTTCCTTAGGCCATTCCTGGATTGAATGCATCATATTCCATGATCTTTGATCAGGTCTAATGTAAAGTACCCTAAACTAAAGCAATAGAATGTTCAATCTAAAATATCATGAACTAAAGTGATATAAGGTCTGAGTTAAAATACCCTAAACTAAACCAATATAAGGTCTGAGCTAAAAGACACTAAACAGAAGAGATATAAGGTCAAAGCTCAAAACCCATAAACTAAAGAAAAATAAGGTCCAAGATAAATGTTTTCAAACTAAACCAATAGAAGGTCTGAGGTAAAAGACCCTAAAATAAATCAATGGAAGGTTGGAGCTAAAACAACTTTAACTATAGCGATAGAAGGTCCAAGCTAAAATATACAAAACTAAAGTAATAAAATGTCTGTGCTAAAATAACTTAAACTAAAGAAATAGAAGGTCCAATCTAAAATACCAAAAAACTAAAGAAATAGAAGGTCTGAGCTATAAGGAACTAAAATAAAGTTATAGAGGGTCTGATCAAAAGAACCTAAACTAAAACAATAGAAGTTATGAGCTAAAAAGACCCTAAACTAATGTGATAGATGGTTTGAGCTAAAAGACCATAAACTGGAGTGGGATAAGGTTTGAGCTAAAAGACCCTAAATTAAAGAGATAGAAGGATGAAGCTAAAATACCCTAAACTAAATCAATATAAGGTCCAACCTAAAAGACCCTAAACTATAGTAGAGTAGCGATTTATCCTATAAGAGCTTGTAAGTACCACCATATATCCTTAATATAAATCAATATATACCCACCAATCCTATCGACTTTTGACAAATAAGATAACCTTACCTATGGTACATATATATCCTACCCAAGAAATCATTATACAAATCAGGTGATCTAAAGATAGTTAGAATATATTATCAATTAAGAATATCATGTTGGTGGTAATTCATGATCATTTCTCAAGAATGAATCTGTTAAGATTTAAACATTAAAATCTAGTCATTTTTGTTTACTTGATGATATGAAAGGGATGGGTATAATTGAATATTTTTTTGATATCAGTTCAATTAAATGACTTAAATATCATGAATGAAAGAAAAAATAAACAACACATATAAATTTCAGCAAACCTGTTCACTGATAAAGTATGCAATATGAGGAATATCCACATACCGGAGTCTCTCCCACAGATATACAACCCCCTTAATGATTGAAAATTTAAGATTACATCGTGGCATATTTTTGGATGAGTCATTGAGTTCTACAAGTCTCTACTACTGGGAGATCATAGATTGACATAGTTGAATTGCAGATTTAGTTTCTATCGTCACAGCATGTTAAAACCCCTTCTCCTTGGCAATAGATTCAATCCATGACTTTTCTATAACATAAATAAGTCGTTGTTTCTATATCATATCCTTCTATAATATCTAGAGTTCATGTTGAAATTGGGATAAATATTCTTGGATACAGCTGCTCTCAGATAGTAGATGATAGATTTCAATCTGAAAATAACAAATTTTAACCTTACCATCATTAAATACGTCCTGATGAGTGGCCACATCTATTACACGTTGAGAATTGTTCCCTATAGCCTCATCCCAATTATACTTCACCAAAGAGGAATCCTCAATAGTTTCCACCCCTGATTCATGGGCCCTATTTGGCTCTCTAATAGAGACTACTTATTTTACCCAGGTATGAAGGGCAGAATAATCAAATCCCTTATAACTAAGGGTAGGAATCATAAATTTAAGGTGGATCAGCTGATAATTCAAATCCACAATGGGGTCTCTAAAACTAAGTTCCAAATCTCACTCCACGAGTTCCACCTCATCAACTAATAGAATGAAACAGACCCTGATCATTCACGCAAGACCATTATTGGAATGGGAATATATTCTAGGACCATGTCTCTCAGGGAAAGAGTTGTAATCAATGTCTTTGATAATGAGGGGAGAGAACCATCCTCCACATTAATTGATCCAATTAGAGGAACCCCCAAGGGAGAAATGACTCAGTCCTCCAAATACCAAGGTGAAGACACATCAGTTATGGCCAAAAGGCCTTATCAACTACAGGATAAACAATATGGCATCACTAGTTAGTCGAAATATTTGACTAATGTTTGGAACATAACATTCTCATTCATATCACCATAAAAATCCACTATCCAGATCCCATCAAGGGGTAAGGAGTAAATGACTTCCTATGATGAGTGACTTCATTGAACCTATGGTTCCTAAATATTTTCTAAATTCACCACTCTTGAAAACTATAGGAACAAAAAAAATATTAAGAGATATGACACAAATAAATGAAGTGTTCAGTTTTGAATAAGTGATTCACCTTCTCCAAAACTTTCTTCCATCAGGGATAACATGGTAGCAGAATAGATAACTATGTCAACAATCTCCAAAAGTGAATCCAACCATGCTAGATCAAATGATATGATAAATGAAATGTATGTAGTAGGAAATAGACATGATTGAACTAGAACCTCAACCACCTCTGATTCTTTATAATTCTGTATTGACAGAAAAGGGTATACCGAAGCAACTGAAATCTTACCTGCATTCCTTGAAGTGGTTATATTCTCTTCTAAGTGAGCTCAGTGGGGACCTACATATTGTTTATTAATTAGAATGTGTTTTCAAAATAATCGAATATAAGAAAAGGGTGAAATGTCTCACTTACATGATAACTCTATAAGAGTATGATCTAACAGTGTTGATCACTTCCATTTCTTTTCCTTCCCTTCTTTAGACTGATCCCCATAAGGTTTTGAAGCTAAAGTTTTTTATTTAAAAGTGTAAATCTCTGCCCTCATCTAATTCTATTGACAAGGGGAACCTTTATCAACAGTCCCCAAGTCTCTATCAAATTCCTCTCCCATAGCCATATGACGGGGAGAATATACAGTGGATTATAGATCCAGATGATATAAAGAATCATCCTACTTTTTTAACATGTAAAGTACATCGATATAATTTCATTGGCAATATGAAACATTAAATAAAAAATAGTTTTAATCCTAGACTTATCATTTCCTCGATGATGGTATAACCCCATTAATACACCACAATTTGATTTGTTCCCCATACAATCATTTGGTGAACTTGTGAGGAGTAAAATATCTAGACCTTGACGCTTATCAAAGCTTCATAAAGGTCTCAAAAAAATGGCTCTGACCTTTTAAGGACGGTCTTTGAA
Source organism: Viscum album (assembly GCA_963277665.1). Taxonomy (NCBI): domain Eukaryota; kingdom Viridiplantae; phylum Streptophyta; class Magnoliopsida; order Santalales; family Viscaceae; genus Viscum; species Viscum album. The sequence goes on along the minus strand of OY728135.1, from coordinate 1,388,780,737 downwards.
AATGATACCAAAAGGAGAAATGATATAAGAAAAGCCTTACAGAAGTACTTATGCTTGATGAAATATACCCCATAGCTTAGCCACTAAGTTTTTCATCCTCCAATACTTACATTGATGAGATATGGTAGGAAATAATAACTCTAGAGTATTATTTCTCTCTGGAAAAACATTTTTGGTAGCCATATCATTGGGTTATTCTACCGGAAATCATAAGCATTTGAATTCCTTGCGGGGTGCTTTCGAGGCTACCATCCATTTGAAAGTGAGTTTCTTTCCTGGTCTGGCATTGTTTTCAATTTTCAGTGGTTCAGTGGCCTCACTTACCAATATTAATAATTTTCTACTAGGATATGATAGAATCCAAACTTCTACATAACCAAAAGATAAACTGATTGTTTCATTATAGGGACGAATTTTTATCTCATCATTAGTATCCTCTCTGATAAAAATCATCCAAAATTGGTGAGCTACCATCAGATTCTCCCTAGATGTAACATAAACAAATAAATAGAATCTTTAGTGTACACATAATAATTAATGGTTGTACTAGAATATTGAATACCACTCACAAATAAGGTCCATGTCAATAAGGGTTGAAATAACACCCTCAGGGAGTGAAATATTGTAAGCTTGTGCCCCAAGATTGGCCTCAAAAGTTCCAACAATATCACCTTTAGGAACTACTCCATATGTTTTGAAAGATAAATGGTCATAACACCACACATAATACATGAAATCTTAATCTTTAAGTGTTACTAATATTAACTAGTTGAAACATTTAAAGAGATCATTAGGGATATCATGAATGTTCATATATTCATAACCTCACATGTGAGCTCTTATCCAACCCCATAATACTTAGAAGGGCCCATGATATTTTATGGGTCTTTTTCTTTATAAATGTGGTGCAGAAGGTGAAAAATTTTCTCCAGCATAGGGACAGCTAGACTGATATGCGCCCCCTACCATAGAGGTAACCATTGTGAATGTGGAAACTATAAATCCATCTTTTTTCATTGTGGGGAGTAAGTACCCACTTATATACATGGTGAGGAATTCAGCTAGTTTGATAGGCCGAACAACACTAGGAACAACTTCTCATCCCCACTCTCTAAATTTTTCTTCTTCAACCATAGGCCAGTAAGTTCCTAGTGTACTAAGAGTATCCTTCATAATCTAAGCATTCGTATTTATAGTTTCTGTCTTTGAGTTGATCTTCTTGAGGAAAATTGTTTCTCATATATTGAATGGGATATCTATTCCAAGAGACAACTCCTTTTCAAGTCATTTTTTAGTTAGCCGTATTTTCTCTTGAGTTATAGTAGGAGTCCTCATTACATCATCCCAGGAAAAATAAGGGGGAAATAACTCTTCATAAATTCCACTAAATATAGGTTCACCATAGATCTAATCCACTTATCAAAGGTTGACACACACCTTTCCATGCATTATATAGAAGTTATTCATATATGGGATCCAATGATTGAACAACACTATCATAATAATCTTGTGGTTGTAGGAAGATGTATGTGCTATCCATATTGCCTCATGCATTCCAATTTTCATCAACTACTTAGAAAATTCAGAATAAATGTATTGAACCCATAAGGGTTATCCTTAGTTTGTCCCATGAATACCTCCTAATAGGATGTCCCAGTTGGAAACCCACCAAAAAAATTGATAGGTGGTGGAATTCCATATTATTGGGAGATACATATGAATATCCTCCTCGGGTTTGGGATTGGTCCAGTCAAAGTATGTGGACATGAATGTTAGTATATTCCCATCTTCACGATCCCCCTTGGTGAAAATGTATCCCCCTATGGGTGATGTTGGCTTGGAATGTATTATGGGTCTTCCTAATCTTGGTGGAGGGTATAAATGAGGAATTTAGTAGAGGAATGAGACCATCATCAAAAATACCAAACCTGTAAAGGGGAAATAATTTTGAAAGTGGATAGTCTATAAATTTCAAACCCATCGGCTTCATCAAACTTCGTTGAAGAAACCCAATTTCATGATGTAAATTAGGACCCATGGTCTCCACTATAGCATCGTGGTGGGCTATCACTACTTTTTCCTCCTTCTTCAAAGGATTTCGAGAATGTTGGAGAGAAATAGAAGCCCTATGAACAAAAGTAAGTGGAACATGTAAAAAAATAAAATAAAAATATTATCGAAGAAAAGATGTAATAAATCGGAAACATCATGCACATAATATGAATCATAAGGCAATTAAAAAATCACTAAATAAATCATGAATAACATAACTCTTAAAGATCTCACAGGTTTCATAACATGATAGGGAATCACATGACCACATGACCTCTTCAAGACTTGCGACTGTGTAACCCATACATGGTCATGTGAGACAAATGATAGTAAAAAAATCATATGATAAACCAAAATATCTTGTGAAACCACTAAGACAATCAAAATCCTCACAGTCGATATTCTAATGGTTACTAATATATAGTTCACAATTGGTTCGAATGGTTTCCTATGCAAAAGTGGTATTTTTAAAGAGTCCTTGTGAAAGAAGGCTTGTAATGGGGTCTCATGATCAAGATTTTCATAACGGTATTGAGATAAAGGAATATTATGAGAGAATGTAGAAGTATCTCTTGAGGAATGATTAGCTGGTGAAATAAATGGATATATCCCCTCTTAAATATAGGGAATATTGAAAAATACCAATCATCACCCAGCTGACTAAGAATCTCCAAAGACACTGATTCACGACAGTGCCAAAGACTCGGGCAGGAATTTACTTTCCTCATAACTGAACCTTTTTTCCCATGGATATCACTCCTCAGGGGTTCATTTGTTGACACCCACCAAATGAGAATCATAAAATTCACAAAGGAATTAAAAGCTTGATATTTTTATTATTTTACCTACAAAAACAAAGTAAAGAGAAGGCAGTCGAGACTCATTGATCACACATGAATCTAATAGACATGCCATCATGTGACCATCATAAAGTGACATGAAGAAACCATGTACAGTGTATAGCCTTTAGAGGATCATGTGAATTCTCTTTGACAAGTCCTTCTTCTCTCACAAAGGAGCCTCAACCAGCCATTGATCACGCTGCAGTAATAGGATAAACTCCCCTAGTCGACATGGTTTGTCATCGGGTGAGCACCTAACAACCCATTAAAAAATCTTTTGAAAATTAGAGGAAAATGACTAAAAGTTGGAGGCCTCTTTCAATCATAAAACAAATGTGATGGATCACCGATGGAGAGAATGGTTTCCCATGACAATATTCAATAAAAATCTAGAGACCCTCAAAAAATTGAAAAATAAAAAAATAAAACAAAAGGGGAGGTGGTAAGAGCCACTCATGATCAAAATCATCACTATATGTGCCCCTAGATATCAACAAGGAACTATGAGACCCTAGATAAATGTCCACCTAACATCATAAAACATTGTTGGCATGACATCCCCATCCTGCAAAGAGCCTCAGGTATTTCCAAGAAACCTCACACCCCTCATTTGGATCCCTAAGCATAGAAGGATTGATTTTTTCATGGAATTATCATACATATCCATAGGTCCTTTATTGTTCACACAATAATTCACCAAGAGGTAGAGTATTTTTATTTAACATTACTCATGAAATCTCTCATGAATCCCAACCGTTGTAAAAATAAACAAAGAAATAAAAAATAAGAGGATGTGGGAACCTATCATGGTCATAAAACTCTTAAAACGCATTAAGGATGTCTATAGAATAGTCTCACAAGACCCCTTGACTAGTATGACTGATCCCACGAAGGATCTTCAACAATCCATGATTGTATCACAGAAAGTCCCAGAAAAGTCACATGAGATCACGTGAAATATGTTTGACAAGCATCCTAATCTCATAAAGGCACTTGGACATTTCAATTTGACGATATATAAATCCTTAAACATTCCTGCATGGTTCAAAATTTTCCCTTTAATTGGAAATAATTAATTAAAGGATATGTTGATGGGATGGACCCATGGTCAGTAAAAATATGGTGATGACCTTGAGGGATCTGCAATAGAGACTCTTGAAGGTACATAGAATTATAGCCTTCACCGACCCTAACCAGGACTCGTATGATATGTGTCATGAAAATTGGTGAACAACAGGGTTAGAGAGGCTTATAATTCCCCCACCCATGAATGAAAAATTCATTATTACCTAAAAAGATGAAGAGGATAGTTCTCCAAATGATATGTTGGTCATTTTCATCCAAGTGGTAAAGCATATTTCTCAGAGTGGTGGATCTCATGAACGATAATCTTTATGTCAGGTAAGATACTGATGAATATCTAGAAAAAACTAGGAACCATTCATAATACCTTCATTTGACCACTATAGATCTTGGGAATAAACTATATAAGTATACTTGAAGAACATCCCACACATATTCTAGATCATATGAGACTTAAAATAAGTGAACAGTGAATAGATCTAAGGCATTCTGAATATGAGGGCTATAACAAAGGGTAATGGTGGAAGACTTATGCAAAGAAAATATATTCCAACACTCATGCACTATACATGAACCATCTATGACATGTGAAAACACCAAGATATGTCTCCCATATATCGTGATGCTCTTTAGATATATTATTTTGGTTATGTGAATTCCTTCGAAAATGTCGGATCAAGTCACATGGTTCCCCCCAAGAATTCCTCCAAAGTCTCATGTAACCCTTTGGGATCACCATTAAAGTCACATAATTTCATTAAATGTGTCTTCTTACTCATATAATGACACCATCACATGTTACCTAAGTCTCATGATAGATCCCAAGTATGTTAGTCAACTCTTGTGGAATCCCTCAGACATGCCATCCAGGCTTCGTGATTCCCTCCAAACATGTCATCATGTACATGTGACACCCTCTGAGACATGTCGTATTGACTCTCATGATTCCCTCTATATTTGTTATCCATCTCTTGTGATGACACCTGGGTAAGTTAGCTGGATCATGTGACATAATCTGAAAATGTCATCCAGGTCATGCGACAGCTTCTAGGGTCAAAAATCTAGGTTTTGTGATGTCCTTGGAATAATCCATCCTTCCTCATGAGACATCCTTCCAACAAGCCATACAGATTATGCAAAGTCCTATGGACGGGTCATCTATACCACACAATTTTCATTTGACATGTCAAGAAGACATTATCATACATTTCAAGTAGGCAATCAATGCATATCAAATGGAAAATCAGCATATGTCAACCATCCAAGCAGGCCAAGTATAGGGAATCCCAGGATTGGATGACTTTTCCAATCATCGGTATGTAATCCCCGAAGATAATGTTAGCCTCAAATTATAAGTCCATGTCAACATAATAATATGATATGTCCCAAATACAAGGGAAAAGTCAGTGTGTAGTCCTCGATCAGGTGAACGACAGTAACTCTGATTCCTTCCATAACCAAGATAAGTAGGACACTTGACCAAGGTTCGACCTCCATATTAATATTCCAAGTTATTTCCCAACACATAATTCCCAATACACAGGAAATGAAAATTATTAACTTACATCCATTATTTCTCATAATTAACATGAAAAATGTGGTCTTAGGGAGTTACAATAATCATACCATCTTCCCCAAAAACCCCTACAAGGATAAGGGATACATCAGTGTGTAAGCCCATACTATATGAACTATGATGCTCATAACCATGATAAATAGGCTGCCTAACTGAGGCATGAGCTCCATATTGAACATCCTAAGGGTATCTCCATCTCATAATCCATTAATCCATATGCAGTGAGACTAATTAATTTTTATCCCGTCTTCTCCACACTGATCATAGCTCATGTAGGCTTAGGGAGTTTAAATAGTCACATAACTCACATTATGTATCCCCACTAGTCAGGTCAATTCTAGTTTGTAATCCTCAATAAGTGGTATGATTTAAACCTCCCCCAAATGACTATATCAACCTTGAGGACAGTCCAAAGGGATTGAATGAACTACGAGAACTCTAATTCTTGAAATAACCAAGATACGTAGGACACCTTTTTACGGCCTAGGCTCAAATGGCCACCGACCATAGTGTGGGTTCCTCAATTTAATTGAAATTTCAACCATCATGATCCAATCACTCCTATAGGATGATCATCTTACCTCATCCATCAGTTGACTGAGAGACCAAATTAACTAATACAACTCTAATTCTCAACATAACCGAGATATGTAGGACATCTCTTTGAGGACCTATATTGACCATCTGGTTCCACAGATCACTCATATATTTCCTTTCTATATGATGCTAAACTACATGGGTTTAATGAACTATGTGGGTTTTTATTCTTTCAATAACCAGGATACGTAGGATACCTCATAATATTTTATTATCCTCCTTGAAATATTAACCCTCTCCCTGCATGACATAAAATTCCAAATATTTTTATTATATGGATTTAGCATATAAATCAGCAATTCATCACTCAAAAATAGATGAAGAACCTCTAATACATGTAGATGGAGACACTAATGAGTCCCCCTTTACTCTATTCATAGATGATTTCCCCATATTTTTTAAAAAGATATACTTAACCCATAATCATTTTGTTATGGTAACTGGTCACGTATCAAGGTTAGGAAGAGATTTGTGAACATACCTTAAATCTATAATGGAGTCCTAAAGTAAGAAATAATTCCCATAAAAAAAGTGTGAGGAGACTGACCTCCAATCCTCTCAAACAATGCAAGTCCCCAATTTCCATCGGGCTTGAAAACCTAGGTGGTCACCTTCCTTTGTAAGTTAGGTCTATTTTCAATTATGGATTGGGGAACCATTGGGAGTTTCCATTAAATAGAGACAACGGTATCCTAATGTTAATGATTGTTCATGAGATAATCCCCACACAATTAACCATCATGCCAAACTTAACCTACCATGATGAGGGTTTGAAGTAACACTATTTTTTTCCAGTGAAACAACCCTTTAGTATCTTATCTCAATAGTATTGAATAATATTCAAAGACCAAGGGTGGAGTCTTTTAACCCACCATCGACCCCAAGTAGTAATAGAGTAGTAATATTTATGAAAATCTCCTATGAATACATGATGTGTAATATTATCTCTTTGTATCATGATTTCTCATAAAGCAAGATGAAAACTTTTTTTCATCGTCCTTTATTTCATTATTATTCATTGAGCTTATAAGATAGACATCCCTTTAAGGACCATGGATATGGATTTAATGAAGCTACTATTATCCTGGTTAATTACGCTCAAGTCATATCATCCTTTTGAAAGTGAAAACAACTATATTGATCATTCAATCATTTTTATACCACCAATTATTCACCCAATGCAATATACCTATCCATGATACAAATAACATGGTATTTTTCTTCGATCAAATTATGTAATGAAATGATACACATAGATAATAATCTCAATTCAAGTTACTAATACACATGTTTACAGATAGGAACTATCAATGACACCCAAAACATTTGGTGTTCCTACTGGTGGTTCAGTTTTCATGATCTCCTCTACTTGATATCACCAAACATGAATTTATTCAGCACCTAAAAGTCAGACATCATCTATGTACAGTCATTATGATGTATCTAGACCATATTATATATGTTAAATATTAATGTAATAATATCTTCAGGTTCTCATTATATCTTGTAACTACTATAACCTATTGATATTAAAAATAATCTAAAAAAATTTCTCTATTAATTGTTGGTTTATAAGTCCCAATACTATATTACAAATAATTCATAATGAAAAAGTATTTTTATACATGATTCAGTAATAAAAAATTAATTTCCATGTTGGGTCTACGGCACCCACCTTTACAATAATTAAATGATTATTAAGTTAAATTTCTTCTACATAATATCTTTCAATATTCTATTATAATAATATTAATCCTTATAAGTTAGTGGGTAGTTATAGAGATTCTATTTATGCTAGAAATTTTGATACTATAAAATCACTAATTGATTATGTCTTCACAACATGTGGAGGAACTATTTCTTATAAGGAAAATATGAAATCTATCATGGTACTCTCAACCACTAAGGATAAGTTCATGGAAAAAAAAAATCTATCAAATATTTAATATGGCTCAACGATTTGATTTTTTATCTCAATATAAGTAATTATATTATTATTGTACACTATTATTCTCAATTTTCACATTATCTTTCATAAAACATTGTTTTCCATGGAAGGTCTAAATAGATGGATATTAGGAATCATTTTATAATATAGGTTCTAGAAAGTGGAGTAGTGTGTGTCACTAAGATACCTATAGATGAAAATATGAGTGATTGTTTGACTAAAGATATAGATTTATCCATGTTCATGTATTTGTTAGGAATATTGAACATTATTCTACTTGAATAACATTTTTGTGAAATGAAATTATCCTTTATTTTAAGTTTCTTTTGAAAATACTGTATTTTTTATTTTCTAATGCTTTATTTCCAAATGAAACTAATTTTTTCAATAGTTCATTGTTTATTTTTTTTATGTTTAATACTCATTATAATTCTCTAATGTTTACCTCCTTCTTTTTATTTTTATTCTTATCCTATTTTTTATTACCCTTATGTAATATTTGGGATTTTCTATTTACCCTTACGTAAGATTTTGTACACCCTTATGGATGTTTATTTACTCTAGATTTACCCTTACATAGGTTTTCTTTAACCCTTACATAACCTTTGTATGCCAACCATTACCCTTAAGTGAGTCCTTTGTGACCTTAATAAAATATTTTTATCAGATATATTTTATTTACATATCAACATCTCTACCCATACACAACCATGGTGAACCCTTACATGGCCTATATACTTTGGTTGTTACCCTTACACGAGCTATGGGTTACCCTCATGTGATCCATGGTGTATCCTTACTTGTACAACATACTTTTTGGTCTAGTTACCCTTACATGACCCACATGGTATCTATACATTGTGATGTGCTACCCATATTTGGGTCATGCATGTAGATTCCAAGTTCATTAGAAGCATCCTTTGAAGGTGTGACCAACTTTGATTTTATTCTGGAAGCATGTGTTGTTGTTTCTTTACATAATCATGAGACCATTTATAATAAAAATATATATATTAATAGAATAAATTAATATGTTGTAACTAATGTGATAGGACCTTCACATGTAATTTATAATTAATTTATGAGAAGATATAGAATTATCTCAACTTCTAATTTCACATCCATTAGTCATATGTTGGAATACAATTCATCACATCATTTTATGCTATAGGATTTAAGTGAATAATCCCTCTAGTGGTGATCCACACATTCACTACAATCTCTAATTAAAACCATAGAATTTTTGGGTGCTAGAATGAATGATATTGATCACTCGCATTTTATGTTTTTTACCGTTGTAGTGTTCATCATGAAGGAGGATGAACCCTTGGTGTTTTATCCATGGCTTTAGAGAGGAGGAAGATAGATTGAACTCTATTGATTGATATAATATTTCCTTATCTATTATGTGAAAAAAAAAGTAAATTAGGAAATCCATATAATTATATATTTATTATATTTGGTTTAGGTTTTTAAAATTCCCAACAAGCCCCCAACCATCTTTAATATTCTTAAATAACACCATTTACAGTAATAATAATATACTTTATTTCTTGAAATTCGAGACGCATCATGAAATATAAATAAATATAATTTATATTATTCTAACCATTAATCTTGGTCTGTTGTACCGCATCAACATTTACCAAACTTAACATAATGTCTAATTAATTTAATAAATGTCACTGCATTATTCTTCGACAAATATTGCGACACCGCGAGTTTTTATAGTCCTTTTTTTAATAAATTGAATTTTTATTTATATCTTGAAGTGAGCTATGTAAAACATTCCTTTCACACAAAACAGACTTAGCATACATTAAACAACACTAACTTTTTATACATTACACGTAACACCAACTTGGCATATGTTACGTGCAACACTGACTTGGCGTACGTTACACGCACCACTGCTGTTTCTTTGAAACATCATTTTATTGTTATAATTACTTAAATGATATAATTATAAACTACATGCTAAACCATGAAATATGAACAGTAATAAATAATTTTAAAATATTTTTTATAATATTTTTATATAAATAAAACAAATTTATTACAAAAGATATAATTTTTTATAATGTCCTTATATTTTTAAATGTACTATTTTCTAAAGTAAATTACTTTTCATGTAATTATATGAGAAATTAAAAAATTTATTTTAGAAATATTTAGTAATTTAATTTGATAAAATAAGCTTTATTTTTGAAATTATAATTTCAAAATTATTATAGGGTGAATTTATGGGATTTTCTAAGAAACTTCATTTTTGGATGAATAGTGAAAATACCAAATTTTAATTCAAATTTACCTTTTCATGTAATTTATTTTTAAGTTTAAATTATATTTTAAATTTCTTTAAAAGTTCAATTTGATAATATTTTCATCAATTAATAAAATATATCTCATTGAGATCAATTTCACATTAAATGTATCTATAAAAACTTAGCAAAATTTTGAATGTTTTTAATTTAAAAACATGTATTGTTAACCCGACTACGGGATTAATTTTAAATTAATTCCCGAAACATATTTGATTAAAATTAGGGAAAATGGATTAAATATTTTTAATAATAATAACTTATAATTTATAATAATTTTAACTTTGTTTTTGAACAAAAATATCAGTGAAAGTGATTAAAAATAATTACAATGATTAAGAGAAAAATTAGTATAACAAGGTACTAAACCATAAAGTTAAGACCCAAAATGACCTAGAAACATTAAAAACACCCATTTTATGGAAATTATTATTCTATAAACCATAAATTATTTATTTTTGTTTGTTTTTTATGACTTGTTTTAGATAAAAACATGGGTATTCCTAACTTGTTTCCAAAAATTCCAAGTGTGCCCTTTCCCTTCCCTCTAAAAGTCCACCACCTCTCCATCTTGTTCGCACTTCTAAAACCACTTAGGTAAAGACAATATCTACCAAATAAACTTAAACAAATATCTAACTTACTTCTATAATCATCCCCTTGGACATAAATTAATCCCATGAATCCTTTTGTCACAAACCAAAAGGAGTTACCTGATTAAGAGGTAACATCTTCTCTCAAGATCCTTTATTTTGTTTTCTTTATCCACCCCATAAACTCTTTTTATTCCATGATTTTATAAAAACACCAATGTCCTCAATATATTAAAATGTTTTTATACCATTTTTTTAACCTTCACTTACACACACCTCTATCTAATTGTTAACGAACATATAATTTATGTGTACGAAAAACTACCACCTTACTAAATGATGGTTGTTCATTTTTCTTTTACCAAATATCATGGTGAAAATTACTATGAAAAATATATTTATATGTTTAATATATTATATTTATTATTTATTTGATATTATTTATTCCTTTTATAACACATATCTTTTTTACTTTCCATTTGGTGTAAATACGATAATTTTGTTTGAGGAATTGTGGACTATTGTCTCCTCAAAGCGATGGCATTTGTTCACACACTACATGGATTGTATTAAGTATGGGTTTAGTAAAAATATATGAAATATATAACATTAAAATAATAATTTAATGATATTATATATATATATATATATATATCATTTTCATTCTTTCTTTCGATACGACAATAAAAACAAAAACATCGCTCATGTATACGTAAAACTTACCATCACCATGAACGATGTATTCCATTTCATACTTTATATTATATAGATTATTATAATAAACATATAAATAATATACATTATATTTATATCATGGTTTACATTCTGTAATTATGATATAATTATAAGTACCAAAGATATAAAAAATCAAAACACATGCGAAGAACAAAGTGAATATTATCCGAAGTGAAACATTAACAAATAAAGGTTAACCAGAAGGTAATATAAGGTCATAATAAAACAATATATGGTATTAGATATAATAATATGGACCTTTAAAATATTTATAATAAATTTATATTTATTATATAGGCGGTTTTAATTATTATGATGAGATTCAAGACAAAAGGTAAGGGGATTTCATCTCACTTTTTTTCTGTGAGATACATGTTTTATTCACCACTCATCCCTTATTGTGGGGTGTGTAAACAAAAAATATCTGTATTAAATGATTATTATACTTAAATTTATGTGTATTTACATATCCAATTTATGATATTTAATTCATGGGTTTTAATATTCAAAATTTACCAAATCAATAAAAATGTTTTGTCTCAATTTTCCTTCTTTAAGAATCGTGTTTTATTATAAACATATACTATTTTTTGAGGTGTATGTACTTCCATTATAGATTTTATATCATGAATCTCTTTATTTTGATGATATTTTAAGCTTCATGTAATTTTAATTTCATACATAGAGGGTATGATCTCAAGTAACCAAGTAGTAAGAGTTTATTTAAACGGTCTCTTCGCTTTTCAAGCTTTTTAATGATTATGCTTCTTTAATGAAATAATATAATCCATCACCGAAGAAAAATCATGATTTTTTCTATCCTTTATTTATTCAATATATATCCATTTATAAGTACCATTTCTTCCACTCTTTGGTACTTAAGATAATATTTTTATGTAAAATAAGACCGTCTCTCTCTACAGTGGGAAATTTAATATATTCAAAAAATATGTTTCAAAAATGTTATTAAATGTTTTAAAAAGATATATGAATCCTATTTTCAAGGGAAAAGTATTTATGAAATTTTTATGGTTTTCAATGTTTCCGTTATAATTTTTCAAATAAATTTTCAACAAAAATGTTTTCATTTTTTTTTATTTTTTAAAAATCATTTTTCAATGAGAAAGGAAATTTTCTTCTAGAAATGTTTTTAAAAGATGTTTCAAAAATATTTCTCATATAAGATAACATACTTTGGTGTTAATCATGACTTTCTTGGGAAATTATTCAATGTTTCCATTCATATACTTTCTTTTAATGGATTATGTTTTGATGGAATTATGTTTATGAAACCTACTTCTCTTTTACAGGTTATATTCTTTTGAAATCTTCTTCTTTTCATGAGTTATGTTTTTGATGAAATAATTAAAAACCTGTACTTTTTCTCTGGTTATGATATGATTACAGGTTTATGATACCCATTTCATTTCATGTAGTATGAAATTATTATTTATGATATTGTTTCACATATGTGTATGATATCATTATGATATTAGTATGACCAATATCTCTCTCTAATACATTGGATAGAGATTTATATCTCATGAGATAGACTAATATAGACATGGTAATGAAACTTGAGTACTAAGATGGCCATGGGAGTGAACCATGACTATTGAGATGGTATTAGGAGTGAACTCGTGCTACTAAGATGACTATGGGAGTGAACCATGACTACCAATATGGTATAGGGAGTGTACCCATAATACTAAGATGGTCTTATAATTGATGCCTTGTTTACTATGGAAATCATATTATATGCTTATGGGTCTTCCAAAATTCTATATTGTATTCCTATGTTATTCATTCATGAATTATGCTCTTTATTTCTTTATGATTCATGTCTTATGAACTTCCAAGCTTTATTCCATGATTCGTGTATATGGTCTTTGATATGCGGGGTATGATCTTGTATTTCCATGATCATGTTTTCATACCATTATAATCTTGACTATGTTTACATATATCGCTAATTTACCTTTAATGATCATTTGATCTCACCCATTTTTAAGTTTCCTTCCCCATTTTATGATGATATGTATTATTATTTTTTGTATAAGAAGCTTGTCAGTAAATAAGATCCTAGAGGGAGATAATGTATCTCACTTGTGTATTAGTGTTTATGTTTCCATGTTTCCAAAGTCACTAGACAAGTACAGTCTTTGGATGTCTGTTTGTATTAGGTTTTAAGTATTCTAAAAAAGTGATGGAATGTTAATTTATATATAGTTAGGGTCACTATAGTTGGTATTTGAGAAAAAAATTTAATTAAACTTTTGAAGATAGGATTATAAAACCTTAGTGATAACCCTAAGGAATTGTCTAAGGATAATTCTAAGGATAAAGAAAATTATATGAAAATGTTTTGGAATTTTGGTAAATGATAGAGTGAGTGGTTTCCTAGAAATACATACCTCTCTGGATACTATAATTGGATGTGGCTCTGGAATACATGTACCTAGGGCTAACAAATCTGAGAAGAAGTTCCAAGCTTAACTCAGGGTAATCTGGTACATGACAACAAGCCTTTTTGTACCCATGCTTTGACATTCTTGAAGGAGATGCTTGGGGAATTAAAAAAATATTAATGAACCATTATGAAGGATTTAAATATAAGTTATCTATGAATAACCTAGGATAAACATAAGGTGTCATAGATTAAGGATGGTTTCATAACATAGATGTCCTATAACTGACTTTTCATTATTATGTGGTTCCTCGCTGTGAAAACTATTTCTTACTCTATTCTTTTTGGTTTTATTCAACAGATGTAACCCAAAGGAACCACATTAATGGTGTTTGAGATGTACAATTCAATGCTTTTTCTCTTAAGAAACTTAATGATATGGGATATGCAGTGAAAAAACATGTTTCTAAACTCACACAACTTTCTAAAGCAATGAACCATGGTCGACATCCAAATGAGTAAAGCAGGGAAAAACATTCTATTGAGTCCTTCTTGAGGAAACGTCTACCTACTTTCAGAGGCTCTTTTGATCCACTAGTTTCAGAATAATGGATCAGAACTACTGAAAATATATTCTCTGTTCTCCAGTTTTTAGAGCATGAGAAATTCATTCTCGTTGTTTATCGATTAAAAGATGAACTGGACTAGTGGTGGACTCTAATTAACAATATGATGAATCATGATGAAATTAAATCAATGGAATTAGATGATTTCAATAACTTGTTTTTCAATAATTTCTTTCCATGGAATATTTATAATAAGATGGAGAAAGAGTTCCTCAAGTTGAAGCAAAGGGACGATGAATTTGTTGATACCTACGAGGATAATTTCATAAGAATTTTGTGGTACACTTCAATAAATTTCCTCCAACCAGAAAGATATGTTTATAGGTTCTTCATTATCTTAAATCTATGTCTCGTATGGGAATTGGTCATAAGAGACTTTAGTAGCTACGAAGAGATTTCACGTTGTTCAATCAAGGTTCAAATGGAAGTTGGACTCACATATCAATCTCATCCTTTAGACAAGAAAAGGAAGATGGATTTTAAATGTAAATCCAAAAACCATGAAGAAAAGAATGTGAACTTTAATTTATGATCTATGTGTGGGAACAATCATGGATGAAATTTCTTTAAGGGGTCTAATAAATGTCTTAAGTGTGGATGGGAAGGCCATCAAGTATTTTATTACTAAGGCGATGGTAAGAAGTTAGCTAATGTTTTGAATGGTGAAAATTGGTACAAAATAAACCTATCATGATTCAGTGATAAAAGTTTAAGGAGAACAGTCATTATGATAACCACTACCCAAACCCAAGGGATGGTTATGATGATCGACTTCAATAGTATCTTAAGTCGAGGGATAGAGTAAATCTCAGGAATTCTCTATTTCTGATGAGGGGCACAATAATTATGTGATGAAAGGTATACTTACCATCCAATCTAGAACTGCTAATGTCATATTTGATTCTATATCTACACACTCTTTCATATCTAAATAATTTTATAAGGGTGTTAAGATTCTACCAAAAATATTTGATGTGGAATTAGCAGTGAAAACCCTAATGGTATGATGATTGCATCTCAATTCTACGATTCCTCTTCAGTTAAAGTTTATGGGAATGTGGTTCCTGCAAATTCTTTCATTATTAATTTGGTTGAATTTGATGTCATCTTATGCATGGATTAGAATTCTCTGCATAAAACCCACATAAATTGTCATGGAATGAAAGATACGTTTGATATTTAAAACCCTCCTATGATCATGAATTAATGTGACAATAAGTACGGACTTACTATGGTAATTGAATCCAATGTATGGGTCTTAATTCCCATTCAAAAAGGGTTTTTTATCTCAAATGGTTGGGGAGATAATCAACATCGATGATATACCTATATTTCAGGATTTTTTTTATGTATTTCTAGAATAGTTTTCTATCCTTCCACAAAAACGTGAAGTTGAGTTCATAATAGAACTCATACTTGGTTCCACCATAATTTCAAGGACTCCATATAGAATAGCCTGGATTGATTTGTAGGAATCGAAGAAGTGACTCGAAGAAAACCTTGATAAGGGATTCATTCAGCCCAGTGTGTCACCTTAGGGTGCACCCATTGTTTTTTGTGAACAAAACGATGTATCAATGAGACTCTACATTGATTATCATGTGTTAAACAATATAAAAATCAAGATCAAGTATCCTCTTCCCTATATTGATGAATTGTTTGATCAACTGTAAAGATCCTAACAATTTTCCCTGACTAACCTTCATTATGGAAATCATCATTTTAGTTTAAATAAAGAGGATATACCCAAGACATCATTCTATAAAATTCATGGATACTATAAATATATAGCCATTACTTTTGGTCTTACTAATTCCAATTCTATCTTTATGGATTTAATGAATATAGTATTTAAATATTATCTTAATCAGTTTGTGATCGTCTTTATAGATGATATTCTTATCTATTCAAAGAGAAGATAAAAGCATCAATATTACTAAATAATTGTACTAAATACCCTAAGAAAGGAGAAGCTATAGGAAAAATTTATAAAGTGTGAATTTTGGCTGAAAAGATGTCATTTTTTGGGCCAAATAATCTTAGGAGATGGTACAGAATTATATCCATCAAAGATATAGGCTATTTAATGTTGGCCTAGACCAACCGTGGTGACTAAGATCCATATATTTCTTAGTTTATCTTGGTATTATCAACAGTTTGTGGATAATTTCTCATGACCATATAATCCTATGACCATGTTAACTTGAAAGGGTGTCTAGTTCCTATGGATAGATGAATGTGAGGAAAATTTGAGCAACTGAAGAGAAGGTTTGTCAGTACACCTATAATTACATTACCCTATAGTGGAAAAGGGTTTGTAATATATAGTGATGCTTCCAAGAAGGTTTTAGGATTTTTTTTCTTATGCATAATAACATGGTTATATCCTATGCCTCATGACAGTTGAATATTCATGATAAAAATTTCCCAACTTGTGATTTGGAGTTAGTAGCAGTAATTTTTGAATTAAATGTATGGAGGAATTATCTTTAGGGATAAAAGTTTGATATATATACCAATCATAAAAGTTTGAAATATATATTCACATATAAGGAGTTGAACATGAACCATGTAATATGGTTAGAGTTGATAATGGATTATGGATGCTCAATACATTACCACCCTAGGAAAGAGAATTATGCGGTCGATGCGTTGAGTCAGTAGGATCATGATAGCATATCCATGATGAGGGTCAAAAAATATCCAATATTTTTGGATTCGAAAAGGATAGATCTAGAAATCCTAAATGAAGGGGAAAATCTAATCTTTCCCAAATGAATGTTCAACCCTATATTAAACTGAAGATTAAAGAGGCACAGAACTAAGATGTAGAGGTGTAAAAGAAAGTAAAAATATTTCATGAGTTTAACCTTGATCATGATGGAATGATAAGGCTTAGGAACCGTTTATTTTTTCCTTCTGTACCATATTTGAAGAAGGAAATTTTATAGGAATCTCATAGTTATTCATTATCTATTCATCCTAGAAGTACGAAGATGTATAGGGACTTCAAATAATACTTTGTGTGGGATGGAATGAAGGGAGATATCACAAAGTTTATATCTTAGTGCTTGGTATGCCAACATGTTAAGGCTGAAAGAAAAATATAAAAGGAGATGTTTCATACATTACCCACACCAAAATGGAAATCAGAGAACATAAATATGGATTTTTTACATTGGACTACCTAAAACCTCTAATGGGTTTAATGTTATATGGGTAGTATTCGATCACCTTACTAAGTTATCACACTTCATCTCTATAAGATAAGAATTTACTCTGGATTATATTTACATGATATACATTATAGAAGTTGTATAATTGTATGGAGTACCACATTCTATTTTATCAGATAAGGATCCATTTTTTACCTCAAAGTTCAATAAATGTGTTTAGCAAGAACTTGATATAGCATTTAATTTCATCACTACTTATCATCCTCAGATAGATGGTCATTCTGGAAGAACAATTCAAACCATAGAGGATATGTGGAGATCTATTTATCTGGATTTAAAAGGAGTTTGGGATCAATAGCTTTCTCAAGATGAGTTTTCATACAACAATTTCTTTCACTCAAGAATTAATAAGACACCTTGTGAATCCATTTATGGGAATAAATGTATATCTCCAATGTTATAGTATGATGTAGGATAAATAAATCTATAGGGACCTGAGATCACTAAATAAATCTTCGACAAGGTTAGAACCATTTAGTAGCATATCAAGGAATCTCAAAGTCGGTAGAAAATTTATGCCGATAACCATATGTGTGATATAGAATTTGAAGTTGTTGAAAAGGTGTCTCTAGAAATCTCACCCTAAAAGAAAGTTATGATATTAATCAAGAAAGGGAAACTAATCCCAAGTTATATCAGTCCCTTTGGGATTCTTGATTGTATCAGGATGATATCCTATCACTTAGAACTTCTTCCAAATCTATCTCTCAAGTACATGATGTGTTTCATGTATCTCTCCTAAGGAATTACATACCTGGCCCTTCACATGTACTGAACTCATAGGTCATACCACTGGACTGGGATCATTCTTACAAGGAGAAACCAATTGAAATTATGGATTGTACAGATAAAATTCTATGAAACAAGACCACTCACGTAGTCAATGTTTTGTCAAGAAATCACAAGTTATACAAAGCTATGTGTGATCTTGAGGATATAATGAAGTAGAATAATCCTCATTTGTTTTTACCCAAGTAATTAGGTTTGAGTAAAAGATCATTTTTAATGGGGTATAATGTAACACCCTGAGATTTTATGGAACTTTTTATTTCGAATAAATTAAATTTTCATTTATGTATTGCAATGCACTAAGTCAAACATTCCTTTAACACAAAACTAACTCGGCATATGTTACATGGAACCAGCTCAACATATGTTATACATAAAAATCAACTTGGAATATGTTACATACAACACATACTTGTCATACATTACACACAACACTGATGATTCTACGAAACATCATTTTATTGTTATAATTATTTAAACGTGAAAATTATAACCAATACATTAAAAATAGTAATATGAATAGTAATAATTAATTTTAATGTAATGTTTATAATATTTTTATATAAATAAAACATATTTATAACAAAATATATAATTTTCAGTAGAGTCCTTATATGTTTAAAAATATTATTTTTCCAAACGAACTACTTTTCATGTCCTTCTTTAAAAAATAATAAAATTAATTTTAGATAATTTTAGAAATTGAATTTTATAAAATAAATTTCATTTTTTAATTTATAATGTATAAATTATATTAGGCTGAATTTATGGGAATTTTCTAAGAAACATCATTTTTGGATGAATAGTGAAAAATATCGAATTTTAATTCAAAATTATCTTTTCGTCTAATTTATATATTAGGATAAATTATATTTTAAATTGTTTTAAAATTTTAACTAGATAAATATTTTATCAATTAATATAATTTAGTTCATTGATATCAGTTTTACTTTAAACGTGGCTATAAAAACTTAGAAAACCTTTTCAATGTTTTTTACGTTAAAAACCCGAATTGTCGATCTAACCAAAGGATTAATTTTAAATTAATTTCTACCATTTATGTGATTATAATTGTTAAAAATGGATTCAATATTTGGAATTATAATAAATTAAAATTTATAATAAGTTCAACTTATTTTTTTTACCAAAAATATTATTGATATTGATTAAAATTAAATACAACTGTTAAGAGAAAAATTAGGTTAACAAAGGAATAAACCTTAAATTTAAGACCCAAAACAAACTATTAAATTTTCAAACACTCCTTCTGTAGAAAATATTCACCCATTAATCTTCAATTATTTTGGTTGGTTAGTTTTTTATGTCATTTTTTAGGTAAACACCAGGGTATGCCTAACTTATTTTCAAAAATTCCAAGCGTGTCTATTCCCATCCCGATAAAAGGACACCACCTCTCCCAATTCTTAAGACAACTAAAACCACTTATTTTTGGAAAATAAATACCCAATAAACTTCATAAAATTCCTCCATTACTATTATAATTCTCCCCTTCGACCTAAATCAATCCAATGAGGCCTTTTTCCTGAACCAAAAAGAGTTAAATGATTAAGAGGTAACAGCTTCTCTCGAGCTCCTTTATTTTATTTTCTTTATACACCCCCTCAACTATCTTTATTCCATGATTTTATAAAAACACCAGTATCATAAATATAAAATTATGTTTTTATGTAATGTTTTAAAACAAAAATTACACACACATCCATCTAATGGGTAACAAACATAATGTTTATGTGTACAGTGAACTACCGCCTCACTAAATGATGATTGTTCATTTTTCTTTTACCTCCTCTCATGGTGGAAATTATGATATAAAATATGTTTATATATATATTATAATATATTTATTATATATTTAATCTTTTTTATTCTTTTTACAACACATATCTTTCGACTTTTCATTTTCTTTAAATACAATAATTTTGTTTTAGGATGTGTTGATTATCACCCCCTCAAAGCATTGTGATTTGTTCACACACTACATGGAATATATTAAGGATGAATTTTGTGAAAATATATGATATATATATAATTATAATTATAATATAATGATATTATATATATATATATATATATAAATATATATAAATTTCTTTCTTTCATTCAATATGATAATAAAAACAGAAACAATGTTCTTGCGTACGTACGGCTTATCGCCTCTATTAACAGTGTATTCAATTTTATACTTCTACATTATATAGATTTTTATAATACAGATTTAATTGATATAAATTATATTTATATCATTTTTTACATTATAGAATCATGATTTAATTATAAATACTAAATATATAACAAATTAATACACATACAAATAAAAAAACAAATATTAGTTGAAGTGAAACGTTAACATATGATGGTTAAAAAGAAGTTAATATAAGGTCATAATCAAACCGTATATGGTATTAGATATAATAATATGGTTCTATAAAAGATTTATAATAAATTTTTATTTATTATACAAGTGGTTTGAATGAGTATGAAGAAAGTCAAGACACGTGGTAAGGGGATTTTATCTCACTTTTTATTTTTGTGAGATACATGCTTTATTCCCCACACATCCCTTTTTGTGTGGTATGTATAATGAAAATGGATGTATTAAATGATAATTATAATTAAATTTATTGGTATTTCTATATACATTTTATTATATATTTTTCATGGGGAATACGTTTAAAAAGTTACCAAATCAATACAAATATTTTATCTCAGTTTTCCTTCTTTGAGACTCATGTTTTGCTAGGCACATAAACTATTTTTTGAGGTGTATATACTTCGATTTTACATGTTATATCATGAATATATTTATTTGAATTATATTTTAAGCTTCATTTAATTTTTTGTTTCCTACATGTACCATATGATCCCAAATAACCAAGTGGTAAGTGTTTATTTAAAAAATCTCATTGCTTTTCAAGATTGTTAATGATCATTATTATTTGATGAAATATTATGATCCATCTCTCAAGAACACTCATGGTTTTCATTATCCTATATTTATTCAAGATATATCCATGTATTAGAATAATATTTCCACTATATGGTACTTATGAAAACATTTTTAAGAAAAATTCGATCGTCTCTCTCTCCTGTCAGAAATCTACTCTATTCAAAAACCGTGTTTTCAAAAATGTTTTCAAAATATATTTGAATCCAATTTTCATGGAAAAGGGATTTAAAAAACTTTTTATGGTTTTAAATTATTCTTGTATATGTTTTCAAAGATATTTTAAATGAATGTTTTTTCAAAAATATTTTATGTTTTAAAAAGAGGTTTTCAATGAAGAAATGATGTTTTCCTAGAGAAATGTTTTTAAAAGAACTTTAAAAATTATTTACCATATAAGATAACATTTTTTTAGTGTTACTCATGCATTTCCGATGAAATTATCCAATTTTTGCATACATATTATTTCTATTAATGTATTATGTTTTTATGTAATGATGTTTTCGAAACCTTTCTCTCTTTCATGGGTTTTATTCTTTTGAACCCCACTGATTTTCACTAGTTATGTTTATGATGAAATGGATATGAAACATATTTTTTCACATGTTATGATATGATTAAATGTTTATGATATCCATTCTATTTCATGGGTTATGAAATTATTATTTATTATCTTGTGGAACATGTATATATGATTTCATTATGATATGGGTGAGACCTATATCTCCCTCAAATGATTTGAGTAAAGATTTACATCTCATGAGATAGACTAATATGGTATTGGGAATGAACATTGACTACTAAGATAGACATTGGAGTGAGCCATGACTACCAAGATGGTATGAGTAGTGAACTCATTCTAATAATATGGCCATGGGAGTGAACCATTACTACCAAGATGATATGGGGAGTGAACCCATACTACCAATATGATCTTAGTGGTGATTCTTTGGATAATATGGAAATAATATTATATGTTTATGTGTCCACCACAATTCCAAGTTTTATTCCTATGTTATTATTTCATGGATTATATTATTTATTTCCTTATGATTCATGTCTTATAAACTTCCAATATTTATGCCATGTTTTATGTATATGATCTTTGATATGCAAGGTATGATCTTCTATTTTCATGATCATGTTTTCCTACCCATATGTTCGTGATTATGACTGCATATCTCCCTTATTTACCCTTACTGAGCATTTGAGATCACCCCCTTTTTTATGTTTACTTCCCCATGTTATAATGATATGTATTATATTTGAGGTGTCTAAGAAGGGTGCTAGTCAAGATGAACCTAGTGAGAGATAATATAGCTCACTTTTATATCAGTGTTTATGTTTACATATTTCCAAAGACACTAGACTAGTATGGTCATTGGGCATCTATTTGTATAATGTTTTTTGTGTTCCAAAAAAGTGATGTAATGTTAATTTTTGTAAATTGATGGTCACTATAAATATAATAAATATTATAATTTCAAAACATGAAGACTAATCTTTATTGTTATTATTTAACTAACTTATTCTTTTAAATAACTTGTTATTAGATTAAAAAAATCAACCAAATCCAAATAAATATTATTTATTATAACAAGTTAAAATTCAATACTATAATTTGACTTAGATTGTAAATACACTTATTTTTTGACCCTCTAGGACTTTTTCTTAGTGGCATTAGGCATCACCACCTAATTTCCAATTTTATCATCTACCATGATGTCAAGGATCACATAGAGAAAGATGTTAACATCAAAAATATTTTGAATATCCTACCAATTTTTACTATATAATATAATAATTTATCACAATAAATCAAGTAAATAAAGTTTCAAGATGGTGAATCTACCTATATTCTTGATGTATATTTCTTTTCAATTATAAAATTGAACTCATCCATCGAACACCATTGCCATGGGCTTATTCTAGAAGTTCCATTCACATCAAAGGCCATGGGATATTAACATTTATCAATAGAAAAAATTGATAAATCCTTTATCATATTATCTATTAATGCCATCCCATCTATTAAGAACTCAGTGTATCATACTTATATACGAATATATTTCATCATGGATTTTATCAATACATAAAATTATATTATTAATTATATGTATTTAAGATAATAATTATGTCTATGTTTCAATACACATGTTTTCAGATCGAAACATCCAATGACACATGGAATTGTTTATTTCCAATTTATGGGAATTCTCTCATGATTTCCTATCTTGGATATTAAAAAGGTTGAACACTGTGATAAGGTGTATATATTTATTGTGACCCTCTTAATAATAATAGTTTATATCCCTTATGTCCCATCATACAATATCATCTATCCATAGAACAAGATTCAAGAATAATATTGTGGCACCTCTAGGTTCTAATTTGAGCAGGGAAATACTATAACCCATCTGTGAGAAATAAAATCTTATTAAATTATCACACAAAAATTCCATTCATAAAAAAAATAATGTGACATGAAAATATTATTACTAATGAAAGCATGTAATCGTGTACTAAACAAGTTGGTTTTAGAGTTCCAACTTTAATAGACTCCCACTTGGACTAGAGCCAACTAACAACAGATTTTAGTCCACTTGATATCACATGATACACATGATTATAATGAGATAACTCCTTCATTAAGTGGTCTTCCATATTTCCTCTTTGAATATTATTCTCACTGAAACTTAATCACATGGAGAAAAAATCCCTCATGAGATGAAATTTCTAAACTAGGTTCTTTATCCTTTGGTGAGACCTTTGAACTTTGGATAGATCCATCGTTGCAGTTTTATCATAGTAAAATATGATAGTATCTTTAATTTAAGGTTACACATAAATATATTTGATAAATTTTTGAATCCAAACTACTTCCTTGGTTTCATCGAAATCCACAATATACTAGGAATCTACTGCAGAATCAGCGATAACTAGCTGATTTGAACTCTTCTCTCTCACATCTCCTTCATTGAGACAAAATAAATATACATACTATGACTTCATATCATTATGATATTTTTGAATTATGTCATCAATATAATTCCCTATGATTATCTCTTCATCTCCTCCATACACCAGGAACATATCCTAAGTTTTCTTTGGATACTTGATGATAAACTTAACAATAGTCCAATATTTTTCTCCTATATCTTCTTGATATATTCTTAACATGATGAAATAATAGGAAACATAAATCCTTGTACACAGTATTGAATACATTATAGATATTATCAAATAAGCATATGGGATCTTACTCACTGTATCTCTTTCTTGTAATAATGTATACCATGTGAAATTGGAACTGATCCCCTATTTGATAGTTTTATATTGAACCACTTTAGTATATTGTCAATGTATGTACCTCAAAATAGGTCATGAAACCTCTTGAATATATCACGCATGATCTGGATCCCTAAAA
This sequence comes from Viscum album, assembly GCA_963277665.1. NCBI lineage: Eukaryota > Viridiplantae > Streptophyta > Magnoliopsida > Santalales > Viscaceae > Viscum > Viscum album. The sequence goes on along the minus strand of OY728135.1, from coordinate 1,388,755,540 downwards.
TGTAGGATACTTCATCTATTTTTCTTATAAAAACACTTTCTCAACCATAAAAAACCCCTTGTAAGGATGTTGTATCATTTACAATTAGTAATATTTCATCAACATATACTACTATGAAAAACTAGTACTACCCCTAGACCTATTATAAACACATGACCCACATTAATTATTAATGAAAATAAATTCTTTTATGGATTCATCGAATTAAATGTTCCATGACTAGGAAACTTACATTAACCCATAAATGGATCTCTATAGCTTTCACACTTTTTTTGAAATTTCTTGGAGTCCCAAATCATTATATTATTGTCATATATACATCCTCATTAAGGATTCCATTATGTAATGTAGTTTTGAAATCAATTTTTTTTATGTCATGGTCATGGAAAGTTGTTATGGAAAGTAGGATTATGATAGATTTAAACATGAAAAATAGAGATAATAGTTTCATTGTAGTCAATGACATGAAATTTTCTAAACCCTTTAGACACTGGTCATGCTTTATAGGTATTCACTTTACCTTCCATGTCAAGGTTTCTCTTGTATACAAATTTACTACCATAATTTTTTACCTCAATTGGTGGATCAATCAAAACCCAAACTTGATTTTAATACATGGAATCCATCTCATAATTCATGGATTATTTCAATTTTGTAGCCTATGATCTCTATAATTTATCCTTATATGAGATAGTAACATCATTTTCAACTAAAAATGATTCACCATAATCAGTGAACAGAAAACCATATCTCTCTCACTTTATTACCACTCTTTTTCTCTTACACAATACTTCTATTTAAAGAAAACCTTATTCCCTGGGGACCTATAGAATTTTTTCCCACACCAAATATTTTTTATCTTGAGTATCCAATTAAATATTTCTCACACTATCCTCCTCGAGGATTTTCTCCATATCAAAAGAAAAATAATTTCTCACAATAGTTAGATTCATATATAAAGTGTTTCATAGGTATTATCCATTTATTTCATTGGGATATCCTATAAAGATACAATTCTGATCTCAGGGTGTTAGTCTGTTGCTTAAGCCTTCCTTAATAAGTGTCTCACAACCTTATGCATGAAAATGTGATGAAATGGATTTCCTTAAACTTTATAACTCTAAGTGAATACAGTGTACTACTTTATATGGTACTCAGTTTAGTAATTATAATGTTTTTTGTAATTCATATCACCAAAAAAATAATGGAAGACATGTGTGACTCATTATTAACCTTACTATGTCCAACATGGAAAAGTTCCTCCTTTCACTAAAGCAATTCCACTATAGTGTATAATTTCAGTGAGTTGCGATAAAATCTCATACACCTATATAAATTTGATAAATACTTTGTTAATATATTCACAGGCATGATCCAATTAAAGTTTCTTTATCTTTAAACCTATATTATTCTAAACCTCATTATGAAACTCTTTTAACTACTCAAAGGATTCTCACATTTACCTCATTAAGCAGATATAACCATACTTATATAATTCATTTTCAAAATTAATAAAGTATGAGTATCCACTACTAGATTCTATATGAATAGTTCTACACACATTAGTGTGTAATAATCCTAGAAGATTTTTTTCCCTTTCACCTTGAACATTAAATTTTGTTTTATTCATTTTTTCTTGTAAAAACATGTCATATTTCAAGTAGATTTACCTCAAAAAAATTCCAAATAACTATCTTGATAGATATTGTTCAAACTATTCTCACTTACATGAAAAAGATGGTGATTCCACAATGGGGTGTCATATGAATCACACGTATTAGTTTAATTTTCAATTTCTAATTTTTTGTTTTCATAATTTAATACATAAATACTATTATTCAGATATTCTAAAACATAATAGATTCTATGTCTATAAAATTATCAAAATTTATTTTCTAAGAGGAAAATAAATCCATCCATATCTAAATAAAAAATGGAAATATTGTTATCGGTAACACTAAAAACATATTAACATTTGTTTAAAATCAAAATCAATATTGTCAAAAATGTGCAATGATAGTCTCCAATTACTATAGTAGCTACCCTTTCTCCATTTGTAGCTTCTAGATCCACCTCATCTTTGGTTATATTATTAAATCTACTTGGTTAATATCTTTGGATTCAAATGTCATCACCACATGCAATATCTAATACCAATATTTTTGATATAGAAAGAATGAAACCAATAAAGAATGAACTTGAATATTCCCCTTGCTTCTTTGGTAAGGTGTAATTACTCATCCAGTGGTCCTACTTTCCTCTTACAAAACTTACGAAATATTATTTCATTCATTACCTTTATATCTTCTTCTTCTTAGATGGATGGTACTCCATAGCCTTATACTTGGTATGAGTCTTTGGCCCCTTTTCCTTATTCCTCTTCTTTTAATTCACCATAATTACACCAATTTTGTCAAACCCTTATCTTTATCAACTTGTAGTATAAGAGTAAAAAAATTTAACTATTTCTTCTCACTACTTATCATATTAAATTTCAAAAAACTATAGATGTTTTTAGGTAGTGATGATATAATGTGATCTGTATGCAGATCACTAGGGATCATAAATCCCAAGATATCCATATGCTCAACGTAGAAAATCCTATTGACTACATGTTCCTCATATGGATCTAACTCTCTAATCTTTCACATGAATGGTAAATTGGAAATCTCATATCTCAATGATCTCTCCTTATCTTGATAATGATCTCGAAGGTTAGAAACTATGTTATATGCATCTATATCCTTATATTGATTTAAAATTTCATTGGACATGGTGGATAACATAAAACATTTTAAATCCATTACATCGCCCATATATTTTACATAGAGATATACTTCTTCACTAGCCTCTTTGGCATGTGACTTAGGAAGTGGGGTTTCTGGCATATATAATTTCCCTTCATTAGATAGAATAATGTGCAAGCTACTATACCATTCTTATAAATTCTTACCAATTGGAATGTTATCCTTTTTTAGTATAGATCATATTGATATTTTCGATTTCATTTTATTATTAATTTCTACAATTTAAGAGTAGATAATAAATACACTATCTGATTACAAAAATTAGATTAACAATTTTAAATTTATTAAAGTTCCATTAATATCCCACTATTTTAAGAAACCTAATATCCCTCAATATTTGTTTCATAATATCTTATCAATTAGATATTGCAGTTCCATGTATCAATATACCTTTTGGTCCTGATAAGCTATTCGAATGGTTTTAGGTATGCATAACTTTCAAACTATATTAACTCATAGTTCCTTGATATCTTGATTGGACACCCTAATCCAAAAATCATGTATGAACCTTGTCCACTTAATTAAACCAAATATTTATTAGATAGTCAACCCTTGATGTATACTATGTTAATTCAACCCAAAACATAATGAAAAATTTTCTATTCTAATTGAAAGAAAACCAACTTTGGTTGGTTAGACAATTTGAACAATGAGGTCAATTTTAACTTTAGTAGTGGAAGGTTAAGCTAGCATAATATTTTAACTAAGGGATTTTTATCCTTATGAATAAAGAAATTTTTGTCCTTTTACATGATTTTTTAATGTTAAGTGTATTTTACTAAGTGAATATCTATATCTAAAAAAATTAAGCATGATATGATTATATATTAATCTATCTTGCATGCTTGATAATTAATTTTTTATTTCATCACATAGCATTCACAAACAGAAATAATTAACCATGAAATTGATAGAAATAAATTATAAGTTGTATGATCATATTATTTTTCTATTATTTAGTTTATTTAGAGGATGAAAAACTAACCCTCTCATCCCTATGGGAAACCACCTTGAACTGTAAATTGGTTCATGTTGCAGCATTCCACCTTGGATCATATGAATTTCCACAATCCGTTTCACCTCGACTCATTCACTCGAACAACCTCCACTCACTTGGTAACATCATACTTACATAATATATCAATTACACATGGGTGATGCGATCAAATTGATTTTATAAATGGGGTTTACATAAACGATACCAAGAGCATGTGTGCCCTTACATAATAAGAAATAGGGGATGAATCAAAGTCTATCAGTAAAAAATTAACCATAATAAATTAAAAGAATAAAATCATACACATTTTTTGTTCTAATCTCATGAGCATTCACGCATAAAGTAATGACTATACAATGGAAATAATTTTATCAATTACTTCGATTCATTATTTAATTATTATAATGAAATATGATTAATTAAATTTTTTCATTTTGTCTTACCTCCATACTAAACTTTCCATTATCTATAAGTTTAAAAAAATTAATTTCATTTAAAATTAATGTTTTAAACAAGTGTACTTCATAGAAACCTTCTATATTTTTCAAAATTTTAACATAGAAATTAATTTAATAAATAATTTTTAATCTTAAGATATGGTGTGTATTATCAAATGAATTACAAATATAACCCATAATCAATATTTTTAATTATATATTTAATTAGTTTTTCTATCAAAATTTGATAACATTTCTAATATGTGACTAGACGGTGTTTAGAAAAGTACATAGCATATACTTGTCTTCTTCCCATGTCCACAACACATGACTAGGTTTTTTTTTCTCATTCTATGGATGTGTATGAGGTAAATGGACTACATAGGGAATACATGATATGTTCCAAACTATTTCATGGTATGTGTGTCTCTATGTTGTGTATCCAATACAAGGCTCACTCAGACACCCCATGTACATGGTCAAAATATATTGGGGAATACAGTTCGAGTACAGTAGTTACATTATGTGTAGTTGTTCAAACCATATGTTAGCTGGTATAGATCCACCCAGTGATATGTTTAGTTGTTCTTAGATTATATTACATCATATCTAACCAACATTTTCACAATATTGGGTCATGTGAATAAAACTACATGGAGTGTACTCATGAAATACACATCGTGTGTGTAGTTTTTTATCCAAGAAGAACCTTTTAAACCTCTAGATGGTATTCATAAAATAATTATTCATTTAAAATCATTAACTGTTTTTTTGTTATGTTATTTAGAATGAATAAAATAAGAGACAATGATGTTTATATATTAAAAAAAATCTTTTTTTAGTAAATTGAAATTAAAATAAATTAAATCAATTAATAAATAATAAATAATTATACATTAAACAAGTGATATCTCTTATACCATTGTTCGTTTTGAGAATAGTAGAGGTGTCCTTAAATGGTATGACTAACTTATATTTTATTCCTAAACCATGTGTTATTTTTTATTTAAATAATCATGAGATCTTTTCTAATGAAAACTATTGATTAATAGAAAACATTAATACTTCAAAACTGTAGGAATAGGTTCTTCTCAGGTAATTTCTAATTAATTTTTGAGCAGATATATAATTACCTCAACTTGTAAATATAATTTTTTAATAATCTGATGGAATAAAATTCATCACATCTTCATTGCGCTATAGGATTGAAGTGAATAATCCCTCTAGAGGTTATCCAAATGTGCACTAAAACCTATGTTCAACAACATAGAATCATCATTTTCTAGCATGGAAACTATAAATCGCTTGTGTTGTTCCTGATTGATCACAACACTATTCTTTACAAAGGATGAAAAATGGTTTGTGTTATCTCCAAGGTTTGATAGAGGAGGAAGAGATCACACTATAGGTACTGATACAATATCTTCTCATCCATTATTCACATGAAAAAAGTGAATTATAAATGTCTTATATTTATTATATATAGTTTAGGGTTGGAAAATCCCACACAAGCCCTCAAAAATCTTCAATAATTTTAAATGAACTCATATAAATATTATTATTATTATTATTATTAATTTCTTATCATGCGAAATGAATCAAGAATATAAATAAATATCATTTATACTATTTGAACCATTAATCTTGGTTCTCTTTCCCTCTTCAACTTTTAACAATCCTCAAATAATGGATATTTAATTAAATAAATCTCTCTACATTATTGTACAATAAATATAATAAATAATATATTTTCCAAATAGGAAAAAAATATTTATTATTATTATTTCACACACTGATTTATTCAAATAACTTGTGATTAAATCATGTTAATAAAAAAATAAATAAATATTATCCATTATATTTGTTAAATTCAATATCATAAGTTAATTGAAATTGAGTATACGTTTGGTGTGTGACCCACTAGGCCTATTTCTCAGTGGCATTAAGCAAGAACACCTAAATTCCAAGGCCAGCACCTAAAAACAAGTAAAGGCTTCCATAGAGAATAATTTAATGTCGCAGTGATGTCCAACCTCCAAAGAATATTTATGATGTTATATAATCCATTTATCACAATATCTCAAATCAAGATGGTTTTATGTTTGTGACATCCACCTTTATTTTTTATGCCTCTTTCATTTCCATTATAAAAATTAACTCACCCATCGAACACAACATATATGGATTTATTCAGGTTGTTTATTTCCCTTAAAGGGTATGATATATTAACTTTAATCAAGAGAAAATGGGGATAAATACTTTATCACATTATCCATTAATACTAAATCATTTTTGATTCACCCAACATATCCTACGTCACTACGAACATATGTTGTTTTATTTTTCTTCAACTTATCAATGTATGGAATTCATGTAATCTTTAAAGGAAAATATTAAATTCTAAGGATCAATACACACATCCATAGATAGGACTACCCAATGACACATGTAAATGGGGATTTCTGTTTGATGAAAAACTTCTCAAAACTTCTTATATTGTATATTACCAAGGGTGAACAATTTGAGAAGGTTTTTCAATGTCTTATGATCCCCATATACCTAATATCTTGTATTTTCTATGTGATATATCTCAATATCACCCTCATAACTCAAAAGAATTTATGATCATTGATATGGTTAGTTATTATACACCTAATTGCTTAACATATGCTTGCAATAAATTTCACATCCCCGCTAGTGGAAACAAAAAAAATGATTAATATTGATGACCTAATATTAGGTTCAAATGATCTCTAAGGCTATGGGATAGTGATCCAAAAAATGACAATCTTCAGAAAAAATGAGGGTTGAATATTGAAATAAAATCTCTAAAAATATCAATATAAATTTCACCCCCAAAATGTTACTCCCTTTAACTAAAAAAGGTTCGTATACCTAAGAAAATTATAATATGAAAACACACATGATATAAGAGGGTACATAACTCACTCAGATATAATAAGAAGAGAAAATCGTTATCATTACATCTATAACCCCATAAAATATACATAATATAATATAAAAATAATAAGTACTCAAGTGGATCATAATATATAAAAAATCAATTAAATTAGTACATATAAAAACTCTCTAGGTCCTAGAGTAATGGTAAGAAGGAGTTCTTGTGTAATAAACATAGATGTACTATTTGGTGTAATTAAAAAAAAATATTCCTATATCAAAATATTCAATCAATGAATGGATATACGATGAAAATAGTAAAATATAAAATGAGAATATATTATTTATCTATGTGCATCAAATTTATCACTATCTATAAAACAAAAAACTACATGAATGACTCTCTCACCCACACATAGATAGAAAATCATCATGAAATTTTTTAAATAGGGGTAGGGAATGGTATCATCCATTAGATCATCTTAAAAAAGTATTCTATATGGATTTTGAGGAATAAAAATGATTAAAATTCAATGATGGATTAATGGTTAAATGGGAGAAATAAAAATATATTTAGTCATTTTAGTGAAAATTTCAAAATTACTCTAGATTTGATAGAAAAACATAGAATTTTCTAGAAGACATAGCATTCCAAAAATTCTATCAATAAAAATATAAATAAAATGTGATGTAAAAATGGCCAAGATTACTCATGGAGAGTAAAATATATGTTAGATAACATGGATGAGAATTATTATAAATAACAATCCCAAACAAAGCTTCAAAAAAACATTTTCAAACATGGAATGATATCAGGGATCATATGAAACATGGTATATAATGTAGAATTTATTTTAGTAGGAATGATGTACTTAGACTAATTAGTGGCACAAGTGGTTTTTTTTTATAATGGTATAGGGGTGCATAACGAATACTAGTGGGCTGGGGATATAAAATATTTCTTCACTAGAGAAATGTAACTTCATTTTCTATGGTGAACTGAGCCCTAGTACAGTCCAAGGATCTCATGTGAATTATTCAATGAAACAAAAATTAATCCAAATAATTACCTTGTTTGAATGGAAGTGTGTTTGTCTATTTCACATCATCAATGATCGTTTCTCGAAGGATCTGAGGTTGTACCCCTCTATATCATCTACACACACTTCTCAAATTGGCATGTATACCATTATTATGATTCTATGTTCTATGTTTTAGCTCTGATGATTTATTCTACATCGTGATGATCACCATGATCTTGTGCCTTCAATCTCTGAAGGTGTTCTTGGATCATTTGCCCAGTTAGAATGTTTCTCTCTCTAGTATTTGGGGGGACAGATAAGTTCTCAATTTGGATTGATGAATAATTTATTGGGATGATCTTCTCCAATGATTATATAGAGGATTTCCAAAATACCCATTTAGGGTTCCCCAACCCCCATATATTTAACATCCACTAAATAAGTAATAAGTAAATAATTATGAAGAACAAACTACATCATATATATTATTTTCATTTTATCACATAATTTTAATATATATTAAATATATTATGTGATAATCCCAATTCACTAACCCGACTCATAATTCTTTCTAATATTAAATGAACCTTGAAAATTAAAATACAATTTCTTTTAATAATATTATTCCATGTATTTACTTAAACACTTGTAAATACTTTTAATAAAAAAATTCAACTCAATTATGTTATATATGAATAATATGGTATTTATTTATTTATTGGTGGTCATTAATAATTGGACAACTCCCAAGACCTATAATGGGGACCACTATGTCATATATACTTATTCAACATAATATGAAAGATACTTGAATACGCTATTGTGTGTGACCCTCTATGATCTTTTCTCAACAGTAGTTTATACTATTCAAAGACTAAGATTGGAGCCAATAAACCCATGAAGTCCCCTAAGGAGACAAGTAATTGTTATAGAAATTAAAACCAACCTATGGACACACATTTTGTAATATAATATATTTTTCTCGATATATCTCATAAATCAGGATTCAAACTTATGTCATCATAATTGTTTTCTTCATTAGTTGTTGGATAGACTTACCTTAGACTACCATGGACTAGGATTTATAAAGGTACCACAGTCCTAATTAACTAATCCTAATATATCACATCCTCAACTCAAAATCAAAAAAATTTACCTTCATCATTCAACAAATTTTATAGCACCAATGATGCACCCAATACAAGATACCTCACCATGACTTTAATTTCATGGTTTTTTCCTTGAATCAAAGCATGCAATAAAATGGAACACATTGATTTGGATTTTAATTCAAGATACCAATAAACATGTCAATATATGGGAATAACCAATAACAATCAAAAAATGTGGTGTTTCTATTAGTGGTTATGTCCTCATGATATCACCTATGAGAAATCACCAAGTGTGAAATTCATGAGATGATGTCTCGTTGATTATAGTCCCTCATCACCAAATTTCCACAAATAATATGTTTCCTATCAATATAATGTATTTGGACTACAGGATATAAATTTAATATCACTGTCACGGTATCAATAGTTTCTCATTATAGCTTGGGAACTGTTATAAACTTTTGATATGACATGTATTCAAAGGAAATTTCCATAAATATTGAGGAAATATAAGTATCAACACTATTTTGGTAAGATAAAAACATGTATATATCAAACTGTATACATGTATTGGTATTGAAAGTATATTCACAAGTTAGGTCTCAAGTACCAACTTTCAACACTCCAACTTGCACCAGATCCAACTGATAATGTCTTAACTTGACACAATGAGTTTTAGGCCAAAACTACCCCAAGAAAACCTATTTAATAAATTGGGTGGAGACAATCTCCAAAAGACATATCCTAAATGGGAGGCATTTTTATAATGTGTCTTTATGAACACAACTAACAATATCAATGCATAAGTGTAGAGAAATAAGAATAAAATTAGAAAAAAAAACTATAATATAAACCCAGATTAAAAAACCTATAGGGTGTACAAGAGTAAGATGGTGAAAATAAAAGCAAAAGTGGGAAAATACATGCCCAACTAGAAAGATTTCCTGCCCTGGCCAAATTAGAATCTAAAAATTATGATAAATCCCAAATTTTTATCTATGAGTTCTAACCACCATGCATGGTATAATGCACCAAGTATACCTAAGCTCATCTGAATTCACCATCGACCTGTTCATTGTCTGCATAAAACATGACATGTGTGGGAAAATATTAGGCATGTGTGAGTATATACATACCAATTAGGATTCCCCAAAATTTTAAGGGGGTGGTAAGAGATACGATATAAATAAATAATATACAACTCAACCCAAATAAAGCGAGTAAACAAGATCCAACGACATGAATACATATATGTGTGTCTGTGTGTTTGTTTGTGTGTGTTTATGTTTTTAAACTAAATAAATCCATATGATAAAGAATGAGATATTTGTCTCAAAACCCATTCCTGGTAATGAATGCCAACACTTTCAGAAGTCCATCGATGCCCAACATCTCGTGTGTATGCCCAAAAAAAATAATCAAGTCAAGACACACATTCCCACTATTCCACATAGCCGAGGGGTAACAATATCTAGATAGAGGACCCATTCCCTGGTACGATAGGAGGGTTCCACTTGGTAGATAGTTAGAGAACCCATTACTTGACTCTATAAAAGGGAGCCACTCTGATTGTTAAGGAACCATGACTTATATCCATATAAGGGTAAGACATAAGAGTCAATAGGGTACCCAAGCCCAGCCCAGATAGAGGGTCTCACTCTATAAGTTAGTGGAGAACCCATGCCCGGACCCGATTGGATATTTCCACTCTAGTAGTCATGGACCCATGCCCTTTGGAGAATGAGTGTGACACTCGGATAGAAGATAGAGGACCCATTCCTTGCCTAGTAGGAGGCTTACACTCCAATATTAAGTCAAATACCTAATCCCTTCCTTGTAGTAGGGTTCCACTGAAAGAGTTGATAGAGGCCCCTTACCCTATCCGAGTAGAAGGGTTCCACTCTATAAGCCTCTGGTGATCCAGCATGATCACTATCATCATCAAGAATCACCTAAATAAGTGTCACACTAATAATATCTCACATCATATCTCAATAACCACTTCGGAAGACACCATCATGTTTTAAATCAAAAAAACTCAATATAGTCTACTCGTGGTCCAAAATCTGTGTCCAAACGATGGAAATACAAGAGGTTGAAGTTTACTCAAAAGGAAACAAGGGGTGCATAACATTTAAGGGGTCCCACCTGACATGTGGTCCATATGCATCATCTGTTCATGTCCCTATTGGTACACATCTCACAACCCATGTAGCTATACATGGAATATAGAGGGTATACATGGTGTTTCCAAGCCACTCGAGGTCCTGCCCATGCTCCTGGGTTGTGTCCATGTACTTTTCCCATTTCCATGTACTTCAGAACATGATGTGTATCTGGCCATTCCCATGCTCGTGTACTCCTAGAGAACTATAAGAGTCTCCAAAACTAGGTCACATAGTGTTTGGGAATCCTACAAACTCTTTGATAATTATCTCACCCAAACCCCTTGCCACTGCAGCCAAAGCCCTAAATGTCATGTGTTATTTGAACAACACGGCGTGTAGTCTTATGTTTTTGAGAATGTCATATATAAACTCCATACTCTCATTTCAATAATTTCCCCTTCAAATAATTCATCATATACTCCCTAAATTGAATAATCTTTTCTTTGTTTGATGTTTATATCCCTGTGATGGCTGAAAATTGAACTTCCATTGATTCGAATGAGGGTCACATGAACCACCTCTCACTACCTCACCCCCATTAATATCTCGATTGGTCTAAAATCTAAAATCTATGAAATAAACACCCATTATACCATGATTAATCACCAAAACCATCTTTTATATTTTATCTCTTCATCTTCCATGAAACCATTGCGAATTCAGGGGTCCGATCAGGCTTGGTCCTACCCAGAAATGTCAAATCACAACCTCATGGTCCAACGATAACAAACATGATGAAATTTTTGGATAAATTCACAAGAACAAGGGTATAAAAGTTTTTCCCAATAATTATTGAAAAAATATACAATTGGTATGATCTAGGTGATAAAACAAATGAACAAACAAATTAATCGTAGTACACATGCACATGCAATTGTCCAAAATTAGCGCAAATCAAAGAAAGGAATTGATCATGCTCAAAAATTTAATAAAATGAGGAAGAATAAAAAAATTATGAGTCCTACCTTGATATCTAATCCTTCATCATTTAATAACATTTATTCCAATGATTTATATGGGTTTTTTCATTCGTTACACCTTGATCTGCTTGAATTTGGAGTCTCATCCTCATCGGATCTTGACTTGCTGACAAAAGGTGGAAGAAGATGCACACAATTATTCCAGGGTTTATGTGGATAACCCTGGGTAATTTCCATAATGGATAATTAATAGAAAATAATTTTCAGGACATATTATATTAATCAATTAAATTAATTAATTAAATAAATTTAAAATGTACCCACCAATGGTCGTCTTATCAAAACACCCCGTTCCAACCAACTTTTGGTCATTCTTAGGATTAATATCACATTCTAGAATCAATATTGGTCTTGGATTTCTAATACGAGATTCCATTTAAGAGATATCTCATTTTCTTTAAGAATATCCACATGCATTATTTCAAATATATTAAATTTTTTAATAAAACTAATTCCAGGCACAAGAGGGCTCAGAATCAAACGTTGTCTCGGATCATAAATCCAAAAATATATGTATAAAAATTTAAAAGTCTTAAAAATAAAAAATTAGGTCTCTACATCATTCCCTCCTATAATATTTTCATCAATGAAAAGAAAAACTAAAAAAATTGGGATACTGATCCCACATCTGGCTCTCTCATTCCAATTAACTCTCTTGTATGTTCATGTGCTACCATAACATGTGAACCAAGGGGATGGTTCATGCATACAGGGTCCTCTCATGTCGATCCTTGATCATAACCAAGTGCTCAATAAAATTGGATCCATCCTCAATGAAAATCTCTCCCCTGTAAATAATATGCATAGGTTCATTAATTTTTCTCCTCATCTGTTACATGTGGAAGGCTTTGTGCACCCAATCTAACTGTGGGGGTAGGTAAAGGTGGTAAGAGACCTCACCAACCATCTACAAGACCTGAAATGGCTCAACGAACCTTGGGGATAACTTTCCCCACTAGATGAATATCTACAATCCTCATAATGTGGAGACTCTCAAAAAAACATGGTCTCCATTCTCGAACTCTAAGGGACTACAAAGTTGATCTGCATAAGATTTATGGATACTCTAGGCCATCTATATCCCTTTGTGCATGACATGGACCTTCTTTGTCATCACCTTCACAAACTTTGCACCCACAAGATATTTCTCACCAATCTATGTCCAACACAAGTGTGAACTGCAACATCTCTCCTAAAGGGACTCAAAAGGTTTCATTCTAATAGTAGAATGGTATATATTATTGTACAAAAACTCTAACAAGGTAAAATTATCCTCTTAGATCTATCCAATGTCTAAAAATAAATCCCTCATCATATCCTCCAACACCCAAATAGTCACTCAGTCTTCTCATCTTCTTAGGGGTGAGAGGATATACTCATCCGCTTGAAGCTAGCAGTGATTATTTTATCTCCCCGTTGTCTCATCCCTGTGGTGGAACTTCTTTGGATGCCTTGGGTGTTCTCTGTGGCGATTTCGGGATTCGTCCTCCTTGATATGGAGGAACGCTTCGGGCTTCGACTCTGCTGGTCTGATTCGCGGGCATAATACCGATTTGTTCAACGACATACTCTACAGAGAGTTCAAGGGTTTTCTCTCAGTTCTGAGTTGTTTCCCTACGGTGGTCTCTCAGCATGTGAAGGTCGTCACCTGCTTTGCGGTATAAGAGTTCTCTGAGGGTCTTCGAGGGTTTTTCTTCGGAGGTTGGGGTGGCTGCAGTGGGGTTTTCTTGGTTGATTTTCAATACTCTATTTCATTCCTGTTATGGATATGGTTATTTCTATGCCAGTGGTTGTTGTTGGTGGCAATGGTGAGGAACACCAGTGAATGTGGTGTGTGGTCGATGGTTCGATGCTGATGGTGGATAAAGGGAAGCAGTGCGAGGAAGACTGTTTGGGATCCGATGTTCCGATTAGGTTTGTGATAGCAGTGGCCGGTCCGGAGTCTCACTGGCGGCATGATGTTGAATTTCGCATCGAAGGGTGGTACGTGGTGATGTTTCTAGAATTGAGGAGTGGAATGTTGGTTGGTGAACAGTCAAATGAGCAGACAGGTGATGGTGCAAAGCTCGAGGCCCTACTTTGAGCTTTTGACATCTGAAATTTGAATGTTTGTATGCTTTTGTGGTGTTTTGGATGCAGTTGTATCGGGTACCATCAACCCTTAAACCGGCCATTAAAAATCCAAAAAAAATGATTAGCAGCACAGGATATACTCATCCTCATATGAGATCCAAATTCCTCTCATAGTCCTCTACATAAGCATGATGTTTACAATGCATCATGGTCATAGATAATAGTTGATGGTACACTATGAAGGAGAAAAATCTCCCATACATACATCTTCCCCAAACTATCAACCAAAATATGCTTATTGATAGCAAGGAAGTGTTTTGACTTTGTAATTTGTTCAACTATCACCAATATGGTTTCATGGACCTTCACTGTCCAAGGAATACCTATCATGATGTCCATGGATATTCCATCCCACTTCCACTCTGGGATCCAAAGGGGATACTACAAACCTACTTGAACCTGGTCCTTAGCCTTCACATGTTGATCCATGAGACTTCCTGAAATCAAATTATCAAAAATCATTCTCATGAAGGACCACCAAAACTTCCACTAAAGTTCTTTGTACAATTTTCCCATGACATGATGTATAGTTAAATGAGCAGTGGGGAACTCTATCATCACCTCCTACCACATCATGACTAGGACCATCGTCCGTCCCTAGAAAATGATGATGTGGTTCCCTTATTCGGAATATCTATCTGGTGAATATCCTATGGATATATGGTCACACAGGACCTTACAAAAGATGTATCCCAGCTAGGATTATCTCACACACTTGAGAAGTAAGGATTCAACACCATCAACTGAAGAAAAGTTTCACCCTCCTGGTTTATCAGGGTCAGCTATAGGGAAGCCAACTCCTTTGAAGCATCCAGCACCAAGAAATCCAAGGAATTTCCTTTAAGGGAATCTCATTCCATTATTACCTTCCCTATACTATATAATATCTTGAATTCATAGTCCTATAGGAACTCCAACCATTACAATTATCTCAGGTTCAAGTCTCTCTACGTGAAAACGTAATTGAGACTCTAATGATCTGAGTAAACCACAGAGTGCTCACCTAGAATATAGTGCCTACAAATCCTCATGGAGAAGACTACCTCTTCAAGATATAAGTAATGTGGCATATAGTTATACTCATGGGGTCTTAACTGCCTTAACCCATATGCAATAACTGGCTAACACTGCATAAACATGTAGTCAAGACTATCTCCTAAGGCATCACAATACACTACATACTCCACACCCTCCACTGGTAGTCTCAACACAAGAGAACTCATCATCTTCAATATCAAATCCAAAAAGACACTCTATCACTATTCAATCTAGGTAAAATGATTCCCTTTCCATGTCAGGGTTGTCAAATGTGATGCAATTATAAAGAAGTATTCCATAAACCTCTTATAGTACCACACCAAGACAAGAAAATTATGCACCTCTGACATGAACTTGGGTGTCTCCCCAAGTAATCATTGAATCTATCTTGACCAATTAAATGGAAAAAAGATGCTCAAAAATGACATTCCCCAAAAAGTGAAACTCGTGAATCTAGAACTTTCACTTTGATAGTTTACAATAAATTTGTTTCTCCCAAAGAAAATCTAGGACCATTCTTAAGTTCCATGTATTCTACTTCTTTATCACATTTTATATGAGTATTACATTAAATAATAAAACCAAAAAATGGTCCAAGTATAGCTGGAAAATATGGTTCATCAAATCCATAAATAAAAAGGGGTATTCATCAAACCAAAGGGAATCACCACAAACTCATAGTGTTTGTAGCGATATCAGAATTCTAGATTTGGGATATCATCCTTGAAAAATCTCAATTAGTGGTAGTTATACTTGATATTGATCATCTAGAACCATCTCACACATCTAAACTTGTCAAATTGGTCATCAATCCTCATCAAGGGTTACTTCTACTTTATCATGTCCTGGTTCTTGTTATCATACTCTATGAAAATACAAAATATTCCATCCACATTTTTCATGAAAAACACTATATATTCCTAGGGGGAAACATTGGTCCAGATAAAACCCTTCTCTTGAAGGCCCTATAACTAAACCCACAAGTTATGAAGCTCATTATGGGCCATACGGTTTTCTAAAGAAGATATTTCAGCGGTATCGGGATGCAAGTTGATACAAAACTTAATCCCACACATTAGAGGTAGTCTCAGAACATCCTTGGGGAAGACATACATAAAATCCTCCATGAATAATGTAATCATAATGCCTAGAGATACTTCTATATCAATTTATATAATCTCCAACTATTGGGTGATGGGTGATAACCTTCTACTCGGTGACCCCACTCATCCTTCCTTGAGATATCTCTCACCCATAAAGGTTAGTATCATCACATTAGTGTGAAGGAATATGACTCATATGAGATCATAGTGTATATAGGATAGAATCATGGACAACCAATACATAAAAATATGATTTCATAGGGTTACATCATGGTGAAAAAAATCTCCCGCATCAACCTCTCTTCACAATATGATAAATCGAACTACCAAAAGAAAACATATACATAAGAAACATTCCCTATATAAACCATGAGAAAAAACTATATTTCTAGTGCTTCAACTAAGAGATCCAAATCTAGCACTAGAAGTAAAGATATGACTCAATGACTCACACTTGTGTATATTAATACTGAGGAAAGAGTAGAATAGGCATATATCATACCTCTAATTAACTTGTGAACCGCTGGGTCATAAGCCTCCATAGCCTACAGTTGTTTGTGGAACTAACTACCATCTCCATGAACCTAATATGGGACACCTTGTGGTGGTGGTGGATAAATCTCATAGCTTCTTCCACCAGCCACAATTCCTCCTTATAGAGATCCACCTTCTCCTCTTCTAGATCCACCTCCCTGGGGGCCTCTATACCCTCTCCTAGGAGATCCCTGATCAAAACATTGTGTCTTCCATTGAGGTATATCTACCATATTCCTATGATCCTCAATATTTATGTTTAGATAGTCACTTTCCATGTGAACTCACACATCATGACAATTAAACATCCCCTCTCTAAGCTACCATGTCCCTTTTTTCTTACCTAACCACATGCTTAATCCTGATCCTGGGAAGACCTCCTCTAGCGAGATCCTATAAACTAGAGTATATTATTTTTTATAGATGAATCAGCCCTATGATGCCCACTTCTAGGTCTAGGCACCTAGAATCCCTCTGATAGGAAGATCTCTATCACCAGTGTATGTTCCAATACCCCAACATAGGTGGAAATTCCCAAGGTTACCACACTGGTATAGATATTTCTTAGGATTCCCCACTCAAAATTTCATGCTTGGGAGTGTCCATCATATATCATGTTAAGGGAGTACCATGTAAGGTTTGTAAACCTCACCACATACTCATCCACTATCATCCCTCCATACTACAGCTCTAGAAGCTCCAAAATCTGAACTAAGTGCAAGTAGTAGGTGTAGTACTCCTTAAAAAACAGCAGGATGAGGTTAGGACATGAGTGTTTCAACTCATTATGCATTTGGGTAAAAAGACTCCACTAGTTACGAAATACTCTATGGTAAAGGCTATCATATTGTGGAATTGTCGGATCTATCAATTTCAGGAAAATCCTGAAGATATGGACCACTGAATCTACACAATGCTTCGGTTCTTGGGGATCTAGCTCGCCACAGAACCTCACTAGCCTCTGGTTCTAGAACTCATGGAGCTTAATAAGCCTACAAAAATCCTCATATTTACCTATAGGTAATATCTACTACTCAACAAGTGAGGGGTGATACTACCTACCAACCTAGAGAATTGATCTCAGGGGATGGACCCAAAATTGAGGCCACATCACTCATTAGATCATTTTTCAGATCCGGAACTGGTATCTAAGCTAGTTTTTGTCATGGAGGCATCTTGAAAACTTAATAAACATGTACCATTCTCAAGTGAGCATATATATATATATATAAATAATTGGAAGGTGATTCAATTAGGACAATCAAATAATAAATCCTATATGATGCATGTACCATTTGATCCCAACAACCAATGTCTTGGTATTTTGAGTTGATGAAATGGTATTCAAGGTCCGATTGAATGGATTCATTGGTCCTTGGTACCATCACTGGGTTCCTTGTCCTAGAGACCCACACTAAAAAAACATTAATACTATTTCCCTATATCCCAACAAAATTTTCATAATGGGACTACTGTAAACACTATCCCAAGGAATGAACTACTCTGAAACTAATTGGTTGCAACCCGAGCCAACGGGGCTCGAGATGTAATTACCCCAAGCCTGCCTCTACAGGATAGGGTGTGGCGACAAGTGTAGAAAGGAATATACAAAATTGGGGGAATTTTCCTAATGTATGTATATGAACACAACTGATCATCTCAATTAATAATTTCAGTGGTATAAGAATAAAAATATGAAATAACTATAATATAAACCATTCTTGCAAAACCTATATGGTGTACAAGAGTATGGTAGAAAAATTGAAATTAAAAGAGAAAAAATACAAGCCAAACCAGAATGATATTTCAACCTAAAAAAACAAGAAAGTAAAAATACTAAGAGATTCCATCTCTTAATATTCAAGCTTTGACCACCATACGCAGTCCAATGAACCAAGTATCTGTAATATCCTCTAAAGTCACAACCAACTTTTTTTCATTAGTATAAGACATGAAACATGTAAGAAAAGGCCATTTAGGGGTCAGTATAAATATACCCAGATGGAAAACATGAAAGTTGAGGGGGGGACCGTAACAGACTTGATATGAATATATAGTAAACATATCAACCCAAAGATAGAGAGTAAATATGATCCAACGACATTGATACAGATATATGTATATATATATATATATTCAAACCAAAGAAACCTAAATAGAACAGAAGGGGATCTCTATCTCACAACCTAGGATAGGTTGAGAGTTCCAACAGTTCTTGAAGTCCATCATCGATACCCATCATCTCCTGCTTCTTCCCAGTAGAAAACATCCAGGTCAAGCCACACGAAGTCATTTTGCTGCATAGTCAAGGGGAAACAATATATAGATAGAGGACCTATTCCATAGTATAATTGGATGGTATCACTTAGTAGATAGCTAGAGGACCCAAGCCCTATGATGCAGCCTTAAAATGAGTTGATTATTCACATATTTTAATTACATTTTTGTTTATTTCATTAATTAAATGTGACTTAAGTATTAAATAATTTAACTTTAGTAATTTTATAGTTTAATTTATTTATTTATCATTTTTTATATTTAGTTTTTTATTTTTATCTTTTAAAATCTTTAATTTTTATATTAATTAGTTTCCCCTTAATGTTTTTATTACTTTTTAAATTTTAATTCTACTTTAAAAATAAATTTTATATTTGTTTTTAATGTTTTATATTTTTTGTAATTTATTAAGTCATAATTATATATATATATATATATTAACTGATACATTAATTTAATTTAATTTATTTTATCTTTACTTTTACTTTTATTTCAACTCAAATTTATAACTCTAATATTTAATATGGATCCAATTATAATTATAACCTATTTTGAATTTAATTTCACCTTATAATTTGAGTTTTAATATATTAATTAATTTTATTTTTAATTTTCCCATTATAATTTATGTTTTGTTTTTAAATTTTTAGTAATATATTATTTTATTATATAATAAATTATCAAATAGTTTGAAATTTCTATTAATTTTAATTTTAATTTTAATTTATTTTAATTAAATAATTTAATAATTTTTAATTTTTATTATTTATGCTGCAACATCCACTACTAGACCATATCCTAGTGGTGGATCAATACCCACCATCAGCTACGACCAACCGCCAGGATAAGGGATATCAACCACGCCTTTAGAGTATATACCACCAGGACCTCCTCTGTTTCACTACCCACCACAGGGAGAACCTCTTGTTCATCGACCCACTACTGTAAATCCTTCCACTAGTAGGTCAAGACTCACTATCAGGTTCAAAAATCCCATCTTTCACTTTGATTCACTGCCATTTGAAAATCAGTGGTGCCTCTACCCCGCGGTGAGTCAACTCACCTCCTCCAAGATGATCCATCGGTTGCACGACAACTCACCACCAGGAGACAAATATTCCAGATGACCCTCCTCCATCCATCCATCGCCAAATCGAGTCACCATCACAGTCTAACCATCATCACCAATGAACCACAACTATAGTGAGACTCTACTACCGCTACTTCTGCTACATATCTCGATGCACCATCCTCTTCCAAAAATATAGATTTGAGAGACCTAAGGCTCCCTATGTCATTGGAAACCACACCCGAATCCATTCCAAACTAAATCTGACACCACATATGGAGATTGCAAATATTCAACCCTAAGGCCAATCATGCCATACTCACCAGATCAGAACCACCGTGACCCTTCACCGACATTTCCAACACCTTCCACCTTGAAATCCATACGAAGAAGAGCACGGGGTCATTATATAGTGAGAAGATGAAACCAATCCTAGATTAGAAGGATTTGAGGTTGTGAAGCCTTTACTTTTTACACTGTTAGAGCTCGTTATTTTCAGGCCACCACCGGGGAACCAGTATCCATCGTCGTCAAGATCCAGAAGTTCTCGCCATCAATATTTGAGCTAGAGAAACTACCGTTATGGACCACTACTATTGGAGGAGCCTCATACCCATGGATGATCCCTCTTCTTGGAAGACTAAGAACCTTCTCGTGATATGGAGTAAAACCAAGAATTAAAAATGAAAATATATATTAAAAAATTAATAATAGTAATTAAAATAATTAACATAAATATTGAATAAATAAAATATTATAATAATAATAATAATTCAAATGAAAATATTTAGATTAATTATAATAATAATTTAATTTATATTTTAATATAATAATATTTAAATTGATATTTTTTATATAATTTTAATATATCATTAATAATTAGTTTATAATTAATATTTTAATATTAATTTATTAGTAAATAATAAACAATTTTAATAATTATATATTTTATAATATTTAATTATTTTAATTATAATAAAAATTTTAATAAATATCAATATAAATATAATTGGAATATTTTATCTAACTAATAATAATAATAAATATATCTTTATACATTTATTTTTATTCTACTCTTATAATTTATTAATTTATAAAATTATAAAAGTCATATTTATATAATAAAAAATCATAACAATTTACTCAATTCACTTTTCTCTCAATGTGATGATTCAAGCCGGAGTTATAAGTGCATCCAAGTTCATTGGAAACGTTGGATGCATTCAATTAGAAGGGTTCTGAATCATTCACATTTAGGTGATCATTTTCAAGGATGAGTTCCACTTGGGTGTTGAAGAAATAAATACTAGATTGGGTTAGCAGGCATAGTTAGTGAAGATATAGAGAAAAATGAGTATTTGTTCTAAGGAAAATTAAATTTGTGCAACATTTTTCATTTTTTCATGAATTTGGAAAACAGGAGCAGGACAGAGACTGGACATTCTAGGGAGAAGTATAGTAGAATGGATTTTGATATATTTTAGTGGGATAACTCTTTTCTCTTCAACTACAATCATTTAATTTGTATTGTTTAATCATGAACATGATCTTCAGGTAATTACTTTAATCTCAGTAAATATTTAAATATGCTAGTTATTTCTTTAAACTTCTTTACAATTATATTTTTTCAAGATTCTGTATTAATCATTGAGATCAATTCTATTTATGATAATTTAATTGAGTCTCTCAAACTTTTATTTCAATACCTGAGAAACCATTGGATAGATCACTTCAAATGTATTTTTTCATTAAACCCATTGCTTTTTTTTCTTTCTTGAAGTGGTGAACTCTATGATTGATTAATTTTCCTATTTAATCTTTTATTGAGGGAGATTAAAAAAACACCTTTTTTAAGAATTCAAATTCAATTAATTTATGTGAAGAAGATACTCATTCAACTAGTAGAGTTAATTTTTCCCCTATATCTTATCTTGTTTCCCCTAGCATCATTAAAAACATAATCTATTTTTTGACTCCATAAAACCATTTTATTATATCATTAACACATTATAAACTCTCATAAAAATATATACCCCAAATTTTTAAATTTCAATGAATTTATAATTTTTTCAATAGTTTAGATATAAAATAAATCCCTTGAATTTTCCTCCTCCTTCCTTTGGCTTCGACCCATCACTGTTATACTAGTTCAGGTTTATAAATATTATTTTTAAGTTTGTGAGGACCCTTGAACTTATCAAAATTTAACACTATTTCTAGGGAACGCATGCACCTGTAGTATTAGGGTAATAAAATAAAAAAAATAACTAAATAAAAAAACAACAAAAAAATAACAAAATATTTTTGTTGTGCTTTTTTAATTTGTTACCATCCAGTTCTACGTGTTGAACTTCATAATCTTATGTACTTCTCTCTGTTGTTGTTTTTAGTGTTTTTCACAATTGTGATTTTTGTTTCATAATTTTTTCTATTGGGTTTTTTCAAAAACTTTTTTGTAGATGTGGTTTTTTATTTTTTTAGAAAATGGAAGATCAAGTGGGTTGGTTTCAACAAAATTAGTTTTACAGTGTTTTTTATAGAAAATATGGGCACACTGCTTGGAATTGTGTCTATAATGTTCCAAAATAACCTTATCAATATAAAGAAAATATTGACTATTACAAACCTATACAAAACTTTTATTCAAAAGTGTAACAAATGATGTCGAATGTTTTTGTAAAATTAGATGAATTTAAGTAAGAACGGAATGAATGAATGTAAAGATTGAAAACTGATCCATGAGAGTCATAGAAAAAGAGGATACATCAAAAAAATTAATTTTTTTATGATTAAGATGACATAAAAAACTAAAATGAAATCTTGTAATAGAGTGAGGATGAAACTAAGCAACAAAAGTTTTATTGGTAAGACTCTAAATCTGATGCAGAACAAAATGATGACATTAATAACTCATTGGATGAAGAAAAAGAGTCTGATGAATTTTTGAATAACATAAAGGGAATTCATTTAGAAAATTTTCATAATCAACTCAATAATTTTGAAGAGGAATTCCCCATTCCCTATAATATTCCTAGTTTTGAAAATTTTTACTATTTTAGGATTTTTAAAAATGATTACTATTTTAGCAGTTTTGAAAATTCGATTGATCGGGTTGAGGAGAATTTAGAAAAATGATAACTTGAATGTTAAAAATCTCCAAAAAAAATTTCTAAAATTTTGAGTAATTGACCATAACCTGATATTGAGATTATTCTAGAGGTAAAAAAGAATCCTAAAATCAATAACATTAATAATTTATTAATTTTTTAATAAATTATATCTTCGTGATTCAGAAGCTTTGAACCCAACAATCATTGAAATAAATTCTAAAAAATAGGTTTATGGAATATTATTTGAAGAAAGTTTAACAGATTAGATTTCACTACCAACTTCTCACATTAATCTTCCTATGGAAACGTTGTTTAATGAAATGTAAAATAGTATTGACATGCCTAGAGAAAAAATTAAAAATTATAATTTATGATATCTAAATTTCTTAAAGATGAACTGAATAGTTCTCCAGAGCAATATGAATTTCAAAACTCAAAAAACTTTTTTTCTGAGAATGAAATTTTTGAATGTGAACTTCAAGGAGAGTTTGAACACACATCAGATGATTTCAGTTGATTTAATTTTCAAAATTAGTTGATGATAGTTTTTTATTTTCTAATGAGGAACTTTTAGAATATATTTATATTCTAGTCAAACCTGAATATATGAATGGTCAAATAAATTATCTTCCCGATTATTCACACCCTTCCTCAATTAAGTTAGGTGAAGAATAAAATCTAGATACTAAGAGTAGTTTAGAATGGGATTTTTACTTATGTTCCAATGTTTCTAAATCTTTTTAGCATACTATTTCCACCCCTCTTGAACCTATTAGTTAGAAATCAACTACAATAACCCTTGAATTTAATTTTATTGTGGTTGAATTTGAGATAGATAGGTATGAGGATAATTCCAAACCTCTAGAAGAACCTAGTTAACGTATTTCCCTTCATAAATTTTTTTTTTTTCAAATTTAACCTAATATATAAGTGGGAACCACTTCTACCAAGAGTGATTTTGATGAACCTTTTTTTTATGAGCTTAAAATTTTCTTGGTAGAGCTTGTGGTAGTTATTTATTTTTCACATAAACCTAAATGTCTTGAAATCTCTAATAAAGTGGATTTGGGTGATGATTTTTATCCTTAAATTGAAGACACACTTGAGAAATTCCTTAATTTTAAAGGGTGTTTTATAGGGATTTTATAGATGATGAGAGTTTAGTTTCTATTTTCATATGTCTTGGTGACAATAAATATCAATTCTCAATTAAAAATTCTTGCAAAAAACATACATGGTGGTTCATGATTTTGAAACCACATCTACCTAGTGACTACAGTTAGTATTTAGGAATGTCTAAATGAACACTTTAAATTCAGTGATTCATGAGAGTAAATCGATATCTATTGGTGTTTTAGCTTTTGTTTGTTTTTTTATATTTCTATTTTAATTAGAATAAATTGATGTTGTTATTTTGTTATTTGTCTGTATATTTGGTTTTATGTTCTTGGTCTTTCTAATTTTATTTACTTTAAGAAGGTTTTTATAGGTGTCAAAAGAGGAGGTGATTTTCCATTATTTCTAAATTCACAAGAATCATTGTGATGGAGATTCACTCAAATGAAAAATATCTATTAAACCATGTTGTTTTTAGTTGTGAATTAACTTTCTACTCTTCTTTATTACTCCTCTCCTGCATGTGCATGTCTGCTAAAAAAAATTTGTTTCTCTTGTAAATTTATCCACTGTGTGAAATTAAGTTTGGTGGTTGTTACCCATGGATACTAGTTCTTTGAGTAAATTTTAATTCCTTTTCTATGTGATTATCATATTATTTTATATTCTATTGAAAATATAATTAAATCAAATAATCAAAAAAAATAACACTCAATTCACTTTTCATGTTAATCTGTATTAAAAAAATCTAGTAGTGGAAAATCATAATTGTTTGAACTTCACTATGACCTTTGAACTTATCATTAAACTGATGAATATAAAATATGTTTTTAACTTTAAAATTAAAATAGTTTTATCCACTTTGGAATTAAAAAATTCAGAAAAAGGTGAGTTTTATGTGTGGGGGATAGGGTCTTCATAATCTTTGCTAATATTTGATTTAAAGTGAGCCTCATAAAATTACATTAAATGTTTTTTAAATTGTTAGTTTTTCAAGATATTATCTTCACTTTTGGTGGTTTAAATTTTTTATTAAATTTTTATGTTGTGAATCCACTTTGAAAAATTTTCATCTTAATTACCCCATTACTTTAATTGAGTAAATAATTTCCAACCCTCTTCGAATCATTTATTCAAGGTCAAATTATTTAGATAATGTTATAAAACTATAATTGAATTGAAACTTTTTTAATTGAATCAAAATTTAAAAAAATAAATTTACCTGATATATGAAATGAAAATTCTAATCTAGTTTGAGCTTAATTCCTTCATTATTTCATTATTTTATATTTAATCTAAAATAGTTGGATGAGTTAATTAATCCTCTATGTATTTATTAAACCAACTCTTCTATTAAGTTGCGTCTAAATTATTTGATTGTTAATTATTTTTGTATGCTAACATAGAGGTAAATAAAAGTCTATAAGTCTTAGTTAAATGATATTTTATTTTTGTTTAATTCAATTCAAAAAAATCAAAAGTAATAATTTTAGTATAATTTTAATTAATCAATCTATAAAATCATTTTTTAGGTCATCCATACATTCTTCTTAAAATAGATCATGGGGGAAATCATTTTAAATTAATCAATTCAATATTTCATTATAGTTCATCAACTTTGAGATTTAATTTTTCCCCATTGAATTTTATTATTAATTTCCTGAGGAAAATTAATTCTTAGGTATGGGAAAATTTTATGTGGCCTTAAAATGAGTCATTTTCCAAATATTTTTATTATATTTTAAATGATTTAATTGATGAAATGTGACTTAAGTGTAAAATAATCTATCTCTATTAATTTAAAGTTTAATTTATGTATTATTCATTTTTATATTTAATTTTTTCTTTTTAGATTTTAAAAAATTTATGATTGATTTTACTTTTTTTCCTTTATTATTTTTCTTATTTATTTTAAAATTTTAACATTAACTTTAAGTTTTTTTATTATTTTATTTTTGTAATTGATTAAATCATAATTATATATTTATTTAATAACTAATACTTTAATTTATTTTAATTTCTTTTATCTTTATTTTAACATTTATTTCAACTCTAATTTACAACTCTGATTTGTAATCTGAAACCAATTATAATTTTTAACTATTTTGATTTTAATTTCAACATATAATTTGTGTTTTAATTTATTAAATATATTTTTTTAGTGTTTCAATTTAATTTATTTTTTAAATTTTTAGAAATATATTAATTTTGGATTTAATTAATTATTAAATAGTTTTCAATTTTTATTAATTCAAATTTAAAATTGAGGTTTTTAATTGAATGATTTCGTTAGTTTTTATTTTTTATTATTCCTGTTATAGCACCCACCACTAGTCCATGTCCTGGTGATCGCTCATTACCCACTATCAGCCATGACCTATCCCCAGAATAGGGGTCATCACCCACCATTGTAGAGTACCTACCTCTAGGGCCTTCTCTATTTCACAACCCACCGCCAGGAGAACCCACCATTCATCAACCCAATGTTGAAAATCCTTCCACCGGTGGTCATAACTCACCGCCAGGTTCATGAATCACCCCTAAGTTCATGAGTCCATTATTTCACTTCAAGTCATTTCCATCTTCAAATCAATAGTGCCTCCACCCAGTGGTGACTTAACTCACCTCCTCCAAACTAATCCATTGATACCTCGATGACTGGCAGCCAAGAGATAACTCCACCAGACACGATGCCACCATCTATCCACCGCCAAATCAATTAAACATTAAAGTATACCCACCATCATATATGAACCATATCCAAGGTTAGGCTCTATAATAGCTACTTCTTCCATATCTCTTGAAGCATCATCCTCTACTGCAGATCTGGATCTAAGAGACCTTAGGCTCCCTATGCCGCTGGAAACCTCATCCCGATCCATTCTAAACTTAATCTGACAACTCAATTGAAAAATTGAAGATATTAAACCATAATTCCAAGATCTCCCTACTCATCAGATTGGAAACAACCCAATCCCACACTGACATTTCCATCACATTCCACCATTAAATCTTGGCTGAGAAGATTATAAGGTCGATGCCCAATGAGAATACGATACCGAGCCCAAATATGAAGGATCCAAAACCATGTCGTCCTTATTGTTGCACACCGCCAGATCTCACCATTTTCGAGAAACCACTAAATAACGAAAATTCGTTGATGTCAAACTGTAGAAGTCATCGCCATCATCTACCGAGCTAGAGAAGTCTCCTCCATAGAGTGTTGTTGTTGGAGGAGCTACAGACCCACAGACATGCCCTCTTTTAGGAATAATAAGAACCTGGTCATGGAAGGGAGTAAAAATAATAATAATAATAAAATTAAAAAGTAAAATAATTATTATTATTACAATAATTAATAAAAATAATAAAATAATAAAATAATAAAAAAACAATAATAAATATGAATAAATTTAAATTAATAAACACAATCATTTAATTTATATTTTTGTATAATAATATTAAAATTGATAATTTTTATATAATTCTATTATTTCATTAATAATTAGTTTATATTTAATATTTTAATATTCAGTTATTATAAAATAATTAATAATGATAATAATTCTATATTTCAAAATATGTAATTATTTTAATAATAATAACAATTTTAATAAATATTTATATAAATATATTTTAATAATTTAATTAACTAATTATAATAATAAATATAACTATTTATATTTATATTTATAATAATTTTATACTTTATTAATTTATGAAATTATAAAATATATATTTATATAATCAACAATAATAGAAATTTATTAATCTTTCTTTTATATAACTATGCAGATTTGAACCAGAGTTAGAAGTGTGTCGAGGTTCATTTCCACTTTTGGCTACATTTAGTTAGAAGGGTTATACATCATTCACATGCAGGTGATCATTTTCAGGGATGAGCGCCACTTGTCCATTGAACGACTAAAGACTAGATTGAGTTGGTGTGTGATGTCAGTGATAATCTAGAGAAGGACAAGGTATTTTTTCTGAGGAAAGCAACATTTCAGAACATATTTCATTTTTTCCTACATCTAC
The DNA here is from genome assembly GCA_963277665.1 of Viscum album. Lineage (NCBI taxonomy): Eukaryota > Viridiplantae > Streptophyta > Magnoliopsida > Santalales > Viscaceae > Viscum > Viscum album. The sequence continues at coordinate 1,388,726,698 of OY728135.1, read as the reverse complement.
CAACTGAGAGAAAGATAGAGATTAGAAATTTTGTAGGGAAGTAGAGCAGTACAGATTGTGATTGATTTCAGAGGGAGAACTCTTTCTCTTCTACTTCAATCATTTAGTTTTTACTATTTAATCTTAAACATGATCTTCAGGTAATTATTTTATACTCAGTAAGTTTTAGAATATAATGTTTATTTATTTCATCTTCTTCGTAATTCTATCTTCTTAAAGTTTTAGTATCGATAGTAGATATCAATTCTATTTTTGATAATTTATTTGGGTCTCTCAAATATTTATTTCAAAATGTCTCAAAATTATCTATGAGATGACTTTTGGTTAATTTTTATCATCAAATCCATTTCTTTTTTATCATTCTGGAAGTAGAAAACTCTATGAATGATAAATTTTTCAATTTAATCTATTGGATATGGAGAGTAATAGATCGGTTTTTTTAGAATTAAAAATCCATTAATTTCTATAAAGAATATACACATTCAACAAATATCCATACATGGCATGAAGAGGGTATACACAATGTGTCTAAGCCACTCGGGGTCCTGCCCATGTTCCCTGGTTGTGTCTGTGTTCTTTGCTTATATCTGTGTACATCGAAACAGAGATTGTTCTGGTCTATGCCTATACCTATGTATTCACAGATTACACATTGAGTTTCTAGCACCATGTTATAGAGCCTTTGGGGTCGCACTCTGCATGTGATACTTATCTCGCCCGAAACCCTGGTCACTGCATCTGAGGCCTTATACACCATATGTTCTTCAGACTATATGAAGTGTAACCTTGATTATTTTAAAAATTCATATATGAACTCCACTCTTTAGATTTGTTCATTCCTCCTCCGAATAAGACCTCATCTCCTCCTTAAATCAATGGTTATTTCTCCTATTTGATATTTCTAGCCCTCCATTGGCCGAAAATTGAACTTTCATTGATTATTATGAGGGTCACGTGAATAACCTTGCACATCTATGCCTCATTATGTATCCCACTCATTATAATATATCAAATCCTTGAAATCAACATCCTTTACACCATGATTCATTCACAAATCCATCCTTGATCATCGATTCCTTCATTTCCCGTGAAACATTTGTGAATATGGGGTTTCGATCATTCTTGGTACAACTATGAAATGTCGAATATGGACCCTATGGTATAATGATAACTAATGAAATGAAATAATGGGACCAAAGCATAATAAAAAAGTTTCCAAAATTATTTTTCCAAGTGTTATTGGACAATGTATGCAATCTAGATGATCTGAGTGGGAAAACCAATGAATAAGAAAATTAATGTTAGTACATGGGCGTATGAAATTGTCCACAATTGGCGTAGATCAAAGAAAGGAATTGATCATGCTCAATAATTTAATCAAATGAGGTACAATACAAATATTATTAGTACTACCAAGATACATTGTCTTTTATCATCAATTAATGTGCCCACCAAATATTGAGAGGGATTATTGTATTTGTTGCGCCTTGATCTACTTGGATCTAGAGTCTCATAGTTGTTGTATCTTGATTCTCCAATAGAATGAGAAAGAAGATGCTTACAATACTCCCAGGTTTTAAGTGGCTAACCCTAGGGAATTTTCATAATGGATATTTTATGGAAAATCCTTTTTAGGTCATTTTAAATTAAACAATAAAATAAATATTTTAATTTAATTTAAAATGGACTTTCCAATGGTCATTTTATCCAAACTACCCATGAAGACCTATTTTAAGTTGTGAGTAGTGTAAACATCACGTTCCAGACTCAATTGTGGTCTTATATTTATAATCCATGATTCTTCTTAATATTTATCTCATTTTCATTAAGAAAATATGAATTCTTAATATAAATATATTAAATATTTTTATTAAATTATTTCTGGGAATACTAGGCCTCGAAATTGCATGTCGTCTCAGTTCCAGGATCTGAAAATATATGTTGAAATATTTCAAATTCTTATAAGGAAAAAAATGGTTCTCCCCAACTAAAAAATCTAAATGCACTACCTCTAAGATGATAATCATACTTCTGTTTAGATAGGGATTTATTCAGGGTGTTTTCCATGTTATCCTCTTTGGAAATACTACTAACTGCGACTACACCTCTCTATGTAAAATACCTTATGAGATGAAACTTTTGAATTATAAGTTTTTCTTATGATATGACATGAGATCATTGGCATGTAATATTGTTGTATTGTTATCATAGTGAACTGGATTAGGGTCTACACATCTAGGCACAACACCAATGTTTGATATAAATCTATGTGTCCATACCACCTCCATAGCTACACCAGAAGTCATTATATGCTTGGATTTTTCTTCAGAATTGGTGACCACATGTTCTTTGAGTTTTTTCATCTCACTACACCACTATTCATGAAAATTACATCAACTGACTGTCATTTTATCTCATCATGATATTTATGGAAACTAACATTTTTGTATCCTCTCAATATTAGTCCACATCTCCTCCATATACCAGGAATATATCCTTTGTACTCCTCAAGTACTTTCAGATAGCTTTTATATATCCCCAATGCATCTATCCTAGATTATCTTGATAGCTTCCCACCATGCTTAAAGAAAATACTACATCAATTATAGTACATAGAAAGGCATACATGATATATCCCACTACTGAGGTACAAGAAATTCTAATCATTATTTCAATCACCTCATGTGATTTTGGAAACATTTTCCTAGATATATTGATATAATGTGACCTGATAAAAAACCATCTCTTGGATTGTTCCACACTTTAACAATTAAGTGTATCTTCATTTTATATACTTTTACCTAGCCCAAGAATTCTCTAAGAACTATCTTGATAGATCTTGATCACTATAATGTAGGCTACTTTACCTAAGTCCTTCATGTAGAAGCATTCATTTAACTAATTCTTAACATGTTATAAAACTTTCACTTTTTCTACCATAAGTAACATGTCATAAACATATAATACAAGGAAAAGGATGGAATTATCATTAACCTTGTTAAAGAAAAATGGCTCAATTTCATTCTTGAAAAAAAACAAATTCTCTTATGACCTCATAAAAATGAACATTCCATGATTATGATGTCTGCTTTAACACAAAAATTGATCTCTACCATTTTCACAGATTTTTGGAACTCTTTGACTTCACCAACCCTTTAGGATTAGTCATATAGACTTCATCATCCAACATCACATTTATAAAAGCAATCATGAAATCCATTTTCCAAATTTCACAATCATAGAAGGTTTTTATTGCAATTAATATTCTTATGGACTTCAACATTTAAACTGGGTATAAGGTATCACTGTATTCAATTCATTTATGTTTCCTAAAACCCTTCATGACTATTCTTTCCTTATAGTTACTGATCTCACCATCCATGTACAAATTTTTCTTGAATACCCATTTTCACCCAATGAGTTTTACATCCCTTGGATTGTATACAAAAATAAAAACTGAATTTTTATATGTGGAATTTATCATAGAATGCATATATTATTTCCATCTAGAACCATCCTAGCCATATACTAATTTCTTATGGGATAATGATTCATTATCCTCAAGTAGTAATGTGTCACTTGACTTGGAAATAAGAAAACCATAATGCTCTAGTTCTCTAAACTCTCGAGTTGACCTACACAATACTTGTGTCTCGAGAACTACTTCATATCCCACTATTTCTTATGGGGATTCTTCATGTACTAACTCTTTGTTCATATAGATCATAAACTTCATTGAAGTCAATATTTCTTCCACTATTTTCATTGGAAATGTGTTCCTTTTATAGAAATATGGAATTATCTTTCAACAATAATTTTCTATTATAAGGGTTATATATGTAATATACTTTTTTATCTTTAGGATAAACAATAAAAATGCACTTCATGCATTAGGATGGTAATTTTTTACTAGGTATATTCTTGAAAAAATCCCCACATCCCCATATACATATGTATGACAGTATCAGTTTCCTTTCATACCAAAACTCATATAGAATCCTTTATACAGATTTATTTGGTACTATATTAAGGGTATATATAACTATCTAAAAATAATATTACCAAAATGATAATGGAGGAGTTTCTTAATGCATCATTTAACTTACCATGTCTAGAAATGTATGATTACTCCTTTCACATAAACCATTGTAAAATGGTGTATATGGAGTAGTGAGTTGGGTTAATATCCCACACCCCTTTAAGTTATTAATGAAATCTTGGATAAGATACTCTCCACCTCGATCTGAGAGAAGTGCCTTAATCTTCAAAAAAATCTAGTCTTTTACTTCATGTTAGTATACCTTGCATATCAAAAAGGAATCTGAATTATACTACATTAATTACATATAATTGCATCTATTATATTCATCATTAAAATTAATGAAATATGAAAACTCATCCATTTCCTCTACTAGAAATATACCACATGCATTAGTATTAATTAATTCTATTAATATAGTGTCTTTTTCTCCATTCCCATAAAAGGGTGATTTGGTCATTTTCCCTTGTAAACAAGTACAAAATATATCCAAGTGTTTTAACACGGTAGAGTCCAAATAACCTTTTTGATTTAATTTATATAGTTTCTTCTTATTTAAAAGGCCAAGACTAATGTTCTATAAGTGGGTGTTATATGAGTCAAGCTTTCAAGTTTTTTCATTTATTTTCATTATAAGGTTTTCAAGGTCAAGTATATATAAACCATTGATAAGATGTGCCATGCCATAACACATTTTATCCTTATAAAATATACAAAAGTTATTTCCAAATATGAAACAAAATCCCATATTTTCCAGACTTGACACTGAGATTATGTTTCAAGGTACTAAAGGTACATAATAACAATTATTCAATACAAAAACCAAACCAATAGGAAATGTTAAAGGATAATCTCCCACTACCAAGGCTTCTATAATTTCTTTATTTTCAACTCCTATATCCAATTAACTAAATTTAATCTTTATTAATATACTTGGTTCATGTATATGAATACAAATGTGTGAGAAACACGATGTATCCAATACCCAACTTGTAAATAATGGCATATTGTGTTCAATTATAGAAATACCTGAAGTAGAATATTTTTCTTGCTTCTTTTTTCCATATCTGAAATTCTTATTCTAGTGACCTTTATTTTTACATTAAAATAATAAATCCTCCTTCACAATACCCTCACTCTTTATATTTTTCTTTTTGGAAGGATAATGAATTGATGTATTTAGATTGGGCTTAGCCTTAAAACATTTACCCTTTCCCTTTCTCCACTTGTTCACCATAAGGACTTAAGAATTGGAATTCATCATATATTTATCATCATGGTGAACTAAATCCAAAATATCTAGGAGAAATATTTTTATGTTATTCATATTTAATTGAACAATGAAATTCGGGAATCTTGATGGTATAGAGGAAGGAATGTGATCTTTCTCTAGTTCCTGGTTCACCTTGAACCCACAGTATTCAAGTCTCTCAATAAACCCAATCATAATGAGTACATGAGTTCCTTCTTGATTTCATTCTACTATATTATACCTATAATGTTCTCTTGATATATCATGCATTTCTATCCTTTATATCTAATGATATAATTCTTAGATAAGTGTTAGCATCTCATAGGAATATTCATACTCATTAATTTTATGCAACTGAATGGACATAGATGAAAACATGATACAAAGTACATCTAGGGTATCATATATATAGTTTTTATATTTATCTTTATCATCCTTTATAGGTCCATGATGGGTATCATTAGGAAATTATGATTCCATCACATAAATATTCCACTCTTAGCATAGTACTATGTGAAAGCACTTGTACCACTCCAGGAAGTTACGGTCAGTCAGGATATTTTCTCTATCCAGTATGGATAATAGTGATAATGTTCTCATGGTGTTGATGATTTCCATTTTTTATATACAACTAATAAATTTAGTAGTTATTACTTTATCTTGATGTTTTTTCAGAAATTATTCATTCATTAATTAAATAATTAAATATATCCCATTATGTTATTGATTTCTAATAACCCTCACTACTAGAATCATAACACTCTACTACTTAAGTATCCCAATGGAAATGATCCTTGAATCCAACATTTATAGTCTACAAGCTATGGCTATAAAAATACTCGTAGAGTTCGAAGGTTGGTACCAGGTTGGTTAAACACATTAACTTGTGGTTCCTTGATCTTTTCAATAATGCCCTAGATTGTCAGAATAGTATCCTTGATTCCCTCAAATCTTTACCTCTAATGTTTTATCATTCCATATATGAATAATTATTTACTACCAACATTAGTTAATTCAACTGATCATTTATATAATAACACCCCAGTAGTATGATGCACCCTCAACTACAGATAATGAGCACCTTTTAGACCTTGTTTTTTCAAATTTAAGTGAATAAATATTGTATAAACATAACATGTATTTGAGATATTTTTAATATTTCCTGAAAAATGTTATCCAATTATGTCAAATATGTTCATTATGTATTGTCATTCTCACATTTGAACATGTATTAATAGAAAAATATTCATCTCATATTTATGAATTTTTCTCATTTATTATGTTATGTATTCTTATAATTAAAATTCACATGAATAACATAATAAAAAATGTATAAAAGAAATAATTTCCTTACTTGTCTTGAACATCTATTTTTTGTTGATCCATTCTTAACACAATAGATCAAACATGATCTATGGGATATCATACCTATGTTGGATCTTGAATATGATATGCAACCCTCCCCCAATCTATTGTATTCACTTGTTGACAAAGGTATCACCTCTTCTAGGTGTGGTCCATGTCAAAAATCATTATCATCAAATGTACAAGTATACATGAATGTAAATGAGGGGGTTTGGGGAAGCAAGAAATACATTTAGAAAAACTGGACATGCATGCCCTTATACATATTGAATAAAAAAAAGAAAACATGTAGACAATAATTAAATTAAATAATTATTAAAAACATAACACACATGTAATAATTAAATAAAATTATATAGACATAAACAAGTTTGTTCACTTTATCAAGGAAAATAAATAGGTAAAAAAAGCATGATAAAATTAAATTCCAATAAATTTAAAACAAGAGGGAAATTAAAATACTTAACTTAATTAATTATATTGAAATAATTTAGGTTCATTTGATTTTTTCATTAATATAATTTTTATTTCAAAAATTAAATTAATTAATTAATTGAATTTAATACTAAAGTTAAATTGATTTTTTGGAATATTAAAATATTAGTATTCTTAAAATATAAAAAACATTAATTTAATTTTTGAATATAATTTATTTTCCTGTCACAAAAACCCCTCTCATACCCATGGCAGGTCAAGATATAACCCTACAGGAAAGTTTTGGGAAAGGGAGACCCCGTACAGGGATTTATTTGGTCAGGTAGGCTCACCTTGACCCATTTCAAGTAGAGAGGACCTTCCTCGGCCCATTGCGGGGTGGATCGGGTCCATTAGGACCTGAGGGGTTCTATGGGAACCTGATCATATATAGGGTTCCTCAAAGGATGATCGCCTTCAATAGGGAAGGAGGCCATCTGAAGGCAGTGGCTCATGGAGGCCCATATATGGTATGATCCAACTGGAGAGAGGTGTGGAATTAGCCTACTATCTCATGGATGGGGTTGATGGTGATCAAAACAGGAGAGGATACAGTGGTCGTGTGATGACTAGATAGTGATGGGATCTCACTACCACGTCCATACGGTAGTGGGTTCTTAGTTCTAATCAGGTTGGCCAAGTGGAGTTGATCGGAGGAATTGGAATAGTGGTGCTTATTGAACTGGGAGGGTGGAGTCGCAGTGGTTGGTGCTACCATATAAGAGGGTGTTTGTGGGTTCACGGTGGTTTGAAGAGAGGGGTGGGGTCCATCCTGTGGACAATAATCCTATGCAAGGTTATCTTTTAAAAAATGATTTTATTAAAAGTTTCTTTACTTTAGACTTGAAGTCAAGTCAAACCACAAACCACACAACCCCTTCATCCGTTATTATTCCTTATTTTGTTTTATTCAAGACAAATAAAATCCAATCAATATTATATTGATGAACTAGAGGTTTTTTTAAACTATTCCACCATTACTGGAAAAAAATACACTTGCTGGATCGAATATGGCCATCAGAATTCAACAAGCCAGCTACCTAGAAATTAAACTAAACAAAATATATGTACACATATGTTGTTCTTAAACTGTAATACTAGATAGAATATAAACAATCCATATCAAAAAAAATTGTATTGTCAAAACTTTGACATATAATATTGGATCAAAATGTGGTTTTTTTGGACCAAAATAGTACCCTCTACTTAAATTTGAAGAAAATTAATTTTTATTAGCTCATAAAATTCACATGAACATAATACAATTTGATGGTACCTAGGTAAAAAACAGAACTTTGTTGGATGAAGATTTATAAAATTTTGTCACCAAAGTGACGTAATATTATCAACTCTAGTTATTTGAACCCTGATATAATCCATGGATCTCACGTAAATTATTCAAATCACCAAAAAATAAACTGAACAATTACATTTTTTGAATTGAAGAACACTCATCTATCACATGTCATCGGTGACCATTGATTAATTTATTTGAGGCCAAACCACTCTAAATCATTCAGAAACTCTTCTCGAATTCATGTGTACACCATTAATCTAATTACAGGTGTTAGGACAAAGCTTTGAGGATTTATTCAACGTCACGATGGTCGCATTTATCTTATTCCTTCAATATGAAAAGGTGTTCTGGGGTCATTTTCCTGAGAAGAGAATTTCTCTCTCTAGGATTCAGAATGAGAGAGAAGATCTCAATTTCAACTAATGAATAATTCAGGGAATGAGCTTCTCCACTTATTGTATAGTGAATGTCCAAAGTACCCAGTTAGGGATCCCTGGCCACTTTATATTTAACGTCCACTAAGTAAGTAATAAATAAATAATTATGATGAACTAACTATGTCAAAAATATTATTTAACTTTTTTTCACTTACTTGTAATATATATTAAATGTATTACATGGTAAATCTGAGTTATTAACTCACCTCATAATTACTGCTAATATTAAATAAACCATGAATATTAAAATAATATTTGTTTGAATAATATTATTCAATGTATTTACACAAACACTTGTAAATAAATTTAATAAATAAATTTAAATCAATTACTCTATACTTGAATAATAATGATTTTTTTATTTATTGGTGATGGTTTATACTTGGAAAACTCTCAAACCCTATTGTGGGGCCCATCATGTCCTATATACCTATTCACTAGAATTGAGTATATTTTTTAATACACTATTGTGTGTGACCCTCTAGGACCTTATCTCGATATTAGTGAATACTATTCACTGGCCAAGTGTGGAGTCTAAAAACCCATCATGGCCCATAAAGAGGAAAGGAATAGTCATAGAAATTAAAACCATCCTACAAACATGCACTGTGTAATATATTCTCTTTGTATTATGATATATGATAAAGCATGTTGCACACTTGTGTCATCATCCTTTCTTGATTTATTATTTATTGATCTAACTAAATGGACTTCCCTTAAAATACCATGACTATAGAATTATAATGGTAATAATATCCTAATAAACTAGGCTTGATATATCATTTCCTCAACATGGAATCAATAAATTCTATCTGGATCATTAAACCAATGTCATACCACAAATGATGCACCCAACATGTCTACATCACCAAAACCTAAATTTAATGGCTTTTGACTTGCATCAAAGTGTCTGATCCAATGGAACTCATTGATAATGATATCATACCAGGAGACCAATAAAAAATTATATAGATAGGAACAACTAATGACACCCAAAACATTTTGTGCTTCTATTGACGAATATATCCCCATGATCTCACAAACTAGAGATTTCCAAGTTCAAACTTCTTGAGAAGAATTCTAAATCCTTACAATCCCCTATAACCTGATAGTTTCACATCATATGTTTCCTACCAATATTATGTATCTAAATAATAGGACATAAATTTAATATTACTATCATAGTATCTCTAAGTTCTAATTATAGCTTGGGAACTCCTATAATCTTTTGATATGACTTTTAATCTATAGAAATAATCATAAATATAGTGGCTAGAGAAGGATGAATACTTTTTTGGTAAGATAAACACACACACACACACACACATATATATATATATATATCAAACTTTATAAATGCAATGGTAATAAAAGTACATTCACAATTTGGGTATAAGGAACCCACTTTCAACATTTGAATATGTTACCAAAAAATTGATCGAATTTTTATTTATATTAAAAAATGGTATGAATTCCATTTTTTTTATTTATTTTAAATTATTTCACATGGTTTATTTGGAAGGATAAATAAATAATAACAAAAATTTTAACACTTCCTTGAGTAATTGCATATAGATGTGGAGGCTTCTCTTATCCCATGAATCTCCAAAAATGATGTAACCTATAATATATACACAAAGATATTACATAATCACATCATATCTGAAAAATAATACCATAATTATACTATAATATGAATGATAAAAAATATGTATAATGAATCTAAACCAACTTTAGTGTTAAGATAAAAATAGTTGTAGAAGTATTCTAGGATTATTATTATGTAAAAAATTAAATATACCAAAATTTATTGACAGGAAAACAAACTAATGATAGGTTGTCTCCCTTTGAGCCCAGAGTTTACTTTTTCTTCATCTAGATACTGGTGAAAATCCACCAGTATCGAAATAAAATATATACCATGTATCGCATTCATCATTAATGGGCATGCTTCAAACATCAATAGATAATGTAATTATCCTAAAATCCACACAATATCTCAATGGAAACTTGTTAGAGAAATATCTGGGTATAATGATATAAAAATACACAAAATTAAAAGAAGGTGAATAAAATTCATGTGACAAAAAAATAAACAAATTTTTGAAATTTGGTTAATGGAAATCATTATGAAGATCAAGAAGGTTACCTCTTAAAATGTTTATAAGAGAAGAAATGTCTTAGAATAATCCCTTAAAAATCATATAGTATCAATTAAATCCTTGAATTAACTTTCTATGTTTCTAGGTAATCTGGTTCTTTTTTATTAATGAACACCAACACCAGGAAGATCATGGGTTTTAAACTCAATTAATTATCTATAGCTTAATTTAATGATTTAGGTAAAGAGTATTATTAAGAACCATGTTTATTTCAATGGATGTGGTATTAACCTCATTATAAGGGGAATGTATGACAATATCAAGTAGATTAGATAAATCGGTTGAGTCAGACATGATATTTTCTACCAGATTTTCTTCTATATTACCTTTTTCATGATTCACCATTAGCAAATGTGTCATAATAGTCTCATAATCCTCAATAGAATCCCATTAGTATACTATTTCCATAATGTTGTGAGGGTTCTCAACCACCGTTACTAACTAATTTTATGACTCTTAATCTATTTCAGAAATTTACATTTTGGAAAATGTTTCTAAATCATAACGATTCTCAATAAGAGATGAGACAAGGTTATTTGATGTGATTCCTTATAGTGTATGAAAATTCATGGTGTCTTGGGTCAATCCTAATTCTATTGCAATAAGGAATAGTTATATTTCAATGTCTTATTAAACCTCAAATATATTACTATCTATAAAAGTAATAAGTTGATGTGAATTAAAGTAATCAATTTTCACTTTGGGTCATAATATTTGAGAACTAATAAGAGAGGTTTAGAAATCACATTACTTAGAAAAATATTATATTCGATATAGTGTAAGACTAAGATGTGGTGTTCTTTAAATATGGTTCAATTTTAAGAATCAATTTAAGATGGAGAGGATTCATATATGGTGTGATAAGAGTAAGTATTAATCATAGTATACTAATTATCAAAATAAGTAAATGGATTTTGATCATATAAAACATATTAAAATCTTTCTTTATATTAATAGTTGTTGGTTTGGATATCATGTGGTTATGAAGAACTTAATTTAAAAAAAATACTTTTTATTTCATGATTTTTAATTGAGAAAACCAAATTTTCATTTTACTATTCTTCAAGTTCTGAAATTTTATTTCCCTCATTCATCATATTGAATGTTGTGTGCTTTAATGTGGAAGTGAGGGGTTCACATCATGATTGATCAAATTGAGTATCATCCTCTAGGGTAAGTGGTGGTTCATGTACGTTATAATTTTTAGATCATGTAGTTGAGTTTTAAAATTTCTCAAAAAAATCATGTAACCTTGATCAAGACCATAAATAATCTATCACTTAAATTTTAGAAATATAAAAATTTTAGAATAATTTTATCCATGTCATGAATTAATATCAAAATATAAATATGTGTTTTCTCATTTTTCCTTATGTGAATTTCTAGATAACCTTTAAAGTAAAAAATTACCAGGATATGTCATGATCATTGAAAAAAATGAAATTCAAACTATACACTATGGGTGGGAAAGGTGGGTGTTGGTTATAAACATGTGGTGGTGCCCATGACATTTTGATCTTTTGGGGGTATCAAATTTATCTACAAGGTCAAATATACCCAAAATAGAACTGTTAGTTATATTTATGTTTTCAAATTTATTTTATTTTTTAAAAACTAGATCCATCTATCTGGAGGATCTCTTAATGCTATAATTATCTCATGTAATGGAACCCTATATTTGGTGCATGCTATCACAACGTGACAATTTTAGAAATTTTTAAACCTCCAATAATCGTAGTAGTGGAAGAAAGGTTGATACCAAAGGGTGAATGTGTATTAAAACCAGTAATAACCCATTCAATGAATGAAAATGTATATGAAGTTTTCAATGTGATAAAAAAATAAAAATTATGAAAACTAAAGAAATAAAATAAAATATCTAAAACAATCTAAAGTGAGTTAGATGAAAATGATAACATCAGATTTGTGACACTTGTTTTAGTGCATGTGGTGAAAATTACTTTATTCCAACATCTAAATAGTTATTTATCCAATTATCACCAATTCTAAATTGAATTATAATACTATCAAGTCTCATTCACCAATGTTAGATTGTACTCTAATTGGTCTCACAATTTATTGAATGTCTCATTATCTGGTGTTATGACTAATTTGTGAAACATTTTACTGCTAAATAACTTCTTGCAATATCAAGACATGTTTCTCAAAAAGTCAATATATATATCTGTATTGAACCTTTAAAAAGTATTTCCTATTTGGTAGAAACTATATAAATATTCAGATAAATAATACAAAATATTAATTTTTCAATTAATATATTTATTTATTTTGAATTTTCTCATGTGTTCCTTATGATTATCTCATCAACATAATCAAATTTTGAATACAAAATTATATTGTGTTATCCTTCCAATGATTTCTTATTAGGTATCTAATGGATGAGAACCCAATCATGTTTATAAATCACATATTAATTAAATAAAACATAGATATATTTTAATGAATAAGAAACCAACTTAAAATAATTAAAATAGAAATAAAATATGGTTAATAATTAACGTCATGAACATGTCCTCATGTTTGTTAAAAGTCACACATGATGAGGTCATCCATCCATTACACAAACATGAAAAAAATTGAGATAACCATGTTTGTGTATATGCAAATACAACTACAAGTCATCATAGATGATTGATGAAATAGAACCATTATTATTACTACATTTTGTTCATTTAAAAGCACTAGTGATGGGCTTTGACAGTGCTAAAATACAATGAAATGTTATGTTCCCATTAAAGTTGTTTTTATCACCACTAACAAAAGCACTAATAATGACCCCTTTTATCAACGCAAAATTAAAGCACTAATAAAGTTTTTTGTATCCGTGTTATTTAATACTGATAAGGGGTGGCTTTATAAATATTTTTTATCATTGCTAAAGGCGGTCTTTATCAGTGATTTTGTTTAGCGCTGATAAGAATAAAAAAATTAAAAAAACAGTTCAACCCAACACTTTATCAGCTCTTAGAGACCACTATATCAACGTTATGTGCATTCGATATGCCCAGCCATCATTTCTTGAGCCACCCCCTTTATTATCACTTTTCACGCACTTCAACCTGGCTCGTGCCTAGAATTGAACCCATGACCCTTTCCTTCAATTAGTAACTCCTTTCCACTACAACATCAAGATTCATATAATATTTTATGATATATATAATTCATTTTTATTAATATATTTATCCGTATAATCATATACATTTATATAATTATTTTTAAATGGATTTTAAATTTTTTATATAATGTATATTTATATTCAAATTTTATACTTATTTACATATATATTTATACTAATTTACATATAATTGAATATTTAGATATAATTTTTTTATAATGTATTTATAAATATTTATTTTAAATACATTTATATATTATATTTAATGATAATGATATATTGATAAAAATACATTTATATAGGATGTATCTACATAATATTGACACATACACACACACATACATATTTACAGACACATATAAATATATATTTTTCACATACATGCACAAATATTTACTTATATGTATTTGTTTACATATATTAGAATATAAACATAAATCTATATTTCTTTATTGACACACACATATTTACATATAAACATTACTTATATAGGTATATATATACATATTAATGAATTTTTATATAGTAAAGAAACTGGATAATGTCTTATATTAAATAAAATGAATAATAAAAATTTATTTCTATATGGTTTATATATTTTAAAATATATTTTAATGAAATTATGTTTAAATAATTATCTATAAAATTGATTTATTATATTTTAATATAAGAAAAGATGTATATATTTAATTATAGATAACACTACAATATTAAAAGAGGTAAATTTTAAAAACTATATTATTCATATGATTTTCTGTTGCAGGTTGATCTGATATAAGGAAGTCTGTATATAGCTGAAAATAATCTAATTGGATTTAATTTTGGTTCAAAAACTCAAAATAAAAAATTAGAAGACTGTGTTTATTATACTATTTTATAAAACAAAAGATCAATAAAAATGTATATATTCAAATTTTAATCCCAATAATAGGAATTAAAATAAATTTTCAATCGGGAACATATCACAATTATAGTGGTGGATACAAAAACCAAGCATACTAAATTTCTCATCAATGTAATAGAATATGTTCTACATGAAGATTAATTTAAAAAAAGAATAAAAAAATCATGAGAAAATGATGTCATATTTATCATAAATGTATTTATAGAATAAAGAAACACATTATATAAAAAAACTAATTTAAACAAAAAGTAATAATTTAATGGTTAGAAATAAGTAGTAATGAAACCCATAAAAACCCATCTCCAAACTGCTTGTTTATAAACAATGAAATAAGAACCATAATTGAATTAAATTTGAGAAGCATGTGTTCTCTATTACATGGTCTATAATTAAATAACTAAAAAGAAGTAAATAAAAGTCATGATGTAATGTTCTTCGGCTGATTGGCCTAAATGCATAGGGTAGATTCACCATGGGATTTTCACTAGGAAATAAATGGAGAACAATAAACTACAAGATAGTCATCTAGATAGAAAAACAAAACACACCCAAGAAACACTATCCACAAGATCAAAAAAAAGTAAAAATCATACCAAATACCATAGTAGGGTTTAGTATTACCTTCTTTATGTAATCGATCTATTGGGATGAAGCATCCTAAACCATAGACTTCATCAAATCTAGAATAATCTGGGTATATCACCTCATCGATCTGAGACAACCAAATTACATCGTCCATCATGTCCAATAAAAAGAGTTGTTTTCTTTAAATGAAACTATTATCCAAGAATCAATTCCCTTATTTTTCAATAATAATAACTTCTACCTATGGTCAATGTTGATCTCTATGTTCAGCATCACAAATTCACTACGGGGTCATTGGAACTACATCCCATGTATACATGTATCATAGATCCTATAAGGTATAACCACATAGACAATACAAGATCCTATTATATACACTAAGGATCGCCATCAATATAGAGGCTCTTCCCAGACCATCAAGAACCAATTGTATCGCTTTAATGTTCTGATGGGTCATTGTCATCCTTGTTTGGTGTGAACCAGAGCCACTTCCCACTAGTTTAAAGAACCAGTATCCTTTATCAATTCATTAATTGGAATTTACTCAAATGTTCCAAGATCAATTCACTCAAGGTTGTGTACATTGCTTAACTCTCTCTCTATCTTAGTGAAGTCGGGCCTTGAAGGCTATGATCTCTCTTCGATCTATCTCCATGAGGAGGTCCTTATCTTGGGATTTCATCAATGAATATATTTTTGGATAAAAAAGTATTTGGGAAGTAATGATGGAAAAGAAATGTTTTTCCATGAGGGATACATGTTCGGAGGATAATCCCCCCTCACTAGTATAAAAAATATTTAATATTTTTTCCTTACCATGATAGTTATTCATTACTAAAGTGAAAAAGGAATTTATCTAGCATTATCACATTGGTTATTATATAACTGACATGATAAATTGATTTATGTTCTTTTTTACAATGGTTAATTATTTATCAGATGTGAAAAGACCAGTTATGTTGAGTGATCACATTGGATATTATAAAACCTATATGATAAAGGAAGTTTCCCCATATTATCATGTAATTTATTCTATCACCTATGTGATAAAACAATTTTCATTGCATTTCCACATCGGTTATATAAGAAATGATGTGAATAAAATGATTTATCATGTAAGTGATTATGTAACTGACATGATAAATCATTGAAATTTTTTTGAATCGTTGGTTTAAATCATTTCATCATTGTTCTCTATCACGAATGTTGAACCATTTCTCTCGTGACCAATCATGTAGACGAAGAAAACCATGTTTCAAAAGAGAAACATATCTGCATACTTGAAATGTGGATTCTTAGGAGTAAAACATTTAGTGGAAAAATCCAAGTCATAAGGATACACATCCCCAATCTTAGAACTCCAAAATAAAAAATACCCACCAAATAAATTCATAATGCTTCTATGACTTCTCACCTTTAGGAGGAGTAGACTCACTATTAGGGAATTTATACCCATGGACAACCTCTTTAAAAAATATTCACTTTTGGCATCATAGTGTACCGACCAACCCGTCCTAGGGATTCTTCTAGTGGAGGAGTCCATGAAAGATGTTAACAGATGCTTACCAGTAGTCAACCTAAAACTTGAGGACGCATCCGATCTTTCATTCGGGATAACAGAACTTTCTATAGGCCTCAAAAGGGACTTTAGGGTCAAAGGCACGGTTTCATATGAACTTTTTAGTAGAATATTGAATCCCAAGTAGTTTGGTAGAACCATGATTTCACAGAAGACTTAATCACCATCTTCTTTGCCATGAGAGATCTCCCAAACTTGAAATATCCTCTAAAAATGACTTTCATATTTAATTATTAATTAATTATAAATTAATTAATTATTAATATTTGATACTAAATTTTAATAGTAAATTATTGGTTAGTTATGAATACCTTTCATTATTAGTAATTAATTTATAATTAATATTGATTATTAATTAATCACTAATTAATAAGAATAATAATATACTATTACTTTTTTGAATGAAATGAGGAAAGTTTTTCTCACATTGGAAATTAAAATAGATTTATTGGGTATTATAACTTATTAAAGGGATCCCTGGGTGAGGGTTATTGTCATAACATTAGATTATGCGGTAATATTGAATATTTAATAGAAGTTAGATTTTTCTAAATCATTTTGTTTTATTTATTTTGTGTATATATATAAACAAAACAAAACAAAAAAACAAAAAAAAAGTAAATATACTAACATATATATTTAAAATTATTTAAAGTTTTTTTTGGTTTGGACAAAGGTGTTATGTCCATTAATGCCTTTTCCCATATCCTCTCGAAAAAGGTGTGAATGACCTAAAAGACTTTATAAATTAATTTCTTTAAAAAATAAAACCATGTTTATTATAATTTTTTAAATCCTTATAATAATAATAAAATTTGACAGGGCTTCATTATGGTCTGGCTTGGTGGAATGTAGCACAATTACAAGGGATGATGGATAGGTGATGCTCTAATATGTAAAGGTAAGAGCCCCAGTGAATAGGTGATGGAGGTAGATCTCTGAATATTTTATTGGATTTTTGAGAAAAAAAAATAACTGAAAGGGGTTTACATTTAATCAAATTTTAAAATTTCTTCATAAATGTGTTCAAGTCCTTAACTTATTTTCTGATTAGAGAAATGCATAGGGGAATTTTAAGTATTCCTATAAACCTTAAAATCATGTTGGGGATAGTGAAGAATTTCAGCTGGTTTCCTACAAGAAGGAAAAACCCCCAGTTTCCACATCAATGGTGGTTGAGAATTCGATTACAGGTAACACTGACTCATTATCTGAACAAATTATAAGTGACAATGAGAATCAGGAATCAGCTCTAACATATCCTGATGAGAAAAAGCACCAGGATATTTTGGATCTGACTGAAGCAATAACCGTTGAAGTAAAAGTATTGTATGTGGAAAAATCACCTCCCCTAAAAATGCAAGGAACGACAAGAGGATATCTCTGATTCAGAAAGCATTGATGAAAAGACACTTTAAAAAAGGATTCAATCTCTTACTTCAATTAGGGGGTGATCGATAGGCAAGGGGCACGATCATTGAAGATTTTACGGGCATGCTCTTTAGGAAGAAGAAAAGAGGATGCGTGCATGACTATTGAAAAATATCAGTAAGTAGTTACTAATTTTGGGTTTTTCCCTGTTTTCCTAAACTCTTTTCAGCTAAGTTTTCTTTAATTTCTTTTAATAAAAGAGGTCTCTACCTCCTTTAAAAAAATTCTCTTTTGAGTTTTAAATTTATTTAAATATATATATATATATAAATATATATATATATATAAATAACAAGTTATGAAGAATTATTAATATTAATTTAGAAATAAGTAATTATATTTAATACATTATTAATTTTAATCATTTAATAGTTACTAATAATTAGTAATTAAAAATTATAATTAATGATAATTACAAATAAATAACAATAATAAAGGTTTCTTAACAAAAATGAAGAATAATTAACACCAAATAATAATTTTAAATAAATGTTATATTTATATTAACATTATAATGAAAATAAGACTTATAGATATAAATATAATATTTATTAACATATAAATAACATAAAAATAATGTAAGGTAAAAAAATTAAAAGTTATATATTTAGCTATTGCATTTTTTTAAGTGTTTTTTTTAAATGAAAATGGATTTAGGTTTTAAATATTTTTAATTATGGGGCTTAAATGCATTGAAATCCACAACACATTGGGCTTGTTTAAATTAATTGATATATTCAATACATTTACTCAAGAAGTAACACTACATGAATTAAAGCATTTAACTCTTTAAAAATATTAATCTATAAGTAATTACATTAATTATAAAAATATAATTTTATTTACATATATTAAAAATATTATTTATCAATAATTTTCTATTAATAAAATTTATTTTAACAATGAAAGTATATATATGGAAATTTATATT
This sequence comes from Viscum album, assembly GCA_963277665.1. Classification (NCBI taxonomy): domain Eukaryota; kingdom Viridiplantae; phylum Streptophyta; class Magnoliopsida; order Santalales; family Viscaceae; genus Viscum; species Viscum album. The sequence goes on along the minus strand of OY728135.1, from coordinate 1,388,707,106 downwards.
ATCAATTATAATTTCAATATAATATGGAAGTTCATTTAGTATAAAAATATTTATGAAATTTAATTACCTAAATAATATTTGTAAAATAATATGAACATTATCATTAATATAGAATAGTTGATGAAATATAAAATTATTTCAATTCATAGAAGACATATAAAATTAATGAGTACAATTACTTTTTATTAGTGTCCCTAATTGGGGTTTTCCCAATAGTATTAAGTGTGAATAAGATACTTGCATCGAGACCATAGACCTATGTGATGTGGTGAAGTCTAATGAACTGGAGGGGGAACTTCCTCATGTACATGAACCATATTTATTTTTTCTCATCTAGATGTGATTAATTAGGAGGAAATGCCTTTTGTGCCTCCAAGAATTAGATATGGAATATTGGTCCACCTGATGATTTTCCCACTATGTAGGTGGATGGACCAATCAACCCATAAAGAATCCAATTGATCTACAAATTCCTAGTAATCAATGATGTAGGGATGGGAATTGATGGCTTGTATAGCCTTAGATTCACTAGACCTGGTGCATACTATGGATATCTTGATAAATGATGTGGATCTCATGTTTGTATCATTAGTCATATATGGCTTGTATGTTGGATGTTCTTCCTCTTCTGGAGGAACATGTGAGGCTTCAAGTTAATCTTTTCAATGTCTAATTTGATGTTGTATCTCTTCAACATCAACATCTACTAGAGGAGGTTCCTAAGTAGGAAAATCCTCTCCCCTTGGTGGATGGACGAATATACTATCATATATATAAAAAAGTGAAGGCAACATGTCTTACACTATAGAATAGTATACTAGATGACTAAATTCCATGGCCACCTAAAGATAAAAGATTCAGATAATATGATGTATATGAGTATGTTATAAAAAATACTAGATGAACTAAAAAAATTCTACAAAAACCATGATAATGTAAAGTTGTTAAACAACTAGATAATGGATCCATATACCATGTTTTGTAACATAGAATACACATTTTAGTATATACAGTGGTGAATAATCATCCTATTATGATAGATGATTTCACATCAAAGGGGTCCCCTTAATATGAAACTGTAAGTTCCACATGATCAATATAAACACATATAAGAGAAGGTAAATTAGAAGTTGCAATTTTTTTACCAAATTCTAAATATTATTTAAAACATTTAAAACATTTTATAATTTGTTCCTATAATGATGGTTAATATACTTTTATAATTTTTCAATTAACCTAGACTACCCATATATACTACGTAGTGATGAAAGTAATGTTTGGAATACGTGTTTTTACAAGGTTTGATCTCGCTTGGGAATCCTACTACATGTTATTGTTAAGATTTAGAAGCCATAGATTCTCCACTAGAAAATTTTTTCCATACAAGATGATATTGTCTATGGATTATTAGGAAACTAGGTCACACTGTATTACAAAGGTATGGGATAATTATATCACACAAGTGATCAAGCATAGCATCCCACTACATGTCTTCAAATTTTTACCCCAATAGTTGTTATTTTATTCCCCCTCCTATTGAAGTAGATCACCAATATTTCCAAGGATGTCACTACATCCAAAACTTGTTCTCCTTATTCAATAATAGAGAGTCATAGGCTAACTTAAAATCTTCAAGAACTGAAAATGAATCTCAGTCTCCAAATCTCTACCAATCTTCTTAGTTATTTTAGAATTTTATTTTTAGAAACTCTCAACATAGTCATCAAGACTACATCACTATAAAATATTTCCTATTGATTATACAAAAAAAATCACAAATATAGAATTTTTCCAACTAATAAATACACTGAACATAGGTTTTCTCTTTCTTACAAAATGCATATCCTTGTTGTTCTATGTATTCTCTTCTTTTTATCATTTTCTTATTCTTCTTAGAATACCAAGGGTTTTTAATTCTATATATGTGTTAGGTCCACTAGGTTAAATACCTTGAGATGGGGGTGAATCAGGTTATGAAAAATTAAAACTACTTCCCCTTCGCATCTTGTTTCATCATTAAACAAAACATGCTTCTCTATTTCTTCCATAGCAATATATGAATAGAAATGAAATCATGCACAAGACATAGAAATTTTACTTGGTTCATCCTCATTGGGCTATGTCCAAGGAGCATAAAATGGTGAGGTACTGATGTACCAAACCCACAAAATCTCAATGCCAATTACAAGGTTTAAGCTAGATCATTTCTATGCCCAAGATCACTGCCTTAACAAGATTTAGGGTCTACTCACTACATTCCCAAGGGTCACTCCCTATGTATCTTTCTCTATATCACTGTTGGTGAAAAGGATCTCCATATTCCTCTTCCTTTCCCCACTACTTTTGGAAGGGATACACTCACATTTTATGGACTTGTAGGTCCCTTCATTTTCAGAAAAGAACGCATCCCCAACTATTGACAAATGTTCTATTGAAGTCCCTTTTTTACCAGTAGACAAAATCCACTTTCTCTAGTACTTTTAGTTAAAGAAAATTGTCTTCATGAACAATATATGTCCCTTTGTGAACAACCTACTTCTTCCGCAAATTGCATAGTGCATATAATTTGTAGACTACCTCTTCCGCAAACTACCTCTCCTTTCCCTACCGCCTACTGCATCTGTGTACTGTCTTCACAAATCGCATTTTCATACCGCTTCCACATACCACTTCTGCTTCTTTATAATTCCTTCTTTTGCAGACTACTACTTCTGTGGACCACTTATTCTCCACTTGTGGAATCCTCCTCATGAACTAATTCACCCTTCTCAGAATTATCAATTGTGAACCACTTTTTGAATTCACCAAATTCCTAGAGAAAATATGTTTTCTTATGAAAAATGCTTGTAGTAATGATGTGATTAGTGTTCCTTATATAGAAAAATAGATTTGAAAAATCTTCTAATTTGAAATTTACCCATATCTTCACCACGTACTTTTCTTCCATGAACTGTTCTCCCTACACATCCATGTACTTACTTTCTTCCTTTATATCATCCAAAATCACTATCTTGTTTTTTCTAATAAAAATCCATCCTGCGTACCACAATCCTTATGAGTATTGTTGGCCTCCCACGAACCATCATCGCTCCGTGAACCATTCCTCATACACTGTCTACATACCATGCTTCATGATCCACATACATGTACTATGTTAGGTTCCTTTATGGATTTCGTATTTCCTTTTCTCATACATATCGTAAAAAATGACTCATATGCAGCCCGAGATGAATCAAGAATAGATCTTAAGGACATTTTAATTTTTCTAAATGTGGAACATGATTTCAAGATTTCATTGAATAAATCTAAAATCATTTTAAAGTCATATAAATCCTTCTTAAGACTTCACTTCATACATCTAAAAAATCCATCTGTGATTGTGTTTATCATTGATTCCAACTGCCAACATGATTGGTTACTTTAGGATGGATTCTGTAAAACATCAACTAGCTCTCTTCAAACAAAAAACCTATTAACACCCTCTAAATTAGATCTTATATATGTTTTCCAGAAAATGTTTAATAGATAAATCATTCTCTTATTTTAATATACAATTTTATATGTTATAGATTTTTCTTCTCCTACCATCAATATTTCCCTTTATTTCATGAAGAATAGCTATCCAGTCATCTGATACAGGGGATGCCACTTGAATCAATCTGGCTAGTTATTCAAGGGAACCAACTTTCTCACCAATTAATATAGGGGTGAGAACATTATTTTCCTTTGGGTTAATAATCAATCCATCGCCCAAATTCACTTATGAATAATTAAATTGAAAATTACTTAACCACAAAGATTATTAAAAACAAATGTACCTTTTACCAAATATCACATAAATATTCCCTTCAGATTTATTATAAATTCTATATTCATTATTCTCCAATGTCATTATTCTCACCATAATTGAAAACAAATGAAAAGGGGGGTAAATTCTTCTCCCCATTATTCACACTACAAGTATAAATAAGCTTTATCATTTCCAAATAAATCTTCTAATTTTATGAATGAAATAATTTATCCATTTTTTCATTCACTTTCAATGTGCTCAAATAATTCAATTAGATAATTATCATATCACATTATTCTTATCGATGTGTCACCAATTAACCAACATTAAGTCTACAAGTTATAGCCCAATATATAATGAAAAAGAGTATAATTTAAAAGACAAGGATATCTATATGGTATATAAAACTCGATACCAGTGCTAAAATTATATTCTTGGGGGTTGTATCAGAATTATTTTCAATAAATATTTAAACCTACATTGACTTGAACATACACATCAAAAAATATCATATACATAGAATTTTATTAAAATTTTGTTTATATAATCACATCATTAATAAAAATAATAAATATTAGTCAAAATAAGGATATAGGAATAAAAATCATAACTTAAACATAAATTATTGAAAATTATATTTAGAATTACACATTTAAAAGAAATTATAAATCTCTACCTTCTTCTCCTCTTTTGAAAGCTCTACCTCAAAATTTGATCTCCAAAATTCAGCACCCTAAATTATAAAAATTATAGAAAAAAATTAGTATTCCTAGGAATATTTTGGATCTTACATTATCTCATCAATGTGAGAAATATAGTTGAGTCATATCTATCTACCCATAAACTCCATTCGTTGGAGGTTTTAAATGTATGTACCTCTACATGCTTATTTCTCCCTAAGTTTTATATGTTTATTAACCTTTGGTAAACATGGTATTTCCTTCTATTTCATCATTCTCCTTAGATACATTGGCCTTAATCACCATAGAAATTAGAGAACTTTATTTTCATTAAATATTATCAATATCTTTATCCTTTTTCAACTGATATCGCCATATGATAATGTACTCATTATCCATATTCTCTTTCTTCTTTATGTTTGAGGAATCCTTTTATGATATAATACCCTTGGTTCGAGGCATCATAATTTATTTTCCAATATTATTATTTTCACAAGTAAGAATAGTTATATACTTTTTACCCATATTTCTAGCATCTTTTCACCTTCCACATACATCTTATTTACATTTCATGTTACCCTTTTTGAGAAGACTTTTAACATATTCATTAGAGATTTCCACCACTATACTAATCATGTTGTCCCTTTCTTAGATTGAATATTTTCTTGTTGATTATAGATTGTTCCCTTTCACTTGGAAATTCCCAACCATCGTGTAATGGTACATGATGTGGCATATCTTACTATAATAGAAGAAACTTTTCCCGGTAGGATTGATAACCAAGTTAGGTTCCTTCATGGATTTCGTATTTTTTTCTCCTCAACACAGTATTCATACTTTTCTTTTAATTCAATATTTAAAATTTTGTCTTTTTCATTTCATTAGGTTTAGTATTGGAATAGGATTGTTGATATGAAAACTCATCATAATAGCATCCACTTCTCATTATATATTCATAAATATTCTCTAAACAACCAAATCTATTATTCAATGATATATTTCACTAATATTTTGAGGTTTAAATCTATTCAACATGTTTCATCCATTTTATATCTACTCTCCACCTAAAGTCATGGATTTTTTAACTTTTTCACAATTAAATATTATTCCATAAATTAATTTCGGTTGGCACCATTTCAGGTGTTAATTTTTTATACTAAAATAAATCCATTCTAGAAATATATTTGGATGTCTCAATATCATATCTCTTCTATATTTATAATTTTTTTAACTTTTTTCCAAAAGTATTCAAAAAAATAGATTTAGTGTTGACATATTTAACTAGATATTGGGATACCTCATTGTATGAGACGGTTTAGGGATGATCATAAGATGATTTAAAGATATTCCTACAACTATTCTGAGTGGTATTTTAAGTAAAAATCATTTAATGTACAAGCATCATAACCTTATTTCATTCTCTATCAAATTGTAATTATTTGGTATGGGTAGTTTCTAGGACTCTCAATTTAAAATTTTGATCTAGAAATTTTATATATATACAATATTTATAGTCTTAAAAAATATTTCATCATTTCTTTACATGTCTTCTCAACTTATGAATTCTATCATACGGAATTTTATTTTTCTATTATAATAAATTTCCAATATGTTTCAACATATTTTACATAGTTTGTTGTTGTGCACTCTTGAAATCCATAAAAATATTGTAGTTTTTTCAAAGTATGAATAAATTCTTTCACATCATTGATAATCACTAATTTATCACAATAAACCCATTAAAAATATTTAATATCCATTGAAATTATTTACTTAATAATTGTGAAATCATATTATTTAACTTTAACAAGCATTATGATTATGTTACAATAACTCACTTTTATTACTAATGCTTCTTCCATGACATCAACTTTATTTTCTATTTGTAAATTATCATCATGAAGTTCCTCAATGTATACAAATATGCATGTGACAACTTCAATGAAAATTTTATTCAATTATTCTTTAACTTTTGAATATAATTCACTTATTGATTCATTAAATTTAAATTCTTCGTGGTTTGAACTTGATTTACTGTAGAAAGAATAATTAATATATTTATTAATGAAATTACTACTCAAACTACCTTCAGATAGTGGTTGTTATTCATTTTTATTGAATACTTTTATTTAATTTTTGGCCTATTTATTATTATCATTTTTTAGAGTCATGGTAGAAACTTTTAAATTAGTTTTTATAGGTATGGAATCTAATTTTAACATCTGACACTCTTTTTCAATCAATTAAAATATGCACCACATATAATTTCCATAAAAACACCAAGGTAATAATGATTTTAGAAAAAATAAGTGATAATATTTATGATACGATTTTAATTTTTATAACACATTAGATCCGATCAGAGAAAACCAAATATATAATACCAATTATAATTGAAAATAGATCTCTGAAGACACACCTAATAGTGGGGTGAATCATTTTCTTCCAAATTTTACCAAAATATAAATTTTCCTTAATACTTTTAAAACCATTTAGACTTTATACCTATAAATAAAGTAATAATTATTAGTAATTTCATTATTTAACCTATCATAGACTTATATACAATGTAATGATAATATTAATGTTTTTCATGACAATTTTTTCAAGGTTAGACCCCACTTGTGAGTCCAACTCCTTTCTATTCTTGGGATTTCCATGTTACAAATTTACCCCTAAAATATTTTATCAATAAAGGTAGAGTTTGTAAAGAGATTATATTAAAATAAACTCACTCCATATTACACTAGTCTTTTATCACTACAATAGATAATTGATCAAGTAAATCATCCCACTACACATCTTCAAATTTCTATCCCACCATTTGATTTTTGATTCTTTCCTCCTCTTAAACTAGATCACCAAGCTATCCATGGATGTATTTGTATCCAAGAATTGGTCTCTATACACAATAATTGATATTATTTTACTTCCTTAAAGTCTTAATGATCTGAACATGCATCTCAGTCTCCACTTAATTACTAATATTCTCAGTTAATTCAGAATCTGATTGTTAGAAACTCTCAACTTGGAGTTCAAGAATAATGTCCCAAAAAATATTAACTAGAAACTATAAAATGGATAAGAATAATGTATAATTTTTCCTAAAAATTAAAACTCTAAAATTAGGTCAGAGATTTTTAATGGCATGGAGATCCTCTGTTCTCTTATTCTTATTTTATTCTTCTTGTTTTTTCTACCTCAAAACCCAACTATTTTTTCAGTTCTGTATAGGTTCAAAAAATTATATTCTTCTTTATTATAGTCTTTACTTATACAATGGAATAGGTTGGAACACTTAAAAATGATTTACAATAGGTTTAACTTATTTTCACTATTTTAGGTCATATAATCTTCCTTGAGGGTGATGGTCCTCTCGACTTCTTCATTAAAACACACACAATAAATTCAACTTCTTCTTTTTTTTATTTTTTTATAGATTCTTCATTTAATTTGTGCAATTAATTTTCATTTTATATAAAATGAAATATGTAAAAGTCAATAGATATATGAACACACATAATATAACCTATTATATCTCTTTTTAAAATCTCTAAATCGGATCATTCTCATGATTCCTTATTTTTTTACTTTAAGTAGATATCTCAAAGAGTATTAAAACATACCGTATATTTATTTCTATTTTTTCCACATATCTTTTTTCTCATACTAATGTGAATCAATTTTTTCTCCAGAAGGCACAACTCTTCTTCTTCTACTCATCCTTTCTTTCTACAATAACCACACCTCAAACCATTTCCATGGATATATAAGAATACGGGAGCAGTATCATGTGTATCTCGACTCAACTCATCATAGATTGAGTGATTCTCATGAAACATGTATAGAATCAGTCTTGAGTCTGTATCCACAACCAAAATTCATTTTATTGTATTTTTAAAAAACCGCATTATGTTTAAGTGGGAACCATATAGAGAGAACATACCCCAAAAATACTTTCAAAGAAAACATAACAAAATCAACAACCAAAATAAAACATCACTAGAAATATTGGTCCACCACTACATGCACCACTTTATGGTCGACTATTCCACATTTCCCCCACAACAAAACCAATTCAACATTTAAAATTAAAAAGAAGAAAACCCATAACACCATTGTGGGACTAAACCATTTCAAACTGCTTGCTAACCCCATAGACACATCACCAACCAAATCACCTAGATGCAGTCACCAATATCATTAACTTCTCATCACCCATGTCACAGCCATCAACAAAGGTCACACCAAACACACCGGAGAGACCCACTAGAAACCATAAACATAGAAATGGAACCATTATATTCAATATTTATTCACTCTTGTCATTGTCAAAGATTCTCTTCCATCATGCCACTTAGGCGACATATATCAGAAACTCGGATGATGAACCTCCCTAGGAAGCTTACCCTAAAGCACCAAATGCCTTAACACCAAGACATAAAAACCATCGGTGACGTCCGGAGTCCACCAGAACCCACCAACACTACGAGATTCATATCAGAAATATAAATCCACCCAAGAAACACTACCGAAGGATCCAATAACCTGCCACCAACACCACTGGAATGCAACTAACATGAACACAAAATAGAGAAACATTGTAGGACAATGAGGGAAATAACTAATCACGGAAGAAACCCAAAAGGAACTAAGAGGAAAAGATAATACAGGGACTATAACGAGTTGAAACAATAATAGTAAGAGATAGAGAGGAGACCCAAGGAATAAAACCCAAAAGAAAATTGAGCATAAAAAACATAAAGAGATGGAAATAGGACTGAAACCCTAAGTGTAAATCAGGAATGAACCCCTAAAGTGAAATCCCAAAAGAAATGAGAGAACCAAAAGAGGGGGTCACCAGGAGAATATTCTCCCATTTTTTCACTCCCACCACCGTAATCCCAGACCAATCAAGGAAACCAACACATCCAACTAGGTTGGTGTAGAGACCCGAAGCTTGACGTACATTGACATTACATTACTTTTGCGGAATACTTAGTACATAACAAAAACACACACACAAGGATCGTAATAGTTTAGTGTCTTTGGAAACTCGGAACGTAATCTTCTAATCGTGGTGAAAGATCTTCAATATCTCCCATAAAGATCTTCCCCTTTTTTTTACCTAAAACCTTTCTTTATATCCTGGGGAAAAGAAAACATAAAAGGGTGAGCTCAAATGCTCAGTAAGGGTATACAAAAGAAATAAAAATCATATCATATCTTTTTGAAAATCATAACCTGCAAAAGAGATCATAATATCTTAACATGGAACAAATCATAGAAGTGAAAATGAGATCACCATAATCATAACATGAAACTTGAAACTTTGTGGCATGCACACATAATCATAGAGAATCATTTCTTGTTAGTCAAGACTCATTGCCAAGACTATCTTAGTGGACAAAGTCCCTTTCTGAATCGAGTAACCCTCGTTTCAGTCCTGTTTCACTGAACCGGTATAACCTACCATTCCAGCCATGTCTATCTCATGAGATATAAAATCTTTACCCAATGCATTGGAGGGAGATATAGGTCCCACCCATCTTATAATGAATCCTTTCTTATGTGTGCCACATAATCATAAATCATACATCATCGCATAACCCATGTAATAAAAAATGGGATTCTTAAACAACATGACATCATAAAACAATTCATATAAGATAAAGGAATTCATAAAAATGTTTCCATCACAACATAATCAAATCCATGTAATAATAGGGATAAAAACAGAACCCTTTTATTATCTTAGATGGAAAATAATTTTGATAAAATACTTGAACTTCATTCTTGAGGAAAATATCCTTTCTACTTCAAAAATACTTTTCCTTTCTTAACATGTCATACAATTTTAAACTAAAAGAAGTTGATTAAAAATAAACTTGAAAACTTGTAAATGAAGCTTCTTGGAAATACTGTTTTAAAAATCCATTCTTTCCGTATAAGTTAAAAAAACATTCTTCGTACTTTTGTCGGAAAAGTCAAAAAGTACCTCGTACGAAAAACGACAAAAGATTCCTTTCATATTATTTACTAAAAACTCACCGAAGGGTAAAATTGGATTTAAACCATTGTAGGTGGATGTAAATAATATTTCATATTGAGGAAACATGAATGTGGATGATAAAATACACCCCAGTAAATACTTACGAATAAACAATCTCGGATAAAAATGAGATTGTGATATTTCCCTTACCTTAGGTCCGATTTGCTTCGTATGTGTCCAAACCTCCTGTATAATGATTTAAATAATGTCATTGACTTATTACAGAATCATATTCATTGTTATGATATCATATATGGTTCACTTATTATATTACCCGTTCTTTTGTAAATTCCATGTTAAAGAAGCGTTTTGGGTAAAATCGTTTCATTTATCGTAGGTGTTTTGACTTGTTGTTCTTGACATAATTATTACTTATATCATGATTTACTTACTTCCAGAATATAAAATATGATTTATATATCATATATATTCAGTATATATATATATATAATAGATAGATAAATAAAATGAAAAACACCGTTCATGGAGACGGTAGTCCGTACGTACGCATGAACGCTGTTTTTCTTTCCTTATTGTCTTGAAATGGAAGTAAGTAGATGACATACATATGTATATATATACATAAATACAGTAGATTTATAATGTCATATATTTCATTATTATTTCTTATATATACATTATAATCATTCTTAAATGGTTAACATGGAGAATGAATCTCATCGCGTCGTGGAGACGGTAGTCCGTACGTACGCACGAGCGATGATATCATTTCTATAAATATTGAATTGAATTGGAGTGGATTATACAATATATAAGAATCAATATGATGTTGTAATAACTATGTATAGTTATTCTTTACACCATTATACCCATCCATGTAAGGTGGTGGTGGAAAATAGATTACACCACGGCGTGGAGACGGTATTCCGTACGTACGCACGCGCGGTGATTTCTTTTTCCGTAGGATGGATAGATGGTGAAATAGGGTTGTTTCATACTTATAATAACATATCAGTATATGAGTTATACTGATGTTATTACTTCATAATGAAACAACCTAAGAAGAAGAAGTGGAAGAAGAAATAAAGATGAAAGAATTGGTAACGGTAATTACCTCTTCTTTGAAGTGCCTCTTTGAGACCTCCTCTTAGGGCACTAAAATTGGTCTTTGAGGAAGACCAGAACCTCTAGGATGTTTCTAGGGAAGTGGAGAAGAGATTTGGTCAGGGGTTGGCCGAGCTTGAGTGCTCAAATTGGTGTGAGGAGGAGGGGGAGGAGGTGTCCTTTTATAAGGGAGGAGAGGGGCACCTTAGGAATACCTCAAACTATTATTTTATATTAAAGTCAAAATCGGTTTATAATAGTTCCAAAGGGTCTTATTTCTAAGCTAAAGTGGGGATGGGTCGAAATCCTATCAACCAATAGGATTTAGACAAGTTTGGGGTATTATTTTAATCTTATCAATTAGATTTAACTCTAAGTTAATTAATTTAACTTTTACCGTGTCTTTTTGTTTTTATTTCACTATATGGTTAATACACTTACTATAACATGCCAAACGAACCCCAACTTGTTTATTATTAATATATATATCCTTATCTAAGTCATTTGGCCGAACCTTAGATTTTTAGGAATAAAATAACAATTAATAATATAATATTTGATTTAAAAACTATTTTGTGTCAATTTTGACACTATTTGATATATGATTTTTGTGAAAGTCATATCAGAATTATATGTTCGAACCAAGTTGATTAAATCAACACTAATATATCATAGTAACCTAAAAAATTAGTGGAATTCATAAAAAAGCTCAAATTACATTTATTTTGGTGTTTATAACATCAATTATGTCAATATTTCATTAATAAGATAATTACTGCATCATCGTTGTGTCATAAATAAAATAAATTATTTTATGTCTAAAAATTACAAATAAAATACCATCATGTAGGAAATCGTTTTAGCTTTCTAATGAATATTTACAATCTAATTTATCATATGTATAACCCCATATGAAAAATTATTTACTTATTAAACTTTGATTTTAACTATTTTAACCCTTCTTTAAATAAATTAATAATAAATGTCCTAATCTAATCCAAGTGGGCCTAAATGGTCATATTTTATTCCTAAGTTTGTTTTTGGTCGAATTACACTTGTCCAATAGAATTAGGACATGTGTTATGGTAATATTAATATCATATTTACCCTTAGTTACCCTATTTACTATTAACCGTGGTAAAAAAAAGTAAAAAGTTACTATTCACCAAAAAATTATTTTCATCTCATTGAACCACATTTTAGTCCTTGATATTAACCGTGTCTCTCGGATTTTCGAAATTCCATTCACAGAAGCGGTAAAATTAAGTTTTATGCAAAATTCAGTTTTTAACCTACCACTTAGTAGTTTCACTATTCATCAAAAATTGATGTTTTTCAGAACAATGCCAAAATTTCATCCCAAGCTATATTTCATATTCCGAATTCAAAAATGAAGTCTATTTTACCAAATTCATAACATAAAAGTTGCATTAATTAATTTTATAATTAAATCCCGCTGTTAAAACAAATAGCGTGTTTTTTAAGAAACAATATCTATCAAAAGATTGACACTTGTTTATGTCTAGTTTAAATGTGAAATTACATCCAATGACCAACATTGTATTAAATTGTAAAAATATATTCTAAATATACTTTAAAACCACTCAAATTAATGATTTATCACTATTAATTATTTCGATTAAAAAAGTTGTTTTTAATTATAATTTAGTAATTTTCACTATTCATCAAAATATGAAAGTTATCCGAAAATCACCAAAATTTCAACCTAAGCTAATTTCGATATTCCGAATCCAAAAATGAAGTTCATTTTGAAAAATAAGATTTATATAATTTTAAAAAGTGGTTATTACTATTCATAATGGGTAGTTTTAATAATATTTTAATAGCATATCGTTGTTTAGTGAAACTCGGTATTGCGTATTACACACGCTATCGAGGAAGGTCGCGATTGCGTGTAATGCAAGGCAAGTCAAGGATGCGTGTTGTGCAAGCTCCTTTTGGTGTAGCGTACAACACAAGACATTAATAAAATTAAAAAGAATATTTCTTTATAAAATCTTGGGCTGTTACATTCTACCCCCCTTAAAATGAATTTCGCCCTCGAAATTCGTCGGGGTTATAAATGGTTTACTATTCGAAAGTTTCTTTAATAGAAACCCACATCGTAAAAAGGAATATCAAAACCAATCTTTAAAAACAAAAGTATGAAACGTAACGGTTACCCAAATAAACTAATCATTGGGTTTCCACATAGGTGAAAATATGGATATGGAAGAGAAATCTAACCATCATGTTCTGATGGAGAGTGGTAGAGAACATGGCTATGGAAAATCCAGTAATCACAAATCCATAGATTTGTGATGATATAAGGTACCATCTGATTCATCAGGTATAAGATCACTAGGACAACATTTTTGGTTTTCAAGATCATTTCCCTAAAGTTGAAAATTTGAATTAGAATAAATACTTAATTTATTTTGGTACAATCTCACTGTTGTTCGTGTCTTGAACAATTTCCACTTCATCTCTTAAATAAATGAAGTTGAATTTGTTATTCGTGAAGTGTTAGCAGATTATGTGATAGAACGACGGGTCATTCCATCTGTCTCAAACAAAAGGTTAGCAAAACTTATATGCATAAGTCGATCTATAGTGAGATTAATCATATATGGTTCCTAAAATGGACTTATACTTCATATATCATACTGCTTAATATAATAAAACTAGTTTCTACTAAACAAGGACTTCCTGTAGGTCAGTGGTAGGCGATAAAGGCCAGTCGCACTTCGGTTGTGGGTTCGATTCCCACAGCCTTGTCCGAAGCGATGGGCTGTCGCCCGTCCTGCAGGTTGTCCTTTTTCTAAAACTATATTACTATAACATCCCATCAATAATATCGAAAAAACTTTTATCCTTAAATAATACTAACTTATGTCCAACATAATCCATTCCAATCTTTAGGCTTATCCATAATACTGCAGTCCATTCTCATAACATAGTGAAAATGATTACCAGAGATTTAATACCATCGTTGATCCCCATATATCATAAGATATGTTTTGTTGGTCACATTCCAAACATTCAAAGTCCTTAATCATGTATACTCTTGAATACCCATTGAACCTCAGTGAAAACTTGAATGCAGTTAAAAGTTAACCCTTTACACATACCAAAATCCTCAAAATTATTTATACTCAAACCATGATATCACTTAGTCCTTATATCAATCATGAGCTCATGAATACTATCAAACATTTAATTTTCTCCTTATCCCTTCATTATGCGCATATCATCTACATTCCAAAAATATCTGAATAACCTTTCATGGATACTGGTAACATTAATCATACACTTTCAAAACACAAGGAAAGACAACAGTGTAACAATCCATAGATGTCTCTTTATTCCAAAATTACACATGATAAACATGTAATCATTCCACTACATTCTCAAACCATTGACCGAGCTTCAAAAATTCTTTCATATTACATATCATTTGTAGTCTCTTCATTATAATCCACATAAATACTACCCATATGACCATACTGATTCTCTTCATGAGTCTTTCCCTTAGGGCATTTGTTTGCATAATGCCCATACATTCCACATTTAAAACATTTAACCATTGTTGATGTCGTAGCAATACCATTATCCTCATCCATGGTGTTAACTGAACCTTTTCCTTTGCACTTACTTGCTTTGTGTCCTTCTTTTCCACACCCAAAGCATCTTCCAGTTCCTTTGAAACATTCTCCTTGATGCCTCTTCCCACATGATTTACATAGGGAAAATTGAACTTTCTTTCCTCTATGATCATCATGAAACTCCATCTTTCTCTTATTAGCCGAGTCAGGAAACTTACCAAATTTTACTTTATTGATCATATTATGAGATTGCTGATTCGGCATAATAATGATGCAAACACTTCCAAATCCCATTTCATTATGAAGAATATCATTCCATTGTCCATCATATCCTCCATTATCGTGAATCATCTTGTTTCCAGCCATTTTCTAAAACCCAGAAAAGAATAGTGTGAGAGGCAAAAATCATGCTAGGGAAAACAACATAATAAAGGGGGAGTATCCTCAATATCTAACATCTTAGGTTAAATTCTATGATCGTTAGCGTAATTATATTACTATAACCTATACGTATACTTATCCCTAGGGACATCCCTAGACATACCTTAGAAATATCTCTAGGGATCTCACTAACGTTTTCGCATCCTAGTTTCCAAAGGTTGACTAAACCTTTCCTCTGATACCAACTGTAGAGACATAAAGCTTGACGTACGTTGACATTACATTACTTTTGCGGAATACTTAGTACATAACAAAAACACACACACAAGGATCGTAATAGTTTAGTGTCTTTGGAAACTCGGAACGTAATCTTCTAATCGTGGTGAAAGATCTTCAATATCTCCCATAAAGATCTTCCCCTTTTTTTTACCTAAAACCTTTCTTTATATCCTGGGGAAAAGAAAACATAAAAGGGTGAGCTCAAATGCTCAGTAAGGGTATACAAAAGAAATAAAAATCATATCATATCTTTTTGAAAATCATAACCTGCAAAAGAGATCATAATATCTTAACATGGAACAAATCATAGAAGTGAAAATGAGATCACCATAATCATAACATGAAACTTGAAACTTTGTGGCATGCACACATAATCATAGAGAATCATTTCTTGTTAGTCAAGACTCATTGCCAAGACTATCTTAGTGGACAAAGTCCCTTTCTGAATCGAGTAACCCTCGTTTCAGTCCTGTTTCACTGAACCGGTATAACCTACCATTCCAGCCATGTCTATCTCATGAGATATAAAATCTTTACCCAATGCATTGGAGGGAGATATAGGTCCCACCCATCTTATAATGAATCCTTTCTTATGTGTGCCACATAATCATAAATCATACATCATCGCATAACCCATGTAATAAAAAATGGGATTCTTAAACAACATGACACCATAAAACAATTCATATAAGATAAAGGAATTCATAAAAATGTTTCCATCACAACATAATCAAATCCATGTAATAATAGGGATAAAAACAGAACCCTTTTATTATCTTAGATGGAAAATAATTTTGATAAAATACTTGAACTTCATTCTTGAGGAAAATATCCTTTCTACTTCAAAAATACTTTTCCTTTCTTAACATGTCATACAATTTTAAACTAAAAGAAGTTGATTAAAAATAAACTTGAAAACTTGTAATGGAAGCTTCTTGGAAATACTGTTTTAAAAATCCATTCTTTCCGTATAAGTTAAAAAAACATTCTTCGTACTTTTGTCGGAAAAGTCAAAAAGTACCTCGTACGAAAAACGACAAAAGATTCCTTTCATATTATTTACTAAAAACTCACCGAAGGGTAAAATTGGATTTAAACCATTGTAGGTGGATGTAAATAATATTTCATATTGAGGAAACATGAATGTGGATGATAAAATACACCCCAGTAAATACTTACGAATAAACAATCTCGGATAAAAATGAGATTGTGATATTTCCCTTACCTTAGGTCCGATTTGCTTCGTATGTGTCCAAACCTCCTGTATAATGATTTAAATAATGTCATTGACTTATTACAAAATCATATTCATTGTTATGATATCATATATGGTTCACTTATTATATTACCCGTTCTTTTGTAAATTCCATGTTAAAGAAGCGTTTTGGGTAAAATCGTTTCATTTATCGTAGGTGTTTTGACTTGTTGTTCTTGACATCATTATTACTTATATCATGATTTACTTACTTCCAGAATATAAAATATGATTTATATATCATATATATTCAGTATATATATATATAATAGATAGATAAATAAAATGAAAAACACCGTTCATGGAGACGGTAGTCCGTACGTACGCATGAACGCTGTTTTTCTTTCCTTATTGTCTTGAAATGGAAGTAAGTAGATGACATACATATGTATATATATACATAAATCCAGTAGCTTTATAATGTCATATATTTCATTATTATTTCTTATATATACATTATAATCATTCTTAAATGGTTAACATGGAGAATGAATCTCATCGCGTCGTGGAGACGGTAGTCCGTACGTACGCACGAGCGATGATATCATTTCTATAAATATTGAATTTAATTGGAGTGGATTATACAATATATCAGAATCAATATGATGTTGTAATAACTATGTATAGTTATTCTTTACACCATTATACCCATCCATGTAAGGTGTTGGTGGAAAATAGATTACACCACGGCGTGGAGACGGTATTCCGTACGTACGCACGCGCGGTGATTTATTTTTCCGTAGGATGGATAGATGGTGAAATAGGGTTGTTTCATACTTATAATAACATATCAGTATATGAGTGATACTGATGTTATTACTTCATAATGAAACAACCTAAGAAGAAGAAGTGGAAGAAGAAATAAAGATGAAAGAATTGGTAACGGTAATTACCTCTTCTTTGAAGTGCCTCTTTGAGACCTCCTCTTAGGGCACTAAAATTGGTCTTTGAGGAAGACCAGAACCTCTAGGATGTTTCTAGGGAAGTGGAGAAGAGATTTTTTCAGGGGTTGGCCGAGCTTGAGTGCTCAAATTGGTGTGAGGAGGAGGGGGAGGAGGTGTCCTTTTATAAGGGAGGAGAGGGGCACCTTAGGAATACCTCAAACTATTATTTTATATTAAAGTCAAAATCGGTTTATAATAGTTCCAAAGGGTCTTATTTCTAAGCTAAAGTGGGGATGGGTCGAAATCCTATCAACCAATAGGATTTAGACAAGTTTGGGGTATTATTTTAATCTTATCAATTAGATTTAACTCTAAGTTAATTAATTTAACTTTTACCGTGTCTTTTTGTTTTTCTTTCACTATATGGTTAATACACTTACTATAACATGCCAAACGAACCCCAAATTGTTTATTATTAATATATATATCCTTATCTAAGTCATTTTGACGAACCTTAGATTTTTAGGAATAAAATAACAATTAATAATATAATATTTGATTTAAAAACTATTTTGTGTCAATTTTGACACTATTTGATATATGATTTTTGTGAAAGTCATATCAGAATTATATGTTCGAACAAAGTTGATTAAATCAACACTAATATATCATAGTAACCTAGAAAATTAGTGGAATTCATAAAAAATCTCAAATTACATTTATTTTGGTGTTTATAACATCAATTATGTCAATATTTCATTAATAAGATAATTACTGCATCATCGTTGTGTCATAAATAAAATAAATTATTTTATGTCTAAAAATTACAAATAAAATACCATCATGTAGTAAATCTTTTTAGCTTTCTAATGAATATTTACAATCTAATTTATCTTATTTATAACCCCATATTAAAAATGATTTACTTATTAAACTTTGATTTTAACTATTTTAACCCTTCTTTAAATAAATTAATAATAAATGTCCTAATCTAATCCAAGTGGGCCTAAATGGTCATATTTTATTCCTAAGTTTGTTTTTGGTCGAATTACACTTGTCCAATAGAATTAGGACATGTGTTAGGGTAATATTAATATCATATTTACCCTTAGTTACCCTATTTACTATTAATCGTGGTAAAAAAAAGTAAAAAGTTACTATTCACCAAAAAATTATTTTCATCTCATTGAACCACATTTTAGTCCTTGATATTAACCGTGTCTCTCGGATTTTCGAAATTCCATTCACAGAAGCGGTAAAATTAAGTTTTATGCAAAATTCAGTTTTTAACCTACCACTTAGTAGTTTCACTATTCATCAAAAATTGATGTTTTTCAGAACAATGCCAAAATTTCATCCCAAGCTATATTTCATATTCCGAATTCAAAAATGAAGTCTATTTTACCAAATTCATAACATAAAAGTTGCATTAATTAATTTTATAATTAAATCCCGCTGTTAAAACAAATAGCGTGTTTTTTAAGAAACAATATCTATCAAAAGATTAACACTTGTTTATGTCTAGTTTAAATGTGAAATTACATCCAATGACCAACATTGTATTAAATTGTAAAAATATATTCTAAATATACTTTAAAACCACTCAAATTAATGATTTATCACTATTAATTATTTCGATTAAAAAAGTTGTTTTTAATTATAATTTAGTAATTTTCACTATTCATCAAAATATGAAAGTTATCCGAAAATCACCAAAATTTCAACCTAAGCTAATTTCGATATTCCGAATCCAAAAATGAAGTTCATTTTGAAAAATAAGATTTATAGAATTTTAAAAAGTGGTTATTACTATTCATAACGGGTAGTTTTAATAATATTTTAATAGCATATCGTTGTTTAGTGAAACTCGGTATTGCGTATTACACACGCTATCGAGGAAGGTCGCGATTGCGTGTAATGCAAGGCAAGTCAAGGATGCGTGTTGTGCAAGCTCCTTTTGGTGTAGCGTACAACACAATACATTAATAAAATTAAAAAGAATATTTCTTTATAAAATCTTGGGCTGTTACAGTTGGGGTAGTGTGCGTCAGGCTAGATCGGTAGAGCATGTGTGGGAGGGAAGAAAATTGAGAAACTCTAGAGAGCCAGAGGATAACAAACCTAAAACGAGGAAATAAAGAATAGGGGAGAGCCTAAGAGCGGATTCCAGTAGAGTTAGAAATGAAGAATAAGAGGCGATGTTGAGAGCCTGAGAAAGGAGAGATCGAAGGGGAGAATAAGAATAAGTTATATGAGGATACTAGGGAGGGAATGAAGCCCTAGAAAGAAGAAGAGAAGTTGAGAGACTGAGAGTAGATTCTAGAGGAGTGATTCACCATCTGTATACAAAAACTAAAAACTCAACAACTTCTTCCTCATCTATAGCTCAAATCACAACTAGGTTATGATATTTAAATCATTAAATAAATATATTCATTGACTATATTTTATTTTATTTTTATTTATTTATTTAAGAAATATGAAAGTCTCTCATTTTGGGATAGTTTAATTTCCGTCCTTCTATCTCATTTCCATTCCATTATAACTCATACATATCATATCACAGTGATTTAAACTCTCATGTATAGCCCAAACATTGACTCGATATTATCAACTTTATTCCTGAAAAATAATTTAATCTTTTCATTTTATTAAGAATAATGATCTTCTATCCCTTCTCATTTAATATTCTTTATATAATGATTGTATCATGTCTTAAATAATAATCAAGGTGTTTTTCAAATGAAATAATTCTTTTAGCAATATACAAAATTATTTTCCACTTCACGATTCAAATTCTATAAACTACATTTTTAATCTCCAAAATATCATAAATTTTCTAGGTCTATCATGACTCATACGAAAATTGGGATGAATAATACATAGTAGAAGATTACTCACACATATATTTGGATGAATTATACCTAGGTAACAATGAATCATTCAAATTTTTCAATAATTTTTTTGCATATTTCCCTTAATAATAAACAAATTCAAAATTGAATCATATGATACACTGGATGAAACATACACCGATCTCCATGAAATATCAATTTTTCTAGTTATAAAAAAAGGATTTGAATATTTCTTAAAACAAATTTGAAATTATTTCAAAAACATCTCAGTCTTTATAATGATTTTACATCAAAAATTTAAACCTGTATAGAAGAGTGTTTTCATCACTGATTTAATTAGCCAACATGCATGGTTACTCAAGAATGGATTCTTTAAAATCTTAGATAGATCTCTTTAAACTTAAAACCTTTTTTTTATTTATTTTAAAATATACCCATAAGAAGCTCATTATACTTATAATTCATATATTTTAACTTCTATTGTAAAATTTTGTAGATAGTGTTTCTCCTACCATCAACACCTATCTTGGTCCTATGAAGACCAGGGGATCAATAATCTGACTTGAGGTATTCCACTTGAATCTATCCATCCTTCTATTCATGGGAATAAATTTCATTACATATAAGTGTATATTAAACACATTTATCTTAATTTGGGTGGTAATATATCAATCTCCCAATATCTACTTTGTACATTTACATTGACAAGTACTTGAAAAAAATATTTATTTATAAAAAATACAACTTTAACCAAAGGGAACTCCATGAACCCCACACACCTATCCCAAAATGTTGATATACCATAGAAGATGTCTCCTCCAATTAACATCTAACCTCTCTGTAAAATTCAAGGATTGATTTTATGGTACCTATCATGGTGTTGATGGAAAACACTATACATATCCAAACTGTCACATAACTTTATCCGGTTGGTACCACTAAATATCTTGAAATTTTATGGTATGAACTACAACCCTAACATTGTCAATACCAGTAGTGTGGTATATATAAATATAGTTAAATAGATCATAATGAAACTTACCTACAATATGGAATGATAGATGAAATTTTTTAATAATATTTTGTTATGAATTTATAGAAACCATAATATTTTTAAACTGATTACTCAGAATAAGAATGAATATACTTACATTTGTAGGTAGTATATTATCCATAATGTGACTGTCTACAACCAAATTATGTCTTGGTTTCCTTATATAATGGTGTTCTTATCTCTAACTATGTTATATAATAAGAAATGTGACATGTAATAAGAAATTTGGTATAATATATCATATATTAGTATCACAAAATAGTATATATGAGTGACTATACCATCGTCCATGAAGAGACTCATGATAAACTTACATGGGAAGCTCTGGACCATCAAAAATATTGTTAGTGGGAGGGATACTCTCCCGTGACCACATCAAGATGAATAAGACACATCACCCATGATCACTATGATCTGATCAATATACAGTGAATAATGATCTATAAGTGCACACAAAGCCTATAAATTCTCAATTTTATATCCTAACCTAATTTAAGTCTTGAAGTAGCACTCCATACATCATGTGGACATACATGATCAGGTGATAAACGAACAGTGTCCCTTTAATTATCCATAATATATATCTATGACTGTAAAACATGGAATTTTTCTCATCAGGTAAATGTGAGAAGTGCTTGTTAATCCATAGCATACATAGCTGATAGTTATATATATATATATATATATCATCTCCCTTGATGCATAATCCGTGTAATAGATATTCAATATTAGGATAAACAATATGTGTGGGTCATATAATTGCAACCCCTATAATATGAATACCATGGATAAATTCAATATCCTTTAGGGTAATAGTCATCTCCCCCTTAGGCAAGTGGAAAGTATAAGTCTTGAGTATTCATATATCAATGAGGTAATCAAGGATATGATGTTCAAAAAATGTGAAATATAATATATTGATTCAATTAAAACCAACATGATGTAAGTATGTGATAATAATAAGTGGAGGTAGAATATGATGATAGTGGTTTTCCCAATGAACCCAGACTAATCGAGTTTCACACACCTTTATCACCACTTGTGAAACATTCCTGTATTACATAGTGACAATAAAAAAATCCTCCATATTTAAACATAAAAATGAAATAATTTTCAGATAAGCTCAAAATGTAATTAAAGTTTTATGGTTAGTAAAATTTAGGATATAACAGTTATATTAATATAGAACTAAATACCAACATGATGATTCTAATGACTCTTATAATCATGGGTTTTATCGGATCTATTTTTCCTATAATAAGTCACTATAAATAATAATTAGAACTTATTTTATGTATTTCAGGGAATAAATTCATATTATGGACCCCCCCCCCCCCCCATGATGTATGTTGCATCTCAATGTTATCTTTGATCATGAGGTTAGTCCAATTTATTACAAATTCTACTAGAATTATTCCTACTATATTGGCATGACCTAATGATGATATGTATCAATTTAAACTATGTTTAAGGTATTGGTAAATGTAAAAACTCTCAAAAATGCATCCATAGTACACTATATTAGTAATCAATAATGTTTTGATATTATATTAGATCAATATATGATTCCCATGAGGTGTTCACTAAGGAACATGCCACTATGGAATGTACACATAGAAGTCTCAATGCTTTAAACATTCCACAATAATAGTACCATTGGTCCAGCAAGACCAACAACACTAGACCACTACTAATTGTGATGGGGTCATGACACTCTATCACTTTAGATCATCTTACTTTTTAGTTGAAAATTTACACCTGAAAAATGTAAGATTATTCAATGTACTTGTAAACCCCCCATTGAAATATTCATTCATACCATCACCCATACAGAATCTCATAAATGATCTATTTTCCAATTTTGAAAAATTATTTCAAAAAATGAAAAACTTTATCCCAAAATAATATTTTTATATGTAAATTAAATATAACTTTTAATACTCCATTGATGCACCCATAATGTTTTTCCTCATGTTCCCATACCCTTTCCCCTAATCCAATATCACCTTCTATTTATCTTTCAGAATCAATATAATCTAGTCATAAAATCCCTAATTATCACTATGAATTCCTTTTAATAAGTGTTGAAAACATAACTAGCCTTAATAATATTCAATAAAAATGAACTTTTTATATATAAAATTAAGTTATCATTATTTTTTCATAATAAAAAATAACAACCAGATTAAATACCAAGCTTGGTGATGGCCTTTTTTTAAAGAATCTTCATTAAACATATCTATAAAATTTCATAAAATGGGTCTAATTCAGTATCAATGAATGAATTATAGGATCTATACATAACATGATTGAAATTTATTAACTCTTTAATATCTCATTGATGATCTAATATTAACCGTACACCCAAAATATAAGTGAAATATTTGATTTTGTGGGCTAAAGACCAACTCCAAGAGTCATAGTTTTCGTTCTCAACAATTATAAATGTAAGAGGAACAAGTGAACAGTTACTATCTTGGGTTTCTGTAATTCATAGTATGACAGTTTACTTTCCATAAAAATGTTTTATCAATCTATATAACCTATTTGAAGAAATGGAATGCGATAATACACAAAATAAATACGCAAAAAAATAGAAAAAAATAAGTTGTGAATGATTAACCTAATTATCTTGGGATAGATGTTCAAACATGTTAAGGAGTAAGAAATTTATTATTATTTGAATAATTATAGATAATAATTATAGAAAAAATATATAATATACATACCAATCACTATAAAAAATTTCTTCTATTTCCCTCTCGATGATTTCACATATGAAATTTTGTAGCCAAAAGTTTGTTGTATTAAATTTTGAACATGGGCTATAGACCCATCTTGTTAGGTCTTAATAATCTTGAAAATAATGAATGAAAAAAAATTATATCCAATAATGTATGATCTTTAATAATGTTGGGAAGAATGTTGGTAAGAGATTCCTTAATCTTAGAAATTTTCCACCCTTTAAGATAAATTTTAGGAATGTCTATCATGAAAAATCTATAATCATCATCATATTTGTCACACCATATGACATATTTCACCCATTTAACCCCTGAATTTAATATTTATAGTTTCACTCTATATGAAATTGCATTGGTAAATTATTAATGGTATTTTTTCATGGAAAATATCTTCCAATGTATAAATTTTTTCCATTAAAACAAACTCATCATCTATAACTCCACAAAAATCAGTTTTTGGTGAGATAATATTATAGTAAAATTCGTGAAAATATACCACATATTCTAATAAATATGTGAATAGTGGTGGATGATTTATATTAAATTGAGGGTGTTGTATAACCATTATATTTCAATATTTTATTCTATAGCCTCTTTATATTCCTCCTCCTCATCAGTATTTCCCCTACCATTGCATCATTATATAGTTCATCATATTTAAATTTACACTGAATCATATTGTAGATATAAATTAGGATTTATTTACTATATAATATAGAACAATATCATATTTTGAGTATCAACTAGGCACTCTTATTCCATGACGCTTGTATGGATCTATTTTCATACAATAGCAGGATGATGTTGGGCATTAGAAACCTCCATGGATAATTCTATTAAACCATTATAAAAAAATGATTAAATAAATATTATTCTTCCATTAAATCCTCATCATCATGTAGAGGGTATGCTATATTCCATATCCGATCCTGGTATCACAAATTTCTATATCAAACAGACTGGATCTCATGATTAGATGTCAGATTCAATATATCATGGATTCTTTCATACACATCTACTAGGGAAATTTATTATCTTAGGATTACCACTCATTTTGGTTGTTTACTATATGAATATATTTGATCGATATTAATAACATCACCATTACATTAGATGTGGGTAGACATAATTTTCTATTTGTAATAATTTCATGTGATCGTGATTCCAAAAGTATTAATAAAATACAATAAAACAACGGGGTTTTCAAATTTTAATTATGTTTAAATAAATAGTAGTTAATATTAATTAATTATTAAATTAATACATATTCCAAAAATTAATTTACATTGGTAGTCAGAAACACCTTGGGAATTAATGAAAGAATTTCGTATTTTTGAAAACTTTTTTCAGTATTAAAAGCATTTGGCAGTTGTGAAATAATTTGGTTGTCATGAAATACATTAGTAATCATGAAATAATTATGTAGTCATGTGTACTCATAAAAGCCTTTAGCTATTAGGAAATCCCTTATAAGTTGATAAAGACCATGAGAGTCATGAAATTCAGTAGATGTCAAGAAATCCTTTGGTCATTGTGAAATCCTACATTAGTTAAAAATTACTTTGGTAGTCACAAAATATTTTTATAGTCATTAAATTATTTTACAACCCTGAAATCCATTGATAGAAATTCATAGTCATGAAATCCATTGGAAGGTATAAAAGTCTTTTTTAGTCTCTAAATCCTTTATATGTATTGAAATCCTTTGGTAGACATGAAATACATTGGCCATCATGAATGTTTTTGGATGTCACAAATTTTTTTTGTAGTTACAAAAAACATTAATAGTTGTGAAGGATTTTTGAAGTCTTGAAATCCTTTTCCAGTCATGACAACCTTTGGCAGTTGCAAGAGCTTTGGAAGTCGTGGGTGCCTTTAACAGTTGTGAAAGCCTTTACAATTCATGAAATTTCTTAGAAGTTATGAAATATTTTTTTTAGTTTGTAAAGTAATTAGTAGCCCTCGAGTCCTTTTGCAGTCATAAAAGCCTATAGAAATCAAAAAAACCTTCATAATTCTATATTTAACATTACTCAAAAAATATTAGATATCATTATTGTTAATTTAAATTATTAGATTATTGTAAATAATAGTAATTTTATACTACATAAAATTAAATATTTTAAACTACCACTATTTAAGACAAATTATACATCACTATTCATTATTAATTAGATATTATTAACTGGTCTATTAGAATAAATCAATATATTATTATTACTAACACTACTATAGATAGCATGGTATATAACACTGAATTTTATTTGTGCTAAACTGAAAGTTCTGATATAAGTGGAACCTTTATCACTACTGGGTAAAAGCGCTAATAACGGTTACATTAACCACCCCTAAAATAGAACAGATAAAAGTGAACTCTTTATCAATGAATTTTTTAGTGATGAGAAAAGTTCCACTTTATCAGTTCTTTTCTTAACGCTGATAAATGATTTGTATAATTTTTAAGAAACAATATTATCAATATATATAAAATTATCATATTTATATTAAATAATTAATGGTAAATTCTATAAATTACAAAATTCATATAATTAATATAAATTCGATATATTTATATATATTTCAATAATATAAATAGTTATATAAATATAAATTAATATATATTATAAATATTTTATTGTTAAATTTATATATTTATATCTATGTCTATATGTGGGATGTACATGTATGCATGTGAATGTGTATTTATAGGATATGGGCATATGTGTATATAGTAATGTGTCACTAAATATATTCATTTATATTAATTATATTCATTTATATTTGTAGAAAATTACAATATTTATTTTCACATTTTATTTAATTATACATTTTAATTGAAAAATTTATATCATTATTATAAATATGATTTATTAATATTAATTTTAATAATTAAAACAATCATATAAATATAAATGAATATTTATTATTTTATGTGATTGTTGAATTTATATATTTATATCCATGTCTATATATGGGGTGTATATATATGCATGTCTATGTGTATGTATAGGAAATGCATGTGTATATGTGTATATATGAAATGTACTATTCATATTTTTATTATTATTTCACATTTAATGTATATTTGCAATATTTTTGAGATAATTTTTTTATTAAAATTTTAAAATATATACATATTTATTTACTAAGTGCCGCTTATAATATGTATTTAATTTATATGATTAGTATCGATTCAATTTTATTTATTAAGATGTAATATTTTTAAATATTTTTAAATATATATAATTATGTTATTTAAATTCAATTTTTATTATTTTCTTAATTTTTGTACGTGCTTTCAATTCATGCACTTAATCATATGAATTCATTTTTTAAATATTTTTTCAATTAAATTTATTTATTCATTTTTAAAATTCTCTCATTTAATATTATTTCATTTTTTTAATATTTATTGATATTTATATTTTTAGGTATTTAATCATTTTATAATATATATATATATATACTATGTAAAATATTCAATAAGTTTGAAATTTATATGAATAATATTTATTCATTTTTTTAATTAATTTTTAACATTTAAAAATATTTGAAATTTATATAATTAATATATAAGTTAATTCTTTATCAATTTAATAAAATTAATAGTTAATATTTTTTAATTAATTTAATTTAATTTATTCATTTTATTTTATTTTTTATTTTTTATTTTTTTTATTTCTTAATTTTTAATATTTTTGGATTTTATGCTTCTTTAAAAAAATTTACATTTTAATATAATATGCTTTAATGTTTTTAATATATTTCTAATTTATATGATTAATATTTATTAATATTTATTTATTATGTTTAATAGTCAAAATATGTTTGAAAAATGTATATAATTGATTCCTATAAATTCATTTTAATTTTAATATTTTTGTAGTTAATATAATTCATTTTTAATAATTTTTTATTTTTTAAATTAATAAAATCTAGTTACTTTTTATTCATTTTTATATATCTCTAATTTATGTAGTTAATGTCACTAATTCACATTTTTAAATAGGTTTTTATTTATCCAATTTTATTTATTCATTTTTAAAATTCTTTAATTTAATAGTATTTATTCATTTTAATAATTAATATTTTTTAATATTTTTGGGACTTATTATTTTTTAATATTTATTTATAAATAATTATTTATGATGTTTTAATATTTTTTTATAGGTTTTTAATTTATATGATTAACATTTATTCAGTTATATTTATTAAGATATAATATTTTTAAAATGTTTGAAATTTATATAATTAATTTATTGAAATGTATTTTTTAGTAATTTCTTCTTTTTTACATGTTTACAACCAAGGTAGTTAATATTATGAACTATAAATAATTATTTAGCAGGTTTTAATACTCTTGTCTTGTTTTGAATTTATGTGATTAATATCCATTCAATTTTATTTATTAAGTTATAATATGTTTAACTATTTGAAATCTACAAAATTAATCCATTTTAATGCCTTTTTTATTATTTTATTACTTTTTGTACATTTCTACAATTCATGTAATTAATACAAAGAATTCATTTTTAAAATATTTTTTCAATCTATTTTATTGTATTTTATTCATTATTAATATTTTTTCAGATAATATTATTTATTCATTTTTAATATTTATTAATTTTTATGTATTTTGGAATTTGTTCATTTTATAATATTTATTCATACTCTTTTATTTACTATTTTTTAGTATTTTCAATATGTATTCATCCTCACTTTAATATATACCCATTTTTAGTTTGTTTTAATAGTTTGTATAAATAATAAAACTTATCCATTTTTTAATATTTTTAAAGTCTCTTCATTTTTAATTATACAATTTTACTCACATTTAACATTAATTCATTTAATATTATATATTAATTAATAATGAAAAGTATTTTAACTTTTTTTTAATTTTATCATATTCATTACATATTCATTTAATATTTTTTTATTATATTTATAAAATCTTACAAAAAATAGATTTTATCATCACTATAACTATAGCTCTCATAACAATTTTTTTATTATTTCATATTATTTTAGAATTGATAAAACCTATCTTTATCTACTCTTTTTGAAAATCTCTAATAAAACTCATCATAATCATATAAATTTAAACGTAAAAAAACTTTCTTCATAGTGTTGTTCAAGATCTTGCGAAAGTTGACCTCTTCTGTTGTTCTCCCTCGAAGTTCTCAAACAAATTAGTCCTCTAAAAACCAAAGGTATGAGATTATTTTAATTCCTCTTTAATTGATCTTACATCACTCGATCTACATGCTCATCACCTTAGTATTGTTCATTCCCCTCTTTAATCGATCATCAAACTTTCCCATAATCTATCGCCTTTGAACTGAATTTAATTTCTTAGTTAGGTCACATAATTAATGAGAAAACGTGGTGCGATCCAAACTATATGATAAATTTGTTGCAAATATCTCAATATCTCATTTGTTAGTGGTGAATTGGGATGAAAGGAAATGAAATGGAGAGATTCAAACTCATTTCCCCCATTTTGTGTGGTTTTTTTGGACAAAGATAAATCATTTGGGTAGAAACACAGAGAAATCGATTTTCCCCCAATTGAATGTTTCAAATCAACCCAAAATCCGAGAGATTTGGATGGAATCAAATGAAATAAAGCTGATTTTTCAAATTTCCTATAATACCATTGTTAATATTTTATTTTATTGAACCTATACCCATAGGCTACACCCAATTTATTAAAAAAATAATTTTTTCATTTAACATAAATTTTTAATGTGTGGATATTTCTTTTTATTGTGTTCTTTCCCTTGTCCCCACTTTCATTCATTCTGATCAATATTGGATATATTTATTCCATCATTTTGATATTTTTTTATTTTACATTATAGGTTCCTCCCATTAAGAGAGACCTACAGTTTTATTTTTCAAACCCTAATTAAATTACAGATCTTCTTCAAGTATTAGGTTTTCAATACCATGTGATTGGGCCCTATCAACATTTTCCTCATCTTATAAAATATCAAATTTGAATCCTAAGCATCCTATCACAGAAACCCCACCAAACCCACCACATACCAAGTCATGAATTGAAGAAACATAAACTCCTCGCTATTTTTTATTTCAATCACTCACTATATTTTTTAGATCTTATCTATCTATTTATTTATATGATATTTCATATAATTAATCATACAAGAGATCTTATTTATCAAATTTCTCACTCTGATTTCCTAGAAAACTCAATTTAATGAGGATATGGATGAAAAGACCATCTATGCACTGCAAAAACTCTTCCAACATATCATATAAGGTGGTGATTTCAAATAATAAATAGTAAGGATTTTTACAGTATACGTATGGAAATCTAATCCATTTCCAAGTATCCTTCCTACTCCCATGGATTAGAATCAAACAATTATTCCCATTTTCTTCCATTACCAGTCATAAGAACCACAATCATTTTTATATTTTTATTACCATGATCATTTATTATAGGAATTTTTTAACACAAACACCTGACCTCATGTTCAGTTAAAAATTCCATCCTATAATAAAGATAAAAAATGAGTGTATATAATAGAATGTTTTGGATCATTATTAAGTAGGTTAATTCACCTAATTTTTCATTTGTAGTTCCCTAGTTTGTTAAATTTTAACTTTTAATAGTCTCTTCCCCCTAATAAAACCAATAATAATTCCATCCACTTTTGTGTCAACCTTAATTTCAATTAGAAAGTCAGACTTTTTTTAATGTGTTCTTTCTCTTTTCCCCACATGCATTCATTCCGAACACCATTGTATTTCTTTAAGTCATCAATATTTTGATCTTTCTTCCAGTGGGCTTTATTAAATAATTCCATTGAGAAAACCAAACAATTTTATTTAAAATATGGACCCAATTATGGGGATTCTCATAACTCTCTTTAAATATCCACATAGACTGTCTTTCACTCCTTTAATTGTAATTGTGACCAGCATTCAAAACATCAAAATCTGCTTCCATCTTGTATAAACTTCACTCCAAATTTCTACTCTAAATTTTTTTTCAGATTTGATTCTCTTTGTTATTTTGACTAAGTATATCTTTTGAATTTAGATTATCCTGGGTCTTTAGGCTTATAATCCAATCACTAGTGTGAGATTAGGTTGTCTATTAATCCCACTGAGAGACTTCTTCAACTTGTGTTGTGTTGATTGTTTATTTCATCCCCAATAAGAACTTTTATTTTTGTTCTTTGAGGCTTTACCTCAGGCATGTTCATTATTTAAATTTGATTCATTCATGAAACCCAATTATATTTTTCATCTATTTTTTCAGTAGCTTGAGAACCCAAACATAATACTTACAGTTCATTGAGTTTAAATTCAAGATTTTCATCAAATTTTGGGTTTTCAAGACCACATTATTGGGACCCATATACTTTTTTATCATCTAAAAAAAGTTCAAATTCAGTTTGTATGCATTTTTTCACTAAAACACCAACTAAAACACCACATTACAAGTGAATAAATGAATAATCATCAAATCCTCCCTCTTATTGCAATCCCACCTAAAATTTTTATAAAAATCATACTTGTTCTTTGTGTTTTTAATAAACTAGAATCTAGTTAGATTATATTTAAATTTATAAATTTCACACATTCCTATCATTCAATGATTTCCACCAATATAAAACAATATCAATACACATAATTTGACACTTAATGTCTTAAAACAATGACTTCCTGTAGCTTAAATGATTCTTTAAGAAAGGACTTTTAATGGGTTTTTGGTTCATACATTTTGTGTATTTATTTATTTTGTTAAATATTAATATTACTTAATCAAATAGGATGGATATGAATAAAAAATGGATGGATTTAAATAATATGAAAACGAGTATGAGGATGGAGTGAAATAATAAATAAAGATTGAAAATATCATATTTATGACCCTTCTAAAATCCTTTTCTGGTGTTTAAACTATTGACATTCAAGAATAATTAGTCTAGACGAGTTTTAAGAATAGATAATATATCACAGAATAGATTGAAGTTATAAATTATGGACTAAACATGGGGAAAAACTGAATGTAGCTAGTGAATGGGATAACAATGTGTTTTATGGATCATTTTATGTGACTACAAGTTTGAAAAATAATTAAGACTATTTTGAGGATATGATTATAGAACTACTAAAAAATCACCCTTTAACGACTCAAGAAATGTCCTTTATCAGTGCTAGAAACACACTAACTTCATGAGAGAGGTTAAAATCTCTCGTCTTTTATCAGTACTGAAAAAGCACTGATAAAGGGGTCCTTTATCAACACCAAATAAAGCACTGATAAATAGGACCTTTATCAGTGTTTAAATTTATCACTGCTAAAGGAACAATTTATCAATGCTTTTGGAGCACTGATAAAATGGATCTTTATAACCACTTCTATGAGTGGAGATAAATTAGACCATTATCAATACTTTTAAAAGTACTGATAAATGTGGCCTCTATTAGCACTTTTAAAAGCATTGATAAAGGAACACACTTTAGTGAGTTGCAACAACACACTGCAGCACCACTATAGTGTGCTCTTACATCACACCGCAGCACCAGAAACATACCATATATCATCAAAAATAAGTCCCAATACAGGATTTAAATGACATGAAAATTACAACACAAGCACAAGAATAAAACACTATATTATAGACATTTAAAACATTGGTTCATCAATTACATAAATAAAAAATATTACATACAATTGAAAACATAAATGTTCCTTTTCTTTTAATCCTGAACTAACTCATGCTATTGATGAAAAAACCACTCTATCTATAAAAAAAGAATACACCAATATAAGAAAACAATTCTTATGTTAGTATTAATATAAATAAATAAATTTATAAAAAAGTGTTAATTTTCCAAAAATTGTTATCAATTTTAAATATAAAGACCCAATTAGAGTCATAATGTTCACACCATGCATCAGATTAAGGTTCAACTAATTCCAACACATATAAAATGACTTGTGGATTATTTTTATAAAGTATCAAAACAATTAGAATTTCTTTCTTGGTTTTGAGTGCGATAGTTGTCTTTTTTACTAATTTCATTTTAAACTATAAAAACACACTTTTAACTCATTATGATCACATCATGAATTGGTTTGATGTGAAATGGATTCCTAAACCTCACAAATGACTTGTGAATCATTCTTCTAAATTATAAATGAAATCCAATTGTGTTTGATAAGTTTTCAATGAGTGCAACTTTTTGAACTAAAATATCGATTTTAAACTGATAACAGACACATTGAGTAATACTAGGCACTTAATGTATCAGATTGAGGTTTGGATGATTCATACACATCAAAAATGACTTATGGATAATTTTTATAAAGTATAAAAACAATAAAAACATGTTTTATTAGTTTTAAGTAGGATAGTTGTCCATTTCAAAAAAATTGATGAAAAGTTTAAATAAAAAGACATACTTTGAGTCATACCAATTATATCGTATGTTTTTTGAGGTGAAAATGATTCCTACATGTCCCAAATTACTTATGGATCATTTTCCTGAAGTATCAAAAAAATCTACATTTTTTTTTCTTGGTTTTGAGTATGCCACTTTTCTTCTTTACTAAAATATCATTTTAAAATTGAAACATGCAATTTGACTCAAACCGATCACATTGTGTATTGGATTGAGGTGTTGCGGATTCCTACAGATCAAAAATGACTTATGGATCATTGGCTTAAATAATATAAACAATTTTAATGTGTTTTCTCAATTTTGAGTAGGTCAGTTGGCCTTTTTACTAAACTTGATGTCAATTTTAAATAAGAACATGCACTTTGGGTCATATTGGTCGCACCATATGTCAGATTGAGGTGAGGAAGATTCAGGAACATATCAAATCACTTATGGATCATTTTAATAAAGTATCAAAATAATTTGATTGTGTTTTTTTAGTTTTTAGTAAGTCAATTTGTTTAGTAAAATTGGTGTCAAATTAAAATAAATACACACTTAGATTCATATCAGTCACACCATGCATCGAATTGAGGTGCAGTTGATTCCTACACATTCCAAATCATATATAGATTTTTTTTCTAAAGTATTAAAATAATATGAATGTTTTTTCTTAGTTTTGACTACATCACTTGTATTTTTTTCTAAAACATCACTTTAAATTTGAAACACACACTTTGACTCATACAAATCACATCGTGTATCAGTTTGACGTGAAACTAATTCCTATATGTCACAAATGATTTATGAATTGATTCCCCAAATTATCAAGAAACTTTTAGTGTGTTTTATTTGTTTTTAGTGAGTGAAACTTTTTAAAGTCAAATGTATATTTTAAAATGATAAAAGAAAAATTGACTTAGTTGTTTTTTTACTAAAATTATTTTTGATTCAAAATAGAAAGAAGTACTTTAAGTCATTCCGGTAAAATTGTGTGTCAGAATTAGGTTTGGCTGATTCCTACATGTCCTAAAATCACAAAACAATTTTAATTGTCAATGTTACCTCAATTTCGATTGACTTTCTTTGTCAAACTGCCAATACTGCCTGAGCAGCTTTGAACAGACAAAATCAACTCAAAAAAACTACAGCTATATATGGAAAAATTTATTCTGAGTAATAATAAAAACAAATAAATAAATTATAAATATGAAATAATATTTGAATTATATGGATAATAATTTTACTATGAAAATATAAATATTACCTTTGTGATTGAGCATTGGATGGAACATGAAGGAAAGTGATCAATGTCAACACTGCATGGGTGAAAGGTTTTGAGGGAGAAGAAATTTATGGATGTTTTGGTGTAGAAAGGGATGAAAGATGGATAGAGCACCCCAAATCGAATAAAATAATCTACTTTTATATGAAAATAATTATTATATTAGTAACACAAAAAATAAATAAATTAAACTTAAATATAAAACAATAAATTAATTCTAGGGACAATGATTTTACTATAGAAACATGTAGATTACCTCTATAATTGAGCAGAGGAAGTGGTGTTTCTCTTCCTACAAAGGCAATGGAGCTAATTTGAAAGAAAGTGACAAATGAACCACTATAGGGGTCAAAAGGTTTTAAGGAAGAATCCTAAAACTTGGACACAACACCCCATGTGAAACAAAATAATGCATTAGTATAAGAAAACATTTTTTATGAGAGTAAAACTAAAAATAAATAAATT
This sequence comes from Viscum album, assembly GCA_963277665.1. Classification (NCBI taxonomy): domain Eukaryota; kingdom Viridiplantae; phylum Streptophyta; class Magnoliopsida; order Santalales; family Viscaceae; genus Viscum; species Viscum album. The sequence goes on along the minus strand of OY728135.1, from coordinate 1,388,671,286 downwards.
AAACATAAATATTAAATAATACATTAATTATATGGAAAATAATTTTACTATCAAAACATCAATATTACCTCTATAATTGAGCAGAGGCTATGGTGTAGCTCTTCCTGCAAAGGGAGTGGAGTTAATTTGACATAAAGTGATAAATGAACCATTGTAGGTGTGAAAATGTTTTAAGGGAGAAGAATAATGAATGTTTGATATTTCACCCCAACTCAAACAAAATAATTCACCTATATAAGTAAACAATTATTAATATGAGTAATACTAAAAAGAAATAAATTAAACATACATATGAAACAATACATTAATTATATGGATAATAATTTTACTCTTCAAACATCAATATTACCTCTGTGATTGAGTAGAGGCGACGTTTTTTCATCTCTTGAAATGGTAGGGGAGGTAATTTGAAATAAAGTGATAAATGCACCAATGTAATAGTGAAAAGGTTTTAAGGGAGAAGAAACATGAAAGTTAGACAGAGCACCCCAACTCAATCAAAATAATCCACCTATATAAGTAAAAAATTATTATATGAGTAATACTAAAAACAAATAAATAAAACATAAATATAAAACAATACTTTAATTATATGTCCAATGATTTTACTATGAAAACATCAAGGTTACTTCTGTTTTTGAGCATAGACAGCATCCTTGTTCTTTCTACAAAGTCATGACACATGGATAGAAATATTCTAAAATAAATGAACTCATTAAGTAATAATGAAAATTAAATCAATGTTTCATTATATAATTTTATGGTAAAATAGATAGAGTATATCGTAACATTATCTTTACATATTTCCAAATGGTTTCTTTACTCCAAATATAATCTATTAACAAAACTAAGTTTTCTCTATAACTTAGTTATAGTTTAGAATACTATATGGATGTCAAGAGACTGCAAGAAAATTAATGATATTGATATCTATTTTTCTCCATTGATAAATGGATCCAAAACAAGGATTGTTTGTGCATCACTCACAAAGTTAATAACAAAACTAAGGATTATTTGTGTACTTCACTACTATTGGTTAACTACCACTTAACAAAGAATCTAACTTGAAATTCCTATCTGGTGTCCCAATGATGCTCTTATCCCACACACACACACCACCATCTCTATCATATCATCATTCAACATTTACTTTTCCTTCTCTTCCTCACAATTTTATTCATTATTTAAACAAGTGGGAATATTTTTCCTTCATAGAATTTTTTGATTCTCATGTTTCTTCATCCATCATATGTATTTTTCATAAAACCTTTACCCAATGAATTAGTTTCTTCTATAAAATTTTCCCTATATTTTCAAGAATGTAATTATCTTGTTTCTATCTATGTGTGGTATGAGATCATTATAGGGAAATTGGGTAGGAAGTTTAGGTCAGATGATATGTTAAGCGATAGTTAACCAATAATAGTGAAGTGTACAGAGAATCCTTAGTTTTTTTTGGAATTGTGAGTGATGCATAGTCAATCCTTGTTTTGGATCCATTAATTAATGGATCCAAATAGACATCAATATTCTTTTAACTCTTCCAGACTAATTTTTCTTGAATAACAACAACATAAACATGGGCAGAGGATTTTAGAATGTTCTTATACATGCTCTCTTGAAAAGGTGATGTACTCTTTAATTCTATCTTCATATTAGTTTTTCAAACGATTAGCATGCATCCATTTTCGGTTTATATACATCCTATTGGGTTTATAAAAGATAAATTTCATACAACATATAAATAAATACACATAAGATATATATTATCAAAAGTGAAAGTTATATCCAGCCCTAATAAGGGAAAGTCAACATTTGATTTTTTCAATGAATTTTATTATGTTGGATAAATGGGTAATTAAATTTAAGAAAATAATTACTATACATCAAATATTTATTCAATCTCCTAAAAATGAAAATATAATATAGGTAATTAAGGAGTAATATGAAACTCAAATATGATAAACATTAATAATAAAATCTCATTCAATCAACAAGAAGATATAAAAATGTATTGGAACAAGTGATGTAGAAACCTAATGAATTATTACATTTAGAATTAATGGTATGTCAATATTTGAAAAATTCTCAAGACTCTTGGGATGTCATATCACCACACTAACCCATACCAAGGAAATTCAAGGAACTCCAATTATATGTAAAATTAGAATTTACTAATGGATTACATGAATCGGAATTACATAAAACAAATAGATAGTTTTCTCATTCTTTAATATGAGAATAATGTTTTGTAAATTGGTAAAGACGATGTATAAATTGAAACAAGAACTGATATCTTTATATTGAATGTTAGATTAATTATTAAAGAAAATTTAATTTAAAAAATGAGGAAATGATCATAATCATTTCAAAAATAAAAATTTATTGGGTAGATTGAAAGTGTTTATCAATGTAGATGACATAATATTTATAGGTTCATTATATTAACAATCATAATAATTTTCTACATTAACAATGACAAATGTTTAAAATTTTGATGATTAGTGAGTTGAAATTTTCCTTCATTTATAGGTGACTTTTAGAATTCATGGGATATTTATTTTCAAATTCATGTATGGGAGGGATGTGTCTTATATATTTCACAAGGAAGATTGAAAACCCATGTGGACACCCATTTAAAATTCAATAAAATTTCAGATGTTGTGGGTGGAATTCCAATTTATATCATGATATTTTTCAAGGTACATTCTCGATCACCCTCAGGCTAGAAACAAGCACTAGGGTATGAAAACCAACATAGTGGGAAACATTTATCCCAAAAAATAAATAAAACTAGTAGAAAGAAAATTTAAATAAAAATTTCCATAATGCATCTATACATTGGATTATCACACTAACCCAGATAAGTAGAAAAAAGAATATATGAATTAGTATAATATAAAATAAATCCTTTTACCTACCTTCAACTCCCTCACACACAAAATCTGCAGTTTTAATTTCTAAAATTTTACATATATGGAATACATTGATAAAATAAACAATGAAAATATGTATGATAACTTTGGGAGACCAATTTGGGAAATGTAAACAGCATAAAACAACCAACAAAACTCCATGTGATTCCATGTGTCATCATCGAGTCCAGAAATAAAAAACTCTCCATGAGTGGTCAAGAGTAGAATTAAAATTGAAAACTAAGATAATCGGAAGGCCTACCTCACTAGTATACAATCATCGGACCACAAATAATGACATCGTCAAAGAAGAAATCAAAAATAAAACCAAAAATACACAAAGAATATCAGAAGGACTACCTCACTATGTTGAAGAAAATCTCAGACCCTCTTCATAAACCCTAATAGTGATCAAACACCAGATTTCAGAAGAGATGTTTGAGTGATTGGAGTTAGTCGAGTCAAGTGATTCGATCTTCAATTCACGGAGGAGGAGCGTTAGTAGTGGGTGGATTCTGCAAAAAGCTCCTCATATCGTGACAGATTCGCAAATAGTTATGGTTTTTTAATTAGATCGAGACACTTTTATCAGTGCTTATAAAAAAGTACTGATAAAGGTAGGTCTTTATCGGTGCTTAAAAGCTCTGATAATACGAATATTTATTATCGCTAAACTTATAGTGCTGATAAATTTTCATTCTATTTGCAGTTTGTTTAGCACAGATAAAGCCTCATTTTTATCAACACAAAAAAAAGTACTGATAAAGATGCTTTTATCAATGCTTATTACTTAAGTGTTGTTAAAGGATTTATAATTATAATTATAAATAAAAAATTATAAATATTTATATATAATTAATAAATATATATAAATATAAATATTTGTAAATATATTCCTTTTTAAATATATTTTTTATAATTTTATAATTATTTATTTATAATTAAAGAAATATTTTTAAAAAATAATATTTATATCATTATATATATTTATTTAATTACACATATATATATTTAATAATGATATATAAATATAAATATAGTAAATATATTCATTATTTAAGTAAATTTTTTATAAATTTAATAGTCATTCAAATATATGTAATTATTTAATTATAATTATATAAGTACTTTTAAAATTTTTTATTTATTTATACCTATAAATATATAATTTTATAAGTATAGTAAATGTATATTTGTAAATATATTTATTTATAAATATTTTCTTACAAATATATTTTTAGCATTATTAATGAATATCTAATTTTAAGTGCATGAATATATATTAAAAATTATTGAAATTGAATAAATTAAGAATAAGTACACTTTAACAATATTGACAAAATGGATACGTTTTATGTGTCTGCATTGTATATAAAAATTTATTAATTACATATATGTGAAATCAATGTAACACAGATTTGATCTATATTAAATTGAAAAATAAAATGACAATTAATTATATGTCGAGTACTATGTAATTATTAAATATTTTTAATTCATAGTAATTTTTAATTATCAACCATTATTCAATAAATATATGACTATTTAATGAAAAGTGCATAAATATTTTTTAATATATAAATTATATTTATATACATTAATATATATATATATTTAATATTTAAAATTTAATAACATTAATTAACATAATTATCTAACTAATAAAATTCTTAATATTTAATAATGTATAATAAATTTATTCATTTTTATCAATAATTATTTAATTAAAAAAATTGTAATATTTTTTTAATAAACTCTTTTTTATTTTTTACTTATTTAATTATTTTATTTCATTTTATTTATTTGGACTTTTATCAGTGCTAAATAGCACTGATGAAGTAAATATTTATCAATGCTAAAAATAAAGTGATGATAAAGGGTACCCTTTATTAGTGCTAAAAATAAAGTGCTGATAAATGTTACACTTTATCAGTTCTAAAAATAAAGTTCTAATAAAGGATACTAATTAGCAGCACTAAAAATAATGTGTTTATAAACATTTTCTATATGAGTATCAAAAAAATAACAAATAAATGGTTAAATTTATCATTGTTTTCCTTAGCGCTGATAAAGATACAATTTATCAGCATTTTTTTGTAGTGCTGATAAATACCAGCAATGTTAAAGGCCAGTTTTGTAGTAGTCTAGGTATGAATGATTATGAAAAGTGTATTGAGGAAATAACAATGAAAGTTGAAGATGAACTACATGAATGTCTAAATTTTTTTGAGAAGTTAAAGAGTTGTGAGAATACACAACTATATTTTGGTTATACTAAATATACAACATTTTCATGCAAACTGATGCTATATAATATAAATGATGGAAATGTTTGGAGTGAATCTATATTTAATGAACTAATTTCTATATTGAATGATATACACCCAGAAGATAATGAGCTTACTTTCTGAACATATGATCACTAAAAAAATATGGGTAAGGGAAGCACTCGGGCTTTATCATCTCTAATCAGAAAGTGCTGATAAAAGGGGGGCTTTTATTAATGCTAAAAATATATGATAAATCTACCCTTTATCAGCCCTACTATATGCACTGATAAAAATGTGACTTTATTAGCACTGATAATAGAATTGATAAGAGTTTTTAATAATAAAAAATTATAAATTTAAATAAAAATAATTTAATTATATTCAAAAATAAGGTTTATATATTTACATTAAATAAAAACACATCTTTATTGTGTTTATTATGGTTATGTTTTATTTATGTTTATTATTTTTAGTTATCTCTTTATTATATATTTATTATACTATATGTTTATAATATTATATATAAATAAATTTTAATATATATATATACAAATATTTATTAATTATATATATTTTTTAAAAATAAATGTTTCCAAATGAATATGTCAATTGATGTGTAATGGATGTTCATATTCATCTGATGAATATGTTCATTGTTTACCCTAATGTTGGCAATATATATTATAGTACTATACCTGGTGCATTCATTCATTTCCTATATATATGAAGCTTTATGTTCTCATAAATACTTAAAATCACGATAAATATATTAAAATAAATAATAACTGGATTTATTATATATATTTGAAAATATAAATATTTATTTATATATAATTATATACTTTTTAAATATATTATATATAATTATAATTATATATAACAAATTATATATAAATATTTTTAAATAACTACAAAATTACAAAATATATTTTTTAAATGATAAATATATATTTATGAATACCTTTTGAATATATTTATTTATAAATATATGTATTTAATGAATATATACACAAACACAGACATATATATATATTTAAATACTTAAGAAATTAAAATTAAAATTAATATATCAATTTATATATATATATATAATTTAAATTATAAAATTATATATATTTAATTATAATTTATACACAAACACAGACATAAATATATATATATAATTTAAATTTAAATTATTAAAGTATAATAAATATATTAATTATATATATTTATAAAATTATAAATGTAATAAATAAATTGGTTATAATTTATTAATTATGAAAAAAATACTATGTTTTATCAACGCTTATTAAAAAGCACTGATAAAACATACATTTATCAGCACTAAACTTTTAGCGCTGATAAAGAAGACATTTATGAACTCTTTTTTAGCCCTGATAAAGGATCATCCTTATCAATGAAAAAAATCACTAATAAATTTATGTTTTATCATCGCTTCTCAATTTAGCGTTGATAAAACATATATTTATCAGAACTTTTTACTAGAACTGATAAATGTTTTCCCCGGATTTTATAAATGAACACTAACTACATCCCCTTCCTTTCTCACCCCTCAAGCTCTCATGAAATCCAAACGAATTTCCGTCTGATCCTCCTCCTCATCTGTCGTTGCGGCCGTCGACTTGTCCTCCTCCTCCTCCACCTTTGTGAACTCCTCCTCCTTCTCCTCCTCCATTTCTGCTGTTACGAACGCTTCCTCCTACTCCTCCTCTGCCACCACGGCTGCCTCCATCTCCTCCTCCATCATCGCTACTTTTGTCATTGTCACCGCCACTACCTATGCCACTACCTATGCCACTGACTATACCGCCTCTTCTACCGCTACTACTTCCAGTAAGGGTATTCTCTCTTGTCTCAACCTCTAAATTATCTTTCCAATTTCCCCATTTATAACTCTACGTTTTTTTATCTTAGAATCTATTTATTTTATTGGAATCATGATGGTACTTTCTTGAATCAAAAATAACTATAAATTATTGAAACATTAACTAAACATTAGTTTTAGATATATAAGTTTTATGTTTTTTATTGGTTTTTAAATTTTGGTCATGGTTGTTGTTGAAATCCTAGTGGAGTTGCAGGTCAAAGAACTCCAAGGTCTGTCTAAGAAAGTTTTAGATGGTTTTTATAGAAATGGTTGTAATTATTTTAAAAGGTTTCATCCTTAGGTTTCATCCTAGGTCTACATCAAGAAAAAGTGACTAATCTGACATATCAAGATAATGGAAGTAAGATTAGGAATGACTAAATATGCCATAGTGGTGACATTACTCCATAAGTTTGTTTTATTGATTTTCATTATAGTCTCCAGAATATTTCACTTATATTTCTGGAGTAGATATGGTTTCTTTCCTAACAATGGTTCTTCTATTAGAACACTTATTCTATGAAATTTTTGCGATGGTGTTCAAAATATGTTTGAGTTCTTTTGAAGTTTCATCACTAAAGTTTCCTCCAGAATACTGATCTACAAATGTTTTGTAGTAATGGGTGAGGCAACTTTGAAACATTTCTATAAAAATTTGAAATGTGAACTTTTGATTTAGTAATTTCATATGACACCACTGAACCTATACCAATCCTCATAAATCATTTACCTTTATCCTGAATAAATCTTGTAATTTTATTCCATGTTTCAATGATCATTCTCTGGGGAAATTTTTATGATAAAATCATTTTATAGTTGGTACCATATATAAACGATTTCTTCATCCATTTTTTGGAACTAACAAATAAAATTTCCCTTTAAAAATAATAGGAAAACTCTATGTTTTAGTTCCTCCTCACTTGACCATCTATGTGTAAGCACTGCACCACACACAAAAAAAAAGTCCCTAATGAAGTCAATAGAATATTCTTTGGTAATTTCATTGAATAATGGAAACATCGACAATTGATATTTTTTTATATCATAGTTGTGATACTTAGTTTTTTTCCTAATATAGGATGGGTTTCTTGAAATAATAATAATATGAAACTCCCTAAGTCAAACTCTCTCTATCATATTTTTTTTAGTTTATGGTGGATTGATATTTCTATCTTTTCCGGTTATTAAACTATATATTATATGTTTATTTTTCTATTTTAGGGCATATAAGTTCTTTTTTATTTCCTGGATCAAGGGTTATAATGTTCTAAAATCATACCTAGTGTGCATACACTACCAATTCAACCATATTTTTTTGAATTCTATAGTAGTTTTTTTTGTTTTTTTGTTTTTGTTTATTTTCCTTTTTTTGCTTCTTAGTCACATGTTCCTTCCAATTAAATGAAACAAAAATATGAATTATTGAACCTAGGTTTATGAATATTAAAGGGTTATATTATTTATTATAAATCCTACTTAAGCTAGTATAACTAGTGACTAGGGTGTTCAATCCATTGGGAAGGACTGAAATGTGTTTGTGAGATCAATAGGACAAATAAAACACTCAAGAAAAGGCAAAAAATAGAGAACTTGTGATATAAAATTAAATAAGTGATTATTATGGTAAGGTGAGTGAAACAATAACTATGTAAGAAAATAGATCAAGTGAGGGAATATATATATATATAAGATATTTAATAATCAATAGATATGATATGTGAATTTTATTAGTGGTTTAAAATGGATTTTCATTCAAACACTACATGAAAAAACACTAAATCTGAGATAAAAATAGGTGTCCTAATCTTTTGAATGTTCAAAAAATGAGCTATTTAATCTTATATTTCCTCAAATGTATTATTAACTCATTCACACAATGATAAAAGTATCCATGCATCAAGATAATCTTCATAGTTGATCTAGATGGCTACCCTAGTTGAGTACATCAATTCAGAGATAGATTATCATATGTTTAAGTTGTTAAAAAATAAGTCCATCTTAGAATAGTTTTTATTGGTTCTCGTTATTTTTAAAAAAATTACTACATAAGATATGATGATGAGGGTAACTTCCAATAATAAATCACACATGAAAAAATTAAAATAGTGTACCAATAAAAAATCATTCACTTAGAGAAGTTTACAAAGTGATAATATTTATATCACCAAAATATTTTGATGAATCCATTACAAAATTAAAATAGAGATATGAATAAAGTATTGAAAATACGTTATCACTAAGAGAGCACCAAAATTATTCCCAAGATCCACAGATTCTCTATTACCTACTCCTCATCCCAACGACACCATTTTTATATCCCTCCAATCTATCTCACCTTCAAGGTATGTTATATTATTTTCCTTGATGTCTCTAATTAATAATAATTTCCTCCTAATTCCCCTCTTAATGTTAACCATTATAGATCCAAGACTTTATTCTTGGCCTCTATTTAGAATTTTCACTATATATTCCTCCTCATTGGCGACTCAAGCCAAAGCCCTCATAACCGAATGCATTTCTCCTCAAACTTCCATACTCAACAGTGAGGACAATCTAAATTTTTGATGGCCATCGTATGATTTATTCATCATTCATGATTATTAAAATAATTAACGTTTGAATCTTACACTATCTCCCAATTCCTCCTCCTCCACTCACATTCATCTTTCCAAATGCAAGAAAAAAATAAAAATTATAACAAGTTAACCTTGATATTGATCTCCTTGATTTGGAAATATCATATTATAGCGAACCAATGAGCTTTAAATAATTTTCCAAGTACCCTTCATATCACCTCAAATGCACACTATATCCATCAATAGGCATCAGCCTACCCTTTAGTTGGTTTTTAGATGTTTATCACAAGTACCTTGACATGGCCCACTTGATTCTTATTTTCACCATGTAAAAACTAAAAATGTGCAACCATAGCTATGATTCCTCACATGAATCTTCCTTAAACATGTAAAAACCTCATTTTTCACAAGGATTTGTCTTCAGTTAAACCTATAAAAAAAATTATCTAGTGAAAAATAGTTTTATACCTCTTAATCAATTTCACCTAAATTTCTAAGTCCAAATAAGTTCATTTATAACTAATGTTGAATCTTGAACTTCCCAAAATCATTAAACTCTATTTTCTATTCATTATCAATTAGTTTCTCAAGCTTAATTTTCCATATTTATTCAATCAAACTCATGATTAGATTTTTTTCATCTTCATTCATACCTACTCAACATTGATTCTCTATAGATGAATCAATATGATTTTCATGACCAAAACACAAGTTCCATAATCCTTTTCCATATTCAGATATACTTTCTTACACTAAAATTTTTTTACTTGTGGATTTATTTAATTATATCATCAATAACCATAATTGAAACATCATTAATCATTATAGATAATTCAAAAGGGAATAGTAAATCCTTGACTTCATCATAAAGTCGACCCTATAATATAAAATATCCTAAAAAATAAATCCTCAACATGTTTAGATTATTCAATCTATAAATAAATTTATCATAGAACATATTTATCAAATTCAATAGCCTTAATCAGTTCATGTAGTGTTGGTGAAACAAGGATTGAGTCTATAATGGTCTGTCGGGAGCATCAGTATTTTTCATCCTTTAAACCAAGATCATAATTATTAATCATGACATCGATCTCTATTCAATCTCACTGAAACTTCTCCCATTTCCATTTTATAAATCGAAATATTATCAATAAACATCAAGAGATTGGAATCTCATCTTTATAGATATTCAACCTTTCAAATATAAAGGGATTTCTCAATTCTTTAGTGTGCTTTGATGAATACCAAACTCAATATGGTCAAGTTTCTCTTAGTTTTATGGACTCTCAACCAAGTTAAAACTTCCCCATTTTCCTATTATAATCCTGATCGAGTCATATTCAATCCTAGTTGGAGTTCTTCATCTTAATTATTTGTCTTGATTTTCAGAAATTATCTAATTCACAACCCTGATTTTCCATCTTCAATAAGAAAGGTGACTCGGTCACCTTCTTCATAACTCTAAAAGGGTTCATCCATCCTCCCTATTATTTTTGTTTTAGTTCAATGTGGGGTAAAGATCATCAATCCAAAATATAGTTAATTGAATTTTCCTTATATGTAAGATTTATAAACCATTTATTCTCATGTAAAATTCATATTTATATATACGATAGTTTGTAGGGATGCTGACATGGAATAATCAACATAGTAGGTCTAGGAACATTTATAATAGATCAAAATTATAGGCATGGTAGGTATATTTTCTCACAGAACCAAGGTACATGTAAGCAATAACTTTTTTAATTTTTTGGTAGGCACATATGAAGAATTTCTTATTTATATTAAATTTATTCTTTAATGTAGTGTCTTGATTGTGAAGTGGTTAAATTATTTTCTACAATCCTTCAAATTGAATTACCCAAAGGGGTCTGGGGTGGTTGTTTATTTTAGAATATGAGCTTGTTGAGTTGGAATGACTTAAGGCTTTGAGGTAAATTTTATTTTATGTATTCCTTTTTGTTTTTTAGTTCCTCTTATGTGAGGGTTTTTTTATATAGGTTGTGAATATTCTTTATGGTCTACATATGGATTAGAATGAGATGCAGAAGAAACCCTCCTATAAATATGGAATGCCTCAATTATGTTGGGAAATAATACACAAATGAAATTTAATCCTACATTATCCATGCTCAGGTGCGGGAAATATGTTGTATATGAACATTACCTATGTTATATAAGATCACACAAAAGGGTAAAATGTGTTGGGGTTAGAATGACATATTGGCCAATAGAATAATCCCAAAAAAAATGGGAGGTTGGTGAGAGAAAGACCCTAGAAGAATGACTTTATGTATTGGTATGTATAGTTACTTGAGGGGGTAAGGCCAAGGGAATTTGAATTCTTGAATAATAAAGGAGAGTGGAAAAATTATTCCATCATTAATTGGTAACATCATGTGGCATGTTAGTATAAGTGAGTTTTAAACCTTTAGAGAGGATCACTATGAGAGTGTTAAGAATGGGGAGGGAACCCAATAAAGGTGGATCTAACATAATGTATCAAGTATGGTTGTGAAATTTGGACTAATGTTTGTATAGTTTAACATAATGTATAAAGTGTCTCTCTTGGGATTTATGTCTTCGTGAAAATTCCTAAGTGGATCTTTTAAAATGATTCAAGTGTTTTTAAATGTTTCTTAAAGAATTATATGTGTTCAAAATACCCTTTTTTTGTTTTAAATAGCTTTAAATGTTTTAAAAAAGGAATTGGGATTTTTAGAAAGGATGTTTGGAACCAATTGGTTTATTTTAAAAAGATTGTGTTATTTTAAAGTGGAATATGTGTAAATGGTTGGTTTTTTAATGGGATTTAAACTGTGATTTTTTAATAGTATTTTAATTGTTATTTTCAAAGAGTGATTTTTTATACGTAGTTTTTTAATGGGATTTCAATTATGTAAATGTTTTGTATAAATGTGATCTTAGTTATTTTATAAATAGTTTTAAAAATAGTGTGTTATATTATCCATAGTTAATTTTTATATCAATGTTTTGTGTATTTATTTTTGTTAAATATTAATATTGCTGGATCAAATAGGATGGATATGAATAAATAATGGATGGATGAAAATCTTCTAACAAAAGAGTATGAAGATGGAGTGAAAGAGTTCATCATGTTTGAAAAATATCATGCATATGATCCTTCTCATATCTTTCGCCTATGTTTACACTGTTTTTATTCAAGAAACTTTAGTCCAGTGGTGTTAGGAGAATACTTGATCTATCACAAAATAGTTTGAAGTTATAAATGATGGAATAAACATGAGGGAAAGCGAATGTATCTAGTGACTGGTATAACACTGTGTTTTTCGGATCATTTGATATGATTAAAAGTGTGAACAATGAAGAAGGCCATATTTAGGACTTGATTATAGATGTTTGTGGTAGTGAAAATTGTATTAAAGAAACAACAAGGACAGTTGGAGATGAACTTTGTGATTGCCCAAAATTGTTTGACCAGTTAAATAGTTGTGAAAAGATGACATTGTATGATGGTTGCACTAAATATATAGCATTATCAGTCGTACTAAAGCTGTATAATTTGAATGTAGGAAATGGATGGAGTGATTCTAGTTTTATAGAAATACGTGATCTCTTTAATGACATGCTCCAAAAATATAATGAGCTCCTAAGTTGAACATACGACTCCAAACAAATTCTACACTCAATGGGTATGATCTCTGAAAGAATACATATCTGCCCGAATGATTGTATATTGTTTATCAAGGACCAAAAAACACTTAGAGAATTCCCAAAGTGTGGTGCTTCTCAATACAAGAAAGATGAATCCGGTCCAACAAAATTTCCATGGTACGTTCCAATCATTCCAAGGTTTAGGAGCCTCTATGGAAGTGAGGATACTATAGGGAAATTAACATTGCACGAAGAAAAAATAAATAAATATAGAAAACTACATCACTCGAAAGACTCTCTTAAGTAGAAGAGAATTGATCATGAGTATCATGACTTTGGAAAGCAGTTGTGAAACCTTCGTATTGCTTTATCTATATATGGAGTGAATCCTTTTGGTTTTCAAAGCATCACTCGCAGTATATGGCTGGATATGTTGGTAAATTATATCTTTCCACTATGGTTATGCATGAAATTAAAACACATCATGTTATCTATGATTATATCCAGACCAAAACAACTGGGTAATTATATCAATTTTTATTTTCATACATTGTTCGAGGATTTAGAATTATTATGGGATTTATGTGTTACGGGGTATGATGCTTATAGAAATGAATATTTCACATTTAGATCCATGTTGTATGGGATGATAAATGAATTTTCTTCTCATGGAAATTTTTCAGGATATTTAATTAAAAGAACTCTTGGGTGTCCCGTTTGTGAACAAGGTATACAGTCAATTAGGTTGAAACATTCATCGAAAACTTTATTTCTAGGACATCACATATTTCTACCCCAACTAAATAAGTACCAATCTTTTATGACATCATTCAAAGGAATTTCAGAAGAATGTACACCACCATCTCCACTAACAAGTGATCAACTATTTAAGAAAGTTAAATATGTGGACACTGGTTTTGGTAAACCATTTTCGAAAAACCTTATGAAAACCGATTGGTAAAAGAAATTTGTTTTTTTTTTGAATTACTATACTAGAATTGTCTGTACGTCAGACATTTTCTTGATGTTATAAATGTTGACAAAAATGAATGTGATAGTGTCATCTCCATGTTGCTAAATGCACGTTAAAAAATGATGTATGGAATTAATGCTAATAGGTTTGGTAAGATTGACATGGGAATATGAGAAGACTTGGCACTAGTGAAGGGTGAAAAAAGAACATTTCTTCTGCCTACTGCTTATAATCTTTCCAGGAAGGAGAGATATCAGTTTTGCAACTTATTTAATGACATAAATGTTCTACAGGGGTGTTTATCGAATATCAAGAACATTTTTTCAATGCATGATTTAAAGTTAAAAGGTATGAAATCACATGACTGCCATGTTTTGATGAAAGATCTAATTTCTATAGGTTTATGTTTCATTTTTTCCAAGAATTTCTAGCATACATTAACAAATATCTATTTCTTCTTCAAATCTATATGTATTAAAGTTATAGACCGATCAAAATTACCGACTGTAGAAAGAGAAATTATCGTCACATTATGTGTATTGGAAATATTTTTCCTACTAAAATTATTTAATATGATGATTCATTTTATAGCTCACTTGGAGATAAATATTTGGCTATATGGTCCTTTTCACTATAGATAGATGTACCCTATTGAATGGTATATGAATATTTTGAAAGGGTGTGACAAAAATCAAAGTCGGCCAGAGGGTTGTATTGTGGAATGATATATTGTTAAGGAAACCATTGAATTCTATACTAAATATTTGTTCGGTGTCTAAAGAATTGATCTCACAAAATATCGCCACACTGGGTGACTTTCAGGTGAAGGATTGTCTGTAAAGGCGGTTGTCACAATAAATATTATAGATCGGGAATATGCCCACATTTTCATATTTCATAATAGTTTGGACATTGACCCATATGTTGAAACCTACAAATAAATTATTAGGCATTCGAATCAATCAAGGGCTGAAAATAGATATCAAATAAACATAATAAAAAGTTTATAGGATGGTTTCAAGACTATATTTTTAAGGATTCAGATGAAAATCCAGACTCAATTTCTAAATGAATTTGATTGATAGTCAGAGGACCAAATTTGTATGTATTATCTAAGAATGCTTATGTTATTAGTGGTTTTACATTCTATATTAATGCACATGATGAATACAGTATAGGATAGAATAGTGGAGTTACACTTTTGGCTAAATTGATGCATGTTTCTAGTGTTAAGGATAGAAATCTAATTTATGTGAAAATTTCATACTTTAGCATCATAAAAAAATATGGGATTTGGATTATACGACATTTCGAGTGATGATTTTTTAATGCAAGTGGGTTGATAACATAATTAATATTAAAATAGATGAGTTGAGATTTGTGAAAGTTTATTTTAGTAAGGAAGGATAAAAAGACAAACTGTTTATAATGGAATCACAATCAGCAGAAGTATTTTACATTCCAGATCCCTCAAACCAAAACTGATCAATTTTTCTATTATTGAACAAAACCACTGAAGAGTTAGATAAAAATTCAATGGAGGATGACCCTTTCATTGGGACGTCACAATAATTTTTCAGAGGTCCCAATGTAGAAGGGGTTTTTTATGTCAGAGGAGACCACAATGATGGGATTTTGATAGTCAATAGAGGGTTCAAATCTCTTCAACCTTTAAAAAATAGTTCAATAATCATTTTATATTTTTTAATAATATACATCGTGTTACTTTATGTTAAATTTATATTTTTTCATATGATGACTTCTGCACATGATGATGCTCCAAATCCAAAAGCACAATAGGTTTCTCAACCTATTGTTGCTTGCAGTGTAGACAAACAATAGTTTTCTCAAACTATTGATGCTCCCAGTGCAGAGGTACAACCACCATCTTCACATGCCAATGATAGACCTCCAAATTTCAAAGGAAAATATTGTTGATGGTGGATCTGAGGAAATGAAAGGTGACAAAACACCAGCAGTGTAGAAAAAATAGGAGTGTCATGGTATGACGTTATTAGGAAAAATCATTATGGATAAAGAGAAAGGAATCAAATATGAGATTGGATGTAATAAGAAGGGAAAACATATTAACCCCAACAAGGCCATGTTCATTAGTTACATTGGACTTTTCACTTAGCAACATATGTCATTTGATGTAACTTCATCGAACCATGTTGTGGTTGATATTAATACACTGATGTGGGAAGATATTATGGTAACATTATGGTATCATTTTTTTAATTTACTAAAAATTAATTAAGAAAACATTGACTTAAACATCATCATCTCTTGTAGAGTAAATTTATAGTAGATGACTCACAAAAAGACTATGTCTTAATGGTTTCTGAAAGGATTCATATGGGTTTTCTCACACTTTTAACAAAATATATTCATAAAGATTCTAAAGGGAAAATAAAACTTCACCCGCCTCTTCTTTATGCACACCTGATAACCCAAGAATCGTGGGATGTGTTTACTAGTCATTTTGTGAATTAGTCTTTTCAAGTACATTGTGTCTCATAATATGTTGTTTGACGATAAGGGTATTCATCAATTTTATTAATAGTGTTTTATTTATGAAATAGAAACTGAGTACTAAAAATAAACAATGACCATCAAAACCAGTGTACCCCCACCGTAAAGCAAGGATGGGGTATGCATCACTTGAAAACAATTTGGTACATATTTTAAATATACTAAAATACTTTTATGTGACATAAAACAACACAATAACTATGTTATTTTGTTTATGTGCAACCTGAAATGTCCACATCCAAATCCACTTCCATCCAATGCCATGTGCTATGGAAGGAGGTGTGTGTAACTAAATATGGAAAACTAATAGATCAAAACACATAAAAAAGTGTGGGAAACATGTGTATGCCTGACAAAATAAAAAAAAATATTTAAATCACTATTACATAACAATGATTACTAGTTTTCCTATATTTTCTATCTAACATAGTCACAATAATCAAAAACACCCACGCCAGATGAAGACATACATTCAGTGGCCTTGAAGCATCCAGAAAAGTAGGGCCACATCATAGGTGTGGGTTTTGGGGTGACACCCCAAACATATATTGAGAAAAAAAACACGAAGAGGATTAAACTGAGGAAATGAAAAATATGAGAGAAAGATTATCTATGCTTGAAGAAGAATTACAATACCATGTAGAGATGGTATCAAGTTTGATGGGGGGAGGCAAAGAGAATAAAATACATAAGAATAACCCATGTGTGAAGATACCACCCCACCCCACACTAGTTTTGAGGTGAGCCATTCCCATAAAAAATAATTATTAGCTGAGGTAGTCACATTTAAAATAATTGTTTCTGTGAAATTTGAATCAGATAGACACTAGACAAAGATACCTTTCCTGTACTGATATTTTACAGGGTTAAAATGATTGTGATTTATATCTATCAACACCCACCCATCACCTTGTAGCGAGGGCTATAGCGTTCAATATCAAGAATGAAATTCTACACAATAGACCACTTTTGATAGGTCATGTTAGAGTGTCAATTATTGTAGCCCTAAATCTGAACGTCGACCTACCTATTCTAATTGATGATGCAGATATTCATACGGCCGAACAAGCTCTTAGAACATTCATCTCATGGTTGTCACATCTTGTAAAAAACATGTCGGCAATGAGGTATTCATTTGAAATTTAATTTTCAAGCTAAACCATAAAACTTTAATGAAAAAAGTTCTGAACCGATGCATGTTATCACATACGGACAAAGTGAAGGGGGTAAAATGAAATATCGGTTCAAAACCATCTCAAGGATCAAACAAACGATCAAAATGATCTACCCAAACCAACTTACCCCCACCCTTCTATATTCACATTTATTATCATTGAAGACTCATGTGGATTCAAAGTCAAAAGATGGTAGTACTCACATAAATGATTTTGAAGAAAATATGTTCAAAGCGGAAGATCCATACTTCATTGGTGCTGAGAGTGCAACTTAAATCCTCGACTATGAATGGTTAGGCGGCTCAGTTGTAAATTTTTACATGAGGTATGTTTTCAGGATTTTATCTTCTAAAAGATGATATACTATGATAATTATGACTAAATACATTTCATATTTTTCACAGGTTTATATATGAAAAACAATTGAAGGTATTTCCCTATGAACAAAAATTTGGACTTGTTAGTCCTCACGTCACCTCTACCACACTAACAAATATAAAATTTCATAAAGAGGGTGAAATAGAGGCTAGCCTAGTCGAATTGTTTAACAGAAAAATTATGGATGACGGACTCTTCTTAATACCAACGATGCTTGGGTAAAACCATACAATTTAATCATGTAAAATATATTTTAATTTCATTCAATACTTATTCCATTTTGTGTTTTTACGCAGCATTGGATAATCATTATGGTCAATTTGGATACTCCAAATATTTATTTCTTGGATTCAGTGCATGGATATCCAAAAAACTGACCAAAAATGATGGCGTTTGTCAATGTGTAATACACTACATCCAACATTTTAAAACTAAACATCTAGTGATATAATTTATATTATCTTTTAATTAGGATTTTTTTATGATAGTGCGGTGCATGAATATCATCTACATCATGGAATGGGGCCAGGGGAAAAGTACAAGAAACATGACAAGTACTATGACTGGATAAAAATCAAGGTATATATAATAAGATTCCAATATCCAAACATATATAAAAAATTACTTTTTTTCTCAATGTTTATGCAATTCCTGAAACAAACAAATGATAAAGACTCTGGTTATTATGTTTTTAAATTTATGAAATAGATCATATTCCATGAACAAACTAGTATACCCGAATAGGTATTTTCAAATATAATTACAATTTCATTTAAAATACTTATTAATCCTTTGTGTATTTATATTTTTTCAGTACTACCATGACTTCTGAAAATAGTCATACTCTCCAGACGATATAGATATGCTTAGAAATGAATAACCAGCATACCTGATGGAAGAATGTACAAAAATAGATTGACGATATTAAACTTCTCAACTAATTTTTATTTTAATAATCTTTTATGCCTTATCTTTCTCTTTTTTTGATGGTAATGTTGTGATTTGTATGGGATAAATGCCCTGCTGAAAATCATGGTTGTTGGTGGTCCTTGTTTGTGCACTAAATGAATTGCATGTTGGTTGGTTTTTGAAAACAAAATTGGTGGCCCTCATTTATAGGGTATGTGTGTTGTTGATAGGCCAAAAAAAGATAACGAGTATCTAGAAGGGGTTTCCTCATTCCTTGAGTTTTTTGTGATGTCTTGAGACATAATGGGCACAGGAGATTACTCCACTCTTCTCAATTTCAAATATGAGAAGTGTTTTTCTCCAAAAAAAAACATCGATTCAATCTGCAACATTGGTAATCCACCTATTTATTCGAACCCATGAAGAACCAACTATCATATATTCATTTGGAGATCCTAAATATATGACAGATGGTTCTTTACTAGTCCGTCTAAATCAATGTTGTAGAAGGAATATGTTATTTTGTGTCAAACGTATCAGGATCAAAAGTTTTTCCATAATTCTTATAAATTGGGTAGATTGATCATATTGAGTAGGTTAGGTCTCTTTTTAAGCTTTTAGAGAAAGGGTACATTGATTTTCATGTGTAAAAATGTATTTAAATTTGGTGTGGTACTTTAGTAAAACAATACATGAGTCATTTGTGATGTGTAGAATTCAATCACACCTCAATACGACAAATAGTGTCACCGGTATGACTCAAAATGTTTCTTTATTTAAAATTGACATTAATTTAAGTAAAAAAATCAACTGACATACTAAAAACTGAGTAAATGAATTTAGATTCTTTTTATACTTTAGAAAGATGATCTATCAGTCATTTGTGATGTGTAGAAATCAATCGCACCTTAATCTGATGCAAGGTGTCACCGGTATGACTCAAAATGTGTCTTGTTATTTAAAATTGACATTAATTAAAGTAAAAAAGCACAACTAACATACTGGAAACTAATAAAACACATTCAGGTTATTTTTATACTTTAGGAAAGCAATCCATAAGTCATTTGTGAGGTGTAGGAATCAACCCCACGTCTGTCCGACACATTCTGTGATCAGTATGACTAAAAGTGTCTGTTATAAGTTTAAAATTGACATTTTAGTTCAAAACATGGCACTCACTAAAAAAATGTGCTTTTTATTTCTTTCAAATAAGGTAAATCAATTAATAAGTCCTTTATTAAATGTATGAATCAGTCTCACATCAACCCGATGCACTATGCGACCGGTATGACTCAAATTGCATGCTTTTGTATTAAAATAAAATTTTAGTAAAAAAACACAACTGACATATTTAAAACTAAGTAAATGAATTTTTATTGTTTTGATACTTTAGTAAAACAATCTATCAGTCATTTGTGGCATGTAGGAATCAATCGTATATCAATATGATGCACAGTGTCACCGGTATGACTTCAAATGTGTCTTTTTATTTAAAATTGACATTAATTCAAGTAAAAATACAAAACTGACATAATGAAAACTGAGAAAATGCATTCATATTGTTTTTATACTTTATTAAAACATTCCATGTGTCAATTTTTATTTGTAGTAATCAACCCTACCTCAATCCGACAAATGGTGTGACCAGTATGACTAAAAGTGTCCGCTATCAGTTTAAAATTGACATTTTAGCTCAAAACATGTAACTCACTGAAAACCAAGAAAACGAACTCTAATTTTCTTCAAAATTAAATATATAAATTCATAATTGCTTTGTGAAATTTATAAAGAAGTCTCCCACAAAACAGATTCATGATGCGACCTATGTGACTCAAATTGCATGTTTTCAGTTTGAAATGATATTTTAGTAAAACAAACACAACTTACATACTAAAAAATGAGAAAACGCATTTGAATTGTATTGCTAATTTAAGAAAATGATCCATTATTCATTTGTGGAAGTTAGTAATCAACCCCCACTTCAATATAATGCACGGTGTGACTGTTATAACTATAAATGTGTCATTTTTATTAAAAATTGTTATTTTTTAATGTATTCTTCATATTAATGATTAATTTATTTCTTTATAGTATTACTAACATAATGTTTTTCCCTTATATAGGTGGAACCTTTTTCTCGAGTTGGTATGATTTTTTTGGTGACTATTACCATCGGAGGACATTTTTTAGATGGGACCACAAACATCAAAATAGAAAACATTAATTTTTTTAACTGTTTGTTGGAGAATTGTAAATTTATTTTTATAAAACATTATTAAATATGTATATAGAATTTTTTTTCTTGGTATATACAATGAGTTAATATTTTTGTATTAATGATATTAATTAGATGTATATATCATTGTTTAAAAAACCATTGTTTTCACTGCTTGTTTTTTCATCATTTTCATCGGGTATGTGGTTCTTTTGTATATACTATGGGTGGTTATTTTTTAGAAGGTTTTTCCTGGTTTGTTCTGGTTATTTTTTATGATTGGTGCAGGTTATTTTGGTCTATTGTTTTGGTGGTATTTATTTTTTTAAAGGTTGTTGGGTGTTCTACTATATAAACAACACACCTAGACAATGAATCCATTATCAGTTCTTTAAATAGCGCTGATAAGGGCCCATCATTATCATCACTAATTGAAGCTACAGTAAATGAGGTCTTTATCAGTGCTTTGAATAGCACTAATAAAGGTTATCCTATAATAGAACTTTTTGGAGAACTGATAAAGGGGGTCCTTTATCAGCACTAAAAATATCATTGATAAAGGACCCCCTTTATTGGTTATTTTTTAGCACTGATAAAGGGTACCCCCCCCAAGAGAGGATCTATTATCAGCAATTTTTAACACTGATAAAGGCCTTTTTTAGCGTTGATAAAATCTTGTTTTATGGTGGTGGATGTCAAATGAATACTATGTTCAATAGGTATGATATCTAAAATAATATATGCATGTCAAAGTGATTTTATACTCTTTATGAAGAATAAAAAATAACTTAAAAATGACCAATGTGTGGTGCATCTTGATATAAGAAAGATGAATCTTGTCATATAAAATTTATATTGTACTTTCCAATCATTCTAAGGTTTAGGAACCTATATATATGTGAGGATATTGTAAGGAAACTAATGTGGCATATAGATAAAAGAAATAAATATGGTAAATATCATCACCTGGAAGACTCTTCTCAATGGAATAAAATTGATCACAATAACCATTAATTTGGAAACAAGCTGAGAATCATTCATATTGTTCTATCTATAGAAGGATTGAATACTTTTTTTTTCAAGGAATCACTCGTAGTACATGGTTGGTTATGTTGGTATATTATAATGTTCCATAGTGGTTATTCATGAAATGAAAATACATTGTGTTATCTTTACAAATATTAGGACCTAAACATATGGGTAATGATGTTGATGTTTATTTGGATTAATTGATTAAAGATTTAAAATTATTATGGAATTCAAGTGATAATTTTCATGATTCATATATAAATGAATACTTTACATTTAGAGACATGTTATACAGGATGATAAATTAATTTCCTACTTATAGAAATTTACAAGGATATAAGATTAATAGAACTCATAGGTGTACAATTTGTGAACAAGGTACATAATCAATAAGGTTGATACATTCATCGAAGACTTTTTTTTTTGAGGTAATAACAAATTTCTACCCCAGTGACATAAATACTAATCTTGTATGACATTATTTTATGGGATTTTAGAAGAATGTGCAACACCGTCACCACTAAACAGTGATCAAATTTTTGATAATGTAAAAGATATAGACACTTCTTTTGGTAAACCCTCTGAAAAAATCCTTACAAAAACATGTTGGAAAAAGAAATCAGTTTTTTTTAATTACCATACTTGAACTTTTTGTATGTCGGGAATTTTATTTATATTATGAATGTGAAAAAATTGAATGTGACACTGTAATTGGTATATTACAAAATGAACCTAAAAAATAAAGGATGTAATTAAGGATAGGTTTTACATGATTTTCATGGGGATACGTGATGATTTGGTTCCAATGAATGGTGAAAGACATACTTTTCTTCCTCCAACTTCATACACTCTTTACAGACAAGGGAGATATCAATTATAGAACTTCTTGAATAATGTAAAGTTTCTAGAGGGTTATTCATAAAATATCAATAATATTGTGTCAATTACTAATTTAAATTTAAAGGTTCTAAAATCACAATAATAGAATGTTTTGATGTAAGATAAAATTCATATAGCTTCACGTTACATTTTTTCCAAGATTTTTTGTCATAAATTAACAAAATTATGTTTCTTTTTTGATGTTATATGCAGAAAAATTATAGACCTAGAGAAATTTTAAACTATGAAAAAATAAATTTCTATCATGTTATATGAATTAGATATTTTATTCCCACATTAATTATTTGATATGATGGTTCACTTAGAGATATTAGACTATGTAGTCCTAAACATTATAGATGGATATACCCCATTGAATTGTATATGAATATTTTGAAAAGGTATTTAAAAAATAAAGGTCTAAAAAAAGTTTGTATTGATGAGTGATATATTTTTGAGGAAGATGTTGAGTTTTATACTGACTAATTTTCCGATATGGAAAGTATTAGTCTACCAAAATATCATCATACCAGGTGTCTTATGGGTGAAAAAATTTATAGAATAAATTTTGTCACAATTACTATTATAGAGAAGGTGTAGGACTACCTTTAAAATTTTCATAACATTTTAGAAGTTGTGCTATATTTTGAAACCCTTAAATTAATACGTATCCATTTAAATACATCATGATATGAATGATAGATATTATATACACATAACAAATAGTTTATATGATGGTTTTGAGAACATGTTTTTAAGGATTAAACTAAAAATCCATATTCATTTTCAGAAAGACTTCGATGAATAGTTATAGGACCAAGTGTGAATTTGTTATATTATAATGGTTATTCAATTAATGGTTATACTTTATATATAAATGAACATGATGAATGCAGTATCATGGAAAGTATTTGAGTTACACTAATGGTTGAATAGTTCTATATATCTAGTATGAAGTATATAAATCCAATTTATAGTAATATGTCATACTTTGGCATCATGAAAAAAATATGGGAGTTGGATTATACAACATTCCAAGTGGTGATTTTTCAATGAATTTGGATTGATAACAGGAATGAAGTTAAAATAAATGAATTAGGATTCATGAAAGTGGGTTTTAGTGAGGGATGGTTTAAAGAGGAACTGTTTATAATAGGATCATAGGAAGTACTTATATTTTATGTTACAGATCAAGGAAACTGGACATGGTAAATTGTTCTATTATCGACCAAACACATTGAAGGGTCAGATGTCAATTCAACTAGGTATGACCCATTCATTGGGACATTGAAATCATTTCATGGTGTTCCCAATGTAGATAGGGTATTTTATGTCATAGGATTCCATGATGAGGGGATTTGGATACAAGATAGAGTGATCAAATCTTTTCAACCTTTTAAAAAATAGATTTCAATAATCCGATTATGTATTTTTATATAATATAAATTGTGTTACTGCATATTATTATTGGTTTGTTGTGGTATTTATCTAATATAAATTAAATTTTCATCTATATCTATAGATAATGAATTTTATATATCCCAATGATTCCAATATTTAAAGAAAACATGTTTCTCACCTTGATGTTTCTCCTAATTCATAGGAACAACAAGATTCCACAGATGTCAATGCTACCAATCTATAGGAACAACACATTGATTATACTGAAGATCAGAAAATGGTACATGGTAAAAACCCAATATCCTAAAAAAATAGGAGCAACATAATGTGATGCTATTAAAAGAATTATTAAGGAAATAAATTCACGCACCAAATTTTAGGTTGGATGGAATGCACAAGGCCATCATGTTAACCCCAAAAAAGCTTTGTTTAGTAGTTAAATTGGGATCACTACTCAAATTCTCATAAAGGATAATGTATATTCATGGAAAAATATTATTCCCAATATCAAGGCATTAATTTGGGGAGATATTACGGTAACATTATGACATAATTTCATTATTTTACTAAAAAACAATGAAACATAGA
The DNA here is from genome assembly GCA_963277665.1 of Viscum album. Lineage (NCBI taxonomy): Eukaryota > Viridiplantae > Streptophyta > Magnoliopsida > Santalales > Viscaceae > Viscum > Viscum album. The sequence goes on along the minus strand of OY728135.1, from coordinate 1,388,645,934 downwards.
TTAATTCTTAATTATTATTTATGAAGTGCATTTATACTAGATGATTAATGAATGAAATTTTTACTAATTCTCACTGTAAATTCTTATAGAGGATTTTAGACAATTCTTATAAAGAATCATCTTAGATATACTGAAGTGATTACAAACTTACACCCACCACAGATACATGCACACCTAATAAAAAAATGTGGAATAAATTTATTATTTATCATGAGGATATATTCTTTTAGGTATAATATAATTGTTAATAAATTTCATTAAAATAAAAGTATTAGTCACTTTGATTAAGAATTATTAATTTATGAAACAAAAACTAAGATATGAAAATAAGTATTTTTGAAGAAAAACCAACATACCCCTACCGTAAGCAAGGATGAGGTATGATTCAATTGAAACAATGTATGTATTTTAAATATATAGTAATACTTTTATGTGACATAAAAAACAACATAATTATGTTCCTTTTATTATGTTAATACAGATATATAAAAATCCATAAGCACATCCATCCCATGTCATGTTTTAAGGAAGGATTCTCATGTAAATAAAGACGAGATATTAATAGATAAAAATAAAAAACAAATATGTGAGGCATGTGTATATATAACATAATAATTTATTTCCATTATATTTTTATCACATAAAAATGATTAGTTGTTTTTATATATTTTTTAACCAACTTAGACACCATAATTATCATTATCTATACCTAATGAAGTATTACTATCCGTGGCCTTAAATAGACCAAAACAAATTCCATGTTAGAGGTTCATGTTTTGGGGTGTGGCTTTAAATATATTTTTAGAAAAGTGATGAACATGGGGATAAATATAAAAAAATGGAAGAGATTAAGTCATTATAACTTCCCCATAATAAAAACATAATTGGTCAACTAATTTGTTAGAAAATTTTATTAGAAATAATCAAATATAAGAAATAGAAAAACAACAACCACTATGTGAATATCCCTCCACCCCACCAGATTTTAGGTGATTAATTACCCTAAAATGGATTCCTTACAATAGGTAATCAAATTTTTCATAATTGTATTAGATAAATTTGAATTAGGTAGACACTAATACCTTTTTTATAATAATATCATATAGAGTGAAAATTATTTTTTTATATATCCATCATCACCCACCCACCACCTTATTATGATGGGTATAGTTTAGAATATCCAATGATACATTATACATAATAAAAAACTTCCAATAGGACACATGGGAGTGGGGATTCACATAGTTCATGAGTCAAGCACCAAGCTACTCATTCCACTTGATGATCTCGATGTTCATATTGTTGTGCTTTATATTGTAACATTCACAGCATGGAAACATGATATTTTAAAATACGAGTCAACTAGGAGGTATTCCATTCCAATTTTGTTTATGCTAAAACATTAATAATTAATGAAAAAAGACTTGAACTGATGAATTTTATTATAGATGTTGAAAGGGAAGGGGGTGAAACAGAATATCGAATCAAAACAATATAAAGGATCAACCAATCAATCAAAAAATATATTAAAAAGGTATCTTTACCCATCATTTTCAACTTTCAAATTTACTAATAATAAATTTTCATGCATATACATTTCTAAAAATTGGTTATATGACCATAATTGATTTTAAATAAAAAATGTAAAGATAGGCCATTATAGACTATCTTGGTCTTGAGAATATAAATTAAATACTCAAGCATGAGTAGCTAGGGTTCTCAGTTGTAAATTTATATATGAGTTGTGATTTCATAATTTTTTTCCAATAATTGATATACTATTTTAATCACAATTAAATACTATTCATATTTTTTTCATATGTATATATTAATACTATTGGAATAGAGAGCCCTTTGAATAAAAATTTGGACTCATTAGTCCTCACAAAAATTCGACACAAAAACAATCATTAGATCAAAGGAATATGTTACAACAATAGACAAACTGGACACAATGTTAAATGAAAATATTCTCTTAATACCCATGATGTGTTGTTAAAATCTACAATTTAATCATGTCAAATGTATTTTCATTCCGTTTATTACTTATTAAATTTTTTAGGTATCATTGGTTAGTTATTTCAATCAATTTGGATACACCATATATTTATTTTTTGGATTAAATGCATGGAAACCCATCAAAACAACAACATGTGATGATGTTTATCAGTTTTTAATACACTACATTCAATATTTTAAAAATAAACTTCATGTCATACATTTTATTTTATATTTTAATGAAAATTATATTATGATAGGGTGGTGTTTAAATATCATCAAAATCATGACATTAGGATAGATCATTATCACAAGAAGTATATGAAATTCTAAAACTGGATAATTTTTAGGGTATATATAATAATATTTCACTATCAAAACATATATTAAAAAAATACTTATTTTTCATTTTTTTTCCTGGAATAAACTAATGAAAAAAATTGGGTTGTTATCTTTGAAAATATATGAAAGATATCATATACCATCGACAAACTAGCATCCCCAAAGAGGTTTTTGTGATAATAATTATAATTTTATTTAAACTATTTACTAATCCATTGTGTATTAAAAAAAATTCACTACCAAGACTTTTGTAAGTACTTGTATCCAAAAGAGAAAATTATTTTTTTTTATAAATGAATGGTAGGAATACATGGTGTTATAATGTAAATGGACATCATAAAGAGGTGACTTCCTTCCACTTATTTAGTTAATTCAATCATCATTTATCTATATTTTTTTGTTACTTTTGTTATATTTTTTATTTGATAATTATTTTGTTAATTTACAATGAGACCATAAAGAAATGAATTCATCTATAATTTTTATCTCTTTGACCATTATGTACTGTATTAGCATAATAATATGATCAGAGAAAAAAAATATAGTTATAGTATTCAACAAATAATATGCATTCATTTACTATTATCATGCACTCAATAAGGATGATTCACTCATGATGACTGACTTTTCTTATTATTCTACAATAAATTCATCATTTTGAGCTATCAAAAGTCCATATTATTTGATAACCCTTAATGTTTAATGTATTGTAGAATAAAAATACATGATGTAATGTTTATAAATCAACCATAACTCAATATGATACATGGTATGTCTAGTATGACTCAAAGTTTATGTTTTTAGATTAAAATTAAATTTTAATTCGAAACACATGTTACGTACCCAAATTAGAGAAAGAGCTTTAATTTTTTTTGATACTTTAGCAAAAAAATAATATGTCATTTTTGATGTGTATGAATTAGCTATGCTTCAATACAATACATGGTGTTCTCAATATGATTCAAAGTGCATGATTTTTGTTTAAAATTTATAGATTAGTTCAAAAGACAAGTCACATGCTCAAAATTGAGAAAAAATCAGTTTTTCTTATAAAATAGGAAAACCATCCATAAGTTGTTTTTGACATGTATAAATCAACCTCACTTCAATATGATATATGGTGTGAATAGTATGACTCAATGTGTGTGTTTTCAGTTAAAAATGAAATTTAGTTAAAAAAATTTGTCACTCCTTCAAAACCTAGAGACCATGCTAAAATTTTCTTGATAATTTAGTAAAATTATATTGAAGTCATTTTTGATATATATTAATCAACTTCACAACAATCTAATCCATGGTATGACCATTATAAGTAAAAGTGTTTTTTAAATTTAAATTTGATGTTTTAGTTCAAAATAGATTTTAAATATTAAAAAATAAGAAAACACATTTTAATTACTTTTATACTTTAGGATAATGATTTATAGGTCATTTTTTATGTGAATCAATTAGTTTCACCTCAATATGATACACGGTAAGTTCGGTATGACTCAAAATGTATGTTTTCTGTTTAAATTTGACATTTTAGTTCAAAACATATGTCACTAAATAAAAACTAATAAAAACTAATAAAAACTAATAAAATTCAATAAAATTATATTTATATATTTGTAAAATTATTCATAAATCATTTGTGATGTGTAGGAATCAATTTCATATAAAACTAGCACATGATGTGACTTGTATGTTTCAAAGTGTGTGTTTTCAGTTTAAATTGAAATTTTATTAAGAAAAAATTAACACACTCAAAACTAGGAAAACACATTCCATATTTTTTTATACTTTAGAAAAATTATTCATAAGTTATTTTTGAGGTATAGGAATCAACTGAACATCAATCCAATGCACAGTGTGACTGTCATGACTCAAAGTGTGTTTCTATTTAAAGTTGAGCTTTTAGATCAGAATAGACATCACATACTAAAAACCTATCATAAACATTAAAATTTATTTTATAACTTAGTAAAAACAGTCCATATGTCATTTATGATATATAGGAATCATCTGATCCTCAATATTATAGATAGTGTCACTGGTGTGACTCAAAGTGTATATTATCAGTTTAAAATTGTCAATTTAGTTAAAAACGTTTGTCACTCAATAAAAACTATGAAAAAATAATAATTGTATATTTATACTTATGGAAATGATTCATAAGTTATTTTTGATGTGTAGTAATCATACACACATCAACCCATCACATGATCTGACTCGTATAACTCAAAGTGCATGTTTTCTATTTAAATTGTAATTTTGGTGAAAAAGATATATGACACACTCAGAAATAATAGAATTCATTCCAATTGTTTTTATATATTATAAAAATTGTACTCAAGTTATTTATAACATGTAGTAACACATGGCACATCAATTTGAATCACGGTGTAACCGGTATGACTCAAAGTGTGACTTTTTATTTTAAATTGAAAAAAAATTCAAAACACATGTCTCATACTCAAAACTAAGAAAATAAAATCTTATTATTTTAATACATTAAAAATTATATGAAATTTAATTTTGATTTATAGTAATTAGTTTCACCCTGATCTGATACATGATGTGCACGATATGACTCAAATTGTATGTTATGAGTTTAAAATTGACATTTTACTTCAAAACATGTGTCACCCATTGAAAACTAAGAAAATTCACTTAGAATATCTTGATAATTTATGAAAATAATTCATAATTCATTTGTAATGTTTAAGAATTAGTCACAATCCAAACTGACACATGATGTGATTGGTATGACTCAAAGTGTATGTTTTTAGTTTAAATTGACATTTTGTTAAAAAAAGATACATGACATGCTCAAAACTGATAAAACAAATTTATATTGTCATAATACATTAGGTAAAAGATCAATACATAATGTATGAGATATAGGAATCAAATTAACATCAATCTGATGCACAGTGTGACCGATATTACTCAAAGTGTGTGTTTTTATTTAACATTGAAATTTTACTTCAAAACACATGTCATATACTAAAAACTGAGAAAACACATTCATATTGTTTTTGATAATTTTGGAAAAATATTTCATAAATAATTTTTAACATTTATGGATCACTCGTACCTTAATCTGATACATGGTATTCTCGGTATGACTCAAAATTTATGTTATCATTTTAAAATTCACATTTTAGTTCAAAACATGTGTCAAAAACTGATAGCTAATAAAATACTCTTTGATTATCTTTATACTTTAAGAAAATTATTCATAATCCATTTGTAAAATTTATGAATTATTCACATATAGAAATGACACAAAATCTAGATGGTATGAATCAAATTACATGTTTTTAGTTTAAATTGACATTTTAGTAAACAAGACGCGTGACATACACAAAACCAATAAAACGAATTATTATTGTTTTTATTGTTTAGTAAAATTATCCATAGGTTATTTGTAATGTTTAATAATAAAATACATATAAATATAGCACATGATATAATTGGTATGAATAAAATAGCATGTTATCAGTTGAAATTGACATTTTAGTCAAAAGACGCATGAAATACTCAAAACTAATAAAACACATTCATATTGTTTTTATACTATAATAAAATAGTCCATAATTAATTTCTCATGTATAAGAATAAAAAGAAAATCAATCCAACACATGTGGTGATCGGTATGACTCAAAGTTATTGTTTTTATATAAAATTGACATTTTATTTCAAAACACATGCCCTAATTTCAAAATTGAGAAAGCACATTCAAATCCATTTGATAAATTGAAAAAATTATCTATAAGTAATTTGTGACATGTGGTAATTATCTTCACCTAAATATAATATAAAGTATTCCTGGTGTGACTCAAAGTGTATGTTATCAGTTTAAAATTGAGATTTTAGTTCAAAACATGTGTCACGCACTGGAAATAGTGAAAACTAAATCAATATTTCTTGATAGATTATGAAAATGATTAATTGGTAATTTCTTATGTATAGGAATCAGTCTCACATTTAAATGACACATTATTTTTTTGGTATAACTCAAAGTGTGTGATCTAGATTAAATTGACATTATAGTAAAAAATAAACGTGACATACTCAAAACCAAGAAAAAAACGTTATGATTATTTTGGTAATTTAGGAAAATTATCTATTAGTTATTTCTGATGTGTAGGAATTGTCCACACATAAATTTGACACATTGTGTGACCGTTTTGACCCAAAGTGTGTGTTTCTATTTAAAATTAACATTTTAGTTCAAAATACACATCACATAATCAAAACTGAGAAAAAAAATCAAGCTATTTATATAGAATATGATAGTGATCCATAAGTCATCTATGATGTGTATGAATCTTCCATAACTCAATCCGATAGCTAGTGTTACTGATATGACTCAAAGTGTGATTTATCAATTTAAAATTAAAATTTTAGTTCAAAATGTGTATCACTCATTAAAAACTAGTAAAACATTCTCATATATTCTTTATAATTTATTAAAACGTTTCATAAGTCATTTGTGAAGTGTGGGAATCATTTTTATGTCAAGCTAACACACAATATGAAAGGTATGTCTCAAATTTTGTGTTTTCAGTTTAAACTAAAATTTTAGTAAAAATGATAAGTGACATGTTCAAAACTAATAAAACGCTTTCTAATTATTTTGATACTTTTGGGCATATTTCCATATGTTATTTTTCACATGTAGGAATAAAATTTTCATCAATCCAACACACGGTGTAACCGATATGACTCAATGTGTGTGTTTTTATATAAAATTTACATTTTTGTTCAAAACACATATCATAAACTCAAAACTAAGAAAACATATTCATATTATTTTGGTACTTTGTGAAAATGATTCATGAGTCATTTATTACTTGTAAGAATCATCCAAACCTAAACATGAAACATGTTATTCCCGATATGACTCAAAGTGTATGTTATCTATCTAAAATTGACATTTTATTTCAAAATTTGTGTCACCAAATGAAACCTAAGTAAAGTCACTTGTATTTTCTTGATAAATTAGTAAAATCCTTCATAAGTAATTTTTTATGTATAGGAATCAGTCCTATGTCAACCTGACACATGATGTGACTAGTATGACTCAAACTATATATATTCAGTTTAGATTTTTATTTTAGTAAAAAAGAATCATGACATACTCAAAATCAAGAAAACCAATTTGGATTGTTTTTATACTTTTGTAAAATGATCTATAAGTAATTTTTGATGTGTAGGAATCAACCTCACATCAATATGACTCATGGTATGACCAATATGACTCAAAGTGTGTGTTTTCTGTTCATTAGTTGATTATATTCTCTTTATGAACTACTATGAAGGATCAATATCCTAGTTAATTTATTTTATTATATTGATAAGTATAAGATAACGCATCATCATGTCACTTACAGTAAACTAAGATTGATACAAGTTGATCTAAAGGAATTTTTTACGAGAATGATGATGTAAAAGGGTAAAAAAAATTAAGGTTGAATCCCTTTAAAGTTAATGATTATTATATACACAATATTATCTTAAATTTTTATCACTCATGTTAACCCTTTTTGGTTTTATAGATAGATGGAACAAGAATGTACCAAATTAACAATGGGTGTGAGGGAATATAAAATGAATAACCCAATGAAAACCTCATTAGAATTGGGGATAGAGTATAATACCTTAATAAAATTCTTACAAAAAAACTCACAAGATATGAATAATAATGAAAATACTACTGATCTTACAAACACAAAATGGAGGGATAAAAATTCTATTATATATTTCATGTAACAATGTCCACACTCATTTAGTTCCTCTTCTAATCAACTTATCATCACTCAATGGATAAATGTGATGGAAAATATAATTGATGTTCTCTGTTTCATTGAATATGAGAAAGTTTTTATGGAAATATATTAGTTAGTATGTGGGGCTGACCAATAGTGAACTCTGATTAAGAAAAATAATAATGAGTAAGTAGACTCTATGGTATTGGAAAAATTTAAGAAAGTGTTCTTTACTATGTTTTTTTCTTGTAATTTTCACATGAAGATGAATAAGGATTCCATTGAGTTGAAAAAAAGGGTGATAAATCCTTTTTCACTTATGAATAAAACATCACAAGACTATCTAGGTATGCCTCTAGTTTTGTTATAGATCATGAGGTTAAGATAAAATGATTCTTTAGTGTCCATAAAAGAATTATTCTAAAGTAAATATGTATAAGATACTTTAGAAGCTGTGAAGATATTATTTTAGGGTCCCATAATGAAAATATAGAGATGTATACTCTCAATACTCAAAATAAAATAAATGTTAGTTGGAGTTTCGGGGTAACTCCATTGAAAAATATCAAGATGGAAATAAGACTCAAATATATTCATTAAACAAAATATGGTAATAAACACCTGATAAATTTTATAAGAGGGCCAAGAAGATTTGTTAAATTTTTTAGTGCTACAAAACAATCTCATGAATTCCAAAAGGATGTAAAAAGGGTAATAAAAGAGAAAAAGTTCATCGATAATACTTATCTTACTCTCTAATGTTTCAAATATAATGAGTTTTGGAACTAAAAAATTAAATGTTTTAACCAAAGAGATAATTAATATAATAGGCCCTCGTAACCTCCTAAACCTAGGGAATAAGGGAGATAATACATAATCACTAATACTGTGGAGTATCATGATAATGGAGTGAAAAAATTTATAATTATTCTCCATTCTATATATTTTAATTCCTTATTTGATTCTAATTCTTCACATTATTTTAAATCACACATGTTTTCTAAGAATATAGAGTCATTACCTCAAGCTTTGTATATTAAAATATTTTTGAAAACCCCTAGATTCATGATGAATACATCTAAGTTATATTTTCACATCATGTATGACAACCCTTCTCTTTATTACATATTAATTCATATTTATTACATAAGATTACACATAATAAAACTCAAAAGATTTAGAAGTATAGTGTCATTGAGAATTAGGTACATTACATAAAAAATTAAAATAGGGAATGCATCGACATTATTGAAAACTTCATTAGCAAGATCATATTATTCCATCATACTTAAAACTTCATGGGATAACCTGGGGACATACATAAGAAAGGGGTGTGCTATAACGCCCTGTAAGGAAATAGTCATGGACTAAAAATAATTAAGTATTACTTTTTAGACAATATAAATATCAATGGGACATAAATGGGGTGATAATAATAAGAATTAACAATGATGCATGATATAGAATGATAGTTATAAAGGCAACATGGGAAATGTGGAAACAACTTAAAAAATTGCATCATAAACATAGGACAAGGCTAACTGAAAGTAAATCATGGTGAAAAAATTCCCATAATTTATTAGGTTCAATTCTTAATCCCTTGAATGATGTATTTTGAGACTAAAACATTTCCCAATACATTGGATTGTTATATAATTCCATTGACACTCATAACTTTTATTTCATTATCATGCTTAAGTGTGCCACATAGATCATACAACAAAGATTTATTCATCATCATATTCTATTCTAAAATCAAGGGGTTTGTAATGAATAAATTTAAGTACCAAATAAATAAGTATAATTTAATAAATTTGAACACCCTTTATAGGAAATGGGTATGGGTATTCACTATAAAATTGTTAGGCATGAAAAAACATAGTGAAATTTTGATAATATAATGGGGGAGTATGAATGTTTATAGGAAGGATTGATGAGAGATAAAGGGGTATCTCATCATTTAGAAATAAAATTTATAGTAAGGGATATATTTAAAACATATCCCAATATTATTAAATTAAGATAAAATACATAAGATAAAAAAGATACTTGAATATATGGGAGAACGAGAGGATCCCTTGCTAAATTTCAGCTTGGTAACAAGTGTAAATAAAGGATAATGAGAGGGATTAATGAGATTGATATGGGTCTCTGAAAATTTAGAAATAAAATGGATAGTAATGGGAATATAGAAGAAAATATCTAAACATTAACAAATTGAAATTAATAGGCATAACAAAAAATATGTTCTTGAATAAAAGGATAGTGGGAGATCCCTTCCTAAATTTTGGCATAGTGAAGACTTAGGAAAATTCTATAATGAGAAGGGATAAATGGTATAAAATTATTAGATAATAAATTATAAATTATAGGTATGATTATAAATACATTAATATATAAACAATTTAGATTCAAATGACTGATTACAAATAAGGGGCTCGAATGGAAATGAGAAGAGAGAAATCCCTTATTAAATTTCAACATAGTAACAGCTTAGGTAAAGGTAAAAATGAGATAGGATAAATGATATCCCACTAAACTAAAATAAATTTTAATGAAAATAATTTTTTTAAATTAATTAAAATATATCAAATAAAAATTAAAAATACTAATTTCAAAGAAGGTGCTTGAATTGAAAGGAGGAGGGGAAGGTCCCTTACCTTGAGAGTGTGATTCCAAATGATTTGGAGGAGCATATAAAGAGATTGGGGGAACCCTTGGAGGCTTATATGGAGGGTATGTAAGATTAAGGAAGTTATATAAGGTTTTTAGTGAAGATAAATGGGATATTTGGTGGGTTAATATAGGAAATGAGTGGGGAATTCTTTATAATTTCTCAAACATAGGTTTTAGACTCTATATAATAAAATAAAAAAACCACTAACATTCCCATAGTTTTTTCCAATGGTTTCTGAAAAATAGGGGTGTGTTTCATTATTTTATATGTCTAAGTGATAAAAATACTAAAATAATACCCCTTATGATGTGGAAGTGAGTCATTTCTAGGAAGAAATGATTTTAAAACCTTAAAATATATTATAGGTTTTTGGAGGATTCTTAAAGGCATTATAAAATTAATCAAATAAATCTAAAATAAAATTATATTAAAATTAAAACATATATTTGGTCATATATACCATTTATTTTATTTATTACATCACTTTTGAGTCATTATGATGTTATAATGCATACCGTATATTTATATCGTATTTAATTTTTATAGTAAAATTCGATTATCTCAGAAAATTATGAAAATTTTACCATGGGAAAATTTCAACATTTTGATTACAAAAATAATATTTATTTTATCCAAATAATTTTTTTAATATTTTAATTTTCCCTTTTAAAATATAATTCACATTTATTGAGATTTATTGGGTTTTTTAAAATAAGAGTTTTTGAACCCTTATAGAAATTACATTTGAGTTCATAAAAATTATATGATCATTTATATTTAATAAAATTTATTTAATAATAAAATTTTATTAAAATAAAATTTATTTAAGAAATCCATTAATTCATCAAAACAAATTTTTTAATTGAAATTTAATATTAATTAAAAATATAATTTGTGTTTTATCGTATTAAAATATAATTTTTATCAAACTGATTACTTAATAATTTATAGATTAAAATAAATAAGGAATAAATATAAAAATAATTTCAATAAAAAGTAAATTTAAATATTCGTACTATTAGGATTACATTTTTTCTAGTTCTTTTAAACTATTTTTACTCTTAATTAACATATTTTCCTTTTAACATGGTAATTAATATTTACTACATTTACTATTCATATTGTTTAAAATTAAGTTGAACTTATTACCTAATATTAATTATAATAATTCCAAATATGGAATCTAATTTATCAAAATCAATTCATATGGGTGTAAGAATATAATTTTATATAAATCCCACATGCATGATGGAAAGCAATTTTCTAAAAAATACATTTTTTTAAGGGAACTATGATTTTACTTTAACTCTATAACTTTAATATTAATTATATGAATTTAAATTAATAATGATATATATATATTATAAACATTTAATTTATATAATTTCTCATTAGGTTTTATATTAAATAATTATAATGGAGAAACATTATACATTTAAAAATAGTCTTCGAAAAAATGGTTTTTTAATCCTAAAAATAAACTTATAATAAAATCCCATATAAAGATGATTTAATTGTAATAAATTTAATTAAACATAATTAAAGAATATATATTTTACCTTGAAATCAAATTAAAGGAATAATTATAACTTTTATATTACGAAATTTATGAAATTAAATGACAATTTTACAAAAAAATGGAATTTCTCACTATTCATAGAAAACTTATATATATTATGTAAAATCACAAATTTTCACCCAAAGTTGATTTTGATACGATGATATCAAAAAAAAGTTTTATAAAATAAATTTTTTAAATGTTCTAGAAAGTAATTATAATATTTATGAAAATAAAAAAAATAAGGAAAACATATTTTGAAGAACTAAAAGACATTACCAAAAATTTATTGATTATTTAGTAAGAATTTATCAATATATTTAGTATATGTATATATGTATTAAATTATTTGAGCCTACTCATATAAAAAAATTTATTGTTATGTTTAAAATGGTTATATTTAATTAATCATTTCTTGTTTGGGTTCAGTGTTGCATATCACATACGCTATCAAACATATTTTTCTATTTTAAAAACTTAGGGAAATACATCCCCCACCCCCGTAATAAATTTTTTCCTCAAAATTTAAACTTGAACTCAGTTATTATAATATCTAGTTATTTTCTAGAATAAAGGGTAAATTATTTGTGGGTAATTTGAATCTACTAAACACATAAATGGTAATCCAATGAAATTAGAGGGATAACTTATAAATGAAATTATTCCTTAACTGATGAATTTTTGAGCTTTAATCTGTGTTATCCATGATTTATTTCCTAACATATATTCTTATGGGAATTCTTGTTCCCTTAATAATTGTTTTTAATAATATTTTAAATTACCAAATCATGTCCCCCATGAGTGTTAAACCAGGTGTGTAGAAATGCCTATTTTCATGAACCAGTTCCCGATCGTTTCCAACTCAATGCGGTGTTTTCAGGTTTTACCCCTTCATGCATCTATTCCATATCCATGTCCACTTGTTTTATCCATACATTGATTTATTTTCTAGGAAAACACTTAGTTTATACTTTCTAAAAAAATAGTGACTTATTCTTATGTTTATTCTTATCCAAAATTCTTTGGTTAGAGTTTTCTAATCCTAATCCAAAAAATAACTAAACATTCCTTTGTTTCCATCTATGAAAACCCTTCTCTTTATTATATATTAATTAATGATTTAATATATAAAATTACACATAATATAACCTATAAGATCAAGATGTACAATTTCTTTTTTAATTAGGTATAGTATATGTCAACTTAAAACTGGGAATACATCATCATTATTGAAAACTTTCTTAACATGATCATATTATTCCACCATACTAAAAACTTCATGGTATAACATGAGTGCATACATAATAAAGGGGTGAGATATAAAAAAAAATAAGGAATAAAAATGGAATAAAATGAATATAGTGTTACGTGTTAGAAAATAGACATATCAATGAGATATAAAAGGGGTGAGAATTATAAACATGAACAATGAGGCATGATATTTCATGATAATCATAAAGGAAACATGGGAAATGTGGAAACAACTTAAAACACTACATTATAAACATAGGGAAAGGATAACTACCAATACAACATAATAGAAAAATTCTTGTGATATATTTGGTTCACTCCCTAATCACTTTCATGATGTCTCATGAGACTCAAACACTACCAAATCCATTGTATTTTTATATAATTCTGGGCACACCCATCACTTTTATTTCAGTCTCATGCTTATATGTGCCACATAGATCATGCAATATGGATTCACTCATCATCGTATTTTATTCCACTATGAAGGAGTGTTTAATACATACATTTAATCACCCAATAAATAATTATTAGTTAATAAATGTTAACACCCTTGATATGAAATGGGTATGGGTATTAACTATGCAATTGTTTGGCATGAAACTTTGTGGTGACATTTCAGTAGTATAATGGGGGTGTATTAATATTCATGGGAGGGATTCATTTGAGTGAAAGAGGAATCTCATAATTTTTACAAAAATTTAGAATAATGGGGATATATAATAACATATACATACATTAGTAAATGAATATAAAAGACATAAGATAAATAAGATACTTAAATAAAGAGAAGAATGGGATGATCCCTTACTAAATTTCAGCATGGTAATGAGTATACATGAAGGTTCATGGAAGGGATTAATGACTATGAGAAGGATATATCATCATTTATACATCAAATTGACAGTAAAGGGAATATGTATGAACATATCCAAACATGAAAAAATTGAAATTAAGAGGCATAACATAAAATTGGTGCTTGAATAAAAGGAGAGTGGGATATGATTTACTAAATTTAAGCATGGTAACGGTTTAAGAAAAATTATATAATGAGAGGGGATAAATGGAATATAATTATTAGAGAATCAATTTGACATTATATGGATCATTACAAATACATTACAACAAAACCAATCAAGGTTAAAAAGGCTAATTTTAAAGAAGGTGCTTGAATGGAAATGAGAAGAGGGAAATCCCTTACTAAATTTCAGTATAGTAATGACTTAGGTAAAGCTAAAAATGAGAGAGGATAAATGATATATAATTAAAATAACATAAATTTTATAGTAAGGTAATGTTTATAAATTATTTACAATATAACCAATAGAAATTAAAAATACTAATTTCAAGGAAGGTCCTTTAATTGAAAGGAGTAGGGGAAGGTCCCTTTCCTTCAGAGTGTGATTCCAAATACTTGGGAGGAGCTTTTTGAGAGCATGAGGAAACCTTGGGAAAAATATAGAGATAGTGTGGAGGATTATGGATTTCTAAAAGGTTTTAGAGTGAATAAAAATGGGATCTTTAGTGGGTTTATATTGGAAATTAGTGGTGAATTCTTTATAATTTATCAAATTTAGGTTTTGGACTTTATATAATAAAATAACCAAAACCAAAAAAATTCTCATGTTTCTTGCCAATGTTTTATTCAAAATGGGTTTTGTAACACCCCAAGCTTCCACGGTACGTTTCACTTCGAATAATGCAATAGCGTGTGTTGTACGCAACCTCGAGCTCTAACACACACCACAATGAATTAAACTAGTCGTTGTGAATAGTAATACCTACTTTTTGAAATTTTAAAAATTTTATTTATCAAAATGGACTTCATTTTTGGATTCGGAATATCGAAATTAGCCTATATTGAATTTTTGGTATTTTTCTGAGAACTTCTATTTTTTTATGAATAGTGAAAAATACTTAAAAACAACTTTTTAAATCAAAATAATTTATAATGATAAATTATACTATTTAGTGGTTTTAAAGTATAATTAGAAAATATTTTTACCATTTTATCCAATGGTGGTCATTAGAATTAATTTAACATTGAAATTGGACATAAACAATTGCCAATCTTTTGATATAAATTGTTTCTTAGAAACACGCCATTTTTTGTAACAGCGGGAATTAATTATAAAATTAATTAATGCAAATTATATTTTTGGAATTTTTTAAAATAGAAATCAGTTTTGAATTCGGAATATCAATTATAGCTTAGGGTGAAATTTTGGCATTGTTCTGAAAAACTTCAATTTTTGATGAATAGTGAAATCACTAAGTGGTAGTTAAATAACTGATTTTTCGTTTAAATGAAATATTACCACTTCTGTGATTTGATTTTCAAAAATCTGACATACATGGTTTTCATTAAGAAGTAAAATGTGGTTCAATGAGATTAAAATAATTTTTTGGTGAATAGTAACTTTTAAGTTCTTAATCGCGATTAGAGGTAATTAGTGTAGTTTAAGGTAAAAATAATGTTTTAATAATATGAGATGAGCTTGAAACTTGTCCTACTCCTATTGGATGAGTCATGTCCGACCAAGACAACCCATGGGTCAACTTGGGGACCCCATGGAGCCACTTTAGTTGGAAAATGACATTAATATATATTTATTTAATGTTAAAATTAAATTGACACAAACATGAGTTGTTTTACTAAAATAGTTTTTAAGTGGGGTTACACAAGTCCAAATTTTGACTATAAATATTCATTAGAAATCTAAAAAGATTTCCTACATCATAGTATTTGTTTTATAATTTTTAGACATTAAATAAATTAAATTATTTATGACATCATTATGATGTAGCGATGACCTCATTATTTAACGATTTAAATAAAATGAGAAGATAATGAAAAATCCAAGGCTTACACTTGTCCAAAGCCTATTGGATGGGTATATTTAGAACCCTTATCATCTTATCCTCGAATTATATAAGTTTGGGACCTCTAAAATCCGAAACTCATTTTATAATAAAGTGACTTTTCTTTACTTTCCAAGAGTGCCCCTCCTCTCCACTTATAAAAGGCCCCCACCTCTCCCACCTTATTCACACCTTCAAGCCATTTGGCTCGGACAACCTCTTCCCAAATACTCTCCAAACTTCCCCCTCTTACTCCTAGAAGCCTCACTTTGGGCAGAACTCTTCCCAAGGAAGCCTTTGGCTCAAATCAAAAAGAGTTACCCGATTTTGAGGTAATGTCTTCTCTAATGTTGTTTTGTTTTATTTTTCTTCTTCAACCCCCTAAACTCTTTTTATTCATTTCTTTTGTAACAAAACCAGTATCCTCAATATACTAGGTTGTTGTTATAAGAAGTATTAGAGCTACACTTACACACACCTACATCTAATGGGTAAATAACATACGGTTTCTGTGGATGGCGAATTTCTACCTCACGAAACGATGATTGTTCAACACTCATATAACACCTTCAAAGGTGGCCATTAAGATGTCACTATATTTATATATGATATATAATATGTTTATGTTTTACTTATTCTTCTGTATTTCTCATTTATGGCATACTTTATGATTTCCATTATGGGTAAAACGCGATAATTTCATTTTAGGAAGTGCGGACTACCGCCCCCTCAAAGTGATTTGAATCGTTAATGCCATATGTGGGATGTATAAAGGATGGAGTAAATGGTATTATACACTATATTATACTGGAATACATTTATATCATTATGATTTCATTCCATTAAATACGAAATAGAAATGAAAGTAGCGTTCATGCGTACGTACGGCTTACCGTCTCCATGAACGGTGCATTTCATTTCTTACCTCTAAATGTTACGTAATATTATGAATGAATGTATATACTGTATATATATGATATATATGATATCTAAATCATGAATATAATTCTGGATATAATGGATATCTCACCACATGAACAACTTTTAATTATAAGAAGTTTATTTTTTGACTCAAGTACCAAAGATCGACAAAATGACCGTTATTAACTTAAATAATTAAATAATGTTCATAACATGGTAATAAGGGATATAAAAGGAATAATGAACATGAAAAAGGTTATTAAGTAAATATAAATTAACTATAGTTTATTATTCAGGAGGTTAAAGAATGGTCGAGTCAGGACAGGACGTAAGGTAAGGGAATTTCTTAACCCAATTTCCATTCTTTGGGTTAATCTCCTACTTTCAAATTATGTCATTATATTATTATGTCATATCTTGTATTTGTACTTTATTTATGTGTACTTATAGTGAATACAAATAGTATATCTATTTTATTTTAAAAATGATCTTTGTATGGGACTTCGTCTCAATCTCCTTTCATTGAGGCATATTTTATTTTATACACAACTTTCTTTTATACGGTGTATAAACCCCTTTGACTTTTACATTTATTCAAAAGGAATCTTTTTTATACGAAGTGTTTTAATAAACGACAAAAAGGGAATGTTTTTCTTTCCGTACTTATGCGGTGACAACGACTTCTCCGCCGCCGTGACCATTATTTGAGTTTCGGCTTCCTCTACAAGCCATCATTTTTTTTAATGAAAAATAAATACAAAGTTTTAACTTTCTTTTATTTGGTATTGAAAATGGTTTTGAAAGTGTTTTTATTATATCAATGTGTTTTATTTATATCTTGTGATTGAAATGTGTAAATGTTATGTTTCCTTTATACATGTTTTATGTGATACGATTATGTTATGGTTTATGATATGTTTAAACCTATTCATATGAGGAATGCATTGGATTGAATAAGTGACGGGTGGAGCCCGCTATAGCTCCTCGATGCATCGGCAGGTCTCATGAGACAAACTAGTGTCTTGGCACGAGGCCTTGAAAAAATATTATTTGTGGTCTTGGCACGAGGCCTTGACTACGTGGTTATGATAGTCTGGCATTATGCATTCCATCATTATGAAAGTGGTTATTGATATTGCATGTGATTATTCGACCAGTAGAATATCCATGTGAAGAAGTAAATGGCATTATCTCATTTTAATTTTTCCATATTATGTTGAAGTTCAAGTTTAAAAGGCTTTTGTTTTAGTTATACATTGCCTTAAATGTTAATGTTTATTTATGAAAGCTTCCACTATATTGTTAACCTTACTGAGCATCTGAGCTCACCCCTTTCAATGTTTTAATATTTTTCCAGGATGTGAAGAAGTATTTTATGAATGACCTGCAGGGGTAGTCAGAAAGGGATATGATTGTGGACTATGAAGACCATGTTATTGTAGTTTGTTTACTTTTGATGTAATTAAAGACTTATAAATGTATCTAGTGTTTCCAAGGCAACTAAACTAATCGGTCTTTCGAGACTTGATCTTTTGTGATCATGCCAACGTTACGAAGTAATGCACCGAATCTGGGTAGCTGGGGTCGGGGCGTTACAGTTGGTATCAGAGGAAGTTTAGTACAAACCTTGGAAGCTAGATTTAGATAAACTCTTATTAGAGCATGTAGACCTAAGATGAACTTTGAGGATTAGTATAGAAGACCTTCCTAGAATTTTGGTATTGTAGAGATTTTGTGAGTTTTCCGAGCAATACATCCCTGTCTGGATACGAGCAGGTAGAGGCGGCCCTGGCACAGATGTTCCTAGGGGTAAAACCCGAAAACACCACTTTGAGCTAGACTCGAATGGGAACTGGTGCACGACAACGGGCCTTGCTTCACTCTTGGTTACGACACTCCCGGGGGATATGCTTAGGATAACTCTCATTTTCTTTACAAATCATTATGAAGGGTTTATGAGTATATACTTCCTCAAAGAAAACATTTTTATGATTATAGATTATATCCATAAATAGTTCAATTTATGTTAAGTGTTTTATAAGTATGGGATTATGTATTTTGATTCATAAACTGATCTAGTTTATGCCATTTTTTAGAAATGGCGCCTAGTGGAAGAAATGGAAACTGTATCAATGCACGCACTCCATGTAGGGATTTCCCTCCTGCTCAAGATAATTATAGTGGGGCTGGTGATGCAACTGGTGCCGATCAGCTAATCACCATACTGGGACAACTTACTCAGGTTATGAATAATAACCTTACTCGTATGGAGCACCCTGATCCGCAACGTGGAGGATCAATGCTAGACCGTTTCATGAGGCAACAACCACCAACCTTCAATGGGGGTACAAATCCGTTAGTAACTGAGCAATGGATAAACTCATTAGAGAAAATATTCCATGCCTTGGGGAGTAGCGAAAGGGAGAAGGTTGTCATGGCAGTTTACCGCCTCACTGGAGATGCCGATCAGTGGTGGTCGCTGATTCAAAACACAAAGGAAGATGATGACGTATCGAATATGGAGTGGAGGGAGTTCAAAGATCTTTTCTTAGAAAAATACTTTCCTCGCGACCATCAAGCAGATATGGAAAGGCAATTTCTGAGTTTGAGGCAGAAGGAGGATGAGAATGTCGCAAAGTATGAGGCTAACTTTACAAGGTTAGCGAGGCATGCTGGAGATTATATACGTAACCCAGGAAGTAAGATTGATCGTTTCTTTGATGGGTTAAAACCATTTCTCCGTCGAGCTTTAGTATCACAATCCTTCTCATCATATGAAGGTATTTTCTCGTGTGCTATCAAGACAGAAAAGGAATTCTCTAAGTCTTATGACAACAAAGTAAAGCAAGAGAAGAAGAGAACGGGGGAACAAGAGACAGATAAAGGGAAAAAGGGAAAGAAGTATTTTTCATTATGTGATAATTGTGGGAAGAATCACCCTGGTACGTGCCTAAAAGGAATAGGAGTTTGTTATAAATTTGGAGAAAAGGGTCACCAGGCTCGTGATTGCAAGGGAAAGAAAGAGGCTGTCAAAGTTGAATGCTACAATTGTAGAGAAATGGGTCATTATGAAAATGAATGTCCTAAGCGTCAAGGAAACTTACCTCAGAAAAGGCCAAGGGATCAAGGCCAATCTTATGCTGTGACTACAGTTGAAGCGGAAAAATTAATGTATTGGTGCTTTTGGACTCAAGAATTATATTCTGGTTATAAGAATAATGTGATATATATATATATGGATTGTACTGTAGTACTTTTTGATTTCAGTAAGGTTTTAATATGATTAAGGTAATCATATTTTTAGTATGTGACAATAAGAGAAACTTTTCTTTGTTTGGGGAATCTGATGTTACAATTGATTTTAGAATTAAGAGACCTTTTAGAGAAAGTCTGGACAGAGGTATTTTGGATAACTATAAAGGTTGGAGTGGATTAAGTTGATCTTTGGATAGTATTGTTTAAGGTTAAATCATTTCTGAAGATTATTTTTGGAATATTATAATACTATAGATTTAGGAAAAGGATAACCTGCAGGGTGGGGCATAACCCACCGCGTCGGACAAAGCTGCAGGAATCGAACCCACAACCATAGTGTGACAAGCCTTTATTTCCTACCACTAGCCTACAGGAAGTCCTGGTTATTACAAAATAGTTTTACTAATCTAAATGGCATGTGTTAATATTTGGAACCTTATACAATTAGGATAAAAATAATATTTTTGAGTTTCGTTACCATTTGGAGTAAAAGTTGGGTTTGTGGTAAAAATTTATTAACGAATGAAAGTATACATAACAAGTATGTATATTCCCTTAAATTCTTAGTAAATCTCCTAAATAAATTCCTCAACATTATAAAAGGTAACTTAAAACAAAAATGTTGTCGGTTAACTTTTCCAACTGGGGATTCAATGACAGTTTAACCAATCACAAGTTTGTGATTTTCTTGTGGTTAAACTTTCTCCTAATCCTGTTTTCTATAACTCTCCATCAGACCTTGATGGTTTTTTTCTCCTCCATATCCATATTTTCATAGAATCCTAGAATGGGCTATATCGGGTGACCTTTGTACTTATCTTGCTTTCTTTTAATGTTATATATTTATTAACCTTATTTCCGATGTGGGTTTTCCTCAAAGGTATTTTCTCTTTTCAACCTTTTTTTTTCAAAGAAAAATTTCAAATTGCGAGGACGCAATTTATTGAAGGAGGGGAGAATGTAACACCCCAAGCTTCCACGGTACGTTTCACTTCGAATAATGCAATAGCGTGTGTTGTACGCAACCTCGAGCTCTAACACACACCACAACGAATTAAACTAGCTGTTGTGAATAGTAATACCTACTTTTTGAAATTTTATAAATTTTATTTATCAAAATGGACTTCATTTTTGGATTCGTAATATCGAAATTAGCCTATGTTGAATTTTTTGTATTTTTCTGAGAACTTCTATTTTTTATGAATAGTGAAAAATACTTAAAAACAACTTTTTAAATCAAAATAATTTATAGTGATAAATTATACTATTTAGTAGTTTTAAAGTATAATTAGAATATATTTTTACCATTTTATCCAATGGTGGTAATTAAAATTAATTTAACATTGAAATTGGACATAAACAATTTCCAATCTTTTGATATAAATTGTTTCTTAGAAACACGCCATTTTTTGTAACAGCGGGAATTAATTATAAAATTAATTAATGCAACTTATATTTTTGTAATTTTGTAAAATAGACATCATTTTTGAATTCGGAATATCAATTATAGCTTAGGGTGAAATTTTGGCATTGTTCTGAAAAACTTCAATTTTTGATGAATAGGGAAACCACTAAGTGGTAGTTAAATAACTGATTTTTCGTTTAAATGAAATATTACCACTTCTGTGATTTGATTTTCAAAAATCCTAAATACATAGTTTTCATTAAGAAGTAAAATGTGGTTCAATGAGATTAAAATAATTTTTTGGTGAATAGTAACTTTTAAGTTCTTAATCGCGATTAGAGGTAATTAGTGTAGTTTAAGGTAAAAATAATGTTTTAATAATATGAGATGAGCTTGAAACTTGTCCTACTCCTATTGGATGAGTCATGGCCGACCAAGAAAACCCATGGGTCAACTTGGGGACCCCATGGAGCCACTTTAGTTGAAAAATGACATTAATATATATTTATTTAATGTTAAAATTAAATTGACACAAACATGAGTTGTTTTACTAAAACAGTTTTTTAGTGGGGTTACACAAGTCCAAATTTTGACTATAAATATTCATTAGAAAGATAAAAATATTTCCTACATCATAGTATTTGTTTTATAATTTTTAGACATTAAATAAATTAAATTATTTATGACGTCATTATGATGCAGCGATGACCACATTATTTAACGATTTAAATAAAATGATAAGATAATGCAAAATACAAGGCTTACACTTGTCCAAAGCCTATTGGATGGGTATATTTTGAACCCTTATCATCTTATCCTCGAATTATATAAGTGTGGGACCTATAAAATCCGAAACTCATTTTATAATAAAGTGACTTTTCTTTACTTTCCAAGAGTGCCCCTCCTCTCCACTTATAAAAGGCCCCCACCTCTCCCACCTTATTCACACCTTCAAGCCATTTGGCTCGGCCAACCTCTTCCCAAATACTCTCCCAACTTCCCCCTCTTACTCCTAGAAGCCTAACTTTGGGCAGAACTCTTCCCAAGGAAGCCTTTGGCTCAAATCAAAAAGAGTTACCCGCTTTTGAGGTAATGTCTTCTCTAATGTTGTTTTGTTTTATTTTTCTTCTTCAACACCCTAAACTCTTTTTATTAATTTCTTTTGTAACAAAAACAGTATCCTCAATATACTAGTGTGTTGTTATAAGAAGCATTCTAGCTACACTTACACACACCTACATCTAATGGTTAAAGAACATACGATTTCTGTGGATGGCGAATTTATGCCTCACGAAACGATGATTGTTCAACACTCATATAACACCTTCAAAGGTGGAAATTAAGATGTCACTATATTTATATATGATATATAATGTGTTTATGTTTTACTTATGCTTCTTTATTTCTCATTTATGGCATACTTTATGATTTCCATTATGGGTAAAACGCGATAATTTCATTTTAGGAAGTGTGGACTACCGCCCCCTCAAAGTGATTTGAATCGTTAATGCCATATGTGGGATGTATAAAGGATGGAGTAAATGGTATTATACACTATATTATACTGTAATACATTTATATCATTATGATTTCATTCCATTAAATACGAAATAGAAATGAAAGTAGCGTTCATGCGTACGTACGGCTTACCGTCTCCAGGAACGGTGCATTTCATTTCTTACCTCTAAATGTTACGTAATATTATGAATGAATGTATATACTGTATATATATGATATATATGATATCTACATCATGAATATAATTCTGGATATAATGTATATTTCACCACATGAACAACTTTTAATTATAAGAAGTTTATTTTTTGACTCAAGTACCAAAGATCGACAAAACGACCGTTATTAACTTAAATAATTAAATAATGTTCATAACATGGTAATAAGGGATGTAAAAGGAATAATTAACATGAAAAAGGTTCTTAAGTAAATATAAATTAACTCTAGTTTATTATTCAGGAGGTCAAAGAATGGTCGAGTTAGGACAGGACGCAAGGTAAGGGAATTTCTTAACCCAATTTCCATTCTTTGGGTTAATCTCCTACTTTCAAATTATGTCATTATATTATTATGTCATATCTTGTATTTGTACTTTATTTATGTGTACTTATAGTGAATACACATAGTATATCTATTTTATTTTAAAAATGATCTTTGTATGGGACTTCGTCTCAATCTCCTTTCATTGAGGCATATTTTATTTTATACACAACTTTCTTTTATACGGTGTATAAACCCCTTTGACTTTTACGTTTATTCAAAAGGAATCGTTTTTATACGAAGCATTTTACTAAACGACAAAAAGGGAATGTTTTTCTTTCCGTACTTATGCGGTGACAATGACTTCTCCGCCGCCGTGACCATTATTTGAGTTTCGGCTTCCTCTACAAGCCATCATTTTTTTAATGAAAAATAAATACAAAGTTTTAAATTTCTTTTATTTGGTATTGAAAATGGTTTTGAAAGTGTTTTTATTATATCAATGTGTTGTATTTATATCTTGTGATTGAAATGTGGAAATGTTATGTTTCCTTTATGCATGTTTTATGTGATACGTTTATGTTATGGTTTATGATATGTTTAAACCTATTCATATGAGGAATGCATTGGACTTAATAAGTGACGGGTGGAGGCCGCTATAGCTCCTCGATGCATCGGCAGGTCTCATGAGACAAACTAGTGTATTGGCACGAGGCCTTGACAAAATCTTATTTGTGGTCTTGGCACGAGGCCTTGACTACGTGGTTATGATAGTCTGGCATTATGCATTCCATCATTATGAAAATGGTTATTGATATTGCATGTGATTATTCGACCAGTAGAATATCCATGTGAAGAAGTAAATGGAATTATCTCATTTTACTTTTTCCATATTATGTTGAAGTTCAAGTTTAAAAGGCTTTTGTTTTAGTTATACATTGCCTTAAATGTTAATGTTTATTTATGAAAGCTTCCGCTATATTGTTAACCTTACTGAACATCTGAGCTCACCCCTTTTAATGTTTTAATATTTTTCCAGGATGTGAAGAAGTATTTTATGAATGACCTGCAGGGGTAGTCAGAAAGGGATATGATTGTGGACTATTAAGACCATGTTATTGTAGTTTGTTTACTTTTGATGTAATGAAAGACTTATGAATGTATCTAGTGTTTCCAAGGCTACTAAACTAATCGGTCTTTCGAGACTTGATCTTTTGTGATCATGCCAATGTTACGAAGTAATGCACCGACTCTGGGTAGCTGGGGTCGGGGCGTTACAGATTTGGTTCTCATTATTTTATAATTATAAGGAAAAAATTATTAAAATAATATCCTTAATGATGTGGAAGTGAGTCATGTCTATTAAGAAATTATTTTTGAAGCTTAAAATATATTATAGGTTTTTTGAGGATTTGTAACGCCTTTATAAATTTAATAAAATAAACATAAAATCACATTATTTTAATGTTAAAACATATATTTTTTAGTGGATACCATTTATAGTATTTATTAAATGACTGTTTTGGCCATTATTATGTAATAATACATACTTTATATTTATAGTGTATTTAATCTTTACCTGAGAATTCGATTATCTCATTAAATTATGAAAAAAACCGACATTGGATAATTTTAATGTTTTGATCCAGAAAAGAATACTTATCTTATCCAAATAATTTTATTAATATTTTAATTTTCACTTTTAAAATAGAATTTTCATTTCGTTGAGAATTATTGGTTTTTTAAAAATAATAGTTTTTGAGCCCGTATAAAAATTATATTTGAATTCATAAAAGTAATAAGACCATTTATATTTAAAAAAGTTATTTAAAAATTATATTTTAATAAAATATTATTTATTTTAAAATCCATTTATTCATCAAAGTAAATTACTTAATTGAAATTGAATATTAGTTAAAATTACAATTTGAGTTTTATCTTATCAAAGTATAATTGTAATTAAAATAATTACTTAATCATCTATAAAGTAAAAAATAAGGAATAAATATAATCATAATTTTAAATAAAATTAAATATAAATATTCAAACTAGTATGGTTAATTTATTTCTAGTCATTGTTAAATTATTTTTACCCTTAATTAAACTATTTTCCTTTTAATGTAGTAATTAATATTTACTACATTTACTACTCATATTGTTCAAAATTGAAGTGGAAAATATTACATGGTATTAATTATAGGTTATTTTAATTAATTATTATGGAGAAACATTATGCATTAAAAAAAGTTTTCAGAAAAAATGGGTTTTTAATCCAAAAAATAATCTTATACTAAAATCCCATATAAATATTATTTAAATGTAACAAATTGAATTAAAAATAACTAAATAGTACATATTTTACCTTGAAATTAAATTAAAGCAATAACTATAAATTTCATATTTCAAAATTTATAAAAGGAAATGATAATTTTACATAAAAATAGTATTTTTCATTATTCCCTAAATATATATATATATATATTATATAAAATTGAAAATATTCACCTAATTTTAATTTTGATATGAGGATATCTAAAATAGATTTTTTTTATCAAATTCATTTTCTAAATATTATAGAAAATAATTATAATATTTATAAAAAGAAATGAAAACATTTATGAGGAAAACATATTTTGAAGAACAAAATTCATGACCAAAAATTTATTGATTATTTACTAATATTTGATCAATATGTTTAGGAAATATATACATATATATATATATATATATATATCTTAATGTAGTTGATCCTACTCATATCCAAAAATTTATTGGTAAGGTTAAAATAGCCATATTTAATTTATCATTTCTTGTTTGGGTTTCGTGTTGTGTATCACATACTCTATCAAACATATATTTCTCTTTTAAAAACTCATGGTGTTACATCTCGAATTCAAGTATAATCTATTTCAGAATTTGTGATATTAATTTTTCGGTTTTGGATTTAATGGTTGATGATTTATGGATTAAAAAGGGGTTTTGTCCTTTATTGGGGTAACATGGGATAGAAAACATCATCATCCAAGCTATGTTGAGCCTAAGTATTTCCAATGTACCCAGGGTTAGAAAAATACACCTTATGCATGCAAGGTATCGGGAATGGGGTGTAGAGATTTCCCTTTTGTGTCATAAATATTTTGGTCTCCACCATCCCATGTTGAAGGGTGTTATGATTCAAAAATGACCATCATTTTGAAACCACGTCATAGTCAGTAAGATTTTTAAGCTCTAGGATGTGTTCTGATTGAGACCACCCTAGGAATGGAGAACTCCAACCATGCTATGGTGTTGACATTTTCAGAATTTTGAAATGGTTAAAGCAACCACCGAGTCTTCTAGATGAGGTTAGACCCATTAAAATGGGGCAATTAAAATCCTTAGGAGATTGGTTTTAGTTACTTTTTTAATTATTTTTCCATATCTAAAACCCCTCTTATTCATTTTAATTATATTTCTATCAATTCAACTGATTTACAAGAAATTTTATAGATTTCTTCTACTTCATTGGTCTTTTTCCTCAGATGATATCATCTTTATTTTATTTAATTCTATTAGAGTTCTTGATATGAAATCATCTTAGAGGTATGTGGTTACTCTTCCCCTAATTTAATAATCTATATTTGGATTGGAGATTAATGATTGGTTTTTTCATTCTAGGGTCCATTAAGTTTTCCCTAGATCTCTCCTTCTCTTTTCTTAAGGATCCCATGCAATTGTTTTAAAGATAATTTATTTCTATGTGAGAGGTTTTGTATGAAATATTTAAATTATGAAGTAAGAATTATTTCTATATTTAAATCATTTAATAAATTTTTTAATTAAATTATTCATTATTCTTGAAATTTTTAGGACTTTCCTATTTTTTAAAAATGGAATTTTACCTTGGTTTATTGATGAATTTTTTTTCAAACCATTTAGTATTATGATGGAAAGTGATTTAAAAGAATGTTTTATCTTAATGAAAATTAATTTTAAATCATGTTGTATTTTGATGTAAATTTATTTAAAGTATTACTATATCTTGAAGAAAATTGATTTCAAATATTTTGTATTTTATGTAAATTGATTTCCAATCATGTTTTATCTTTATGAAAAGTGATTTCAAAGCAAGTGTTAGTTTGATGAAGATAATTTTAAATCCATGTTGTATATGTATTAAACGTAATTTCAAAGCATGTTGTATCTTGATGAAAAGTGATTTCATAGAATAAATTGTTTTGCATTGTGAAATTAGAATGACTCTAGTTGTATGCAGTATAAAGAATAAATTGATTAGCCTCTGAATAGGTAGATAACATGGAAAAATGGGGTACTGAGGAGGGGGTATATTTTGGAAAATCACCATAGGAATTTTTTTTCTATAATGGATACGAAATGAAAAAATAAAATAAAAAATTATTGATGTTGTGATATACTAAGAGGAGTGGACTCTTACCCGCTAGGTTTGACATTATAGGGTGATTTTTACTAGGTTTACTTTGATCATAGATATAGTGTGAGGATCCATGAAAACCCAAAACTATTGTATAGTTTCCATGTTGATCCATTTTTTGAAATATTTGTTTTCTCATTCTTTGGATAATTGATTTTTTTTATTTCATAGTAATTATTTGAAAGGAAAATGGTTTCCAAATATATTCTTTAAAAATTAGTTTAAATATAAAAAGGTTTTGGGGACTGCCTAATAGGGGTGAATTTCCATTTTAGACATTGTTTTTGAAAATGTATTTCATACATTTTTTTTAATTAATTAGAATTATTTTATCTTATAATTACTACTTATGGAAAACATGGTGAGATCCTACTAATACTGTTTTATCACACACTACACATAACTTTGGGTGTGTGTAGATATTTTTTAATTTAATGTAGGTAAAGTTAGGACTCCTCGTGGAGGTGAAAGGTAACCATGTTAGTGGGGTGTGGATGTTTGGCAGTGATATAATGGGATTTTCACCAATATATTACATAGATGTTAGTTTTCATTCATTTTGTATACTCTAGATTTCATTTTTTGGATTGGAACTTGTTTTACATTGTATCCTTTGTATTCTATATTATGAATCCATATATAAAGTCAAAACTCTTATATATATATATCTGTGTGTTTGTGTGTGTCTTATTATCTCCCTTGATTTTTTATTTGTTGGTAAAACCATTACCAATGGAAATTCTTGATGCCTAGGTGTTTTTTCCATCCTGTGGTGATCGATAATTCCCTTCAATCATTTCTATAGTCCATTTTGAGTTTTTGGTTTAGGGATTACCTATATCGGTTTGTGAAAAAATTCTATTAATGGAAGTTAGTTTTCCTTGTTCTTAATGTCCTAGGATTATTTAGAATACTATATATAGGATTTATGGGACATAAAGTGTAGGTTATGAGTGAATTATTGTCTATTTATCAATATAACAATCCTTGAGTTACTAAAGGATATTATGAATTGTGTATCTCATGTTGTGTTTGGACATTATCTCTATTCCATGAATGTGTTACCTTGACTCAAAATAAAATTAATATTTTTCTAATGTTCACTTTTCTTTCATTAATATAGTATGTTTCCCTATTTGATTCTTCATATAGTTCCTCAAGATTGTTTTGTTGATGAATTTCCTTGAGGTAACCCTTCATTTAACTAGAATTTTTTTGAAGCGGTAGAGAAAGTAGTCCATGTCATGGACTATAATGGTGTTCCTTCCCTGACTCAAGATAGAGAGTTAAAAGAAGGAATTATAGGAGATAAAGATCAATCCCAAGTGTTTCTCCACCAGAAACCATAATCCTTTAAAGGTATGAATGATCATCAAGAGGTGGAAGAATGGATGGGGAAGATCAAATGGATTTTTGAGTTTTTTGAAACTAAAGATTCTATTAAGGTAAAGTGTGGTGTCTTTAAACTTGAGGGTCCTAAAAAGAGATAATGGTATTTTTCCAAATTTTATATCTCGAATCTCTAATGATTGATAATTCTATGGAGTTCATCACCTTTTATCTAGGCGATTAAAGAGGGAACGATTGCACCAACTTCTTTACTGAATTGGTTTGTTTGTCTCGTAATGTGGTATCAAATTACATGTTGATGTCTTAGAGGTTCTAGATGAGTTTTAAACCTGATATCTATTCTCATGTTTTTATCCTGAATATTACCTCCTATGTTGTGGTTGTAGATAGTGATTTGATGTCAGAGTATGTATTCAAAAGATATTAGAGCATAGTTAAAATTTCTCTTTATAACGACCCATACTTTACATACATTGTTAATACTTCAAAATTGAAGCACACTTATTACAACATATGACAAAACCACAAAGGACCGTATAGGTATAGTGTCTTTAGAAACTGGGAAACATAAACAACTGGTTCATAAATCTTCTACAGTGTCTCCCATTTATTTTATCATATCTAGGGTCCCTTTTAGCATATTCTACTTAATATCCATCTTCCTGACCTGGGGAAAAGAAAACATAAAAGGGTGAGCTCAAATGCTCAGTAAGGGTAAACAAAAGAAATGTCAATCACATCATATACATAAGAACATAGCTTTTGGAAATCATAACCTGCAAAAGAGCTCATAATATCATATCATGGGATAAATCATAGAAGTGAAAATGAGATCCCCATAATCATAACATAAAACTTGAAACTTTGTGGCATGCACACATAATCATGGAAAATCATTTCTTGTTAGTCATGACTTATTGACAAGACTATCTTAGTGGACGAAGTCCCTTTCTGAACCGAGTTCACTCCTCGTTTCAGTCCTGTATCACTGAACCAAAATAACCTTCCGTTCCAGCCATGTCTATCTCATGAGATATAAAATCTTTACCCAATGCATTGGAGGGAGATATAGGTCCCACCCATCTTATAATGAATCCTTTCTTATGTGTGCCACATAATCATACATCATCACATAACACATGTAACAAAAATGGGATTCTTGAAACATCATGACATCATAAATAAATTCATATAACATAAAGGAATTCATAAAAATAATTCCATCACAACATGATCAAATCAATGTAATAATAGGGATAAAAACATAACCCTTTATTATCTTAGATGGAAAATAATTTTGATAAAACACTTGAACTCCATTCTTGAGGAAAATATCCTTTCTTCTTCAAAAACATTTTTCCTTTCATAACATGTCATACAACTTTAAAATAAAATAATTTGATTAAAAATAAACTTGAAAACTTTTAAAGGAAGCTTCTTGAAAATAATGTTTTAAAAATCCATTCATGCCGTATAAGTTAAAAAAAACATTCTTCGTACTTTTTTCGGAAAAGTCAAAAAGTACCTCGTACGGAAAAACGAAAAAAGATTCCTTTCATATTCTTTACTAAAAACTCACCTAAGGGTAAAATTGGATTTAAACTATTGCAAGTGGATGGAAACAATATTTCATATTGGGGGAACATGGATGTGGATGATAAAATACACCCCAGTAAATACTTACGAATAAACAATCTCGGATAAAAAATGAGATTGTGAAATTTCCCTTACCTTAGGTCCGATTAGCTTTGTACGTGTCCGAAGCTCCTGTATAATGGTTTAAATAATGTTATTGACTTATTCCAGAATCATACATATTTACATGATATCATATATGGTCATATTATTAGCTTCTTGTTAGTAATATTTCATTGTTACTTGTTACTCGGGTCTTTATAACTTTTTGTTCTTATGCGTGTTTTGTCGAATAAATTCTTATTCTTATCTTTAGGTTATAGATAATTCATTTCCAGAATGGTATTAGTGTATTATATACCATATTCATTCATTCAATTCATTTATATAATCATTATGAAATGAAGATCATGTAGAACGAGTCGCATCACATCGTGGAGACGGTATTCCGTACGTACGCACGAGTGATGATATCATTCCTATGATCGTGGAATTGTATTGGAGTATATATATATTATTTCAGTATCAATATTACTTCATAATAATCATATTTAGTTACTCATTACACCATTATAACCATCCTTGTAAGGTGATGGTGGAAAATAGATTACACCACGGCGTGGAGACGGTATTCCGTACGTACGCACGCGTGGTGATTTCATTTTTCCGTAGGATGGATAGAAGGTGAAATAGGGTTGTTTCATATTTATAATAACATATCAGTATGTAAGTAATACTGATGTTATTACTTTATCATGAAACAACTAAAGAAGAAGAAGTTGAAGAAGAAAGAAATTGAAAAGATCGGTAATGGATATTACCTCTTCTTTGGAACGCCTCTTTGAATCCTCCACTTAAGGAACTAAGATTGGTCTTTGGAGAAGACCAGGACCTCTAGGATTATTCTAGGGAAGTGGAGAGGAGAAAATGGCAGGGGTTGGCCGAGCTTGAGTGCTCAATTTGGTGTGAGGAGGAGGGGGAGGAGGTGCCCTTTTATAAGGGAGGAGAGGGGCACCTTAGGAATATCTCAAAATATTATTTTATATTAAAGTCAAAATCGGTTTATAATGGTTCCAAAGGGTCTTATTTCGAAGATAAAGTGGGGAAGGGTCGAAATCCTATCAACCAATAGGATTTAGACAAGTTTAGGGTATTATTTTAACCTTATCAATTAGATTTAACTCTAAGTTAAATAATTTAACTTTTACCATGTCTTTTTGTTTTCTTTCACTATATGGTTAATACACTTACTATAACATGCCAAACGAACCCCAAATTGTTTATTATTAAAATATATATCCTTATATAAGTCATTTGGCCGAACCTTAGATTTTTAGGAATAAAATAACAATTAATAATATAATATTTGATTTAAAAACTATTTTGTGTCAATTTTGACACTATTTGATATATGATTTTTGTGAAAGTCATAAAAGAATTATATGTTCGAACCAAGTTGATTAAATCAACATTAATATATCATAGTAACCTATAAAATTAGTTGAATTCATAAAAAGTCTCAAATTACATTTATTTTGGTGTTTATAACATCAATTATGTCAATATTTCATTAATAAGATAATTACTGCATCATCTTTGTGTCATAAATAAATTACATTATTTGATGTCTAAAAATTACAAATAAAATATCATCATGTAGGAAATATTTTTAGATTTCTAATGAATATTTACAATTGAATTTATCTTTTGTATAACCCCATATTAAAAATGATTTACTTATTAAACTTTGATTTTAACTATTTTAACCCTTCTTTAAATAAATTAATAATAAATGTCCTAATCTAATCCAAGTGGGCCTAAATGGTCATATTTTATTCCTAAGTTTGTTTTTGGTCGAATTACACTTTTCCAATAGAATTAGGACATGTGTTAGGGTAATATTAATATCATATTTACCCTTAGTTACCCTATTTACTATTAACCGCGGTAAAAAAAGTAAAAAGTTACTATTCACCAAAAAATTATTTTCATCTCATTGAACCACATTTTAGTCCTTGATATTAACCGTGTCTCTCGGATTTTCGAAATTCCAATCACAGAAGCGGTAAAATTAAGTTTTATGCAAAATTCAGTTTTTAACCTGCCACTTAGTGGTTTCACTATTCATCAAAAATTGAAAGTTTTCAGAAAAATACCAAAATTTCACCCTAGGCTAATTTCGATATTCTGAGTCCAAAAATGAAGTCCATTTTGAAAAATAAAATTTATAAAATTCCAAAAAGTGGTTATTACTATTCATAACGGCTAGTTTTAATAGCATAATGTTGTTTAGTGAAACTCGATATTGCGTACGACGCAAGCTATCGAGGAAGGTCGCGATTGCGTGTAAAGCAAGCCAAGCAAGTGTTGTATAGAAAAAGATTCCTTTGATGATTTATATAACATAAAAGTCTCGGGTGTTACATTCTACCCCCCTTAAAAAGAATTTCGCCCTCGAAATTCGTCACTTTGCAACAAACAGATGAGGATACTTCTCCCTCATCATATCCTCAAGCTCCCATGTAGCTTCTTCAAGTTGGTGGTTTCTCCATAAAACTTTCACCAAGCGAGTGGTCTTGTTTCGTAGGACTTTTTCGCTACGATCCAGAATCTCTATCGGCTGTTCTTCATAAGAAAGATCTTGCTCCAGCGGTACAACTTCTGAGCTGAGTACATGTGAAGGATCTGGTATGTACTTTCTCAGGAGAGATACATGGAACACATCGTGAACTTGAGAGAGATTCGGTGGAAGCGCCAATCGGTAAGCTACCTTCCCAACACGATCCAATATTTCGAAAGGACCGATATATCTAGGGCTCAACTTCCCCTTCTTTCCAAATCTCATAACCCTCTTCCAGGGAGATATTCGTAAGAACACTTTATCACCCACTTCAAACTCTAGGTATTTTCTTCGGTTGTCGGCATAGCTTTTCTGTCGACTCTGAGCTGCTCTTATGTGTTGTTGAATAGATCTGACCTTTTCTGCCATTTCATCAACGAGATCAGGTCCTAATAGCTTTCTTTCCCCAACTTCATCCCAGCAAGTTGGAGTCCTGCATTTCTTTCCATAGAGAGCTTCATAAGGATCCATTTGAATACTGGAGTGAAAGCTATTATTATAAGAAAATTCCACCAAAGGTAGGTGTTGATCCCAACCTCCTTTGAAATCCATAGAGCAAGCTCTCAACATATCTTCTAGGGTTTGAATTGTTCTCTCAGACTGACCGTCTGTCTGGGGATGATAAGCAGTGCTGAAACTCAACTCTGTATCCAGAGTATGCTGAAGACTTCGCCAGAACTTTGAGGTAAATCTCGGATATCGATCAGATATAATAGAAAGTGGTACTCCATGCAATCTTACCACTTCCTTTACATATATCCTGGCAAGCTGATCTAGAGAGAAATCCTCTCTAATAGGAATGAAGTGTGCAGACTTTGTGAGACGATCAACTATGACCCAGATAGCATTATTGCCTTTGGATGTTTTAGGAAGTCCTGTGACAAAGTCCATAGTGATGTTTTCCCATTTCCATTCGGGTATGGGTAATGGTTGTAACATCCCCTTAGACTTCTGTCTCTCAGCTTTAACTTGTTGACAAACCAAGCATCGAGAGACATAGTCAGCAACATCTCTTTTCATGCCATCCCACCAGAAGTACTCTTTCAGGTCCCTATACATCTTCGTGCTTCCAGGATGAATAGAGAATGAAGAACTATGAGCCTCATCCAGCAGCTCTTTCTTTAATTCGGGGATGGGAGGAACACAAACCTGATTCCTGAACTTTATTATCCCATCACAATCAAGGTTGAATTCAGGAACATTTCTCACCTTCTTTTGTAACTCGACATCTTCTTTCTGTGCCTCTTTAATCTTCACATGTATAGATGGTTGAACATTCATTTGAGAAAGATAAGATTTTTCCCCTTCCATTATAATTCCAAGATCCATCCTTTGTAAATCTATAAATATTGGATCTTTTGTGATCCTCATCATGGATAAACTAGCATGGTCTTGTCGACTTAATGCATCTGCCACCTTGTTTGCTTTCCCAGGGTGGTAATGGATTGAGCAGTCATAATCCTTAATCAGCTCCAACCATCTTCTTTGACGCATATTCAACTCCTTTTGTGTGAAAATATACTTTAAACTTTTATGATCAGTATAAATATCACACCTTTCACCATAAAGGTAATGCCTCCAAATCTTTAATGCAAAGATTATCGCAGCCAACTCCAAATCATGTGTTGGGTAATTTTGTTCATGGATTTTCAACTGTTGTGAGGCATAAGCTATCACCATATCATTTTGCATAAGAACACACCCCAATCCCTTCTTGGATGCATCACTGTAGATCACAAACCTTTCTCCACTACAAGGCAGTGTGAGCACAGGTGCACTGGATAACCTTCTTTTCAACTCCTTGAAATTCTCTTCACATTCCTCTGTCCAGACAAACTTAACTCCTTTCCGAGTCAACTTGGTGAGTGGATTAGATAATCGTGAAAAATCTTTTACAAAACGTCGATAATATCCAGCCAAACCAAGAAAACTTCGGATCTCAGTTACTGTTGTTGGTCTTGACCATCTTTCGATAACCTCTGTTTTTGCTGGATCCACAGATATCCCCTCTTTTGAGATTATATGACCCAAAAATGCAACTTTTTGAAGCCAAAATTCACACTTGGTAAATTTGGCATAAAGCTTCTCCTTTCTCAGGGTCTTCAAAATAATTCTCAAGTGATCTTCATGTTCTTCCTTGCTCTTTGAATAGACAAGAATATCGTCTATAAAGACTACCACAAATTGATCAAGATAGTCTCTAAAGACTCTATTCATTAGATCCATGAAGATAGCAGGGGCATTAGTAAGACCAAATGGCATCACTATAAATTCATAGTGTCCATACCTTGTACGGAAAGCCGTCTTTGGTATATCCTCCCTTTTGACCCTTAATTGATGATACCCTGAACGAAGATCAATCTTGGAAAAGTATTGAGCTCCGCGTAGTTGGTCAAATAAGTCATCAATGCGTGGGAGAGGATATTTGTTCTTGATAGTGATCTTGTTAAGTTCTCGATAATCAATGCAGAGTCTCATTGATCCATCTTTCTTCTTAACAAATAGAACAGGTGCTCCCCAAGGTGACGCACTAGGGAGTATGAATACCTTATCAAGATTCTCTTGGAGTTGCTTCTTCAATTCCTGCAACTCAATTGGGGCCATTCTATAAGGTGTCTTTGAAATAGGCAAAGCACCGGGTACGAGTTCTATTGAAAACTCAACTTCACGATTTGGTGGAAGACCTGGTAATTCCTCCGGAAAGACATCATCAAACTCCCGTACAATGGGCATATTCTTAATCGTGAGTTTCTCACCAACCATTTGAGATAAATAACCTTCATTTAGTGGAATCAATACCCATAAGATGGAAGAAATTTCCACTGGAAGGTTATGTTCATCCTTGCATTGATAGACGATCGTAGATTGATCTGGAGTATGAAATGTGACTTCCCTTCTTTGGCAATCGATATGAGCTCCATGTAGAGAAAGCCAATCCATGCCAAGAATCACATCAAATTCCACTAAAGGAAGGATCACAAGATTTGCAGGAAGCACTTTCCCACAAACTTCGATCGGAGAAGAATTATAAACTTTTGATGCGATTGATGTGCCATTAGGTGTTGTCACAGCTAACTCAACATCTAATTGTTGAGGTAGTACGGTGATACCCTTAGAAAAGTCTTCAGAAATAAAAGAGTGGGTGGATCCAGAATCAAATAAAACATTTGCTACTTTAGAGTGGATGGTAAGTGTACCTTTCACCACATCGTTATCGTACTCCACATCGCTGATAGAAATTGCATGTGACTTTCCTTTGTCTTTAGCTTTAAGAGTTTGTTGACGTCGACCATCATCATCAACCCTTGGATTTGGGCATTGATTGGCATAATGCCCCATCTCCTTGCACTTGAAACATTGAAGTGTTGTAGGTTCATTCTGTGTATCCCTTCCTTTGTTTGCGTCATTAGACATCTTCTTCCCATTATCACGGCATTCAAATGCCCGATGACCTTCCTTTCCACATTTAAAACATTTACTTGTCCCTTTAAGACAACTCCCTCCATGTTTCTTTCCACACTTTGAGCATAAGGAAAATCTCATCTTCTTTTCTGTGTGCTCTTTAGATTTTTCTTTGAATTCCATCTTCCTCTTCTTATCAAACCCATGTGACTGATGGGTTACTCCAATATCCATCTCGACTTTGAGAGCACATCGAACGATTTCCTCGTAGCTATTGAAGTCTCTTATGGCTAACGCCCTTCGAAGACTTGGTTTTAAGCCACTAAAGAATCGATCGATCTTACTCTCAGGTTGGATAATAATACCAGAAGCGTACCTTGCCAGTCTTGTAAAATTTGCTTCATAGGTACCAACAGATTCATCATCCCTTTGCTTCAGTTCAAGAAACTCTTTCTCCATCTTTGTTCGGAGAATACGAAGGAAGTACTTATTGAAAAATAAGTTCTTGAACTCGTCCCATTCCATAGACTCAATTTCATCCCTTTGCCTCGTATTCTTAACAAGATTCCACCATTGATCAGCATCTCCTTCCAAACGATACACTGCTAGGATGACTTTATCATGTTCAGAACATTGAAGAACTGAAAATATCTTTTCAGTAGTACTAATCCATTGTTCAGCAACTAATGGATCAGTAGACCCGCTGAAAGAAGGTGGACGCTGCCTCATGAAGGATTCAACAGAATGTTGCTCCCTCCTTTGCTCGTTTGGAAATCCTGCATGATTCATAGCTTGAGAAAGTTGTGTGAGCATGGCTACAAGATTTTGCATTCCAGCTCCCATATCGTTTGGTTGCTCAGGGGGACAATCATTGCATTGCCCATCGCATTCCGCATTAACACGGTTCCTTCGGGTTCCAGCCATTGACTAAAACCAAGAAGAATAGTGTGAGCAACACTAATTATAATAGGAAACCACATAATTCAAGAATAATATTTTCATGCTTATGGTCTTATCCTAGGTTATTCAAGGCCATTTCTAAAACACTAAGATTGTGTACTATGCTTAGACTTATCCTTAGGGTTCTTACTAAGGCTTTCACATCCTAGTTTCCAAAGGTTGACTATACCTTTCGTCTGATACCAACTATAACGACCCATACTTTACATACATTGTTAATACTTCAAAATTGAAGCACACTTATTACAACATATGACAAAACCACAAAGGACCGTATAGGTATAGTGTCTTTAGAAACTGGGAAACATAAACAACTGGTTCATAAATCTTCTACAGTGTCTCCCATTTATTTCATCATATCTAGGGTCCCTTTTAGCATATTCTACTTAATATCCATCTTCCTGACCTGTGGAAAAGAAAACATAAAAGGGTGAGCTCAAATGCTCAGTAAGGGTAAATAAAAGAAATGTCAATCACATCATATACATAAGAACATAGCTTTTGGAAATCTTAACCTGCAAAAGAGCTCATAATATCATATCATGGGATAAATCATAGAAGTGAAAATGAGATCCCCATAATCATAACATAAAACTTGAAACTTTGTGGCATGCACACATAATCATGGAAAATCATTTCTTGTTAGTCATGACTTATTGCCAAGACTATCTTAGTGGACGAAGTCCCTTTCTGAACCGAGTTCACTCCTCGTTTCAGTCCTGTATCACTGAACCTAAATAACCTTCCGTTCCAGCCATGTCTATCTCATGAGATATAAAATCTTTACCCAATGCATTGGAGGGAGATATAGGTCCCACCCATCTTATAATGAATCCTTTCTTATGTGTGCCACATAATCATACATCATCACATAACACATGTAACAAAAATGGGATTCTTGAAACATCATGACATCATAAATAAATTCATATAACATAAAGGAATTCATAAAAATAATTCCATCACAACATGATCAAATCAATGTAATAATATGGATAAAAACATAACCCTTTATTATCTTAGATGGAAAATAATTTTGATAAAACACTTGAACTCCATTCTTGAGGAAAATATCCTTTCTTCTTCAAAAACATTTTTCCTTTCATAACATGTCATACAACTTTAAAATAAAATAATTTGATTAAAAATAAACTTGAAAACTTTTAAAGGAATCTTCTTGAAAATAATGTTTTAAAAATCCATTCATGCCGTATAAGTTAAAAAAACATTCTTCGTACTTTTGTCGGAAAAGTCAAAAAGTACCTCGTACGGAAAAACGACAAAAGATTCCTTTCATATTCTTTACTAAAAACTCACCTAAGGGTAAAATTGGATTTAAACTATTGCAAGTGGATGGAAACAATATTTAATATTGGGGGAACATGGATGTGGATGATAAAATACACCCCAGTAAATACTTACGAATAAACAATCTCGGATAAAAAATGAGATTGTGAAATTTCCCTTACCTTAGGTCCGATTAGCTTTGTACGTGTCCGAAGCTCCTGTATAATGGTTTAAATAATGTTATTGACTTATTCCAGAATCATACATATTTATATGATATCATATATGGTCATATTATTAGCTTCTTGTTAGTAATATTTCATTGTTACTTGTTACTCGGGTCTTTATAACTTTTTGTTCTTATGCGTGTTTTGTCGAATAAATTCTTATTCTTATCTTTAGGTTATAGATAATTCATTTCCAGAATGGTATTAGTGTATTATATACCATATTCATTCATTCAATTCATTTATATAATCATTATGAAATGAAGATCATGTAGAACGAGTCGCATCACATCGTGGAGACGGTATTCCGTACGTACGCACGAGTGATGATATCATTCCTATGATCGTGGAATTGTATTGGAGTATATATATATTATTTCAGTATCAATATTACTTCATAATAATCATATTTAGTTACTCATTACACCATTATAACCATCCTTGTAAGGTGATGGTGGAAAATAGATTACACCACGGCGTGGAGACGGTATTCCGTACGTACGCACGCGTGGTGATTTCATTTTTCCGTAGGATGGATAGAAGGTGAAATAGGGTTGTTTCATATTTATAATAACATATCAGTATGTAAGTAATACTGATGTTATTACTTTATCATGAAACAACTAAAGAAGAAGAAGTTGAAGAAGAAAGAAATTGAAAAGATCGGTAATGGATATTACCTCTTCTTTGGAACGCCTCTTTGAATCCTCCACTTAAGGAACTAAGATTGGTATTTGGAGAAGACCAGGACCTCTAGGATTATTCTAGGGAAGTGGAGAGGAGAAAATGGTAGGGGTTGGACGAGCTTGAGTGCTCAATTTGGTGTGAGGAGGAGGGGGAGGAGGTGCCCTTTTATAAGGGAGGAGAGGGGCACCTTAGGAATATCTCAAAATATTATTTTATATTAAAGTCAAAATCGGTTTATAATGGTTCCAAAGGGTCTTATTTCGAAGATAAAGTGGGGAAGGGTCGAAATCCTATCAACCAATAGGATTTAGACAAGTTTAGGGTATTATTTTAACCTTATCAATTAGATTTAACTCTAAGTTAAATAATTTAACTTTTACCATGTCTTTTTGTTTTCTTTCACTATATGGTTAATACACTTACTATAACATGCCAAACGAACCCCAAATTGTTTATTATTAAAATATATATCCTTATCTAAGTCATTTGGCCGAACCTTAGATTTTTAGGAATAAAATAACAATTAATAATATAATATTTGATTTAAAAACTATTTTTTGTCAATTTTGACACTATTTGATATATGATTTTTGTGAAAGTCATAAAAGAATTATATGTTCGAACCAAGTTGATTAAATCAACATTAATATATCATAGTAACCTATAAAATTAGTTGAATTCATAAAAAGTCTCAAATTACATTTATTTTGGTGTTTATAACATCAATTATGTCAATATTTCATTAATAAGATAATTACTGCATCATCTTTGTGTCATAAATAAATTACATTATTTGATGTCTAAAAATTACAAATAAAATATCATAATGTAGGAAATCTGTTTAGCTTTCTAATGAATATTTACAATTGAATTTATCTTATGTATAACCCCATATTAAAAATGATTTACTTATTAAACTTTGATTTTAACTATTTTAACCCTTCTTTAAATAAATTAATAATAAATGTCCTAATCTAATCCAAGTGGGCCTAAATGGTCATATTTTATTCCTAAGTTTGTTTTTGGTCGAATTACACTTGTCCAATAGAATTAGGACATGTGTTAGGGTAATATTAATATCATATTTACCCTTAGTTACCCTATTTACTATTAACCGCGGTAAAAAAAGTAAAAAGTTACTATTCACCAAAAAATTATTTTCATCTCATTGAACCACATTTTAGTCCTTGATATTAACCGTGTCTCTCGGATTTTCGAAATTCCAATCACAGAAGCGGTAAAATTAAGTTTTATGCAAAATTCAGTTTTTAACCTGCCACTTAGTGGTTTCACTATTCATCAAAAATTGAAAGTTTTCAGAAAAATACCAAAATTTCACCCTAGGCTAATTTCGATATTCTGAGTCCAAAAATGAAGTCCATTTTGAAAAATAAAATTTATAAAATTCCAAAAAGTGGTTATTACTATTCATAACGGCTAGTTTTAATAGCATAATGTTGTTTAGTGAAACTCGGTATTGCGTACGACGCAAGCTATCGAGGAAGGTCGTGATTGCGTGTAAAGCAAGCCAAGCAAGTGTTGTATAGAAAAAGATTCCTTTGATGATTTATATAACATAAAAGTCTCGGGTGTTACACTCTTCCACCTAGTGGTAGTGTCATTAGACCACATGGGAAGAAGATTAAGTAGAATGAGACTGCTAATGGTCATGGAAGTGGATATTAGTAGAGGGATTACTACACACCTTTTAAAATATCTTGTAGTGTTCCTTGGGATTTCTATCAGCATGGAAAGACTCAAAACATGGGATGTTTTTTTTCCAGAACCACCGAATATTTGAAAATCATGTGGGCACTGTGGTCACTTGAATAAATTCTATCATAAAACTTATACTCCTAATAATGAATATAGTTCATCAAATTCTAAAGGATATATGATTTAGTTTAATACTTCAAATTCAATAAGGTTCTATCCACAAGTCCCCATAATGATGTAGTTACATGTAGTCAAAGATTGTCTAGTAGAATGTGATTCATGAACTTTTACAGTTATTGGTATTATCTTTAGAACTTCATTGTTGCCAACCAATTTATTTTATACAACTTCATCATACTTGATAATATCAACCTACTTTTTAATCTATTAAAAATTACATTGGAACTCATGCCATATGTTATGGATCTTGTGATACCTCTTAAGAAGAAGAGGGATTAGGGTCTGTAATTCCCCTCTCAGTCCTTTTAGTGTCCAAAGTTTAGCAAGTTTAAGATTTCCAAGTTCTTAACATAGACATATTTTAATTTTTATCTAGATGGATTGGTTGATCACATATAATTCGATGACTGGTTGTTACCATTTGTGGGTGTCCTTTATTTCCTCTAATGAGATATGTTAGGTATTTTAGAGGGAGTGGAGTCTGAGGTCTAGACAAGTAGGACCTCATATTCCAAAACATAGAATATTGATTTCTACTTTATCTATTGATCTTGTAGATGACCCCTATGTTTATAAGTTTCACCTAAAACCTATTTTGAGAAACTTGAGGGACCACCATACACTACTACAAAATTGGCCTTCAACAGTACTAGTATTTATTAGCACTATAAAAAAATGCTGATAAATGGTATATTTATCAGTGCTAAGAAAATATCTTATAAATTTAACCTTTTATCAACGCTTTTTTTCCCGGGTTAAGGAAACCTTTATCGACGCTTTATTTTTAGCACTGATAAAAGGTATCATTTATAAGAGCTTTATTTTTAGCACTGATAAAGGGTAATATTTATCAGCACTTTATTTTTAACGCTAATAAATTTGACTTTTTATCAGTGATTTTTTTTGCACTGATAAAGAAAATATTTATCAGGGCTTTATTTTTAGCGTTGATAAAGGGTATCATTTATTAGCACTTTATTTTTAGTACTGATAAAGGTTAACAACTATCAGTGCTTTATTTTTACCACTAATAAAGGGCACCCTTTATCAGCACTTTATTTTTAGCACTGATAAATATATATTTCATCATCGCTTTTTAGCACAGATAAAGCACCTAATAAATAAAATGAAATAATTAAATAAAATAAAAATAAAAAATGATTTTTTTTAGAAAAATAATACAAGTTTTATTAGTTAAATAATTTTTTATAAAAATGAATAAATTGATTATACATTATTAAATACTAAACATTTTATTAATTATATAATTATGATAATTAATGTTATTAAATTATATATATTAAATATATAGATATATACTAATATAAATAAATATGATTTATATATTAAAAAATATTTATGAACTTTACATTAAATAGTCATATATTTATTGAATAATGGTTTATAATTAAAAATTAATATAAATTAAAAATATTGACTAATTGTTTAGTACTCAACATATAATTGAATGACGTTTGATTTTTCAATTTAACATAGATCAAATTTGTGTTATATCGATTTCACGTATTCGTAATTAATG
The DNA here is from genome assembly GCA_963277665.1 of Viscum album. NCBI lineage: Eukaryota > Viridiplantae > Streptophyta > Magnoliopsida > Santalales > Viscaceae > Viscum > Viscum album. Next base: position 1,388,601,878 of record OY728135.1, on the reverse strand, counting down.
TATTTTTATATACAATGAACACACATAAAACATATCCATTTTTTCAATATTTTTAAAGTGTACTTTTTATTAATTTATTCAATTTTACTCATTTTTAATATATATGAATCCACTTAAAATTAGAAATTCATTAATAATGTTAAAAAATATATTTGTAAAAAATATTTATAAATATATATATTTATAAATGTACATTTACTATATTTATCCAATTATATATTTATAATTATAAATAAATAAATATTTTTTAATGTATTTATATAATTATATATATTAAAATAATTATTAAATTTATAACGAATTTTCTTAAATAATGAATATATTAACTATATTTCTATATATATATATATATTAAATATATATATATATAATTATATAAACATATATAATGATATAAATATTATTATTTAAAAATATTTCTATATTTATAAATAATTAGTTATAAAATTATAATAAAAATATTTAAAAAAGAATATATTTAACATATTTATATTTATATATATTTATTAAGTATATATAAACATTTACAATTTTTTATTTATAATTATAAATAGAAATCCTTTAACATCACTCGAGTAATAAGTGCTGATAAAAGCATCTTTATTAGTGCTTCTTTCACGATGATAAAAAATGAGGCTTTATTAGTGCTAAACAAAGCACTGATAAAATGAAAATTTATCAGTGCTATAATTTTAGCATTGATAAAGATTGGTTTTATTAGTTCTTTTTTAGCGCTGATAAATACTTACCTTTATGAGTGCTTAAAAATTAGTGATAAAGAGATATTTTATCGATGCTTAGGTAATAAATGCTGATAAAAGGACACTTTATCAGTGTTTTTTTATAACTACTAAGAAAAGTGTCTCGATCTAATTAAAAAACTATAACCATTTAAGAAACACATCATGATATCAGAAGCTTTCCACATAATCCACCCACTACTGGTGCTCTTCCTTGGTGAATCGAAGCTAGAATCACACCACCTGACTGCCTCCAATTGCTTGAATATATCATCTGACATTAGGTGTTTGATTGTAATTAGGTTTTTCAAAGAGGGTCTCGGATTTTCTTCAACCTATAGAGTCAGTACTTCTGATTTTCTTTTTCTATTTTTGGTTTCAGTACTGATTTCTTCTTCGACAATGTCATTATTTGTGATCTGGTGATTGTATACTAGCGAGGTAGGCCTTCCAATTTTCTCAGTTCACCATTTTGGTTCAAATCATGATCGCTTATAGAGAATTTATTGTTTCTGGACTCGATAGTGACACATGGAGTCACATGGAGTTTAGTTTTTTGTTTTATTTTGTTTACATTTCCCGAATTGATTTTCCAAAGTTAACATACTTATTTTTCATTCTTTATTTTATTAAATTATTCCATACATGTGAAATTTTATAAATTAAAGCTTGGGATTTTGTGTATGAGGGTGTTAATGGTTGGTTAAAGGATTTATTTTATATTATACTACTTCATATCTTCTTGTTTCTATTTATCTGGGTTGGTATGATAATCTAATGTATGGATGCATCATGGAAGTTTTTATTTAAATTTTTTTCTACTTGTTTTATTCATTTTTTGCGCCAAATTATTACCATTGTGTTGTTTTTCATGCCCTGGTGCTTGTTTCCTACCCAAAGGGGGTCTAGAATATCCCTTGGAAACTATCATGATATATATTGACATTCCACCCACAACGTTTGAAACTTTTATTCAATTTTTAATGGGTTTCAACATGGGTTTTCAATCTTCCTTAACAAATCTATAAAACACTTCCCAAACATACATGGATTGGAAAATAAGTATCCCGTGAATTCCATGAGTCACCTATAAACGGAGGAAAATTTCAACTCACTAATCATCAACATTTAAAATTTGGTCATTTTTAATGTTGAAAATTATTATCGTTGTTTATCTCTTGAACCTCTAAATATTATGTCACCCACAAGGATAAAGACCTTCAATTTATCCATAAAATTATTTTTTATATAATGATTATGATCAATTCCTCATTTTTCAAATTAAAGCTTCTTTAGTAATTCATCTAACCTTTAATACCAAGCTCTTAGTTCTTATTTCAATTCATATATCACCTTTTCTTATATTGAAACATTATTATCATATTAAATAATGAGAAAAAATATTTTTTTATTTGATGTAATTCCTATTCTTGTAATCCATTAGTAAATGAAAATTTTACATCCAGTTGGAGTACCTTGAATTTTCTTGTAATGGGGTGGTGTGGTGATATGACATCCCATGATTCGTGAGATTTTTTTAAATATAGATATACCATAAATTTTAAATGTAATAATTCTTTAGGTTTCTACATCACTTGTTCCAATACATTTCTATATCTTCTAGTTGATTGAATGAGAGTTTATTATTCTTGTTTATCATATTTGAGTTTCGTATTACTTATTAATTTACTATATTATATTTTCATTTGTTTAGGGGATTTAAGAAAGATTTGTTGTGGATTAATTCTTTTCCTAAATTCAATTACCCATTTTCTTCAACATAATTAAATTCTTTACAACATTCAAATTTTGAGATTCTTTTATTAGAATTGTTTATAACTTTCAATTTTTATAATGAATATCTTATGTGTATTTATTTATATGTTGTATAAAATTAATATTTTATAAACCTAATAGGATAAATATAAACCAAACATGGATTCATTCTAAATTTTTGAAAAATTAATATGAAGATGGAGTTAAAGAGTTCATCAAGTTTGAAAGAGATCATGCAGACGACCCTTATAAAATCATATGTATGTGTTTACATTATTTTTATTAAAGACAAATTAGTCCATAAGATTTGGAATAATATTGATGTCTATTTGGATACATTGATCAATGGATCCAAAACAAGGATTGGTTGTTCATAACTCACAAAGCTAATAACAAAACTAAAGATTATTTGTGCACTTCACTACTATTGGTTACCTACCACTTAGAAAACCATCTGACCTGAAATTTGTTCTCGACATCCCAATGTTACTCTCATCCCACACGTAGAGAGAAATAAACTAATTATATTATTGAAAATAGAGAGAAAAATTTATAGAATAATATAATTCATTGGGTAAAGGTTTTTTGGAAAACATATATGATTGAAGAAGCAACATGAGAATCAGAAAATATTGTGAAGTAAAAATATTCCCACTTGTTTAAATAATGAATAAATTTGAGAGGAAGATAAGGAAAAGTGAATATTGAATGGTGAATGGTGATATGATAGAGATGGTGGAAAGTGTGTGTGGGATGAGAGTATAATGAGTATACCGAACCATAAGTCCAGGTCAGATTCTATGCTATGCAGTAGTTAACCAACAGTAGTTAAGTACACAGAGAATCCTTAGTTTTTTTATTAACTTTGTGAGTGATGAACAACCAATCCTTTTTTTGTCTGCATTGAACAATTTATCCAAATAGATATTAATATCATAATTTTTTTTCCTATCATTCATATAGTCTTCTAAATCATAATGAAGTGCACAGAGAATCCTTGGTTTTTTTATTAGCTTATATTGGGACCAAAGGAACCCTTTGGAAATATGTAAAGGTAAAGTTATGATATACTTTATCAATTTTAATGAAAAATTATATAATTAATCGTTGATTTAATTTTCATTATTCCTTACAAATTTTTTTTATTTTTGATGATTTCTATCCTTGTGTCATGTCTTTGTAGGAATAGAAATGATGTTATCTCTGCTCAATCACAGAAGTAATATTGATGTTTATAGGGTAAAATAATTGTTTATAGAATTAATGTATTATTTCATATTTATGTTTAAATTATTTATTTTTAGTATTACTCACATAATAATTATATTCTTATACAGGTGGATTCTTCTGTTTGAGTTGGGGTGCTCTGTCCAACTTTCATGCTTCTTCTCCCTTAAAACCTTTTCACCCCTACAGTGGTTCATTTATAAATTTCTTTCAAATTACCTACACTAACTTTGCAAGAAGATAAATGAAGTCACCTCTTCACAATCAAAGAGGTAATATTGATGTTTTCATAGTAAATCATTGTCCATATAATTAATGTATTGTTTCATATTTATGTTTAATTTATTTATCTTTAGTGTTACTCATGTAATAATTGTTTTCTTATACAGGTGGATTCTTTTGTTTTAGTTGGGGTGCTTTGTCCAACATTCATGATTGTTCTCCCTTAAAACCTTTTCACCGATATATTGGTTCATTTATAACATTCTTTAAAATTACCTCCACTTCTGTTATAGGAAGAGCAACAACACCACCTATGCTCAATTATAGAGGTAATATTTATTTTTTTACAGTAAAATCAGTGTACATAGAATTAATGTATTGTTTCATATTTATGTATAATTTACTTATCTTTATTATTACTCAAAAAATAATTATATTCTTGTACATGGGGATTATTTTATTGGATTTGGGGTACTCTGTCCAACTTTCATTCTTCTTCTCCCTCAAAACATTTCACCCCTATAGTGTTGACATTTATCACCATACTTCAAGTTCCCTCCACTTCTCAATCATATAGGTAATCTTGATATTTTCACTGTAAAATCATTTTCCATATAATTAATGTATTATTTTATATTTATGTTTAATTTATTTCTTTTTAGTATTACTCGTAATAATTGTTTTCTTATACAAGTGGATTCTCATTTTCAAGTTGATGTGGTTTGTTTGAATCTTCTCATGTAGTGTTGGTAGTTTTAAAAATAAAGTAAATGGAAATCATAGTAACATTGATAGTTAGGATTGTTTTAAGACATTGAGACATGTAGGAATCATCTACACCTCAATCTACACATGATGTGATAGGTATAACTCCAAGTACTTCTTTTTATTTTAAATTGATATTAATTTCAGTAAAAATATAATTATATCAATGTGTCTGTTATCATTTTAAAATTGACATTTGACATTAAATATATTTACTCGCTAAAAACTAAGAAAATGAATTTATATTTTCTTGATAATTTAGGTAATCTATTCATAAATAATTTTTGAGGTGTAGGAATCAGACTCGCATCAAACCAATACATGAATTGATCTGTAAGAGTCAAAGTGTGTCTTTCAAGTTTAAAATGACATTTTAGTAAAAAAAAGTGAAGTACTCAAAACTGATCAAACAGATTCATATTTTTTTTGTTAATTTAGGAAAATAATCCATAAGTGAATTTAAATATATTGGAATCTTTCGTACCTCAATATGATGCACGGTGTGACCGGCATGACTCTAAGTGTGTCTTTATTTAAAATAGACATCAATTTTAGTAAAAAACAAACCTAATAGAAATAAAAAACAAATTAATATTGTTTTAATACTTTATTAAAACAAACAATAAGTTATTTTAGATGTTCATGAATCATTCTCACCTCAATCCGACACATGGTGTAATCGATATGACTCCAAGTGTGTGTTTTTAATTGAAAGTTACATCAATTTTAGTAAAAATTCCAAATGACCTACTAAAAAACCCATTAAAATTGGTTAAATACTTTAGTAAAATGATCCATAAGTCATTTTTGATGTGTTGAAATCATCCTCAACTCAATCTAACACACAATGTGGTCAGTATGAGTCAAAGTGCATGTTTCAATTTTAAAATGTCATTTTAGTAAAAAAAAAAGACAAGTGATGTACTCAAAACTAACTAAACACATTCATATTGTTTTGATACTTTAATAAAACTATTCATAGGTCATTTGAGACATGTAGGTTTTAGTCGTACCTCAATCTGATTCACAGTCTGACCGGTATGACTCAAAGTGTGTATTTTTATTTAAAATTGTCATCAATTTTTCTAAAATGTACATTTGTCCAACTCAGAACCAAGAAAAAACATTATTATTGTTTTGATACTTTATGAATATGTTCCATAAGTCATTTTTTTACATGTAGGAATTATCAAAAACTCAATCTGATACACCATTTTCCCAGTATGATTCAATGTGTCCTTTATCAATTTAAAATCAATATTTTGGTTTAAAAAGTTTCACTGATTGAAAACTGATCAAATGATATCGGATATTCTTGATAAATTATTATAATGATTAATAAGTCATTTGTGACATGTAAGAATCCATTTCACATCAAACTAATACATGATGTGATCATAATGAGTAAAAAGTTCACATTTCCAGTTTAAAATGATATTTTAGTAAAAAAGACAACTAACATACTCAAAACCAAGAAAACACATTCATAATGTTTTTATATTTTAGGAAAACGATCCACAAGTCATTAGAGATGTTTTGGAATGAGTCTCCCCTCAATTTGATGCATGGTGTGACTGGTATGACTCCAAGTGCATCTTTTCATTTAAAATTGACATCAATTTTAGTAAAATTAACACTTTCTGTAAATTTATTTCATTATATTAACACTAACATGAGGATTCTATTCTTATATCAGTGCGTTATTTTTCTCGATCAGGGGTGGTTTTTTTGGAAATATCATGAGTTGGGTCAGGATGAAAAGATAAAGGAACATTTATGTTTTTGAATGTATGTAATAGTTTTCATTTATGTAATTGTATGAACCATTGTTTGAAATATCTATAATATAGTCTTTTTTTATTGTGTTTGTTTTTTAAATTTAATCTCTTTTAAATACTATATTGAGAATTTTGTTTTATATCTGGTGTGTTTTTGGTGTTACAGTGTGTTGTAACAGCACACTATAGTGGTGTTGTAGTGTTCTGTTATCGGCTCTTTTAGAAGCATTGATAGAGACCACATTTATCATCTCTCATAAAAATGTTGATAAAGGTACTTTTTATCAGGGCTCAAAAAGTGATGATAAAAGACCAAGTATTTTAACCTTTCTTATCTAGTCAGCGGTTTTCTAGCACTGATAGGGGCTATTTCTAGCACTTTTAAAGGCCAGTTTTGTAGTAGTGGTATTTTTTATAAATTATTAAAATTTCATATATGGATTTATGAAGTTATATTATTATGACATATGATTTCAGAATAAGGAATATTATATTATTATGAGAAGGTTAAAGATATCTTGTCTTGTAAAGAGCTATAGAATGTTTTTGATATTTAAATTTTTTTAGTTTTTTAGGATATTATTAGTGGTTCTTGAAGGATTTATCAAAACATGCACCACCATAGATTGATCTTACCTGAAAGGGGTGAAATTATTTTGGGACTATAAGTTTAAAAATTCATTTCATGAATTGAGATAACATCATACCAGGACTCCTATTTTGATCTTAATAGTAGTTGGATATGGATATGTAGTATATTTTCAGGCCTCATGTGAAGAAATGGGTTGTGTTTTTATATAGGTAGATCATGTGGTGGCCTGTGAATATAGTAAAATTCGGCATCATGAGAAGACTTATCTCACTCATGAACTTGATCTCATATATGATATTCACACTCTTAGGTGTCGGTGACAATACCTATTAGTTGGAAGTTTAAAGTCTATTATGATCATAAGAGTTTATGTTATATATTTTCTTAGATGGACTTGATCCTATTACAGAGGTGATGAGTGGAGTACCTTTATACCTTTGATTTCAATGTCTCCTACACCACAATAAAGGGTAATGTTGTTTATGATTCTCTCAGTAGGAAATTTCCTTCCCAAGATATGATGGGGTTGAAAAATGAATGGGAACTCATAGGACTCTGGTGCACCAGAATATAACTGAAGAAGATACTGGTATTGTTTTGTCTAGAACACAATTGACTTTATCTTATCTTGAGTCAATTATTTAGGAGCAGAAATTTGATGATGAGTTTATTATTTTTAGGAATAAATGATATATTAGAGACACCATTCATAAATGGTATCTCTCTTTGGGATATGTCCACTACTTCATGTGTTATTATTTTGTCCTAATATCCATGAGAATTGATTTGATTTAGGATTTTCATAGTACTTGGTAGTCTATTCACCCATGCACTAATAATATGTATTATGACATGAAACATCATTTCATGTGGCCAGGTATGAAGTGTTACACAACTGATTTTTTGTTTTTTTCAATACTTCATAGTTAATTAAGGCTAAGTACTAAAATCCTTCTAGTTTATATCAGCCTCTTCATGTTATTGTATATTAGTGGAATTAGGTATCCATGGATTTTATTGTTAAACTACTAAAAACTTACTAAGGAAAGTATTTCGTTTTGGAGGTGACCGATTAGTTGGATAAGTCTACTCACTTCATTCTGATTCAATACACAACCGAGGTTAAAGATATATAAATGATGTATGTGTAGGAGATAGTGAGGTTAAATGGAGTGTCTTGTGATATTATCCAAGATATTTACCCATGGTTTACCTCTCAATTTTTTAAATTCCTCTAGGATTTTATGGGTTTTAAATTAAAGTTGACCATGAATTACTATACTCATATGTATGAACATAAGGAACATACTACGCATATTCTAGAGGAAATGATCTGTGGTTATGTGTTGGTCTTTATATGCCCTTAGGATAACCATTTGGTACTGGTATAGTTTACTTACAACTATAATTTTTAGTCATCCATAAAAATGTCACCCTTTTCAGATCTTTCTGTTTATCCTTGTAGATCACCACTTTGTTGGTTGGAGGTGGATGAAGCTTATCATTTTGGACAAAACCATGTACATGAGACACTGATAAAGATCTAAACTATTTTTTAGTAGCTGTTGATCACTCAGAGCTGATATAAATCTTATCAGATCACCGATATCATCCTCTATAATTCTATATTGGTGGTAGGGTTTTATTGAATGTATCACCTGGGCTGGGTCACCATTAGTTTAGGAAATAGGGATTATGGGTTCCAAGATATGTGAAACCATTTGAGATAACTAAGAGGATATTAAAGGTGGATTATTAGTTTTATTTTCCATCACATTTGACTTCGATCCATGATGTATTCTATGTGCCTCAGCTAAAATAGTTTCATCTTGATCTGTCTCATGTTATGAGTTGGGAATGTCATGATTTGGAACTAGACATGTCAGTGGTTGAGAAACTAGTTAAGATTTGTGATTCTATGGAAATAATATTCCATGAGAATTAAATTTAATTGGTCTACATGTTATGGAATCAAAAAATGGATTCTCAAGAGATGTGGGAATGAGAACAAATGATAAGGGAGAAATTTACTCATCTTTACATAGAAAAAGCTTCTTTATCTTGACTTTATGGGGACATAAAGTGCAATTATGGGGATATTGTCATAACTCAGCCTAATTTATAACTTATGTATATATTTGGGATTCTTCTTTTTGGTTTCAAGATGTGTTGGTTGGTTCATGGTGGCATAAAATAGGTTTTTCATATTTCTTGGTGAAAAATGAGCGAAACTATTTTTTGGAAAAATATATGTTGATCCCGGGGACTTCCTTTATACCATAGACATAACCAACATGCCCAGATCGGTGTTTGGTCTTTGTATTGGGGCATGGGGAGTTCCCTTATGTGTTAAAACTAGATTAGTCCCCAATAAACTATGGTGTAGGGTGTGTTGAGTCTAAAACAAAAATAATTTCAACATCACACAGTAGTCAATAATTTTGTTTGGTGATTGGGTATAGTGTGATTGATACCAACATGGTCATGGTGATTTCCTACCACACTATGGTGTTATTAGTCTTAGAATTTTGTAATGGCTGAATCAGACATCTGGTCTTTTGGTGGAGGTTTCTCCCATTAATGGGGCATGTGTGAGACCTTTAAGAGACGGGGTTCAATGATTTTTAACTCAATTTTACTTATCCTAAACACCTATTATTTTTTCTATTCAAGGTTTATTGATTCATTATATTTTTAATGTTTGTTTTGGACATATTATTCTTCATTTAGATTTTACCTCAGATGATCTCGTCCTTATTTTATTTACTTCTATTGGATTTCATACTATGTGATCAGTCTAGAGTTATGCAGTTTTCATTTCCCCATACTAATCTTGGGAAGTTTTAATTGAATATTCATAAATTTATTTTGTTGGTCTATGGATCATTATTTTCTCCTAAGACCTCCATTTCTCATAGATTTAGGATTATGTGAAATCATTATAAATACGATGTATTTTTTGGTTGGTGGTTTCATAAAAAGAATTTTTTATGAACTAATCTGAGTTCCCAATTATAATAATTTTTAAAAATTGTTTATTAGTATGATTTAAAATTCTAGAAATGTGAATGTTTTGGCTATTTATCAAAATGGAATTAACCCTTGTTTTATTGATGAAAATTGATTTCAAATCATGTTTTATTTTGATGTAAAGTCATTTAAAATCATGATTTATCTTGATTAAAAGTTATTTTAAAATATATTGTATTTTTATGGAATGTTATTTCAAAGAATGTTGCATCTTGAGTAGAATAAATTTCAAATCATGTTTTATTTTGATGTAAGTTCATTTCAAATAATTCTATATCTTGATGAAAAGTTATTTTAAAGCATTTTTTATTTTAGTAAAAAGTGATTTCAAAGAATTTTGTATCTTGATTAAAAGTTATTTTAAATCATGTTGTATCTTTACAAAATGTTACTTCAATAAATTATTTGTTTTGGATTGAGAAATTAAAATTCCCCTCATTTTAGATATTGTAAATCATGAATTTATTTTCCTTGATGTTGGTGGAGCACATGGGTACCAAGGGTACTTAATAGGGGTAGTTTTAGAAGAATCATGCTAGGCATGGTTTGTTCTGTCTAGATTGGATATATGATTAAAACATTGTATAAACAATACTTATAAAAGGTATACACTTATAAGATTAGACTCTTACCCTCTAAGATTTTTTTCTATGGTAATTTACACTATTTATCCTTTGATCATGGAGATGATATGAGGATCCTAGCTAACTTAGTACTTTTGTATCCTAGGATTCAAATTCAAAAACCAATTCTCTTGGAGAAAAGTCAGTTTTCTAATAATTTGGATAATTGAAATGTTTGAAATTATTTTTAATTCTTTAAATTATTTTAAAGGAAAATGGTTTCAATAAATGTGATTTGAAAATTAGTTTATTTGGGGAATGTTTTTTATAATTGTTAAAATGGTTAAACTTTCATGTTTTGATATAATTTGTGAAAATTTAGTACATTCCATTATTTTTTATGAAATGAGAATAATTTTTTTATCCTATAAATAATTCTTATGAAACACTTGGTGAGATCCTTTGGGGATTATTTTCTCATCCCAAAAAATACCTTTTGGCGTGTATATATATTGATTTATCTAATGCAGGTAAAGATACGAGGACTCATTGAGGTGGAAGAAAACCATGTTAGTGGGGAGTCAGAGTTTGGGGGTGACATGGTGGAATTATGGCCCATATATCACATGTATATGAGTTTTATTTCATTTATTATACTATGTATTTAATTGTTTTGTTTTTGAACTTTTTTTCCTAGTAAATTTTTTTCTATAATTTGACACTATACTAGAATCTTGTCACTATTTTCATTATATACCATTTTTGTATACATTGTTTCTATATTTTTGTGTGAAACCATTTCTAAAGGTATTTATTGATTGGAAGAAACTTTTTTATAGGTTGTAGGGATCGAGAGAACCCTTTAGGGATTTCTATAATTCGAGTTTTGTGTCTAGTCCAGGGATGAATTGCATCGGATCATGACATATATAAATCATATTTAATAAAATTTATTCTAAGATACTTCTTAAAGATATAATTTTTCACAACATAGTTGAATTTAAAATATTATTATGTATGGATTGGTTATCCCTATAGAGATACCATATTAATTTTTAGGAGAAAGATATCTCTTTTTATATATGGGTCAACATTTGGATGATCTTCCCTTAAAACAAAATTCTCATTTATTGACACAAGGTTGATATCCCGTTGGAAGAAATTTATATAATATGTATTTTGATACCCATTAATTAGGTATTTCAAGATAAATTTATTATATATGAATTCAATATTGACGGCATTCCCATTGTATGAGAATATACTAATGTATTCCTAGATAAAATTCCAGGTATTCCCCCAAATAACTAGGTTGAGTTCTCTATTGAACTTACACATGGATATAATCTTATCTCAAAGGGTCTATATAGGATGGATTCTATTGAATTATTAGAGTAAGTTAAAAACTAATTAGACTTTGTACATGGGTTTTATTTGTCCCAGTACTTCACCATGGTTAGAAACACACCTTTTTGTTTAGAAGAAATATGGATCAATACATCTTTTCAATGACTATCCTAACCATAAAAATATTACAATTAAGAATAAATATCATTTAACGCATATCTATGAACTACTTGATTAACTCATAGGATCTCCATACTTCTAGAAGATTTAACTTCAATCTAGATATAATTGGTTAAGGGTCAAAGAGTAGAATATTTCTAAAATAGTTTTCCAGATGATATATAGAAACTATGAATTTATTGTTATTCCATTATGACTGACTAATACTCCTTTTATCATTATGGTTATAATGAATTGAGTCTTTAGAGACTACCTTGATCAATTTTTTATTGTATTTATAGATGATATTCTTATATACTCAAAGTGAATGGTAGAGTAAGAAGATAACTTGAAGATTCTGGTAAAGAACATGAGAAATAATAAAATATTTTCTAAATTTACCAAGTGTGAATTATGGATGCATAAATTGTCATTATTGGGGAATGTAATCATAATAAAGGTCATATTAGTAGATCCAAAAAAGATAGATGTTATTGACCAATGGACCATACCAACCATTATAACCATGATACATATTTTTAATAGGTTATTTGGGTATGTAAGAAGTATCTCATAGCTATCAAATCCAATAAACAAGTTAACATGTACAAGAGTTCAATTCCTTCAGATAATTATATTTGAATAATGCTTCAACAAACTAAAAAAGAGGTTGGTCACCACTCCTATCCTTACATTAAACTAAAGTGGGGAAGGGTTTTTAATACAAAATGATGACTAAAAATGGGATTTGGTTGCATAATTATATTTAATGATAAGGTAATTATTTATTCATCTCTCAAATTATGTACTCATGAGAAAAATTATTCAACACATTATTTGGAACTAGAATCAATTATATTTTAATTAATTATTTGAGGGAATAATATCTAGGGAGAATTTTGTGATGTATATAATGATCACAAGAGTAGTTAATATATATTCAGATAGGAGTTGAATATACTCTATAAGATATGATTGGAATTGATAAAATATTATGACTTTTAAATACATTACCAACATAAGAAGGAAAATAAAGTGGATGATGCTCTGAGTAGAAAATATTTTGATACCCTATAAATGATGAGGATTGAATATTATCCAAAAATTATGGATTTTTAATGGTTTAATCATGATATGATAAGGTAAGGTGAGAAATACTATATTTTATAAATGAATACCCAACCATCCATTCACATAAATATCAAATAAACACAAAAATATAATGTATAGTTAAAAATGGTATCAAATATTATGAAGTTCAAAATTGATAAAGATAGATTTATAATGTTTGGAACCTAGATATATTTCCCATAAAACCCATTATTGAATAATTAAAGTTTGGATGATTTACATAGACCATTATTCTTTATTAATCCGAGAAGTGTGGAGATGAATAGAGACCTAACACAGAACTTCTTATGGGATAGAATAAAGATATAAATTACAGAATATTTATCTTGATGCATAGTATTCCAAAAAATCAAGTATGGATGAAAATTTTATAAGGTTATGTTTCAACCATTACCTATACTAGTATTGAAATGGAAAACTTCAATGTGGATTTCCCTCCCTAAAATGTTTAAATGCCAAAATTCTCTTTATGTTTTAGTCAATCACCTTTAAATTTCATCACATTTTATTTCTATCAAATAAGATTTCTACTATTTACTAACTCTCTAATATATACCTAAAGGAAATTATGAGGATTAAGTGAGTTCCATTATCCATTATATATTATCAGGATATAAGATTTACCTCTAAATTTCGGTGAATTATTTAAATATAATTAAAGATAGGGTTGAGTTTTATAATTTCTTAACATCATCAGACAGATGTTAAGTGTTAAAGGACTATTCACACTCTATAGGGTAAATTGAGATCTTGTTTGACTGATTTACAAGGATATTGGGATCAATTTTTTCCCTGATAGAGTTATCATATAGTAAAATTTTCCATTTTATCATTCAGATGACACCATATGAGTCTCTCTATTAAAAGATCTATAGAACTCCAATATCATGGGATGTAGTTAGAGAGAAGAAGTTTATAGGTATTTACCTTGTCCAAGAAATGAAATATAAGTTTCAAACCATTTAGTATAATATAAAATAGTATCCAACATATTAGAAGAATTGTGTAAATAATCATTGATGATGTCTAGATTTTAAAGTCAGTAACAAGGTGTTCCTTTAGATATCCTTTTAGAAGTGGGTTATGAGATTTGGAAATAAAGGTATGTTGATCCCTAGATACATCAGTCCCTTTGAGATCATTGATCAATTTAGTGTTATATCCTATCAATTAAAACTCCATATTCACCTCTATCAAGTGAATGAGGTGTTCTATGTATTTATTTTAAGGAATTACATACATGATCCATCACATGTACTAAGATAGGAAGCTATAAAACTAGGACATGACCTTTCATATGAAAAAAACATGTGGAAATCATGGATAAAATAGAAAAGGTTTTGATAAACAAGACCACCCATATAGCCAATGTTCTATGGAAAAGTCGTAAGTTCTAAGAGGCTTCATGGGAAACTGAGGATGTGATTATAGAAAATAACCCTCACTTATTTTCTTCCATGTAATAAAATTTTAATGAAAAATTTCTTTTTAAGGGGGGTATAATATAATGAACTAAGTTTTTTAAAAATATTTCTCCTTAAATAAATACTATGTTTAATAATTACATCCGCATGCAACACCAAAACCAAATAAATATAGACAATTGTAAAGTATATGTATAATTATAATGTATAAATAATGGTAATATAATCATGAAATGTATATTCATATATATATACCCACATAAGAAAAAAAATAAAATAGAAATATATTTAAATATCAACTCAATTTATGCACCTAAGTAAATAATAAAATATTCTTTCTAATATTTAATTTTCTTAAAGTATATTATATTTTATTATTAATAAAGGATTAACACTAATTTAATTATTAATTTATTGGAAATAAGAATAAGAATATATCATATACCAAAATTTATTTTCCAATAAAAATATGTTTCCATATATTATATGTTTTTAATTAAAAATGAAATTTATAAATTTTAGGATGTTGGTATGAAAAAAATAACTTCATTTTTATATTAATGATGGAAATGATACCTTAATATTACTTTTTAAATATTTTATAAATAATTATTTTTAGTTGAATTTTTTAATATAGTATTTTTAAAAATATTGTACCTTTTATGGGATTATTAATTTGTAAAAATTAATTAAAAATTCATAAAACCCATTTATAGGATAAATATTAATTTTATGTGTTATATTATAAATTTAAAAATATTTATTCTAGTTTAAAATCCTGTATTTAAATTTTTATAACGTAAGTAATATTTTTTCCTAGAAATTTTTTTAATACATTATGTACCTGTTATTTTTAAATTAATTTTTATCAAATTTTGAAATTGAATCTAATTAAATTGACTAAAAAATGATATGTGTAGCTATATGTTTTATAATTATGGACATTTTATCTTCTAATTATAAAGTATAAGTTACTTAGTTGAAATCCAGTTATCACGGTAAATGCTAAAATGGTGAATATAAACATTTAAGAGTAAATTACTTAAAACATGTTTCAAACATGTTGGGTAGTGTTTGGTTTAGGAATTTATCAACCATATTACTTATTATATACATTATTTATCAATTTTTAAGTCATTTTCATTGATATATCATTGTCAAAATTTTATTTTTATATACAAAAATTCCATCCATTTTCACTTATAAAAGGTGATATACTCTCCTCAAATTAACTCATGCCAAAACCCATTATGTTTATCCTAAAATATTCCTATAAATATACTAAAAAAACATATCCAACTTAAAGTGTTTCAAGTCTAATAAAAATTTGATCCCTCAAAGGTTTAACCCCCTTTTCAAATTTGGTAATCCAAGTAGTGAAGTATAAATTTTCAATCACTTCATTCTCTTTTATATTTATTTGGGTAAACTTATTCTTCACAAAATTAAATTAATCCATATTAAAATTAAAAAATTGATATAACTATTATACTGATATATTATTCTAATTATGGTATAAACATTGTCCACCCTTCCAATTTCCATTATGAAAAATAACTTGAATCGTGCGTATTTTTGAACTACCATCACCACAAATAAATTTATTTTGTTTTCCTTCACAATCTACCATGTATGGTATAAAATGGTGATTTAATAATTAATTATTATTTATATGAAATTTTTTAAGAGTCTTGAGGAATTAAACATATTTCTTCTCACCCTTGTTCTTCAAAACACTAAATCATTATCCTTACATATGGGTGAACTACAGACTCCATGGAATGATACAATATGTTTTTCTATACCACCTTTATGGGTTGTTTTATTTTATAATTTACTGATGGATATGATATATATGAGTATTATATATCATTAATAAGACACAAGGTGAAAGAAATTATTTAAAAATCACTATATGATAATCTTTCGACATTAAAAAATAAACTAGAACCAGCTTATCACCAAATTATCTTTCACAAAACATAACAAAACTATCATGTAAGGGAATTATAACATTATAATACATTATAGAAAAAAAATTAATTTTTTTAATATGAAATTATGGAAAATAATAATGCTCGATACTGCTATTATAAAATTAGTAGAAATGATAAACACCCATTTATAAAAATTAAATACATGAAGCAAATTGTTTCAAATTAAGGGTATAAATGGAAATATATATGAATAAAGTTATTACATAGGTAATTAAGATGTTTATATTTATGATATAGGAGGTCAAATAACTTCCTTGGTGATTAAGGGTAGAGTTAATAGACTCTTGTAACTTAAGTATCTTTATTTGAGTTATATAGTGTATTTTTAAATTAAACATTCAATGATCCCTATATTAAGAGATATAGTTTTACATAATATGTCCACTTTTATTATTTTTTTTTGGAAAAATGAGTTTTAAATGAAATTTGATTCTATGAAATCTTTTCTTTTCCATAAATTTATAATATGTTTTGAATAATTTCCATCCTCTAAAGTGTTGATCTATCTTAAATTTCTCCTCCATTCAGGTCCATGTTTTCACTGAATGACAATGTTCTGATTTCTTATTATTGAAATTCAAATACATATACATTCATATGATTTTCAAAAAAATAATGGTATGATTTTTTGTACTCTTTTAATACATGGATTATGTTTTCCTATTTATATCAAAATGGATATATTTTCAATGATGTTGTGTTTTGTAAATCACCATATAAATGATTTTATAATTTTATTATTTTGGGTGATTGAATTTGGTAAAATTTTGTCTGGTTTATGTGGTTATTTATGTGATAAATTTTAAAATATAACATGAAACCCATTCTAATAAATGGGTTTTAATGATGTGGTGATTATATTTTTTTTCTTATGGAACACATGAGTATGGTTAATCATTTAGTGATGGGTGGTCCCTATCTATCCCTATATTGCATTAAGTAAATATTTTTATGTCAATATATAATTTTAAAACAAGTAGGGATGCTCAATCTAAATTGGGAAATAGTTTACGATGATTAATCTACTATGAGAAATAGGTTGTGATTCTTGATAAATTTTGGGAAATAGGTGGTGATACTTTATCCACAATATTGTATTTCTATACTTATGTTGGTTCCAAAATGCTTTGATATATGACTAAAATTTTATAAATGGTTCATTATTTAAGTCTCGTGTTTTCCTAGTCATTACACCATGTTATATGTTTAATCACATGGAAATACTTGTTCTCATATCACACCTTTTGAATCATTTTTATGATTCCATGTTCTTTTAATCAATGATTTTTTTACTGCTTATGTTTTATCATATGATTTTGATCTCACATAGGGTGAAATATAGATATGTTTATTTCCCCATTACTATGAATTTGATCTCACCACGTTCTAATGTTTCCATTTCCCAGGGAATGAGGATGATTTTAATTTATGATATAATTAGATGAAGACCTAGTACGATCAAATTAAGGGGAAATGTTCACAAGATTTGTAAAATAAGTTTTTTATGTAGCGAATCTAGAAATATACTAAACTTATCAATTCTTGGGATGTTGATTTTATTATAAAATGAAATATAATAATTATGGAAATGATGTAGAATAAAGGAGGTATTTTCTTTGGTCACCTCATTACTTATTACATTAAGAAAAAATATTCTTATTATAACATTATACAACGCATCTTCCTTCATCCTCATCATGAATCTCTTTTGAACTAATACTAAACTGAAACTACATCCAATGATAATAATTTTTCTTCAATAAAAAATATGGAAAAAATATTAAGAGAAAAAATAAATATTTATGATTTCGATGTTATTTTTTATGTAAATTATAATTTCTATTTTAATGTATACATATAATATTGTTATTTGTGTGTATGTGTAAAAATTTAATATATGTTATATAAATACATAAATATAAACAAATATTCATTTATATACACATGTATATATACATTTATACACTATTTGTATATATATGACCATTCAAATATGCTATAAAAAGAATATATATTTATAAATAGTAATATATATTTACATAAACATATATATATAAACATATAATATTATTTGTATATGTGTGTACACACACATTCACATATAAAAATAATACATATAAATATACAATATATATGTGTATATTTATTTAACAATCTAAATACCCACACATCCTATATATTTATGTTTATATATATATGTATTATTATTGTCTTTGTGTGTATGTGTGTGTGTTCATATATATATATATATATATATATATTTATACAAAAACACACACACACACACACACATATATATATATGTGTGTGTGTGTGTGTTTATGCAAATATATATTATTATATGTATATATAGTTTGTTTATATTGTATTTTTGTGTGCTTGTATTATGTATATAATTTCATATATGTCATATATATATATATATTGTTTTTAAATAATGTGTGTGTGTTTGAATGTATCCATGTATGTATATATGTTTTTTATAATATATATATATATATACATATATTTGTGTTTTTGTTTTTGTTTTATACAGTTCATATATATTTTTATGTTTTATATATATATATAGTGTTATATATATGATGTATAATTTTATATATAAATGAATTTCATTTATATATAAGTTTTATAATTTGTGACAAAAAATAAGAGGAATGTGAATTGAAAATAGATGAATTCTAATCACATTACTAGAGAGTATAAAGATGGTATCAAAAAGATCTTAAATTATTCAATGGACCATGAGAATGACTTTTCAAGTATTATGGGTCCATGTCAACAATATATTTATTCAAAGTAAATCAGTCCATCCAAATTAGAAGAGCATTTAATCTATAAGGTAATTAATCAAAGTTATAACTTTTTTATAAAACATTGAGAATATGTAAATATATCTTGTGAATAGAATGAAAATATTTTTTACTGATAATTTGATGTAGTTATAAGTGCCTAAAATGATATATATCATATTGAGTAAATGAAAATATTAATTTAAAGTGAAACATAAATTTTCTCAAGAAAAATTTTAAATGTTGAAGAAATATATAATGATGTCAGTTTATTTAGGTTTTATCAAATATATGATACTATCAATAGTAATAAAACTATATAATGTGAATGTATGAAAAAATAAAGAGATTCTTATTTAAAAGGCCTAATTTCCTCACTGAAGTATATGTGGATAGATAATAAAAAGATTATTTGTTAAATATATGAAGCTAAATTAATGTCATGTTATATATTTATGAGCTATGAAATAATACATGCATCCCAAAATGACTCCATATTTTTTAAAATATGAATCTCTTTTAAAAATCCTCATGTGTGATGCATATTAATGTAATAAAAATAATTATAGTCTGCCAAATGTTATCTGGTACATTCTAATAAATATTTTATTTTTACAAATATATCAATTTAAATATATTTTAAGTCAGTTAACATGAAAAAAGAACAATAATTCATGGTTTCAAACATTGACACCCAGAAGATGATCCTCAATGGATGAAAACTGACAATGACTATCCCGATTTTGGGAATGGATCATGAAAATTTTGGCTCGTGTTATCGAAATATGGGATTAATTACCATGGAGTATGTACAATATTCATATTTTATGTCTAGTTTTATTGGTATATTATAACCTATTACCATGATTTTTCATGAAGAATATTCACATTAACTTATAGTTTCTTATTTTAGGTATAATATAGATTATAAATGATATTGGAATTTATTTATCTTTTCTTATTGAAGATTTGAAATTATTGTGGGGTGTAGGATTTATGGGGTTTGATTCTCAAAAATAAATAAGAGTTCACTTTGAGATTCATTTTTTTGTATGATGATTTATAATATAGTTATGGTAATTTTACATGGTATAAATTAAAGGATTTATAGGGTATCATGCATATGAATAAGGTATACACTCAGTTAGGTTAAAACATAACAGGGAGTCTATATTTAATGGAAATTATGGGTTTTCATGACAACAAAATTAATACTAATATTTGATGAAAAATTTCAATTAGAACCCAAACTATGGGTTTTAAATTTATCTATTAAAATATACGGAACTATAAAATAATGTAATGGTCATTCTCATTATTTTGGGAAAAATATCTAAAAAAATCAATAGTGGGTTAAAATGAATTATGTTTTCTACTAAATACCTTACTGGAATATTTTTATAGTTATATATTTTATAAATGTCACACATCAACCTTTTAAATCCCATTTATTTAATTTATTAATGGTTTGAAATCTTATTAAGGAGTTTTAGGTCATTCCTGATCAAAATTTTGAAAATTAAAGATGTTTTCTCATTTTGCATGTTTGCTTGCATGGTGACCACATAGTTTTCCAAATTGTGTGGATGTCCCTTAAATAAAAATCATGTGGAAAATAGTGTACTACACCTAGTTGGGGAGAAAATTTGTGGTATACCCTTATCTAGGGCCTTCTTAGTTCCATTTTTAACATTGACGGTTAGTTTTCATGTATAAAGTATAGTTTCAATGAAACTGTGTGGGGTAAAATATCTATGGGGATTATCTGGCACATGGATTTTTCAAGGTTAGGAGAAACCATGAAACAACCATATGAGTGGAAAATCATTTTTAATAGAGTTTTTTTAGTTTTTAGAACATGGTTCCAAAACTAAGTGTCCAAACCATACACAATACCGAGGTCATTAGATACTTAATTTTACTCATTTCCCCTTTATGAGTTTTATAAAAAATATCATCCTCTATATCCAATAGTTTCACGAACCAACCCGAGTGGACCCTGAACCGGTCACCCGAGCTGGTCTGCGACATGGCCCGAGAGGCGTTCCCGATCCTCCCGGGCTGGCGACAAGTGTCAGGGCATCAACAGAGGTTGTGGGAACGATTTCTACCAATATAAATAAATAAAATAGGATAAATAATACAGAGCTGTGCAGAATAGATAAACCAAATAAAGTTATTGAATAGGAAAAGAAGAAAAATAAAACTGACCAAACACGACGTCCGAACTAACTCTGTGCGACCTCGCGGGTTTCTCTCCGACTCAACGATCAAGAGTCGCCCTAGGCGAGCTCACTCAAGCTATAGCCTACACAAACACTAAAAACAGAAAAGAACTATAGGTGTGAGTATTAAAACTCAGTAGGCTAGCCTGATATCTATTCCCAATGCACTGCCTTTAAAATAAAAGAAACATCATTTCAGGTTTGAACTACAATTTATAAAAGTATGTTTTTTCTAAACATTTTACTAAAAAACAAAGTACAAACCATTTCCCTTAACCATTTCCAAATTTGGGTTCATTTCATTAGTGTCAATGGATTTTTAGAAAGTTAAAGTGATGTTTAAATTTTCCAAATTTTTACAAGTAGGATTAAACACTTTCATTTGAAAACCATTTTTAAAAACCTAATCAAAAGCAATTTACCACTTTCCAAGGAAAAAAATACAACAGAAATGCACAAAGTAAAACACACAGTAAGGGTAATATAGGTATACATATGAACATCATAATCATTATTGCAAACATCAAAAGCTGAATAGACATGGGTGAACCTAGGAGATCGAGAATAAACCAGAAGACACCAATACATGAGAATTCATCCTTGTTGACATATCACGATGAAATCAAAACGCACAATACGCTCGACCATCCTCTCTCGGGAAGGTCGAGGTAAAATCTCATAGAAATAAACCCAACATATCCACGTACTATGGGCCACTGGTCAGTACCATAACCTACCATTGTAGTAATCATTCTTAGAATATTCTCTCAATATGCCAAATTCCCATGTCTCAAGTGTTTGTAAAGGGGGTGATCCAACCGATGCCAACCGAGAATCCAATCGTATATATATATATATAAAGCACAACAAGCATCACCCCAAGACACTCCATGTAACGACCTATTCCCTTTAAACTACTCAAGTACCTGGGATCCCCTAAGTGTGGCCTACCAAACAATCAATTGCAACCAAGGCATGAGAGTTGTCCTGGGAGGGTTTTTATCAAAACATTTTCATCACTTTCCATAAAGTTCCAAATGGGCATTAAATAAATTTCAAAATCACTACTCTAAAAAAATACAACTCCTTTATAAGAACAAACCCAGTTTAAAACCATTTAAAGAACCCCTAAAACACTACTTTTCAGGCTGCCAAAATTTTTATAAAACCAAACCAAACCATTTTATTTTTCCAAATAAACATTAAGAGCCAACCGGGAAATTTCTCAAAAGAACCAAGGTACTTGTTCATGCTTCAAAAGAAATCATTTATCATTAAACCAGAACTCTATTTGATATTCTATGAATTATGTTTAAAATCCAAACAAGCATTCTTTCATTATTGGGTGTCCGCTCATCAATAAAATATTCCAAGCATTGTGTATAAAATAAACGGCTCTTTTTACACCAAATAATCATTTAAAAAAATTATCTTATGTTACTTCTCATTTATTAAAATTAATTAAATATTTAATTGAAAATTTATCGTGCACAATCATAAAAAAACAGAACCATTTTCACACTGTAATAATTGAATTATAACGTTCCATGATAAATGAATTAATCTTAAATTTCATAATAATATTTAGCACATATGTTTTCATATAGGGCACAAATACCAGGAAATAAAGTAACTTAAATTTTAAAAGCAGTGCAATGGGAGCCTACCTCGAGATCGATGTGCGATGAAAAAACAACCTCGGATCCAAGGTGCGATGACGAGGAAACTTTGGAAACAAGGCGCGACGACGACGCTTGCTCGAAAACGCCCTACGCAGGTCCTAAAAATCCTAAGCCAACCAATACAAACCCACCATAAACTAAAATCCATAATCCAACAAGAGAAAGATGATCATAATAATAATAATAATAATAATAATAATAATAATGAAAATAATAATAAGAATGGGAGTAAGAATAATGATAATAGCAATAATAATTTTAATAATAAGAATAATAATAATAATAATAATAATGAGAATGATAATAATAATAATAACAATGATAATAACAATAATAATAATAATAATAACAACAACAACAACAATAATAATAATAATAATAACAATAATAATAAGGATAATAATAATAATAATAATAATAACAATAGCAATAAGAATGATAATAATGATAATAATAATAATAACAACAAAATTAAAAGTAGAAAATAAAAGAAACCTTCCAAAAGGGGGGAGCAGTGTTGGTGGGAGGCCAGGGTGGGCTGTTGCGGATAGAGGAAGGAATCCGAGGGGGTCAGCGTGCTGCTGGAGAGGGCGTCGAGGTGTACCACTGAGCAGGACAGGGCGCTGCTTGTAGTGAATAGTGGGAGGCGGTCAGGAGGAGAGGCGTTGGGTGTTGTGGGTTACAGGAGGAGAGGGAGGCGCCGCCAGCAGGGAGAGAGGAGGAGGGTCCGGCTGGTGGCTGCTGCGGTGGACCGAGAGGTTGGGGGTGCTGCTGCGTGAAGGGAGAAATAAATAAGAGAAAAAAAATGCAGGGGAAACTGCATGACGAACAGGAGGAGTCGGTCAATGGGGCTATGCCTGCTGGAATGTGTAGGGTAGGGGAGCGGGATAGCGGAGGGTTCCAGTGGATGGAGTCTGGCAGGATAGGCCGAGACGTGCAGGCCAAAGGCGGGCAGGGGAAATGAGAGGCCGAGGGGTGCCAGCGGCTGTCGTGCGAGGTGATAGAGAGGAAGGTCAAGGCGCCGGGTCCTGTGGGAGAAGGTTGCTGGTGGTAGCCCGATAGGGAGTGTTGTGGTGCTGGTGCGAAGGAGGAAGGTTGAGGCGGTGCTGGGGGAAGGAGGCTTCGAGCTTCTAGGTTGCAAGGCGGCTGCACAGGAGAGAGAAGATGGTGTCGCTGCAAGTGGGAGGAAGTGGTCGGCTAGGGGAGAAAAGGTAGCGAGGGTGGAGGCGGCGCAGCATGTGCCGGGTGAGAAGAAAAAAAGAATAAAAAGGGGGGATCTAGGGTTAGATAGGAGGAAAAAAACAATAAAAAAGAGAAGAGAAGAAAAAACGAGTAAAGAAAAGAAAACCATAATAAATATAATAATAATAATGAATATTAATATAAAAGTTATTCTACAAAACTAGTAATAATAATTCTCTAAATAATAATATCATAAATAATAATAATAATAATCCTAATAAATAAAATGAAAATAATAAATGTATTCATATTATTTCAATAGTAACAAAATTATTAACAGAATAAAAATTTAAACGACACTCTAATTAATGCACATTTTAAATACAAAAACATTTTATTTCAATTTTTTCGAAGACGAACGGTATGTACAAATAACCGGGCAGGGATGCGCGAGGTTTTCAAATCGGGCTCCGCTCGCGCGCCCACCAACGTCGCGTCAAAAAGCACACTTTTTAACAAAAACTCAAAAATTACATCCGGGACTCACACTGGACCCCAGCAAAAATTATTTACGGATAAAGAAATAATAAAATAAAAGACGTCCCTCGATCGAGGCGTGACAATTCTCCCCACCATAACGCTTTCCGTCCTTGGAAAGCCACGACATCATCCAGCTGATCGATCAACACCTAAGGATTTCACATAAACACGATCCAACCTCTTAACCAAAGGACATTCCATCGACCATCTATAGGACCCAACCTCATCTCCCGAAATAAATCACCAGTAGAGGGGAGGCCAGAATGTCTCCCCACAATAAGAACTCAACTAGCACCCGATAACAACTTAATAGAAAACACAAAGAGACTCATGGTGGGTCTCCCCACCATAAGGAACCGACCTACTAGCGACCATACAGAAATCCAACTTAGGCCAGAACCGGGCCTTACTCAAGATAAAAAAAACACAGCAAAAACATTTAAACCACGCAATCCTATTCGAAAGGGATGGAATTTGATCCGAAAAGTCTGAACAAACTAGAAGAAAGAAAAAACCCTTACCCCATGGGCGGGGAGGGAGGGCCCAAGGATTGGATCACTGAAACTTGCACAGAAAACTATTCATGAATCACCACTTAGAGATGGACACAAACCAGGGCCACAACTGATTCACATGGGTGGTCCATGCAAGGTCACTAATCAGCACTTTTCATCCAAAAAGTCACAATTACTGATATTGCACGAGGGATAAATCCATCATTCTCTTTGAGACAAGAGGAAACTTATAACGACATAGAAACCACAACAGATGCACTAAAACAGCCTCACCCCAATGATAGAGGCGCAACCTTAACTAGACTCCTTAAAATTCCCCGGGGGTTCCTGAATACATGTCGGCTCCACTCCGAGGCCTTTTGGTTGGAGCTCTGATGGATGAAGCATCTCCTGCCTCGCAGTCAAGTTCTGATAATCCCAACAAGAAACATACATCTTTTGATCTGACAGATTAAAGTACAAGATTTTAAAATTTAAAAAAAAACATACCAGCATTGAAAGCCGGAGTTCGTCAAAAGACCCACGATATCTCATACATGTCAAACCCCAAAACACCATCAGTACAACTACAATGATAAAAGATCACTTGCACTGAAAGGAAACTTACACCAGAAACTTTGAACAAACACCCCCCCCCCAACAGCACATCACTTCTGAGAACTTCCCCCATGACGCTTTCTAGAAACACCCCGACAGAATCATCGCAAGTGACCCAAGCGTCCACATGTCTGGTAGGGCTTCGGAGAGCTTGGGCATGACGGCTTCTTGTGACCCCACTTGCCACACTGATAACACACAATAATCTCTCGCTCTGAAGAGGTTGACAAAAGATCTCGAGCCCTCTTGATTCCATGACCTGCTCCATCCACTTCCATTTTCTTACTCATCTCATTTCCATGACCCTCACCACTGCTCATGGGGATCGAAGGAGGGAGGACTACTTCAAGCACTCCTACCATCGCGGCTTCGACATGAAAATCTTGTCTCTCCACATCGACAAAAGATGTTAGGTTGGAATCTGACACCTTCGATTGTAGATTAGGGTGGAGACCCACCTCGAAGCATCGAGATTTCATGGGTCCATTCGTGGCATACCCTGAATCATAAGGTACTAGCTCCACAAAGCGCTGGAAATATTCTAACAAGGATCTGTCGCCCTACTGCAGACAACACATATCCATCCCCTTTCTCACCCTATCTTCCATAGGGAAATACTGACGAATGAACAAAGCCTGGAAAAACTCCCAGGTAATCTCTTGACGGGGCTTGTTCCGAGACACCGACTGCCACCACATCCACAGTGAACCTTCAAGCATGAAAGTTGAAAACTTGACCTTCAACGACTCGGGAAACTCAATGAGTTTAATGTCCCTTTCAATCTTCCGCATCCACTCTGCTGCTACGGAAGAGTCCTCTTGACCATAAAAGAGAGGTGGATACAGTTTCCGAAACTCACGCATAAAATCCTTAGGCTGATCAACCTCACTACGATCACCCATCGAATCTTCAAAGGGATAACCGATGGACAAGGAAAAGTCGAAAACCCAATCAAGGCCAACTCAATAAATAAAAATCCTCAAAAACAAATACTGCATACGTGAAAGGCTCTAAACACAAGAAAACGGTCCATCATAAAATCAAAACATTTCTTTTGAAAACATCTTTAATTTAAAACAAGCTTGGTGGGTTAAACCCTCTCCATTGGTATTCTTTAGAGTCTCACTCACATGAATGTATTTGTGCCACCTCGGGCATCCATCCACTATACCATAAATCCGTCAATATTTCCAACATACCACTATGCATGTGAGCACTCATAAGAACACCATGTCCAAAACAAAGAAACCTCATTTTCCAAAAACAAATCATTCAAACCACTTATTTTAAAACAATCCAAAAATTAAACATGTTATTTCAAACAACCATTTTTTTTTTCAAACCCCATTTTTTCAAATTAGAATCACTCTCAGAAGTCACAGGAGACCAAAAACATCTCAAACAGGGAACTAGTGTCGGTGGGCAACTTGACCATATGGTTGGCGGCCATATGTCAATCACGTCACCGACACGAAGTGTCCTTTTGGACCATGACCCTAGCTCCACATGGATTTCCTGGCCATGCGTCTTAGGACTATTAGCCCAACTCCATTTTTCATACCCCAATCGCAAAAAGTTTACATAAAAACCCAAATAAACCTAGTAAACCAGACTTCCCAAGGAAACCTGAGGATCAGAACGAGCAAGAGTTCGCGACGCTCTTCCAACTCCAACCCCTCAAGTCCCGACAATCTTACTCTGTCTACATTGACATCCAAAATAACAAAAGGGAACTCTGAAAAGCAAGGTCCGCTAAGAGTTGACCTCCTTTGATACCATTTTTTCATGAACCAACCTGGGTCGACCCTGAACCGGTCACCCGAGCTGGTCCGCGACATGGCCCGAGAGGCGTTCTCGATCCTACCGGGCTGGCGACAAGCGCCAGGGCATCAACAGAGGCTGTGGGAACGATTTCTCCAAATATAAATAAATAAAATAGAATAAATAATACAGAGCAGTGCAGAATAGATAAACCAAATAATGTGACTGAATAAGAAAATAATAAAAATAAAATTGACCAAACACGACGTTCGAACTAACTCTATGCGACCTCGTGGGTTACTCTCTGACTCAACGATCAAGCGTCGCCCTAGGCGAGTGCACTCAAGCTATAGCCTACACAAACACTAAAAACAAAAAATAACTATAGGCATGAGTATTAAAACTCAGTAGGATAGCCCGATATCTATTTCCAATGCACTACCTTTAAAATAAAAGAAACATCATCTCATGTTTGAACTAAAATTTATAAAAGTATGTTTTTTCTAGAAATTTTGTTTAAAAACAAATTACGAATCATTGCCCTTAACCATTTCCAAATTAGGGTTCATTTCATTAGTGTCAATGGCTTTTTAGAAAGGGAAAGTGATGTTTATATTTTCCCAATTTTTACAAGGAGGATTAAACACTTTCATTTGAAAACCATTTTTAGAAACCTAATCAAAAGAAATTTACCACTTTCCAAGGAAAAAAAGACACCAGAAATGCACAAAGTAAAACACACAGCAAGAGAAATGTAGGTATATATATGAACATCATAATCACTATTGAAAGCAACAAAAGATGAATAGACATGGGTGAACCTAGGAGATCGAGAATAAACCATAAGACACCAATACATGAGAATTCATCCTTGTTGACATGTCACGATGAAATCAAAACGCACAATATGATCGACTATCCTATCTCGGGTAGGTCGAGGGAAAATCCCATAGTAATAAACCCAACATATCCACCTACTATGGGCCCCTGTTCAGTACCATAACCCACCAGTGCAGCAATCATTCTTAGAATATTCTCTCAATATGCCAGATTCTCATGTCTCAAGTGTTTGGAAAGGGGGTGAGCCAACGGATGCCAACCGAGCATCCAATCGTATATATATATAAATCACAATAGGCATCACCCTGATCCACTCCATGGAACGAACTCTTGCCTTTAAACTACTCAAGTACCCGGGATCCCCTAAGCGCGGCCTCCCAAACAATCAATTGCATCCAAGGCATGAGAGTTGTCCTGGGAGGGTTTTTATCAAAACATTTTCATCGCTTTCCATAAAGTTCCAAACGGGCATTAAATACATTTCACAATCACTACTCTAAAAAAAATAAAACTTCTTTATAAGACCAAACCCAGTTTAAAACCATTTAAAGAACCCCCAAAACACTACTTCGTAGGCTTCCAACATTTTTATAAAACCAAACCAAACCATTCTATTTTTCCAAATAACATTAAGAGCCAACTGGGAAATTTATCAAAAGAACCAAGGTACTTGTTCATGCTTCAAAAGAAATCATTTATCATTAAACTATAACTCTATTTGATATTCCCTAAAATATGTTTAAAATCCAAACGGACATTCTTTCATTATTGGGTGTCCGCTCGTCAATAAAATATTCCAAGCGCCGTGTATAAAATAAACGGCTCTTTTTACACCAAATAATCATTTAAAAAAATTATCTTATGTTACTTATCATTTATTAAAATTAATAAAATATTTAATTGAAAAATTATCGTCTGCCATCATAACAAAATGGCACCATTTTCACACTGCAAGAATTGAATTATAACGTTGTATGATAAATTAATTAATCTTAAATTGCATAATAATATTTAGCACATATGTTTTTATATAGGGTGAAAACAGAAGGAAATAAAGTAACTTAAATTTTAAAAGAAGTTCAATGGGAACCTACCTCGAGATCGATGTGTGATGACAAAGTAACCTCAAAACCAAGGTGCGACGATGAGGAAACTTCGGAAACAAGGCGTGACAACGACGCTCGCTTGAAAAGGCCCTGCGCGGGTCCTAAAAATCCTAATCCAACCAATACAAACCCACCATGAACTAAAATACATAATCCAACAAGACCCAGATGATGATAATAATAATAATAATAATAATGAAAATAAGAATAAGAATGAGAGTAAGAATAATGATAATAAAAATAAAAATAATAATAATAATAATAATAACAATAATAATGAGAATGATAATAATAATAATAATAACAATAATAATAACAATAATAATAATAATAATAATAATAATAATAACAATAATAATAAGGATAATAATAATAATAATAATAATAATAATAACAATAGCAATAAGAATGATAATAATGATAATAATAATAATAATAACAAAATTAAAAGTAGAAAATAAAAGAATCATTCCAAAAGGGGGGATCAGTGTTGGTGGGAGGCCTGGGCGGGCTGTTGCGGACAGAGGAAGGAAGTCGGGGGGGTCGGCGTGCTGTTGGAGAGGGCATCGAGGTGTGCAGTTGAGCAGGATAGGGCGCTGCTTGTAGTGAATAGTGGGAGGCGGCCAGGAGGAGAGTCGTTGGGTGTTGTGGGTTACAGGAGGAGAGGGAGGCGCTGCCAGCAGGGAGAGAGGAGGAGGGTCGAGCTGGCTGCTGCTGCGGTGGACCAAGAGGGTGGGGGTGCTGCTGCGTGAAGGGAGAAATAAATAAGAGAAACAAACGCAGGGGCAACCGCACTGCAAAAAGTAGGAGTCGGCCAATGGGGTTGTGCGTGCAGAAATGTGAAGGGAAGGGGCGCGGGATAGCGGAGGGTGCCGGTGGCTGGAGTCCGGTAGGAGCTGTCGAGGCGTGCAGGCCAAAGTCGGGTAGGGGAAACGAGAGGCTGAGGGGTGCCAGCCGCTATCGTGCGAGGTGAAGGAGGGGAAGGCCGAGGCTCCGGGTCCTACGGGAGGAGGTTGCTAGTGGAGGCCCGACAGGGAGTGTTGTGGTGCTGGTGGGAAGGATGATGGCTGAGGCGGTGCTGGGGGAAGGAGGCTTTGGGCTGCTAGGTTGCAAGGCGGCTGGATAGGAGAGAGAAGATGGTTTCGCTGCAAGGGGGAGGAAGTGGTCGGCTGGGGAAGAAAAGGTAACGAGGGTGGAGGCGGCGCACCATGTGCCGGGTGAGAAGAAAATAATAATAATAAGGGGGAACTAGGGTTAGAGAGGAGGAAAAAAACAAGAAAAAAAAGAAGAGAAAAAAAAGGAATAAAGAAAGGAAAAATAATAATAATAATAATAATAATGAAGCTTAATATAAAAGTTATTCTACAAAACTAGTAAAAATAATTCTCTAAATAATAATAATAGAAATAATAATAATAAGAATCCTAATAAGTAAAATGAAAATATTAAATTTATATATATTATTTCAATAGTAACAAAATTATTAACAGACTAAAAAATTAAACAACACTCTAATTAATGCACATTTTAAATACAAAAACATTTTATTTCAATTTTTCTGAAGACGAACGGGATGCGCAAATACCCGGGCAGGGACTCATGGGGTTTCTGAATCAAGCTCCGCTCGCGCACCCACCGACGTCGCGTCAAAAAGCACACTTTTTAACAAAAACTCAAAAATTACATCTGGGACTCACATTGGACCCCAGCAAAAATTATTTAAGGATAAAGAAATAATAAAATAAAACACGCGCCTCGGTCGGGGTGTGACAAATAGACCACCTAAAACCCAAACTGCCTCTCTCTATAAATTTCCTTACTTTCATGGTCAATTTTTTGGGATTTATTTGTGGTAAAATATTTATCTCATAAGGTAATTACTTATAGACTCCTTCTTCTCATTTATTTATTGATTCTTTTTTCCTTTGATTTGGTGACATGTTGGCTAAAAATTAAAGAGTAATTTCAACTTAATATCTTTTATATTGTGATTCTAATTTATGTGGCGGGACCATTGGGTATCATTCCATCTATATTTTAGAACCACATACCAAAAACACTCCATTTGAGGTGGGTTTCCCCTTGTATTTTCCATTCAATATTAGAACAATTATTACTTACCTATTTAAATCCATGCACTAGATATCAAATGATAGTATTGAATATATTTAAGATTTATTGGATGTAAAACTAGGTTTTTCACTTGTTTTTCACGGAATGTGATGAGTTATCCTTTTTTAAAATTTATAAAGTATATTTTATTAAATCGTGAAAGCCAAATATTTGATAAATTTTCCAAATGATCTTTCATAGTAATTATTTATATTTTAAGTTATATTTTTTGTATTTGAATTTTATTATAAAGGTTTCCATATTTTTTTAAGTGTGTATAGATCTTTAATAAGGGATCATATTACTATATTTTTTAAGAATTGTTATAAGTATCATTTTTAACTTTGAAAGAGAACATTCTTATTGAAAACTCCATTGTAATATGCCCCTAGTTTGGTTCATCTTCAAATGGATGTGAATTACCATGACATAATATTATTTTATTATATTAATAAATTTTTGAGTAAGGGGATATTCCAAAGAGGGGTGATTAGGGGTGGGGCTTGCTTTTGTTTCATTTCGTGTATTTTGATGTGTATCTATATTAATATTGATTATTGAAACTATTTATTCGATCACCATAATTTTATATATTTCATGTAAACTAAGAGTAACCAATTTAAATTATGAGAAAAAATGGTGCTTCGGTATAGAATCACACGCTTTTTGGTGGGTAATAGTATTGATATAGTCATATTTTAGATTTTTCCTCTCAATTAGGTCGGGTAGGGTATGGTTGAGTGTTTGGATAGTTATATTACATCTTGAATACCGATATGGTACATAATTTCTTTGTATATTCTATAAGTTCCCATCATCTCCAAGGAATTCCCATGATCACTTGTACTTGACTTTATTATGTGGACCATGTTTCCATTATTTTTTAGATATTTTGTTACTGTTCATGTTTTTCTTATCTCACTATTCCATTATAATTATTATTATAATTATTATTACTATCATATCTATGTATTATGTATTACTTCAAATAGTTTATGTTTTCATTTTAAAATGAATAATCAAGAGTTTTTCAATGATTTTTTAACTCTCTTTTATAACTCTAAAATATAGGTATTTTAAAAAAATGCTCCCATGGAAATTTTTTAAAGTTCATGTTTTAAATGGAATTATTTTTAAGAACAAAGGATACAAGTTTTGAATGGTTTTTTTAAACTAAATGAAAAACCTATGTTTATAAAATGTATTTTAATGTAGTAGTAAATTTATATATTATTTAAAAGTAGTTCATGGGTTTTTTTTCATTAGTATACCTAATGAGTTTCATATTCACACCTATCTAAAATTTAGTTGCACATTTTGTTTTGGTTTTTCTTGATTAACTTGGAGAAATGGTGGTTTTGAGGATGGATGGTCACTCGGGGGTCATGGGGATATTATGTTGGTTATTTTAGGTATTTTTTTATTTTGTATATTAATCGAATAAGTCTATTTTTTTGTTTTTATATATTATTGTTTATTTACTGGTTGTATATATTTTCCTTTCTTATTTGTTATATTATTATATTTGTTTTGAACAAGAAACTATGATATATGGAATTATAATACTGTAATTAAAAGGGGAAGTACCATCTATATTATTTATTATATGAATTCATTCCCATAAGTTATATATGATTCCTTGGTTATTATCACCGGTATTTGGGGATAACGAATGCCTCTCAAGTATGTCATGAGATAATTTGGGTTACCAATTCTTT
The DNA here is from genome assembly GCA_963277665.1 of Viscum album. Classification (NCBI taxonomy): domain Eukaryota; kingdom Viridiplantae; phylum Streptophyta; class Magnoliopsida; order Santalales; family Viscaceae; genus Viscum; species Viscum album. The sequence continues at coordinate 1,388,568,057 of OY728135.1, read as the reverse complement.
GGTAACCCAGAGTTGGTTTGTGAAATAATGGTATTATGGAATTGGTTCTTAAAATACTCTAGGTTCTAAAAGTTTACTTTTTCTATTTTTTTGTGTCTAGATTATTGGATTTAGTATCATTGGTACTCGAGAGGTATGAGTGGAAAGACTCTATCTTTCTCTTTCTCATCATGATCCTTGAGTTTCCATGGGTTTTTGGGTTCTTTTTCTTGAATTTTTAATTTTTTATTCTTATTATTGGTTTTTTTAATTTGTTTCGGTGGAATAGGTGATAAAATTAAGGTTTCATGGGTGATTCCAAGTTATATTTTTTTGGTGAAAAGGAAGAAGGAACCATTGTGCATAGTTACTCTTCATTGTTAGGAAAACCTTGTGGAGCCCATGAGAGTAGTTATATTTTCAATCTATTTACTTTTTTTGGTAGTCACATGGTTATCCAAACCATTTTTATAAACCATGAATAGTCACTAACCCACTAAAAAAATTTATGTGGATTTCTTTTGATCTTTGATTTCTTTGGGTTATTGTGGGATATTATTTAGTGTAAATGTTCATGGGTTATGAGGAGGAATTAATGTTATATGATATTATTATTATGGGGTATGAAATTAAATTATTTTATTTTAAAAGGGTGAAGGATATGTTTTTGAACAATTTAGAGTTATTTTTTTTAAAGGATTCTTCTGAATTAATGGAAATTTGACTTTAAATGAGGGAATATGGTTTTAAAACTAAAAAAATTATTATGTTTGACTATTTACTTATAAGAATTAATTGATGTAATTAAATGTAAACATGGTTTTAAGGGTCATTAATTAGTTTTATATTAATGGATATGAATATTATTTTTTGAAATAAAAATAATATTTTTGAACTTTAGCAAGTAATTTTTTTAATTTGGAAATGATTTTCAAAAAGGGGATTTTTTGATTGAAAAATAGAGTGTATTTTTGGATACAAGAAATTATTTTTTTTTCTTTTTCTTTTTTCTTATGTGTTTTTAAAATAATTTGGTATTTATGTTTATTCATGGGTGATTTAAATTTTTTTGATTTTTATGGGTCATCCGCTACATTTATTATTTGAAATGTGCCTCAGAAAATAGTCATGAGGGGTTATAAAGAGTTAGTAACTTAGGAATTCCTTCGATTTTTTATCCCCTACGACTTGATTATATCCTTTAAAATTATTGATTGTATCCATAATATGAGCATAGTGGTAGATAAAACCCTCTTTCTTGGAATTCCATCATTGTCCCCTCTTCCATACTGTGGACTTTGACCTCATGTTTTGATATGTTTATTTCTATGTGAATATTCGAGAAGAAAATATTGGTAATAAAAAATAGTTGATTTTCTATCACTTTAAGTCATTTATTTGAGGCTCTACTAGGTGGAGGGGGTTAGTTTGTATTTCATAGGGATTGTATGTGAATGACTCTATTTTACTAGTCCCAATTTTGTTTAAATCTTATTCTTGTGTTTAATTATTATTGGGATATAGGACTCTTTGTTTTATTTATTTTACATTATTTTGGATAGGTATTATGAGATTTTATTGTGGTTATGGTTTTAGTGATATTTATTCTAGGATCATTGGGCAAGAGAAAAACCATAGGGTTGTTATTGAGGTAAATAGAATGAATGTTGAACCATTAGAGAGTGTAATCTGGTTGGTGTTGGTTTGATTTTATCTTGGACCACTGCAATTGGTGTTCCATACATACATCCTTAGATTAAATTTCATTTTTCATTATACCACGGATAGTGTCTATTCTATTTTGATGAGGCATTAATGTGTTTTATTCCTCTATCTATTTTAATTCCTTTTTATAAGGATGTTGATCAGTGACTTGATATTCCTTGATTTGGGTACATTAAAGGTGTTCTATGGTTTTTTTTCTTCTAAAATAACTAGAAGTTGATTTTTGTATGTTCCCTTATACCATATTTTTCTTATAGCCACCTTTACCACGTGTTTCCATTTTTTATTATTGTGACACTATTTTTAAATTTTAGGATTTGTTCCTTTTCAAGAAGTGTATGTTGTTTTGTGGATAATAGTGATCTATACTTTTCATGTATAAATTCTACATCTTATTACAATAAATATACATTACATGTCAATATGATACATTCTAGAAATAAAAGAAACAGTTCCCTTCAAAATATGGATAAAAACAACTTGAACATAAATGATCTTTGTCATTTCCCATTCATTTCTTTACAAATAGAATCCTTATTAGACATATCATATTTAAATAATTTCTCCATAACCTAGGGAAGGGGAAAATAAGAAAGGGTGATCTTAGATGATCATTAAGGGTAAAAATAAGAGATATCAATTAATGATCTTAATTGGTCATAAGATAACAATAATGGTATGATAATAGGATCTAAACATTAAAACATCATACCCATTGGTTCATAGATCATAATCATGAAACCTGACATAAATATTTATCAATCAAAAGTCATAAGACATAAGAGTGTGAAATCTCCAATAATAAATCATGATCCATTAAACATATTATAATTAGAAGTCATAAATTTGTGTCATGGTCATAAGCATAGAAAATTGATTCCTTCGTCAAGTTTCACTGCCAAGACTATAACAGTGGATTGGGTTCACTCCTCATTACATCATTTCCTTAGTCAAGTTCACTGCCAAGACTATCATTTTAGAAAAAATCCCTTATTAAACTAGGTTCACTCCCCATTCGAGTATTTATTATATCATGATATATAAAACTTTACCCAATATATTAGATCGCTATATAATTCTATGCCCAACCACAACATATTTAAAACCATACATATGTGTACCATAAGATCAAAAAACATTCATGATAACATGAATTAATAACAATGGAAAGGATACAAGTTTCATATAAATTTCATCATCATAATCATAAACCATACAAATAAAGAATAAATAATGAAACATTGGATCATATTACCATTAAATCATAAGACACATCAAAGGATTTTGTTGTATGTTAAGAACTATCCTAGACACCCAGGAACCCAGATACCTGATTCGACAATAACATATCCCGAAGGGAATTCCCGATCCCCATGGTTTGGAAACTAGAACCTGGAATCATACAAAATAATATTGGTAATTAATTTTCCAAAAAATAGCAGAAGATAAAGATACATGTTGGTATTCTCAATGATACTCAAGAATAAAGTACCAAAAACTAAATAGGTATACTAAAAATCCAACCAGTACATCATAAATGTACCATAAATAGGCAATATAAATTCAAACATCCTGAAGGTATCAACACTCTAATCCAAAATGGTCAATAACATCCACTTCCTCTAAGAGACGCTTTCCCTTTACTTGAACATGAAAGAAGAAAATCCAAAAATACCCAAAGGAAATGGTATGGTACGAGAAAAAAATACCAATAGGGTCTCACCAAGTGTTCTATAATAAGATGCCATAACAATAATAAACCAAATCATGCTTTTAATGTTTAAATAAAATAGGCATGGTAGTACAATTACATATTTAAATGAAATAATGATTTTCATTTCAAAAAATGGAAACATTTCAAAAAATGGAAACATTTCAAAAAACGTATTAATTAAACATTTTATATAAATAACTTTATATAAATCATTAGGAATGAGTAACATAGTTTCAAAATCATGGGAATATATACCAAATAATAACAATAAGAACCATGGTCATATTCCCTATGGTACAATAATTTCTAGATATAGGATCCGCACACGTCTCATATCAGTGATCGTAGATAATATGTGTACACACGCCCCTCAGGATCATGTCAAATAAGAAATCATCAAAATCGTCACATTAGGGATAATTTCTGTTGAACTAGCTTTTTTTATAGATTTCATAATCAATTTGTTTCTAATGAATTACAATTCTAGAATGCTTATCTAAAATAACCCACTAACTACTTAGGCTAACATGTGCTCAATTAATCAATCAATTATGATCATTTTAAATCATTTTAAAATACAATTTCCCCATTAACAGTTTTTATATTCCAATTTCATTCCAAAAACGAACACATTGGTTTTTCATCAATTCATGCATTTTCAAAAAAAAATGAATCATAGTTTTTTATCATTTCAATTGAAACCTTTTTTTTTTGAAAATTAGTTCATAATTTCCATCAATTTCAAAAAAACACCCCAATCTCAAATTCCATTTGAATTAGGGATTTCCCCAAAATCCATACCATATTAATTTCAATACCAATTAGTATAAAATTTGTTTTTATATAAACCAATTAAAATAAATTTCAAACAACCATAAATTGATGGTTTAATCAATTTTCTAATCTTAAACGAAACCACCAACCTTTTTCACCGAATCAAAACACCCACAATGAGGCATCCCAATGAAGGAGGAAGGCATAGAAGATCTTGGAACTCAACCTAGAATCAGGATTAAACAACATAGAGTTTATATCCATCAATTTAAATTTGGTCTATAAAGATTCAAGGGGGGAAATATAGTGAGATAGAAGAGACAAAAAGACCACTTACCTGTAGAGATACACCACAACCAACATGAAGATTGATTGTCGAATACATGAACCATAGGGATTGGAAATCTCTAAAATATCCTAGTAAGATCCTCTAGGGTGAGATAAAGGGAACTTAAAGGATTGAAATAATAATTTTATTTGAACTGCTTGTTTAAAATTGACACTCCATATTTTACACGGTGGGTAATATAATTACATGTTGTGTAATTTTTAAGTCACATATACACCAAAAAACCCATATCCTTGTATGAAAAATATGATTTTAAATATTTTCATGGTGTGTAATCCATACACAATGTGTAAGATTCCATGCTATCAACCAATTTCACAACATCTTTTAGGTTATGATTACACATCATGTAATCCCATTACATAGTGTGTAAATCTCTAGAAGACTAAAAATTTGTAGGTTTTATGCTGGAAATTTCAACAAATCTCTAACTTATCCATTATAGGAATCCTCCCAGATTAGTTCTCAACCTACTCAACCAAAAAGACCAAAAAAGGTTAGAACATACATAAAAGAAATTTAATGGGGTGTTACAACCATCCCACCATAAAAAAAACTTTTTCCCATAGAAATTATGTCAAGAATATTTCATATCAAAAAGGTGAGGCCACTACTCTCCCATTAGTGGCTCATGATCCCATGTCTCATGAAAACAAGAATTGTTCTTCTATAGGACATCAAAAAAAGGTATCTTCCTCCTATGAAGTATATTGGTCTTAGAATCAAATATCCTAACTAGATGCTCAGTCATGGAAAAATTAGGCATAATATCAAGATCAATCTAACTCAAAACATGAGAAGGATCAAAAAGATACTTTTATATCTATGATCTATAGAACATGTTATGTATCGACATAAACTATGGAGGAAGTGATAAAAAGTAAGAAACTCTCTCCACTTTATCAACAACTTCAAAATGTCCCACAAAAAGAGGAGAAATATTCTCATGCCTCCCAAGAATCAATGACCTAAATGTGGTGAAACCTTAAACAACACCTAATAACCATTTGAAAACTCTAATGATTTACATCGATAATCAGCTTAAATTTTATACTGGATCTGGCATGTTGACATTATCTGATGAATCAACTAAATCTTTGTAGTGGTTTCTTAAACCAATATCAGTCTAACCAAGGAACTTTCCCCAGTCTCTGATCAACACAATAGATATTTATGAGGCCATTCATAAAAGGCCTCAAAATGAGTCATTACGATCGCAGACTGGTGAATATTGTTATAAGAAAAGTCAAGTAGCAACAAATGGTCATCTCAGGATCCACCAAAATCAAGGACATAGGAATGAAACATATCCCCAAGAATCTATATAGATCTCTCTATCTGACCATCTATTAATGGATGGTATGTTATACTCAAATGAACATGAGATACCAATGCCTTCTAAAGGCCTCTCCAAAAGTAAGATGTAAATTGGGGATCTCTCTCAAATATTATAAGATATGTATCTCCATGGAACTGAACAATCTATCTCACATAGATATTTCCTAGATTCATATCTTTGGTCATATTAATAATGGGTATTAAGGGAGATGATTTGGTCAACCTATCAATCACAACCATATCACATTGTTCTTTCTCTGGGTAAAAGGAAACCCAACCAAAATGTCTATATAAATCTCATCCCACTTCTAAGTTAGCATTGTAAGTGTCTAAAGAAAAATATAAGGTCCCAATTTCTATTCATTGACTTGTTGGAAAGTATATTAGAGCAAAATAATTTCATCGATGTCTCATCTCATACTCAACCACCTGAATCATCACCACGTGTCACAGAACATATTTTTAGTTCCTAGGTTCACAAACCATTGTGAATTATGTAAATCCACCATCACATATTTCTTTTATTAATAATAACATAGAAAACTAGTTCTAAAAACATAGTATACCATCCATGAATAATGACCACTCTATAAAGGTTTTTCCACCATAAAGAGAGTCCATAATGCTACAACATTCATTATCAAGCTGTTGTTCCTGAAGAACCATCTCAGAAAGAGTGGTGGTCAAATGAGAACTATCCAAGACAACCTCATCCTATGTTTCCCAAACTCCAATATGAAACTGTGAAAAAAATTCCATCATGTTCCACTCTTTCAATGATTATTCCATGTCCTAGATCAGAAGTTTCCAATTCAAGGAATTTGTGATGACATTCCCTTTCCCTAAGTTATAGAAAATATAGAAATCAAAATTTTTCTGATATTTCACACAAAACCTATAGTGGATATTCAAACATTTTTGAGAGAATATATAACAAAAGATCTTGTGGTCAGAATATATGGTAAACCTTTCTCTGAAAAGGTAATGTCACCAACTCTTAAGTGCATGAATCATAGCTACAAGTTAAAGTTTGTGGGTAATTTAATTCCTCTCATGTGGCCTGAGATATCGAGAGTCATAGGAAATGATGTGATCACCTTGCATAAGAGAACATCCCCATCCCAAACTTGATGTGTCAAAAAATAACACATAGCCCTTCCCAACCTCTCAAAGACTCAACATTGGAGTTGAACTCAAAATACATTTCAACTCAACAAAATAACTCTAACATTTCTCATCCCAAGAAAACATTACTCTCTTTCGAGTGAGAGATTTCATCAGAGAATTCATCTTTGAGAAATCTTTTATAAACTATTGATAATATCCTATTAGACCCAAGGATCTTCGAATATTGAAAATATTACATGGTTCCTCCCATGTAATAACAACATTCAACTTCTCAGGGTCAACTAAACCACTATGTTCCAAGACCATGTGTCCTAAGAACCTTACTTCTAAAATAAACAAAAAACATTTCAATAGATTGAAATAAATTTGGTGATTTTTCAATAGTTCGAGAACTGATCTCAAATCATGCACATGGAACTCCACAATCTTAGATTAAACCAGGATGTCATCCACAAAGACCATAATAAACATATCAAGATACTCATGGAATATTTGTTTCATCAAATCCATAAATATTATCGGATTATTGGTTAGACTGAATGGCTTGAAAAGGTAATCATAATGTCCATACATACTCTGGAAGTTAGTTTTCTAAATGTAAACTTCTTTAATTATAAACTGGTGATAACCAAATCAAGAATCAATCTTCAAGAACCACTTATCCCCTTTTAACTAGTCAAACAGATCACCAATCTATGGAAAAGGATACTTATTATTTACCATGACTCATTTGATTTTCTAGTAATAAACACATAGATGAATTGTTATATTATCTTCCATAGCAAAGAGAACAGGAGCTTACTAAGGTAACTCTCTCAGGTGTATAAATCCTTTCTCTAAAAGATCATATAACTAAGTATTCAACTCTTTCATTTCATTTGATTCTATGTGGTAAGAATAAATATATACTGGTTGAGTATTATGAACAAAATCAATAGAAAACTCCACTCCCTTACCAGTGGAAAACTAGATAAGTCAGATGGAAAAATGTCGGGGAACTCAATGAAAACTAGAGGGAGATCATCACAGGTATATTTTTTCTCCAAATCAAAAGTAGACACTAATGTTATTTTCCAAAAATATGGATAATAAGGTCCAGTAATGCTTGACCTCAGGTCCCATTATCCATGAAATATGTGAAAATATTCATCAGGTACAGTAAAGGAGACACATTGAAGATAATAATAAATTCAAGATTTATTAGTAATGAGCCAATCCATACCAAAAAATGGCATCAATAAATTTAATGTCAATAAATAGAAAATCCCAAGAAAGATCAATATTTGATAAAGAGAACACAAAATCATGGTAATGAATACTCATATTTTTCTTTATTCTGAGGGGTTTAATAATATCCATCATCTTAGATAAAAGATTAATAGGAATATTTATCATGTGTACAATACAAGTTGATATAAACATTTGAGATACAATAGTATCGAATAATGTAGTCACTAAAGATGATGTTATAGTCATGGTAAATCTCACTATCACCAGACCCGTATCAGCCTCCTCTAGATATTCTTCCACTACATGATGAAGCTTCATTCTGGATGTCTATGGCTGGAACCCCTTAGATCTTGAAGCATCTAATTTCACCATAGTAATTTTAGGTATTGATGATCCCATGCCACTATATAGAGAAGAATATGTATAACAGAACATTTTTAAGTGTCCTAAGTGACCACATGAACCACATATATTTGGTTCCTAAATGAAAAATCATTTCAAATTCCTAGGTTTCCCACACTAGAATAAAGTAAATGGGCCTATTCTAGGAACCGTGGGATGTCTTTAAAAACCCTTCTACCATGATCTACAATGATACTCATCGTGATTACTCTTCTCTTTATGGGAACTCATTGAACTGCCACTGGGGTAAAAAGTAACTCCCGTCAACCCTAAATTACGAGCCAAATCAAGTTCAGCCATAAACACCATATCTAACATATCATCATAAAAATAGATATTTAAAAATAAAACATGATAATGAATATAATATTGATGTCCCATATCAAACCGTCAAGTCTTTATCATATCATTCAATATAGTATTAGGTGTAAACTACACAAGCTTAGAAAATCAGCTCACATATTCGATCATGTTCCTATCAACCTACTCGAGTCTGAAAATTATCATATCCTTAACCTACACCATAGAATTTGGATAGATATATTCAGTTAAAAGAAATTAAAATTATTTCCACTCAAAACCCTTATTTTTCTTTGCTATCAACATTGAGTCCCACCATCTCCTGCTAGTTCCCTCTGACTTAAATTATCACATGTTACCTTAATAGATTTATGAGTATCGGATAAATAAAATTGAAGCTCAATATTTCTCAACCAATCCTCATCCTCCTAAGGATAATTAGATCCCCAGAATGCTGGTGTGTTATGATGAAGTAACTCTTGAGCATGATTCTAATATTCATCCCTATGAGGTTCCATAGCTGGAACCTAAATGAGAATGGGTGCAGGTGCTTATCCCAAATTTTATACAGAACGTAAAACAATATCAATGAGACCCTATTAAATGGGAGGATTTTCTCAATTTGGTTCATCAGTAGCTTCCTCTTGGATATTGTTCACAAGTCTTCTCAGATGCATGATTCTAAACAACATGAGAAACAACATTGAAGAATTTAGGAGAGTACTCAGACTAAAAAATCAAACAAGAGAAACAAAGAAATTAATCACATCATATAAATAAAAAATATTTGGATCTCAACCTATCCAAATAAAAAATCATGGAAAACAAGAACTAATCCTCAAGACATATTTTTTAAACCATCCATGGTGACTTAAGGCACATCACATTGAGAGCTGGCCAGGAACTCACTCACTACTACCTCCTATGTCCTGAAAAGATATTTTAACTACATAGTGACGTCAAGGAAAGATGCTAAAATGAAACCTTTGATTCCACTTTATCACGAACGATCCTAGATACCATAGTACCTTGATACCTAATCTGGTACTAACATATCGCAAAGGGTATTATTAATCCCCATGGGTTGTTGACTAGTACCTAACATCATACAAAATAAACATAGAAAAATTACCAAAATAGAAGAGGATAAAGACACATATCAGTATGCTCAAAGGTCCTAAAATATTTTTTACCAAAAACTAAACAGGTATATCAGAAACATAAATAGAATATCATCAAGGTACCATAAACAAGAAAGATAAAATCAAACATCAGGAAAGTATCAAAACTCCAAGCCCAAAGGTTTAATAACATATACCTCCTCTAAGAGGAAATTCCCTTTACATGAAATAAGAAGAATAAAATATATAAATTCCCAAAGGAAAAGGTAGTCTATGGGATAAAAATATAAGTAGGTTCTCAAAAAATGTTTTATAATAATATTCCATAATAATAACAAACCAAATCATTATTTTAATTTTTAAATAAAATATCCATGGAATTAAAATTTAAAATTTAAAATAAAACATTATTTTAATTTCAAATGATGTAAACATTTAAAAAAATGTCTTAAGTAAACATTTTATGTGAAAAATTTTAAATAAATCACTAACCATGAGAAAAGATGTCACACAGTCATTGGAATATATATAAAAATAATCACAAAAAGCACCATGGTCATATTCCCTATGGTACGATAGATTCTAGTTATAGGATCCTCACACATCACATATTATTGATCACAACTAATATGGATACACACATCCCTCAAGTTCATTCCAAATAGGATATCATCAAAATACCATTGAGGATAAGATCTACCAAACTATGTTTTTGTTAGAGTTTTCATCATCATTCCATTTCCAAATAATTATCATCCAAGCATGCTTTTCCAAAATAACCCACTAACTACCCAGGATCACATTTTCTCAATCAATCAATAAATAATTTGAAAATCATTTCAAATCAATTTAAAATAAAATTACCCCATTTCTAGTTTCAATATGACAATTTAATTCCCAAAAAAACACACATATTTTTTATCAATTCATGCATTTTCAAACAACAAAATTATAGGTTTTTATCATTTAAATGTAATCCTTTTTTCTCAAAATAAATTCACAGATCATTTCACAATTTCCATCAATTTTAAAACACATCCCAATATCCAATTCCAATGGAATTGGTGGTTTTCCCGAAAATCCAGAGAATAACAATTTTGATAAAATTTCATATGATTTTTTTTCACAATTAAATTGAAATCAATTTCAAATAATAATAAATTCAACGCTTAATCAATTGAATAATCTTAAAAGGCACCACATACCTTTTTTAAGGAATCAAGACACCTGAAATAGGACTTTCCAATGAATGATGAAGGTAGAGAAGATATGGGAACTCAACCTAACATCAAGATTCAAAAAAAATCTGTTTATATCCATCAATTACAAGATGATCTATCAATCTCTAAGGAGAGAAATCTTGTGAGACATAAGAAAAAGAAAGACTTCTTACTCAGAGAGATACATTATAACTAACATGATGATAAATCTCTGAATGAATGGTCTAGAGGGATTGTAAATCTAAAAAATCACTTGGGAAGATCCTCTTGGTCAAGATAAAAAAGATCTGAAGGAATAAAATAATAATTTCAGTTGAACCACCTACTTAAAACCAATACTCTATATTTTACACAGCATGTAACCCAATTACACATCGTGTAATTGTTGAATCCCATATATGCCAAAAACCTGTTTCATTTTGATAAAAATGTGATTTTTAACTTTTGAATGATGTGTAATCTATACATAGAATGTTACCTTGCACATTTTTTACCCATTTAAAGTCATCTTCCGGATGATGATTACACATCATGTTATCCCATTACACTATGTTTAAATCTTCAAAAGGCTCCAAACTATATGTTTTATGATGAAAATTACAAAAAAATCCCTAACTTTACCATTACAGGTATCCTCTCAAATTATTTCATGACCTACTCAACCAAAAAAAACCAAATCAAATTTTACAACATGACTGATAGAAAGGTAACTGGGTTTTACATTTTAGATAAAAATACCTTTAAAATATCACTAATTTTTTTTTTGAAGAAAGTACAATTTTTACTTAGAACCACTTACTAAGAATCTTAAAAAAATAAAAAAATACTAAGTAAAAAAATCTTAAATTAAAAAATGTATATTATAATGTAATCTTCAATGAAAATAGTATTCATGATAGTGAGGAAGTGCATTCATGCAGTGTATGTTAAAACAAAAAATCCTTTCACATTATTGATAAAAAGTAAAAACTAACACATTTGGAAAATTATAAGATGGTTACTTTTTAGCCTTGTTAAGTGGATTTAAATAATATTTTTATAATATTAAAAACATTGATGAAAAAAATTAATAAAAATATGGACTTGGATGAAAATATTCTCGACCGAAGGAAAAAATAAGGTCGATTTTCCTTAAAACATTCTTTCTATCTATTGTGTACATAAAGAGATAAAAATGAAAAAAAAACATGAAATATATTGAAATAACTAGAGTATAATAAGACAAATAATATTTTAGAGAGAATTACCATACCATTTCATAATCATAAAATTTAATCATAAATAATCCCAGTTAAAATGAGATTGTAACACAAAACCCTCACCACATTATCATCTAGATTTGTAAGAACTCTAACCACATATATTATAAATTTAAATTTATTATAATTTTATACCAAAAACATAATAAAACATATAATAATATAAATTGTTTATATATAACATCTTACCACTCATCCATTAATAATCATTCATTATTTTTATCATTTTGGGTGTCAAGTGCTTCTTTTTTCATGTATGTTTTTGTCTCGGTGGTTATGATCCTTATACTTTGATCATGGTTTTTCATAGAAAGAATTTAAATATTGATATAAATATCATATATATTCATTATATTCATGTTTATAAAAATTCTTATAAAGTGGTGATGAGAAATGATTTTGAACAGTATGTGGAGACGGTAGTCCGTACGTAAGCACGGGTGACGATTTCATTTTTCATTGGATAGAATGATGGAAATATACATATTTATACACACCTATATAAAAATTAGATCTATCATAATAACCAGCTATTAAATATTGTGGTGTAAAATGAATCATATCACTATGTGGAGGTCGTAGTCCACATGTATGCGCAAACTATACTTTTGTATCCCATTTGATAGATAATAGTTGGTAAATGGTTAAGTAATAATCCTAATAACATATATTTATAATTTTAATATTGTTTTAATCATGTTTTTATGGATAAATATTTTTTATAGGATGTATAATGAGGAAAAAATTGAAAGAGTTTGGTTAATATTTATACCTCTTCTTTGAGAGACCTTCTTTAGATTAATCTTTAACCCTTTATGGATTGGTCTTAGGAGAATAAAAGAAGCTCTAGTATTATGTTAATGAATATATGAAAGTTTTTATAATATATTTTTCATGATATTATGACCAAATAGTGTAAATAAATGAAGAAAAAGTTCATTTTATAAGTGAGGGGAGGGACAGACATGGAATTTATGAAATGATTTCAATGATATAAGGTCACTTTGAAGGTAAGTTTCTCCAAATTGATAGGGAATTTAAGGTGGGATAATATAAGGATTATATATATTCAAAAAACAATAATTATACTAGTTGGGGTGGTAATCATACACTTATCTCTTGGTTTAACCATCCACTGCAAACCTGTTTTAACCTTAACTGTGGTAAAATAAATTACTCTTTTTTATGCTTATTATGTAAAAAAATTAAGTTAAACCTGTTAGATTATATTGAATATTATGATTAAAAATATTCACTTATATTTTACCAGTCCCAATTTCTATAAGCGGAATAATTTAATATTAAATAAGTGTGAAACCAGTAATGAAAACTCATTCAAGATGAATGAATCTTTATGTGTAAAACATAATTTAATTACCTTATGTTCCATGTAAAAATAGTAAAATGAATTTTAAAAATTTTTATTGAATATATAATTTTTAATTTCATTAAAATCATTAATCAATAGATATTAACATAATTATTATGATAAAAACACATTTCATTCATAAAAATAGTTTTTAGAAAAATGTGTTTTTAAGTCCAAAAATGAACTTATATAAAAATGAAGATTAATAATTATTCTTATTTAATTAATTATATTATTTTAAATAATAATTATATAAATTTATTATAAAATAAAAAATAATAATTGGCCTTTTACCTGAAAAAAATTAAATTTTTTACAAAAATGTATATTTTTTCTATTCATTGAAAAGGAAATCTTGAAATAATAATCTTAAAAAATCAGCATAAGATAATATTGTAATGTTGATTTCAAAAATATAATTCATTTACAAAAAAAAAATCTAAAAATGGTAGATATTAATTATAATGTTCACGAGAAATAATGTGATAAAAACATTTTTGAAGAAAATATATTTTTGAAGAATAAAATTACTTGAATGAAATTTTAGTACTTTTTTATTATGCATTAATCAATACATATAAATTATTAAAAACATTTATACATATTTTTTGTAAAGTGGTTATTTATATTAATTCCTTCCAATTCAAGAATAGGTTATAATGTTTTGTTATATCAGGATTCATATAGACTTGAGGTTGCATGTAAGGCAAGATATCAAATACTTTATGTTTTATTTCAAATAAAATACAGATAAAATCTTATGGTGTTATATTCTAACCCACATAAAATGAATTTATCCCTCAAAATTATATCAATATAGTACCAAAAATTGATGATATATATAAATCATTACATCCTCGTAATCCTATATAGTTTCCTCAAATATCTTATTCATTCAAATAATTTTAACCAATCGAGTAGTCTTATTCCATAGAAATTTGTATCTATTATCCAAGATTCCTAAAACAATTTATTCAAAGGAATTATCATGCTTTAGTGTTATAAAATTTGAGTGTGGAACATGTGAAGGATTAGTAATGTTATTCCAAATGATAGATACATCAAAGAAATCATGAACTTTAGATATTTTTGGTGGGAGTACCAAGCAATAATCTACAGTCCCTACTCAATCGAAAACCTTTAAGTGACCAATGTACATAGGGATTATATTTGAATTTTTTTAATCTCATAACCATATTACATGGATAAATTCATAAGAAAACGTTCTCACCAACATAAAATACCATATCTCACTGATTATTGTCAGTATAACACTTTTATCGACTCTAAGACACCTTATTATGCTACATAATGGCTCTAACCTTCTCTACCATTTCCTCAGATAGCTTAGGTACCAATAGAATTACATCTCCAACTTCATCCCATATTATCATAGATCTATACTTATTTTTATATAGGGATTAATTAGGATCCACTATAATTATTGAGTGAAATAAATTGTTTTAAGAAAACTCAAATAGAGGGAGTTTTTTATCCCAAAATTCTTTGAAATCTAGATACAAATATCTCAAAATATCCTCTAGGGTTTAAATGGTCCTCTAAAACTGACCATCGGTTTAAGGATGATATGTAGTACTAAAAAATAACTCTATATCTAGAGCTTATGTAATATTTCTCAAGATCTTTAAGTTAAACCTTAGATCCTAGGTAGATACAATAGAATGTTGTAACCCTTGTAAATTAACCACTTTCTTAATGTATACCCTAGAATATTGATCAAGATATAAATATTCCTTGATACTAATGGAGGGTGTTAGATTCATAAGTTGATTGAATACAACCCAAATAGAATTATTAAAATTATTTTTATGTGGAGTAGAATATTATGTCTAATTTGATGTTTTACCATTTCAATTATTATATTAGTAATGGTTGTAACATCCCATTATACTTCTGTCTCTCAGCCTAAACATGATCACATAACAAGATCCAATATACATACTTCGTAAAATCTATATTCATGTTTTCCCACCACAAAAACTATTTTAGATATCTATACATCATCATTCATCTAGCATTAATATCTAATGATGAGGTATGAGTTTCCTCCAATAGTTACTTCTTTAGGTCAAGTATTTAGGGGACGCATACTCATTTATTGAACCACATCATTCCATAATAATCTAGGTTGAACTCAGTAACATTTCTTGTATTCTTTTGTAGTTATACATCCTCCTTATGTGCATATTTAATTACTACACGGATATATGGTTGAACAATCATTTGAGTAAGATAATAATTATCCCCTTTTCTCAATATTTCATAGTTCATCCTTTGAAAATACATAAAAATTAGATCATTTTTCACCATCAACATAGATAAACTAGCATGATCTTTTGAACACAAGGTATCAACCACCATGTTCACTTTCCCAATGTGGTAATGTATTGAGTAGTCATAATCATTAATAAACTCCAACCATCTTCTCAGACCCATATTCAACTCTTTTTATGTAAATATATACTTTAAAATTGTATGATCAGTATATATTTCACACATTTATACATTAATATAATGCCTCTAAATCATTTATAAATATATTACCACTACTAACTCTAAATTATGATTCAGTTAATTATTCTCATGATCCTTCAAACGGAGTGCAACATGGTCTATCACTATATAATTCTACATAATAACACACCCAAAAAAATTTATTCATCGCTACTAATCATAAACCCTACTCCACTACAGGGTATTATGAACAATGGTACACTAATAAAACTTTTATTTAGTACCTTGAAATTTTCCTAACATTCATTAGTACAAATAAACTTTACTCCCTTTTGAGCTAACATGGTGAGTGGATTAGATAGCCATGAGAAATCTTTCATAAAGTGATAATAATATCTTTCTAATTCCTGAAAATTATGGAACTCAATTAGATTTGTTAGTATGGGACAATGTTCAATAACTTTTTTTTATGATGAATCCATTGATATACCCCCACATAAATTTATATGGAAAAAAAATGAATCTTATTGTAGAAAAAATTAAAACTTCATAAATTTTTCATACAACTTATCCTCCATTAGGTTTCTTAGTATAATCCTCATGTGATATTCATGCTCTTTGATTATATTAGAATATATAATAATTTCATCTATAAATAATACCAACAAATAAAGAAGATAATCTCTAAAGACTTTATTCATTAAATCTATGAATATAGAGGCGGTATTAATAATACCAAATGGAATGCCTATAATTCATGGTGCATATGCCTCGATCAGAATTTTTTCTTTGGCATGTATTCACTTTTTAACTTTAATATATAGTAACCAATAAAAATATCAATCTTGGAGAAATATTAAGATTGTTATAATTGATCAAACAAATCATCAATAAGGATAATATGATACTTATTTTTGATCATCAACTTGTTAATTTCCTAATAATTAATAAAGAGTTGCATTTATCTATATTTCTTATTAAAAAGGAATAGGTGATCCCCATTGTGATATAGTTGTCCGAATGAATCCCTTATCAAGATAATCCTAGAGTTTCTTCTTCAATTATTGAAACTCAATTAGGACCATTATATATGGAGTCGTCGAAATAGGTGTAGAACTGGGTATCAAACTTGGTGTGTAGTAAGGGAACATTCACCATGAAACAAAATTATATCCATGATGTAATTGACCAAATATTTTCAGGGTTATTACACCTAAATTCATCTATGCCAAAACCATGTCCGCTTGTAGTACGCAGACATGGATGTATTTTCTTAAGAAAGCCACACTTCTTTATTTACCATAACATAGACTATTCTCTGATACTTAAGATTTATCCTAGGGGTTTTCACAAATGTTTTCTGATCCTATTGTATAAAATTAACTAAACCACTCTCTGATAAAAACTATAGGGACATAAACATTTCATAACTAAATATGAAATTTTTTAGTATAAATATACATTACAAATCAATATGATCCATGCTATAAACACAAATGTTTAGTGTATTTTAAAACATGTATACATAAATAACCCATAATTAAATGATCTACTTAATTTTCCATTGTGTTCTTCTAAATAAGAACATTTCATAGACATAACAAACATAAAATCATTCTCCATAACCTAGGGAAGAGATATATAGAAAAGGGTGTTATCATATACTCGGTAAAGGTAAATATAAAAGATATAAAACAAAGATCATAAAAGATCATATGAAATGAATAAGGTAATGATAAAATTAGTTTAATATTATAAAGTCATAACCATCAACACATAGTTCATAATCATGAAACATGGAATAATGTTTTATCAAACAATAGAGATAAGATATAAGAGTGCGGAATTATCAATAATCAATCCTGATCCATGAAAACATATAATAATCATAAAAATATTTTTTGGAACTATCATAAGTATATATTATCATTTCCTTAGTCAATAATGAATGCCAAGAATATCATAGTGGATTGGGTTCACTCTCTATTCAATAATTTACTTAGTCAATGTTCACTCCCTAGACTATATTATTGGATAAATTCACTTACTGAAGTGGGTTCAATCCCCATTTCAATACATATAATATCATGATATGTCCATCTATACCTAATTTTATTGAGGGAAATATAATTCTGGGACCAGCTGTAACATATTTAAAACCATACATATGTGTTCCATAAGATCATAAAACATTAATTATAACATCAAATCATAACTCATGGAAAAGATACAGGTTTTATAAACATTAAATAATCATAATCATAAACCATATATATAAATAATAAATATTGTATAATTTTATCATGTCCCAAGTAAATAATAAGAAACATCAAAGGATATTGTTATAGATAAAAAACCTTTAAAATACCACTAAGATAATTATTGATAAAAACAACATTTTTATTTGAAATCGCTTATTGAAAATCTAAAAAAATTCAATATATTAATGAAAAAAATTTCTATGGAAATAAAAAATTAACTCGTAATGTAATATTTTAAAAACGAGTATTTTTTATGGTGAGGAAAGTCGTTAATGAGTTGTATGTTAAAAAATCATTTCCCATTTTTTATAAAAATTTCAATGTACCATATTTTGAAAATGATAATAAGTTTACTATTAAACAATGGTAAATAAATTTTAATAATATTAAAATAATATGGAAATAAATTATTCAAAAAAATTAAAGAAAATATGGACATGGAAGAAATTATTCCCAACCAAAGGGAAAAACAAGGTTGATTTTCCTTAAAAACATTCATTCGTTCTATAGAGTACATAAATATAGGAAAATAAAAGGAAAAAATAAAATCTCAAGAAATAAACATGTGAGAGTAAAATACATAATATTTTGGAGAGTTAGATCATAAAATTTCATCATCATATAATTTAAGCAAAAACTATCCAGGTAAAAATTACAATGTAACATAAAACCCTTACCTCGAGTTTGGATTTCTTAATAGGAACTTTAACCTCTTGTATAATATATTTAAATTTATTATACTTATATAAAAAACCATAATCATGAGTATAATTTGTTAAATTATTTATATATAATATCTTATCACCCATTTATTAACAATATTTCATTATCATTATCATTTCGTGTTTTAACTGCTTCATTTTCTATATATGTTTTGGTTCTGTAGTTATGGTCATTGCATTATGATCATGGTTAAATAATATCTAGATTTTTATTAATTATATAAATATAATATATATTAATTATAAAAATATTTATAAAAATTCATATAAATTGGTGATGGATAATGAATTACACTACTACGAGGAGAAGGTAGTCTGTACATACTCACGAGTGATGTTTCCATTTATTAATGGATAGAATGAAATAAAGGTAAATATAATATGGGGTAAATATTATTTTATAAATATGATACATAAACATTAATTATATCATGTATAAACATTAATTATATCATAATAATCAACCATGAAATATGGTGGTGGAATATGAATCATATCACTACGTGGAGGCAATAGTCCACATGTATAGACAAGATATACTTTCATATGAAATTTGAATGATAAGAAGTATTAATATAATGATAAATCATTATAATATTTTCTCAGTATGTTTATTATATTGTATTAATCATGTTTTTATAGTGAAAACATTTTTATAGGATGTAGAAGGAGAAATAAAACCGAAAGGACTTGGTTAATATTTATACCTCTTCTTAGAGAGACCTCCTTTGGCTTACTCCTTAAGCATTGAGGGATTGGTCATAGAATATGAAAAGAAGATATATGTTTAAAGGAATAAATATAGTAATGATTTTGAGTATGCATTATATGATCTATATGGCTCAAATTGTTTGCATAATAGAGCATAAGTGGTTTCATTTTATAAGTGTGGGGAGACACGCACATGGAATTTCTTAAAAGATATCAATGATATAAGGTCACCTTCATGGTAAAGTGGATAAAAATGGAAATATATTCAAATTTAGGATAATATAAGGTTTATATATCTTTAATAAATAATAATTATACAGTTTTAGGAGGTAATCCCACCCTTATCTCTTCATTTAACCCCCGGTAAACACCTTTTAACCTTAACTGTGGTAACAAAATCTTACTATTTTTACTATTAACTATATAAAAAAATTACCCTCTTAGATTATATTAATTATACTGATTAAAAATATGGAATAAATTTTATCATATTCAACTTATATAAATGGTGGAATTTGATTTTAAATAAACCTGCATCCTTTAACGAAAATCGGTTTTTGAAAAATGAATCTTTAAGAACAAAAAATTATTTAATTATATTCCTTAACATGTAGAACCCATACAATGAATGTTAAAATATATGATTGAATGTATAATATATAAATTTCATGAAAAAAAATAATTAATATAGATTAATGTTATTTATTAAGATAAAAATATATTATATGCATAAAAATAGATTTTAGAAAAATATGTTCCTCGTCCCAAAAATGAACTTATTGAAAAATAAAATAAAATGATGATTACTATATAATAAATTATATCATTTACAATTAATTGGAACTTATTTTATTTTAAGATAAATTTTAAAATGTAATGGTAATATTACCTAAAATTAAATGATAGTTTTTACAAATATCAATATTTTTCACTATTCCCTAAAAAATAAATCTTTTTAAAGATATATAAAAAATACAACCTAATATAATATTGACATGTTTACTTAAAAAATTATATTCATTTTATAAAATAAATTTAAAAGAAATAGTATAAATTAATTATTATTTTCATGCTAAAAAATGTGATGAAACTCTTTTTAAATAAAATGTATTTTTGAATCATAAAATAAATTTCCTAAAAAAGTAGTACTTATTTATTATAAATTAATCAGTACATTTTCATTACAAAAAACTTTTCTATATATTTTTTATAAACTATTTATTATTATTTATACCATCAAATTTAATATCTTGTTTATAATTCTTTATTGTACTATAGTTCATATAGACTTGGGGTTGCATGTAAGGCAAGGTATCGAATACTTTTAGTTTTATTTCAATTGAAATATATTTAAAATATTAGTTTTTTACATGGATGTAGTGGATTTATTTGTTTAATAGTTATGTTCAATCTCTTTTCAATTGTAATCTTAGGTTGTGTTTTAGAGAGGTCACTTTTTAATTCTCTTATCATTTTGATCCACCATGCTGGTGGATTTTTAAATAGTGGGGAGACCCAATATGGGTATTCACCTCATAATCTCCTCTATTTGGTGTCCAGGTGTTAGTTTTGAATTAAATATAAAAGTGGTTTTGGTTAATTTAGTTGATTTTGATGGAATTTTAGAATCAGGTTAGAGGTGTCATCTTCTTTTGTCTATAACTCCTTTCTTATCACTCCTCATAAAACTTAGTGACAACATGATAGAATAGAGTACTATAAACTATGACCTAGATTTCCCACATTATTTCTTTTGTTGTTGGAATTTAATCTTATCCTATATTTTTGTTCTTGTCCTTATTGAAATTTTAAAAATTCTAGATGATTTATCTTATCAAACAGTTCACTAACACTAACACCATATAGTTTACCAAGACATGGGGATGAAAATTATATAGCACACCTATGAAAAAACGTTTAGTACACAATATATGGTAGAAATAATGTGGGGTAACCTTGTGTAGGGACCCCTCATATTAGTTTTGAACGTCCATACCTAGTCTACGTAGGAAGTGCATGTTTTAGGAGACAATTTTTAGGGTTCTCTTCTATAAGGACTATTTATCCTATGACCAGAAAACATCTTGGATAAACTATAAAAAAAATAGTCTGATTTTTCTAAATATTTTAATAGAGGTGATGAATTGGTTATAGCATGGTTTCCTAAACTATGTAGCCAAACCATGCATAGTTCCCTAGTGATTAAAAAACTAGTTTTACCCATTTTCTCCATGATGATTTTTACCCAAAATCTCACCCACTCATATCCCACTTTGATCATATTATTCTAAAACCCTCTACCCATAAATTTCCTTCCATATTTATTCAATTTTGAGTGATTTATTCAGGTTTAAATATTTATTTCTTAAGGTAATCACATATATATCCCTTCTTCTCTATTATTTCTTATTTCTTTTATTCCCACTTATTTTTTGTCATTTTGGTCAAACACTAAGGTGGTATTTTGACATAATTTCTTATGAATTATGATACTAGGGTGTGAAGAAGGTTCTTTGGGTCTCCTTTTATCAATATTTAAGAGTCACACACCATCTTCACTATACTTGAGGTAGGTTTCCCCTTCAATTAAAAATTAAATAATGAAATCATGATTTCTTAGATATTTAAATCCATATCTTGGATATAAAATTATATTAATAATTTTTTAGAACTTTTATGGAAATGAAATTTTTATTTTAATTGTTTTTTATAGAAATTGATGGTATCTCTTTTGTTTTCAATGTTATATAGTTTTTTTTATTCAACTGAACATGTTAAATGTTTAAACAAAATGCATTAATTATCATTTATAATAGGTTTTGATATTTTAAGGGTTATTTTTTGTCTTAAAATTAGTCTCTAATTTATTATCTAAATTTCATGGGAGTTCATGTTTCTTTGAAAAGTGGATCTTATAAATTGGTTTTTATAAAATTATCATGAGGCATGGTTGGAAAATTGAAAGATGAATTCCTTATTGAAAATGACAATGGAATATACCCCTTATATTTTTGTTCAAATATATTTTAGTATCCCTAACATAATATTATTTTATTATATTTATTACTTGATAGAAATGGAATATTCTTATGAGGGTATTTGGGGGTGAGGTCTGCTTATATTTTAGTTTGGGTGTCTGGATATGTATATATATTCATATTATTTATTTGAAACTTCTTATTGCATCAAACCCATTTTCTATATATCATGGAAAATGAGAGTAGATAGAATAAATTATCAAAATACATGTTTCACTAGCTTAGGATCATGCTCTGGAAATTTGAACTTAATATGGATATGCTCTACTTTAATAATTTTTCCCTCATTTAAGTTTATTAGCATATGACTAAGCATTAAGGTGGTTAGATTGCATCATGTATTCCAATATAATGGATCATGTTTTTATATGTTACAAACTTTCCCCTCTAATTATAGGTATTCCAAGGATCACCCATACTTGGATGTATTATATGGATCATTTTTCCTTTATTTCCAAAATAGTTGGTTACTGTTTACATTCCCCTTATCTCATTGTTCTATTAAATTATTATTATCATTATTATAAATATTCTGATAGATACTTCTATAATATTTCAAATTTCTAGTGTTTTAATTTTTAAATAAATTATCAACCCTTTTATAATGGTTTTATAAGTCTCTTTTCTAACCCTCATACTTGGGTATTTTAAAGGAAATCTCTTTTGTAAATATCTTAAACCTCATTTTTAATATGGAATTATTTTATATGAACAAGTGAAACAAAATGTGATTTATTTTTTCCAAACTAAATGTGAAAAATATATGTTTATAAACTGTATTTTAAACTAACCAGAAATGGATATCTTTTTTAATGGTAATACAAAATATTTGGTTTCTTTGGAAGAAATAAAAATTTTAATACACATGCCTTTTTACATTTCCATTTTAGGTTTTAGTTCTGGTTTATATTTGTTTCCATAAAGTGATGGTGATTTTGAGGATCTTTGGTGGACTCAGTTTCATTTTAAGATTATGTTCAGTATTTTGGGTATTTGTTTTTGTTTTTATTTGCATCATACAAGTAGGTCATTACTATAAAAGACCCTATCATCATTCTTATATAGTTCTCCTGCCTTTTTATTTATTTACATGTATTATCTATTTACAGTTTTATTTATTTATTATTTATTTATAATTCTTTTATGCTTCAAACTATGATATATAGAGTGTTTAATATTTACACCCAATATGAATTATTTTTTCTTTTATTTATTGGTAAAAATAGTTCCCATGGGTTATATTTGAGTCCATAGTTCTTTTTGATGATGTATGGGGGTCATAAAATCTAGTCAGTATGCCATGGGTCAGTGTAGGTGCTCGGTTTATGGGTGACCTATAGTTTGTTTTGTTAAAATAAATGTCCTATATATTGATAAAAATGTATATGATAGTGTAATAAACACATTACTAAATAAAAAAGGTACGAATAAAGATGGAATCCAAAAAATAAACATGATTTACATGGGAATTATGGATGAGATAAATATATTGAAGGAACAAAGTATCAATTTTATTCCTTCAGTGGGTCATAATTTTTCTTAGAAAGAGATATTTTCATTTACTATGTTTTAAAAAGTTTTAATATTCAAATAGGGGTATTAATTAACTATCAAGATTTTTTTATCAACAAACAACATAAAATTAAAAGGTTTAAAATAACATCACTTTCATGTTTTTATTGGATATTTTAAATCTATTAAAATAGGTTTTATCTTTATATAAAATGATAGGAAAAATAAATAAGACATATTTCTTTTTCAATTAAATTTCTTTATAAATTCATTAACTTTGAAAAGTTTCCAATATTGGGAGAATACGTTTTCTCTAATTTTTATGAATTGGAAATATTTTTTACAATATAATTATTTGATATTATGTATTAAATAGTTTGAGATAACTAATATTTTGGTTTCATACATTTCATATTCATATATCCTATTAAAAATCATATTATGATATGAAAATGGTACATCAAAAAGCAAATCCAACTAGAACGTTGTATTATTGAGTGGTATATTATAGAATAATCTATTGAATTATATATTAAATACATATTTGATATGGATAAAATTGGTCTTCCAAAATCTCATCACAATGGAAACATATAAAGTGAAGGAATTTTAGGAATATATTTTGTAACAATACCTGTAATAGATTTGTTGTATGATCATTAATATATTTTATATAGTAGTGTGGAGGTTATTTCATATGTTTAAATTCAAAATTATTAAGAATTTGTACAAAACACCAAAATCTAGATATCAAATTCAAATAACCAAAAGTTTATTATTTTTATGGGAATATATTTATAAATAGTTATTGAAAAATCATAAATTGATCTATTGAAAAATATAATGTGTGGATAAAAAATATGAGTATGGTTATATTATATTATAATGTTTAATTAACTATTATTTATATATTTTATATAAAGGATCGTATTGAATGTACTACAAAAGAATTATGGGTTCACTATTCTAGATGAATAAATACATGTATATAGTGTCAAGTATATTAATCATAATTACATGAATATATCTTTCACTAATATCATTAATAAAATATATATGTTGGACTATATGGAATTTTATTTGGAAATTTTTTAATTCATATGAGTTTATAGTAGGATTCAATTAAAAGTTGATGACTTGGGATTTATAGAAGTAAATTACATTATATAATGATACAAATATGATCCCTTTATAATGTAATTGAATATAGTTCTAATTTTTCATACCCATGATCCTAAAAATAAAAAATGGTCCATTTTTCTTTCAAGAATAAAACAACTATTAAATCAAGTTTCAATTCCTTAGTGGATGTTCTTTCCCTATTATGTATCAAAAAAATTGTATTATCCCAGTAGAAATAGTGTCTTGTATATATTTTTTCTCTATAGAGAGAGTTTGGATAATAAATAGAGGGGAAAAACTTCAACTATTAATGAAAAAAATATGATTGTAAAATATAATTTTGCTATCACTGGGTTGTTTCTTATATAATATATGTTATAACTAGATGATATATGTTTTATATAAATTTTACATATTATAATTTATTTATATAACTTTTATTCAATATAATGTATTTTCCACATCATGATACTAATATCCTAGACGAGAAACATTTCAGGGGTCATAATGCTCAGTAAAAAAGTACACCTTGTAAAAATGAACAAAATAAAGGGTTTTTTTAAAGGAGATACTTAGAAATATTAATTAAGTCATGTAGTAGTGGTTTACAATTTTATCTTGGATATAATGAGTATAGTCAACAAAATTTCCCAAGCTAACTGATCATCATTTTTTTACATTGGGATTAATAACATATTGAATGTGTTAATCAATATATATACTTGACATAATTTCACACCTTCAATAAAGGTAATATTTTAGGGATACATTTATACATTCTATTATTGTCCTTTTAAGTCCTATCGGGAAATTTTGATCATTTTTTAATATTAAATTTATAAAAAATGAGTATAAAATTAATATTTTTGAAAGTTTCTGGAAAGGAATATAACATTTTAATTAAAATACAATACAAAAAAATACATAAGAGATGTTGGTGGTAAATTAAACCCCCACCCACAAGTTATATATTTATTATTTATATCTCAAGAAATATATGGTTCTTTTATTTCCTTATAATAGTATAAATGGGTTAGATTGATGATGATCGTACCCTCACTAAGAGACTTCTTTATGAAAGTATGATCATGAACATACTCTAAGCGGGAATTCCAAGAATTAAATACTATTTTTTAAACCTTGGAGGTATCAATAAACAAATAAAATTGTGTAATATTTTTTAAAAAATAATCTACTTATGTAAAACCCTTATTTTTTTATATGTGTTGGTTTTCCATTTTTGATAGTTATTGGATATAATTTAGATGTTTAAAGGGGGTTGTATGCCATTATAATGTTTTATTTTATGAATTGGAATAATAGATGGTATTAAAATTGAGTTTTTATTTCAATATTGTATATAGAATGGGATTTTCACCTTAGGGTCAAAGTTTCATTGAGATTCGTATTTTAAAGGGATGTTGGGAGAAGTTTTACTCAGCTTTATGGTCAACTGTATGGTCCTAAAGACCATTAATGGAGACCATTAAATATATGAATTTATAATTAGTGGGTTCTTCATGGTCACTTATATATCCTCATAGACTATGGAAGATTACAGTTTATTTTAGAAATTTTAAACTTGTGATGCATGCACAATCACCTGCATAAGCCCAAGAACCATACATGATGACTGTGTGTCTAGATTTAGTACCCCTATTTAATAATTTGACACCCTAAAAACATCTCATTTACTAAATTATTCATTACAATAATCCTTGAGAGATTGTCTAGGAACTTTAGGGATTTTTTGTGAACTCCCACCCTCATTTTGATAGATCATGTACGGGGATCATCTAGTTGATGTCAAATTTAAAGTTAAGGCCTAGATATTATTATCTATTTTTAATCTATAATATATTAGCACTGATTTTAAAAGATACTTATATTATCTATATTGATCATTATAGTTTTATTCAAGATATTGTATTCACCATGATTTGGTATCGAAGTATTCATTCAATCAGTGGGGTTTTAGAATGTGAAATTGGGAATTTCTAAGATAAATGTAACTAGGTTAGTGGTTTGGATCACTTTAATAAATTTTCAAATTTTTTAGATAGTTTTAATTAATTATGGGTTATGAAGGGATGTAATTTTTTTATTTTTTTGGAATAGTTTAAATATGATAAAATTGGTGATTTTTATATAATTTAATTTTCATGAAAAAATAGAGGTTTTTTATTATTGTATTAAGTGAAAAATCATTTCAAAATAGAGATTTTAATTTTTATGTTACATTTTGAAAAAAAAAATTATATTATAAATTTCAATTTGATTATTAATTAATACATAGAGTATTACTTTAAATTCTTGGGTTTTTATCATGGGGTGTGTAGATATGTTAAAATAGTTTTAGTGGGATATTGTTTTTAAAACCAATAACTTTCATTCATAGTTATGTGATGTCTAAAATATTATGCATTAAAGTGAGAAATAATTGGAATAACTATGGATAAAAATTG
Organism: Viscum album; assembly: GCA_963277665.1. Classification (NCBI taxonomy): domain Eukaryota; kingdom Viridiplantae; phylum Streptophyta; class Magnoliopsida; order Santalales; family Viscaceae; genus Viscum; species Viscum album. The sequence goes on along the minus strand of OY728135.1, from coordinate 1,388,539,843 downwards.
ACACTCATTATGGTCTGAGTTTTGGACATATGAATAGTGATTCATACCTTTATAAATCTAACTAGTGATGGACTTATAGGATTATGTTCAAAATTCCAAAGGATGGGGAATCGATTTTTGGGAGAAATAGGGATTTGTCAATCAATTTTTGGGAAAATATGTATTTTTATTTCAATTTTATAAAAATAAGTATATTCTATTAGATCATAAAAATTTTGTATTTTCTATAGTTTTAGTATGTGGGATATTTTCTTATAATTTTAAAAACAAGATGGTTTCTAGGATATGTTTTTTTAGGTAGAAAAAATAGATTTTTTGACTATTCAAACATACAATTTGCATTAATGTTACTAAAAGATCATCAAAATATTTTTAAAATAATTTTTTTTGTTTTGAATTATTTAGATAAATATTTTTTTTATTTTTAATATATTTTTTATTTTTTATTATTGATTGAAATTTTATTTTTTAATTTCTCAAACATATAAGTGTAATGAAGTCATTAGAGAAATACAACTGTGTTTATACTCACCCCCTACATGTCCATGTTAGGGGATATGTAGACATGATTGGTCAACATAAATGTAAGGGGAAAAACTCCTTCTTCATTGGTGGTGTGTTTTAGTATCAAAAATTAGTTATAATGGATGATTTTTTTGCTCTTAGTTCAAGAATTTTATTTTTATGTCATCATATGTCACATATATTTCATTTTGATATCTGGTCTTTGTTAGAATTGTGGTTTTCAATGCTAAATATTATTTTAAATGGTTTTATTTTAAGGGATTATATATTCTTGTGTATCATATAGTTTATATAATTGTTTGAAAACCATTCCCCGAGTGATTTACTTTATCCCTCATCACATATTGGAAGCCTCTAGTGAGTAAGGGAATATTCTTGAGGTCACGTCATATCCCATATTGAGTCTTGGGATTAAAGATTCCAGGTTAGGGTGTTACAAAATATTATCATAGTGTGGTATTTTGAGTTATGTATTGTAAAGTATTATAGTAATGGAGAGTATGATGGTTTGGACTCGAAACATACCCATAAAATGATACAACTGACCTTTTATAGTGAACTCAAAGTTAATGAGAAGTTTAGGAAATAGTGAGGTTTATGATAAATTCATAATATTGTTATTATTGGTGAGTTAGTCCACGATGGGTTGAAATAGGCTAGTTTTTATATATCATAGTAGAAAAATAAATATTTCATCACATTACATAGTTTTAAAGGAAAGGGGTTTTTATTCACGAATGTTTATTTTTCAATTCTTTGAGGATTTTATATTTTTAAAATGTTGTTTCTTAAATAATATTTTTTTTATAACAAGATATAATTGTTCTAAAAAAATTATATATGTGATTAGATAATAGAATAATAAACCACCTAGTTTTGGTGTTGATTGTTGATTTTTTTAATGATGAATTTTAGAGGGATTAAATGGTTTTGATTTGATAAGTTTTTAGAGAATATGTCACTTATTATAGATTTAATTTAACAAGGATGTAGGAAAGGATTATTGGGGTATGCTCTCAAGTAACCTCATTTTGTGGGTATTATTTTAGATTATATCTAATGGATTGGTTGAGGAATTGATTATGATATCCTAGGGGAGGTGGATAGAGACTCAATGATGTAAAAGTAAAACACTCCATTATCCAAGGGTAACGTGAGGATAGAGATGGATAAAGAGTAGTAGGAGAATATAGACTATATATTTATGTTTTTTACAAATTAAAAAGCCCTTGAAAGCTTTATTTGGTGATTATATTTTTATAAGGCCTGACATGGAAGTGGTGGGAAGTGATAGAGGCAGTAGGAAAGAATAATGATCATAACTAGAAAGGATTCTAAAAGATCACCAATGAGTTATAATACCCAAAATCATTTACATTGTCTATGACATGAGATTCCCTAGATTTTGAAAAGGTAATTATGTCTGTTAAGGAATATTCATTGAAATTGTTTTATCTCTTGAAGTATCCACCAAATATTGAGATGACTAAAAGTCATAATTCATGAAGATTTGAGTTGTTGTTGTGATTGGGTATATAACTGATGATTTTTCTACTAAATAAACCTAATTATAATGATGTGGTTAGTTCCAAGGATTTGAAAGATATGTATATAATAGACATGTGAAAGGTGAGTTCTTTTCTTCCATATATAGGTGGAGTAAATAACTCATTAGATGGTAAGAATAACAATTAAAAGGAATTTTATGTTAAATCGGCTAGGTTATCCTCTAAGGTTTCCCATGGGAGGGGACCACTAGATTTATTACTGTGTGGTGAACAAAGTCACTTGATGTATTAGTGCATGAATCCTCACACATGATTTCAATGTGGGAAGGAGGGCCATCAAAAGATATTTTGTCTTCAAATATCTTTAGTGTGTATTGATCATGAATCCAACCTATTTTTGGAATCGATGGGGATAGGAGATACACTAGGTTAGGTTGATATAGGTATTCTTAGAAAAGTGGGTAGGTCTTAAGAGGAGTATAGGATAGATCCTCAAGAGATTTTGGGGAAAATATTTACCATTTAACATGAACTAGTAGAGATTGAAGTAGACATGATCCTATCTAAAATGTAATCTACCATGTTAATAGCCTCCATTATATTTTAACTATTTAATACTAAAAAATCACATTAATTTATATCTACATGAATAACTGATCTCTTTAGGATGCATATAGTTTTGATAATATATTTTATGGGAATTGATAATCCACTTGGTAAAAGATATGAGAAGGGATTTAAGTTCATGTCATGTTTGATCATGATTGGAATCATGGAAATCTGAGGGATTTTTTCAATCCTTAAGAAGAAAATAAATTATTTGATTATAATTATGGATTCTATGATTTAGTCTACAATATGAAATTTATTTTTATAGTTTGTTATTTTTATTTTCAAAACCAAATGGGACTATTCAAAGTTTAAGGGAGAGTAGGATATTTAGAAAATATAAAAGGGGAAAATATAGGGAAATATTGGGTCCTTATCATTTCAATCAGTAGTCTTGGTTCTTTGACCCCATGAATAGAAGAATAAACTTATACTTTTTCGGATTTTGGATAAATACTTAGAAGTTTATCCATGGTATTTCTTTATATTTCCACATAATAGTGTTTTTTAGTTCTTTGTAGACTTGGTTCTTGGGATTAGATCTATATCAAAACCATATTATCATATGGAATTAGTATAGTGGAAGGGGGTGAATGTGTAACTAGGTGGGATTTAGTAGAAGGGGTTTATTTGATTTATTATTTCTCCTTGGTTAGGGCCAATTTTTTTTTCCAATAAAGTTAATGGTATATTAAGGTCATGTATTGACTATCAAAAATTAAACCACATAAAATAAAAAAATAAGTATCTTTTACCTCAAATTGATGATCTGTTTGACTTCTCAAAAGTAGATCACTGGTTTTCCTAGATTTTTTTGTATGGTTATCATCATTTAAGGGAGAAATAAGTGGATATTCTAAAAATCGGTTTATGATTTTAATACAACCATTATGATTTTTAGGTATTTTTTATTTACCAATGCACCCTCAATATTCAATCCATTAATAAAAATATATTTTCTTTAGGAATCTAGATTCATTTATGGTAGTATTTTTAGATAACATACATATTTATTCAAGGTCGGGGGAAGATTGTGGGAAGAACCTATAAATTATTTTAGACACTCTATATAGGCATAATTTATATGATTCATTATCAACATATTATTTCTGAATAAGGAGGTTAATTTGATTTGTTATGTTTTTTTTATAATAAATGGATCTCAACTAATCTTGAGATGTTTGAAATAGTGATGCTCTTGGAAATACTGAAGAATGTGTTCATGATTTATAATTTCAATTGGATATTATAGTAGATTCATTCAGTATTTCTCAAAATTGGATTATCTTATGTCAAATTTGACTAAAAAGGGGTAAGGATTAAATTGAATGTGAATCGATAAGGGAATTTGAGGAATTGAAGATAAGTTCAACTAAATTTTGTGTATTAATTCTTTCTGAATTACGATTTGGGTATGAAGTGCATTATGATGTATCAATATTTGGATTCAGGCATTACTTAATATAGGGGAGTAAATTTGGGTTATATGGGTCTAGGAAGTTGATACCTCATTAGAAATATTTCCATATGCATGGTATATAATTATTTATTATTATTCATTCTCTAAAGTGCTAGAGGAATTAAATTTTCAATGAGAGGTTATTTATATATATATATATCATAAGATATTAAATTATATTTTCTCATAGTTTGACCTTAATCTGAGTGGGTATAATAAATTTAAACCTTTGATTTCAAACTCATGCATACACTTGGAGAAGTTAATGTGTAGGTGTATGTCTTGAGTATGAAATCTACAACTCATGTAGTAAAGTTATGGAGTATTTGTAGCTGATGGTATTATTTTTAGCCTTTTATATGGAGGTGATAAACGACACTAGTGATGTGATTCTATCTAGATTAAATATAACATCAATATTGGTGGAGTATGTCACAACCCACCTTATTCAATATGAGGAAAGGGATAGCAGGATATTGAGTACTTCTTTTCTCAAGATGAAGGAGAGATAATGACCCTCGAGTCCCTCCCCCAATAGGCCCTAGGGTTGTGACCAGCACCAAGGGTATATAAATCTCACAAAAATGGGAGGCATTACCCTTCTTATAGTAAACAAGATCGGGGGGATAAGATGTATCAACCTCAAACAACTACAAGACACATATATATAAGGAAACCAAAATCTATTCCACAATCATGTTTAAAGTAAAGATGTTAGAAATACAAAGAAAACTCCAAAGTAAGTACCAAAAATAAAACAAATCAATGATATAGAAATTGTCCCAAATGTCTGAGCTAGTAAGGTCCAGCATGGTCCATCTAATCTCCCTGGAAACATGAAAACAGTTTTATATACGTAGGGTGAGAAAACAAGTATACTCAGTTGGAAAAACCCAGAGTCACCTGTGCACAAGTGGATGAGGCATACTAATGCCCCGGTGAGAAAATAATAGAAACACAAAATCACATAAAAATGTATAATATCCTCCCCAAACTCACCAAGGAATGCTCACCAAATAATGAAAGTTAGGTAAAGTAAAGTAGTAAGCACATCAATATTTGGGTACCCAGCACCACTTCCCACTGTTTAACTGCTCATCCCTAATGGTGAACATTTGGATGCTACCACGCTCTTCCACAATCACCACTGTCACAAACTTACCACACATACCTAGGCCACAAACCACATCACATATCATCTGAAAACAGTTGGGTGAAAAACCACAAATCCATCCCAAAGACACCCAGGAATCACCACACAACTCATCCTAAAGACACTTGGGAAGCACACCTAAACCGCAGACACCTAGGCCTCACAACCCCACCACAACCTACTTGAAGAGTCTATGTCTACAAATTTCTATAAGAGTAAGTAGAGAAGATTCAAAAACTAGTCATTAATCCTCCCAATGGAATGATTGGAAAGGACACCCTCCCCCATAACAATGGGGGTGTTTGGAATGTAGTGCTCAACACAGGTGGGGTGTGTATAGAAATCACAAGGAACAAAATGTATATATATATATATATACCAAACACTCAGCCCAACCTATGGGTTTTCAAAAAAACAACCAAACCACACATAATACCCTTTATACCACTTCTACATGTATATACCACCACAAACTATGGTCACTTACCAATTTGATAAAGAATGTCGCTTCACTACAAGACACAACTCGAAACATACCCCCAACCAATTCATTTAAACCAATTATCATTCTACATTATTAAATAATTCATTTATTTATCTCCATCCCTGCCTGAGAAACTACCAAACACTAAAAAAGTTAATAAGGCGAAGCAACCATACCAACCACTACCAAATAAAAACAAGGAAATAAGGTCAAAGGTAAAAGAATCCTTTATAACATCCATCGATAAAAATAACAGCCCCTAGAAACTCCGGGTGAAAGGCCCACTCAAGGTAACAACATCCTTATTCAAAATCATCCCTCATAACCCATCCACATCAACCCATCTATACGAGAAGTACTATACTCATAAAAACCAAAATCCACCCAGCATGCAGTCACACTGCACACTCCCCTCTCTTAAACACCCATTCAACCACTACCACCATCATTTTTCAAAGTCATTCCACCCTATCCTTCCTCTCAACAAGTAAACCCCCCCCCCCCACCCAAATCACCTCATCACAACCCCACTCAGTAGCTACTCTATATAACAACACCACACCCAACACACAGATAAACATGAACATGACACAACCTAGTCATGTAGCCACGTTGCCCAACCACTGGCCAGATGCAGTCCCACTGCATAACAAGTTCATCCATTCTACAATCAAAAAATCTCTCAGCATGAGATATTTTTACACCACCTGTACCACTCCATACTCACACCCACACTCCCAGCCACAGAACTACATGAACAACACAAACATAAGGTCCAACAGAACCACACACAACACACTGCCACACCAACAAGGAAAGGTTTATTCAGATTTATCAGAACTCATTCTTTAATTCCACTTGATAAAATAGGGGTTATCATAGAAAAATTTCAATCTTGGGGAATCAATTTATTTAACTGAATATACGTGATTAACAAAATTCCAATTATTATAGTAGTCATTCACAAATCATATAGGTATGAAAACAGAGACCACCAACGGCCATGATTTTCAAAATAATACAACACACACACAACACGACATGGGTCAAGGATAACATATAAAAATAAGAAACCATCATACTACCAGCCCCTATTTTATTACTTCTTTCTATCTTCATTAAATTGGTTTCAACCATATTCCCAAGGGGACATAAGAACACCCACCCCGCAAGATGCACAGAAGAAAGGGAGATGAAGGGATCCCTACATGGAATAAAAATATGATCAATAATTCTTCCTTGTGTCAAAAATAGGGGGTTGTGTAAGTAGTAGGAAGGACTCTAGGGGAAAACTAAATCGGTTGTCACAACACAGGAACATGACTCCTCGGGGAAGAAAGGTTCTTAACACACTAAGAGAAAACAGAAGGGTTTGAAGGAAGAGAGGATTTCTGATTTAGAAACGCCAAATCCTAAATCTATAGGGAAAACTATTTTAAAGGCCATTAAATTTGTATCACATTCAAGACCGTGTAGTTTAGGAGTAAAAGGAAGCTTCAAGTTTTTAGGAGATAAATACCATTTGAAATGGACCAAAAACACATTAAATATGGAATTTAACTCATTTAACGTCAATGGAAATGTCAAAGGGGAGAAAGTAGAAAAAACTAGGGAAAATATGAAATGACTCACTGATGGGTGAGTCACCGATGTGACCCACCAACATGAGTGAGCCACCGACATGACTCACCAACAGCAAGTCACCAATGCGACTCACTGACGCAACTTTCCAATTCCTGGCCTACTAATGCCCGACCTACCAACACCTCAACCTACTGATGCCTCATCCTACTAATGCTTTAACCTACCGAAGCCTCAACCTACCGACGCCTAGACCTACCAATTCCTCAACCTACTGACACCTTGAGTCACCGACGCCCTAAGTCACTGATTCCCTGATTCACGGACACCCTGAGTCACCAATGCCCTGAGTCATCGATGCCCTGAGTCACCGAAACCCTGAGTCGCTGATGCCAAGATTCACTGATGCCCAGAGTCACCGATGCTGAGCTACCAACGTAACTCACTGATGGAAAAACTAGAAATTTGAAACACTCTTGAAATGATCCACTACTTCCACCCAGAACACCCCAAACACTGGATTTTGACAAAGTAATGGACCATGGAGGTCTGGGCCATTATAGAGTGGGTGGAAGGATAGTAGTTTTTTTACAAGGAATTTTGGAGGATTTAGGGTGTTATAAATAGTAAGGGTTCTATTGAGAGGTGGTTATGTTTAGCCCATTATTTCAAGGGGTATAGGGTGGATCCCATGGAGTCTGAAAAAAAAATATTTTGAAAACATTTATCCATTCAAGTTGATCAATGAATCCAAGATCCATTAAGATGTATCATGACACCAAAAACCAATTTTAGTGGTCTTGAATGAAGAAGGAAATTATTGAATTATATTCTAATTCTATGGTTTTTTAGTATCTAATTATACAGAACCAATTACCACGAGGGTTTTTTTCATCCCTGCTGATTTTGATAAAAAAAATAGAATTTTTCCATAGACTTCATGATTATGTTAACGACTTTACTATAGAATAATGTTAATATTTAAGTTATAGTGAATTTTATTATGAAGTTATCACATTTATTTTCAATATGAGTAACATTTTTAGTTGATTGGATTAAAATATTTGTATAAAATATATTATCATAATCTATATAGTTCTAAAGTACCTCGTCTTTGATAGAGATCCTTGATTTACATCATGATTCTAAATGAAACTACATAACTCCTTAGGAAGATAGCTATAGATGAGTATGGATTATCATCCACAGATTTGTTGGTAAAAAAATTGTGGTATTTAGGTTTTGTAGGATATTATTTGATCTTTTGAGTTTTATTTTATGTGGTTTTGAGAAGATCATATTTAATTGGTGGAATTGTTATATAAAAATTACTTTGAATCATTACTTCATGTGAAACCATTTCAGGAATTATATATTTATTCTTCTCAGTCACTATTTGGTTGGACTAAGATAAGTGAGAAGACTATTTTAGGATGTAGTTTTTTGTTTGTAGTAAAAAATATAATGCATTAAAGTATTTTCAAAGAAAAGGGTTTTAAAAATGTTTTTAATCTTCCTTTATATGTTTTTTAAAGTTATTTTCAAAAAAAATTGAAATTGTTTATGTTTTAAAAATCATTTTTTAAATAGGAAAATATAATTTTCACAAGATATTTTTTAAATGAAATTTCAAATCATTATTTATAAAAAAAGATTTTTTTTTTTGAAAATGTTTTATCAAATGGATTTTCAAGGAAAGGAAATTTTCCTTAATAAATGTTCCAAGTTATCTTTCAAAATAATTTTCCATCTAAGACGAAATACTTTGAAACATGTTATACTTTACTATAGATATGATACAAGGAAACCATTATTATTATTTCTTTGAATGGTTTATATTTAAGTTGAAAAGTTGTTTATGAAATCCATTTCTCTTACATGAGTTATATACTTTTGAAACCCGCTTCTTTTCTTGGGTTATGCTTTGATGAAATGATTATGAAACCTATATCTTTTCCACAGGTTATGATATGATGACATGTTTATTATAACCATTTCATTTCATGGTTTATGATATGATTTTTATGAAACCCATCACTTTTATGGCTCATGGTATGATGAATGTTTTATTATCTTGTGGAACACGTATGTATGATTTCATTTTTTGATAATGGGTAAATATTTATATCTCATGATATATTGATGAGAAACAAGTCGACGGTCTTGATCCACTATGGTAAGAATGGGAAACACAATCCACTATGGGAATAAGGGGAAACTCGATTCACTATAGGAAGAATGTGTAACCATATCCAATATAAGGAAAGGACTATGATTAGGAATGGTGGTGTGTCCCTCCTAGTAGGTGTAGTCCCCATGAAGTTCCTTGATAATTTTTCTCAATGGGACTTTAATTATAGGGAATGTTTTTATATGCTTATGTGTATACCACAAGTCTTTTTCTTATGAAAAATTTATGCTCTCATGACTCGTGTTCTTTGATTTCCTTATGATTAATGTCTTATGAAATTACAATCTTTATGACATGATTTATGATTATGATATTTTATATAAAGGGTGTGAATATAAAATTTTTTTCTCATGTTCTCATACCCTTATGTCCATGTTATGCTTACATATCTTCTTTATTTACCCTTATTGAGCATCTAAGATCACACTTTCTTATGTTTCCTTTCCATAGGTTATAAAGAAAAGTTTTAAGTAGGAGTAATAAATGGTAACATCTTTATCGAAAACATTCAAAATATTTCACCAAGATTATATGATTGTGTTCTAAGTTTCCTACGACACTAAACTATTATGGTCATTTGGCATATAATTTTGTAGTGTGTAGAATATTAATTAAAAATGATGTAATATCCATATATGTTAATATTGGGTCCCTATAGCTAGTATCAAAGAAAAGTTTTATTCAACCTTTGGAAACTAGGATGGGAAAACTTTAGTGATATCCCTAGGGATATTTCTAAGGATATGTCTAGGGATACCTCTAAGGATAAGTCTATGGATGAGTTAAAGAATAGGAAAATTTCCTGGAATTTTGTTAAGGGATTGAGAGAGTGATTTCCAAGAAATTACATCCTTTTCTAGATACTACAAGTATATGTGGCTTTAGAACAGATATATATAAGGGTAATAACCCCAAAAACATTGTATTGAGCTAGACTTGATCGGGGACTTGTGCACGACAACAGGCCTTACTTCACACCTACTTTGACACTCCTAGGGGGTATTATTTGTAAATTCACAAACTATTTATGAACCATCATGAAGGATTTAAATATAATACAACTATGAATAACCTAGGATAATCCAAAGGTGTCATAGATTAAAAAGTAGGTGTCATGATTTCGACATTCTATAAGTGATTTTTCATGATTATGAGGTCTTCTTCTATGATAAGTTCTAATCATATTATTCTTTCTAGTTTTAATAAATGTTAGTAAATTGAAGGAACTAGGATAAGTTGGAATGTGATGGAAATTTTTCTGATGAGAAACCAAAGGGGATGATAACTGGATTAAAGGATGTAGTGATCATGCCTAATCAGTTTTCATAGAAAATGATTAATAATGTGTAACTTAACCAACTCTCAGACTCACCAAAGAATAGAAGTAAAATTTCATTGAGAGTTTGGGTAATGGATATCATTGAGTAAATATGATTTAACTTTATGTTGAGAATGTGGAAATATGCATCCACTTGAAAGTCTTATAGGAACAGGAATATGTTTTGACTATGGAAAATATGTACACAAAGAAAGTAATTACAAAGGGAAAATAATGATTTTTGGATAGTAAAATGAATGAGGATAATTTCCTCCCTAAGATATCATTAATGGTTGAATGCATTAAATTTTGAATGAATAGGAATTATGAAAATTGATTTCCTAAGTGGAAATATCCCAAAGAGAATCAGAAAGGTGGTACAAGTAATGTTTATATTGCATAGGATAATAAGAATATAGGTGAAATGTTAATGGAAAGAGGTATTAAGTAATATTATAAGGTATCCTAGTTAATGTAATAAGGATTTATTTAAATTATCAAGTGTTTATGTATTTGGATTCAAGAATTATACTATATTAATTGTGATATATATAAGGATTTTTTAGTTAATGTTTATCCCTAAGGATTTACAATAATATGTTGAATGGATCTGATAGACTAGAAAATTGATTAATGGAAAGGTTATATTCATCAGAAACATGTGATTAAGGGAAGATAACCCTTAATGTGTTCTTGATGTTGATAAAATTTTGTTTATCATGGATAAAGTGATGATTGATATGGATAAAGTAAATTAGATAGTACTGATTACCATGTAAATAATTATCAATTTGTAGAGAAAGTGGTCTATGTTATCATGAATGAAGTTTACAACCTTTTTGGGATTTAAGGAATATATCCATTAATATTTATAATAAGAAATCATTAATTTTTTCAATAAGATTTTATGGTAATTTAGGTTATCACCATGTTCTAACAAACAACATTTTAAAGATATTACAATGTTTGGTATGTTACAACCAGGAGATACTTTATGTTATATGAGGGATAAATTTTAAGATGATTTTGAGAAATTTAGTTTCCTTTATAATGTTTTTTATTTTTATCTTTTGGAAGTGTCACAAGGTTAATCATTTATAGAAATTTTAAGTTAAACCTCAGATGAGATTTTAGAGCTTAAAATATTATATTTCTATATGAGGATTTGTTCATATTGGATAACCTGTGATAACCATTTTTCTATGATGATAATTAAATACAGATGGAAGGAATTATCATTCTACCTTAGGATCTGTTAATACTTCAGGAAGTAAACATGCTTATTCACTTCTCGGAGTAATATATGAAGTGAAAATCGAGAAAATCACAACCAAAGGGTGAGATTGTGCATATGTAAAGGAATAAAATAATGTAAGTATATTTACTTATATTCTTATATAGTAAAAGAATTACTAAATTCGAGTAAAAGGATATTGAAAAATATTTATCCTAATACCTTTGTTTCTATTTAACTGATGGTCATATAAATCATCATAGATTTATGGTTTTGAGGCCCTCAACTCACTATTGATCATTCACTTACTGGTGATCAAAGATCTTTATCACTCTATATAATTATTTATACTTCTATTACATGTACATTATTTACTCACAACCTATGTTCTCCTATATGGAAACCTAGTTATTATTTACTTTGGGTAATATATATGGTTTTATCTTTCCCTTTTTAAAGGAAGTTTTAGTATTCAATTTTACAATGTGGGTTTATAAGAAAGGAAGTTTGAAGTATTAAAACTTTGATAACCTAGATGAATTTTGAGGGTGAAATTCATTTTAATGGGGGTAAAAAATATAACACCCTGATATTTTTTGAAGTATTTTTTTCAAATTAATTTAAAATTTTTGATATTTTTCTTTTCACGCAACACTGAATATAGATTTTTTTATATTAAATCACTAATTTTGGATTGAGTTTCACACAACAGCTAGTTAAACTTTCACTATATGAAACACTTAGATTATATTTCAGTACATGAAACATTATATTTGTCTTGTGTAATACACAATGTTGAGTTCCTTCTATAGCTTTCTTTACATGCAAGGTCGAGTTTTAACTAACTGTAATATGCCATTAATATTTTTATTAAAATATTATTATAATTACCATCTAGCCATTAGAATGGAAGTTATGAATAATATTAACTAAATTGTGAATATATAATTTAAACATATATATAAAATGAATCTTTTGGCTGTAAATTAGTTATAAATGAAAGTAATAAGTTTTTGAGAATAAATAAATTCATTTTCTAAGAAAATTATTTTTCTATGTAAAAAAACCATTTTATCTTAATAAATTAAAAAAATACTTTTGATGAATGTTTTTAATAAAATTAATATATTATATATTCAATAAAAAAAAATTACACCCATAAAATATATTTTATAGGCATAAAATAATAATAAAACCAATTTTATGAATAAAAAGATGTATTTTTCAAAAAGGTTATTTTATCAGCTTTTAATGGTGAACCCATTTTAAATATAATTTTTGACACTTTTATAATTTTTATTTGAAAAAATAAACTTCATTTTTAAAATCATAATATCAAAATTTACTTTGGGTGAATTTTTGGTATTTTCTGAGAAGACTCATTTTCATGAATAGTGAAAAACACTAAATTTTATTTGAAAACCGATTTTTCATCTTATTTATTTATATTGTTAAATTATATTTTAATTTTTTAAAATTTATAATTAATTAAATTATACAAAAGAAAACCAATTTATTTCACTGGAATCAATTTAAAATTGAAATTGGATATAAAAATGTTTCAAACCTTTGAGCTGTTTACTTTAAAACCACACTTTCTTATTACATTGATGGGATTAATTTTAAATTAATTTCTACCACTTATGCGATTGGAATTTAGAAAAATTGGTTACATATTTGGAATCATCATAGTTTATAATGTCTAATAAGTTCAACTTAATTTTTTACACAAAATATTAGTGGAAGTAATTAAAATTAATTACAATGATTAAGGTAAAAATGAGTTTACTTAGTGGTTAAACTTTAACTTAAGTGGCTAAATAACCTAGACAGTTGTCCAAAAGCCATTTTCTGTCCATTTTTCAACCATATCATAGTTTGGATTAAAAACTTACCATTATTGGAGGCACATTATGTAAGATATACATCTCAATAGTGTTTAACTTTTTATATTTACAAGAATATCACTCTTCCACTATAAAAGGGAACTCACCCCCTCACTTCTTCACACATCTAAATCCCTTTTGGATAATACAATATAACAACCCTTATCTTTATTAAACATTAATACATGATTTAATTACATAAAATTACACTTAATATAACCTGAAATAACAAGAAGTCTAGAGTCTTTGGGAATTAGTTACATTGCATTACAACTTTAAACATGAATTAAATCATCTTTACTGAAAACTTCTTTAACATGCTTGAGCCTAAAACTACATTGTATAACCTGGGGAAATACATAAGAAAGGGTTGATCCATAAATCCTACTAAGGGAATAAACATGGAATGAGGTAAAACATCTTAGATGATAGGAATATCAAGGGGAATAAAAAGATTATGAGTCATAGACATGAAGGATAAGACATGATATAGAATGATAACATAAAGGCAACATGGGAATGTGGTAACAACTTAAAACATTGTATCATAGGTCAATGCTAACTACCAATACATCATAATGGACAAAATCCCATAAAGTAATTTGGTTCACTCCCTGTCCCAATATATTGTATCATGATACTAAACATTACCCAATGCATGGAACTCTATATAATTCTGGGTGCACACGCCGCTTTCATTTCAATCTCATGGTTAAGTGTGCCACATAGATCATACAACATAGATTATTTCATTATCATATTTTATTCCACTAAAATGGAGTATGGAATAAAAAAATTTAAATCCCAAATAATAATGGGTATAAGTTCATAAATATGAACAACCTTGATAGAAATTGGGTATGGTATTCACTACACAATTGTTTTGGCATGGATTTCCACTGTGAAATTTTGGAATCAAAATGGGGAAGTGTAAATATTCATGGAAGGAATTAATGATAGATAAATAGGTCTATAATAATTTAGAAATTATAGAGACAATATGGGGAATGTGATAAATCATACCCCATCATTAGGAATTTAAAATTAAAGGGAATAAAATGAAAAATATTATTGAATAAAGGGGAGAAAGAGAGGTTTCCTTATGAAATTTCGGCAGCCTAACAACGTCACTTAAAAATTCATAAAATGGGTATATGAGAGATAAATGGGACTATAATAATTTTTACAAAAAATGGGTAGTAATAGGGACATGTAAATACATATCCCAACATTATGAAATGGAGAATATAAGGCATAACATAATAAAGAAACTTGAATAAAGAGGAGAAATGAATGAACCCCTACTCAAGTATGTGACTCCAAAATATTGAAAAGGGTATTCTTGAGAGTTTGGGGAGGCTTAGGAGGATTCTAGAGACGAAGGAAAGATTAAGGACCTGCTCAAAGTATTTTTAGTGAAGAGAATTAGGATATTGAGTGGGTTTATATAGGAAATGAGAGGATAATTTTGTTAATATTTCACAAACATAAGTTTTGGACTCTATATAATAAAATATTCAAAACCAAAAATATTCCCATGGTTTTTGCTGAGGGTTTTTCCCAAAGTGTAGTTTTTATTATTATTTTATTAGTAAATGGTTCTAACTTACTAAAATAATTCCATTTCTTATGTGGAGGTGAGTCACACTTTTAAATAAATTAATTTAAAACTCTAAAATATATTAATGGTTTTAGAGGATTCATAACGGTTTAATAAAAATAACAAAATAAAAATAAAATCACATTATTTAAAGTTTAAAACATATATTTGGATTATTATACCCATTATAGTATTTATTAAAACATTTTTGTGTCATTATGATGTCATAAAACACAATGTATATTTATACAGTATTTAATTTCTACTAAATATTTTGACTCTCAGAAAATTATGAAAAAATAAACATTGGATAATTTTAATGTTATGATTCCAAAAATAATATTTTTTTTATCTAAATAATTTTATAAATATATTAGTTTTCACTTTTAAAATAAGATTCGACATTTATTGAAAAATATTGGGTTTTTTACAATAATAGTTTTTGAACCCTTATAAAAAGTACATTTCACTTCATAAAAATTATATGACCATTTATAATTAATAAAACTAATTTAATATTAAATTTTATTAAAATAATATTTATTTAAAAAATCTATTAATTCATCAAAATAAATTCCTTAATTGAATTTGAATAGTACTCAAAAATAGAATTTGTGTTTAATTGAATCCAAATAAAAATCATTTATAAAGTAACAATAAAAAATGAAAAT
This sequence comes from Viscum album, assembly GCA_963277665.1. NCBI lineage: Eukaryota > Viridiplantae > Streptophyta > Magnoliopsida > Santalales > Viscaceae > Viscum > Viscum album. Next base: position 1,388,523,624 of record OY728135.1, on the reverse strand, counting down.
AAATTCATTATTATATACAATATACATATTCATGATATTAAGGCATTGATGTATATCCCTTTATTACACTTGTGTATTCCCTAAGAGTAAGGTGTGTGATGGTGATACTTTCATGGGGTCATTCGACAAACATGGTTTGGGTTGTGTTCTTGGTAAGATTCAAATTTTCCTGTAAATGGTTTTTCTCATTCTTAAGTTGTTGGACATAATATTCAGATTGGTAAAGGGAAAATCCTAGTGATGATATCTCCCTCTGAAGCTCTAATAAATTGGTTTCATAGGGTACAATCCTACTGGATGAGGCCATCACTTCCTTTTTCTAAGTCAATTGGATTTGTTAAAGCCCTTGTCATGACCCTCCTTATTCAAGTTGAGGGAAGGGATAGAAAAGTGACACAACCTACCATATTCAAGATAAAAAAATATATAATGACCCTTGAGTCCCACCTCTAATATGTCCCGGGGTGGTGACCAGAACCAAAGGTATTTAATCACATAAAATGAGAGGCATCACCCTTTTTATAGTAACCAAGATCAAGAGAAAAGATGTATCAACCTCAAAACAACTCCCAGACATATATATAAAAGAATCCAAAATACATACCACATGCATGTTTAAATTAAAACTACTAGAAATACAATGAGAAAAACTCCAAATTAAATACCAAAATAACAAGGCTAAGTAGTGACACGGCAACGGTCCCAACTTCCAAGATAGTAAGGTCCAGCACGGTCCTTGTAATCTCCCTAGAAACTGAAAAATAGTTTTATATGTGTAGGGTGAGCATACAAGTATACTCAGTAGGAAAAACCAAAGTCACTCATGCACAAGTAGTAGAAGAATATTGATGCTCCTATGAGAAAAACAACAGAAACTCAAAGGCACCTAACAAGGTATATTATCCACCCTAACCTTACCAAGGCACACTCACCAAATAACACAAGTCAAGTAAATTAAAGTAGTAAGGATGTCAATATTTGGTTACCTTGCACCACTTCCCACTAGTTAACTCCTCATCCCTAACAGAGAATGTCTTGATTCTACCACACTCTTCAACAACCCCCTTTGTCACAACCTTCCCATACACACTTGGGCCACATACCACATCCCACTCATAAACACCTAGGCCCCAACTGTATCGCATCCCACCCACTGACACCTGGGTCACAAAACCACAACCTCATCCCAAAGACACATAGGAAGCACACCTCACCCACAAACACTTGGGCCTCACAACCGAACCACAACCTACATGAAGAGTCTTGAGCTACTGGTGCCTATAAGAGGGAGAAGAGAAGAGTTAATAACTATCCATCCATCCTCTCACAAGGATATTGGGAAAGGAAACCCTCCCCATAAAATTGGGGGTGTTCAGCATGTAGTGCTCAACATGGGTGGGGTTCATATAGAAATCACAAGGAACTACATGTATATATATATATATAGGTACCAAACACACAGACCAACCTATGGGTTTTCAAAAAAAACTACCATCCCGCACAAACTACCCTTGTTTCCACCTCTACATGCACATACCACCATGAGTGATGGTCACTTCCCAATTAGATAATAAACATCACTTCACTAAAAGACACAAATCAAAACATACCCCCAACCAACTAATTTTTGAAAATTTTCATTATGTGTTATTAAATCATTCATTTATTTATTTCCATACCTACTAAAACAACTAACAAACACTAAAAACATTAATAAAGAGAAGAAACCATACCAACCACTTTTAAATCCAAACAAGGAAATAAGGGCCAATGTAAAAGAATCTATTGTAACACCCCCTTTATAAAAATAAAGGCCCTTGGAAACTCTGGGTGAAAGTCCCACTCAAGATAACACCATACTTTTTCAAAATAATCCCACCTAACCCATACTTGTCATTCTTACTATACAAGAAGTACCACACTCAGAAAAACCAAAACTCACCCAACTTGAAGTCCTACTGCACACTCCCCTCTCTTGAACAACCATTCAACCAGTACCACCATCATTCTTAAAAGTCATACGGCCATGTTCTTTCTCTCAACAAGTAAAACCACCCAACACACCTCATTGCAACCCCACTCGGCATCCCTATTGCATAACAACACCACACCCAGTACACCCATAAACTTGAACATGACGCAACCCAGTCCTGCAGCCCTACTACCCAACCACTACCCTGATACAGTCCCACTGTATAATAAGTTCATCCATTACACAATAAAAAAATATCTCTTCCTGAGATACCAATACACCACCTGTACCACCCCATACTCATAACCACACTCCCAATAATAGCACCACACAAACAACACAGACACAAAGCTGAACAAAACCATACATAGCACATAGCCACACCAACATGGAAAGGTTTATTCAGATTTAATAGCACTCATTATTTAATTCCACTTTATAAAGTAGGTTTTATCACATAACAAGTTCAATACTGGGGAATCCATTTATTTAATTGAATATTAATGATTAACCAGATTTCAATTATTATAGCAGTCATTCACAAATCATATAGGTACACAAACAGAGACCACCAACAGCCATGATTTTCAGAAGAATACAAGCCACACAAAACATGACATGGATTAAGGATAACATATAAAACCAAGAAACCATAATACTCCTAGCCCCTAATTTATTACTTCTTAATATATTTATTAAATTGGTTTCAACTTTATTCATAATTGGACATAAGAAAACCCACCTGGAATGATGCACAAAAGAAAGGGAGATGAAGGAATACCTACTTCAAATCAACAGATGATCAAAAATTATTCCTTTCATAAGAAAATAGGGGTTCATTCAAGTATCGGGAAGGAATATGGGGAAAAATTGAAGGGGTTGTCATAGAAAAAGCACATGACTCCTCCGTGAAGAAATTTTCTCGGTGCACCAAGAGAAAACAGAAGGGTTCGAAGGAAGAGAGGATTTCTTCTTTAAAAATGTTGGATCCTAAATCTACAGGGAAAACTATTTTAAAGTCTATTAAATCGGGATCATGATCAAGACCACATGTTTTATGATTCAAAGTAAGATTTAGGTTTTTAGGAGATAAATTCCATTTGAAACGGCCCAAAAACAAATTAAATATGGAATTTAACTCATTTAACGTCAAAAGAAACATCAAATGGAAGAAAATGGAAAAAATAGGGGAAAAATAAAAATTACTCACTAATAGATGAGTCAACGACGTGACTCACCAACACGAGTGAGCCACCGAAAAATAAGCCACCGATGTTGAGCCACCGACATGACTCGCCGATAGTGAGTCACTGATGCCACTCACTGATGCTCGAACTACCGATACCCTGAGTCACTGATGCCCTAAGTCACCGATAGCCTAATTCACTGACTCCCTGAGTCACCAACTCCATGAGTCAATAACAACCTGAGTCATTGATTCCCTGATTCACCAACGTTGAGTTACCAACGTGACTCACCGATGGAAAAACTAGAAATTTTAAAAACTATTGAAATGAGCAATTGTTTCCACCCAGAACACCCCAAACACTAGATTTTGACAAAGTAATGGACCATAGAGGTCCAAGAAATTACATCGGATACCTATAAAACTATTCTCGCACTCAAGAATTCAAAACCAAACTCAGGAGAAATAGGGGTCCGAACAACCAACCTATAAGATACCTCTCAAGGATAAAAAACCTTATGCTATTTTAAAATCTGGAGTGAAACCTCAACACCCCAGAACACCTCTTCCCAAATATACTACCCCAAACTTCAACAAGATACCCCACACAAGTACCAACTTGTCCTGATATATGAATTAAGGAATTCCTTCCTCTATGTCAAGATATTATCCCACTCTGGGTGTCACTGAATCACCCGCACGGGTTTAATCTCATCTCAATTAATGTGTCTTTGTATGAAATCAGGTCTCCACCTTTTCGCATGTTAGGATTTGGTCACACTCTATGGAAGAAGGAATCAACCCATCTTATAACAAACAAGGTTCAATTATTGAATCAAAGATAAGTACATACCAGTAAAACTCAAAAAAACACTGGGTACTGGGCATGTATCTACGTATCTCGCTCCCAAGTACTCTTATCTAGGCCTCCATGCCTCTATAACACACGAACCAAAGGAATGGTATGTCCATGAAACACCTTCTCCAGATGATTCAAGATCTACACTAGCCTCTCCATGAATATTGAATTATCCTTGATATTCAACTCTCCCTAGTCAATGACATGGGAGTCACCGTGAAGATATCAAAAAATGTGGGAGACATGAAATATGTCATGTATCTTCTCAAAATATAGTGGATATGCCAGTTGATATGACACCTCACCAACTCTTCCCAACACCTCGAAAGGTCTGATGAACCTAGGAGAAATCTTACACCCTCTGCCAAACCTCCACTTCCCACGTCGAGGGGAATCCTTTAAGAACACGTGGTCCCCAACCTCATACTCCAGGGGACTTCTCCTATGATCGGCTTATAACTTCTACTAGTATTGTGTTGCCTTCTTCCCCTCGCGAACAAGTTGAAAATTCTCCTTTGTAATATGCACCATGTACAGACCAAGAATATTTGTCTCCCCAATTTTCATCCATCGCAAGGGTGAACGACATGGTCTTCCATATAAATCTTCAAACGGATACATTTCAATGGAAGAGTGATATCTATTATTGTAAGAAAACTCTACCAAGGGAAAATGTCTCACCCAAGACCCACTAAATCCTAGAACGCATGATTAAAACATGTCCTCCAATATCTGAATGGTCCTATCAATTTTCCTATATGACTGAGGGTGGAAAGCAGTGTTGAGGCATAATCGAGTGCTAAAATCAAGATGCAATCCCCTCCAGACTCATGAGGTAAAATTTGTATACCGATATGAGATAATGGGTCTTGGAACTCCATGAAAACACACCACATCATCCACATACCTCTTTACTATGTAATCCACTGCACTCAACTCCTTGATCACCAAGAAGTGAGCCAATTTCTTCAACTGATCCACCACTACCCAGATTGCATCGCATCCTCCATGAGCCCTAGGTAATCCCATGAAAAAATACATTGATATTTCATCCCACTTCTACTCATGGATATATAAGGGATTCAACAATCCACCTAGAACACGGTGCTAATCCTTCACTTACTGGAACACTAAGCACTTTTCCATAAACTCCGCCATCGCTCGCTTCATCTCGAGCCACCATAATTATTCCCTCAATCCATGGAACATCTTGTAAACTCTTGGGTGTATAGATAAGGGTGATCTATGAAACTCATGGAGAAATCCCCCATGAATCACCTCTAGGAAAAATATCTTTCCATGGAACAGTATTCGATTATGACAAGCCTTTAACCATCCCACCATAGCATCAACTTGGTCAAAGCGGTTATTCATTACCTCTACCTTCGAGTCTCCCCACTAAGACTCCTCCACCTATTATATTAGATATTACTGCACCATCATTTAAAATAGACAACCTCTTCCACCATTCATTTTTTCATCTTAGTGCAAGGCATCCAACTCCTCCATTGCTCTCCAAGACTCCGCAGATTCCCAAACCACTTCCTTCTGTGACTTCATTCTCAAAGCATCATCCACAACATGTAGGTTCTGGGCGCAGCAGAAAAACGTTGGTGGGTTTATCCAACTTTAATTTTAGCATTAACAACGTTCAATTGAATATTCTTCATGATAATAAAATTCCATATCTTTAGAATATAATGAAGAATGAAAAAGAAAGAGGGAAATCCTGGAACCATAAATAGGATCATCATATGTTGGTTATAATTAATTTAATTAATTGACAAAAATTACCTTGATGGAATTATTTCTTCGTTGATGTTTCTGGTCACGATCTGATGTGATCCGTCGTTGCGTCATAGAATCCAAGTGTAGGATTCCTCTAGGGGTGATCCACACGTTCTCCACGTATCTCTGGATGTCGCCGAAGAGATCTTTAGGTGCTAACGTGGAAGAGCCTTTGCTTGCAATGTCCACCTTCGATTGCCTTGATCCGGTGGAGGTGGATCTCTCTCTCGTATCTTGAGAGTGTTCTCGGTGGAAAAAGAATTCTCTCTTATCTTGAGAGATTTTTCAAATCCATTGTACACAACCAAAAAAAATGTCTAGGATAATGAGAAATGTATAATTGGGATTTTTAATTACATAGAATAATAAAATGAATTAATTACCTAAAAGCATTTATTCATTTCATTTAATTCTTAGTAATACCCCATGTCTAATAATAATAGTTGACTATTATTATTACCTTACATGCGCACAGTGAATTACACCTAATATTATTTAATTAAATAAATAATATTTATTTCTCATAAATTAATATAAAAAATACATGGTGTGTATATTTAATATACAAGGCGTGTAGTTTTATTTTTCCATTTTTCTTTATTTCCTCCACCATATTTATTAGACCTTGAATAATGGAAATTTATTTCTAAAATAAATATCACTGCATTACTTGCTAATAAATATATTATTTCACCTACAATATATTCTCTCAAATAACTAGTGTCGAAATAAATTTGATCAAGAATCCTTAAATAATTATTAAACCAAAATTGGAAATAATACTTATTCAACTTGTAAAATTAATATTTAACTGAGATACTTGGACACACTTAGTGTGTGACCCTCTAAGCCTCTTTCTCAGTGGCATTAGGCGGAGCCTACCTAAAATTCAAGGTTAGAATCTAGAAACACACTAAGGAACCCATAGAGAAAGAATTTAACGTTGTAATAACGTGTCACCTCCTAGGAATTCCTTCCATATAATATAATACCTTTTTCTCGATATCTCGAATCAAGCGGGTTGCATGTTAGTGTCATCAACCAATGTGCTCGATTATTCTTTCTTTGACTTTTTGGAATTGAACTTGCCCATTCCTTACCATGGACATGGATTTATTTAGGCTATATCAATTCCATCAAAGGGCCTGAGTTATCTACTTTTGTTATGGAACAGAAGGGACAAATCCTTTCTCGCATTATCTATTAATTCAGTATCACTCGTTACGCACCCAACGTATCCTACCTCACTATGAATAGTGTGCCATCATATTTTTCATCAATACATCTAAGTGCATGAGTTTTAATACCCATTAATAATAATCTTAAATTTTAAGGACCAATACACACATCTGCAGATAGGAACATCCAATGACACTATGAAATGTGGATTTCCAACTGGAGGGTCTCATTCTCATAATATCCACCTGGATATTACCAAGGGTGCACACCATGAGAAGGTGCCTCAAAATTTTATGATTCATCACCCCTAATGGCCTGTATTATTTTTTCCCCTCAAATAACATCATCTAGCCATAGAACATATATTCAAGAACAAAGATATGGAACTTATGGGTTCTCATCATAGTAGGGATCTGCTATGACCCTTTAATACAACATTTGTTCTTAGGAAATTATCGCATGCAATGTCACAAAGAATAACGATCAATATGTGATAAGGTATTTATTAATGAATAAAGTACAAAGTAGTTGGTTCTAGGCCACCAACTCCAACAGACTCCCACTTGGACTAGAGCCAACTTCTAACAACCTTTAACCCGCTAGCTCTCACATGATATTCATGCTTCTGTTGAGATAGTACATTAGTCATGGGGTCCTCCATGCTATCTTCCATGGAAACTTTTCTCACTACAACTTCACCCCTTTGATAGAAATCCCTCAAAAGGTGATACTTCCGGAGTGTGTGTTTTGTCCGTTGATGTGACCTTGGTTCTTCTTCAATAGAAACCACTGTAATATTATCACAATACAACTTGATAGGATCTTTACTGGTAGGAACCACATAAAGCTCCTAGACAAAGTTCTGAATCTATACGTCTTCCTTGTCTGCATCAGAAGACGCTATATATTCGGACTCCGCTATAAAATCGGCGACAACTGGTTTCTTTGAACTCTTCCAGCTCACAGCTCCTCCATTGAGACAGAAAACATATCCATATTGTGACTTCATATCATTTTGATCTGTCTAAAAACCAACATCAGCATACCCTCTGATGACAAGCTCCTCGACTCCTCCATACACCAGGAACATATCCTTAGTTCTTCTCAGATACTTAAGGATAGTCTTAATAGTAGTCCAATGCTATTCTCCTGGATCTTCTTGATATCTTCCTACCATGCTCAGTGCATAGGCAACATCAAGCCTGGTACATAACATGGCATACATGATGGATCCTATAGCTAAAGTGTATGGGAGATTACTCATTCTATCTTTCTCTTGTTGTGTATGAGGAAACATTTTCTTAGAAAGATATAGGCCCTATGAAACTGGAACCAAACCCCTCTTGGATTTTTCCACACTAAATATCTTTAGTATCTAGTCAATGTATATACCCTGATGTAGTCCAAGTAACCTTTTGTATCTATCACGAGTGATCTTGATCCCTAGAATGTAGGCTTCCACACCCAAGTCCTTCATGGAGAAAAACTTGTTCAACCAGTCCTTAATTGACTATAAGACTAGTACATCATTTCCAATAAATAATATGTCATCAACATATACTACTAGGATAGCAACTACATTCCCATTAAACTGCTTATAAACACATGGATCACATTTGTTCTTAATGAAACCAAATTCCTTTATGTCTTCATCAAATCAAATTTTCCACAACCTGGATGCTTGCTTTAATCCATAAATGGATTTCTGCAACTTGAAAACCTGTTTGGCATCACCTGGTGTCACAAACCCCTCTGGTTGTGTCATATCGACATCTTCCTAAAGGTTCCCATTAATGAATGTTGTTTTGACATCCATTTTCTAAATCTCTTAGTCATGGTAAGCTGCTATGACAAGTATGATTCTTATAGATTTAAAACATGGAAACTGGTGAGAAGTTTTTATCATAGTTAATTCCTTGACATTGTATGAATACTTTAGCCACTAGCCTTGATTTATAGGTGCTAACTTGACCTTCCATGTCCAAATTTCTCTTGAATACCCATTTGCATCCAATAGGCTTTACATCAATTAGATCATCGACCAGAACCCAAACTTGGTATTGATACATGGAATCCATCTCAGAATTCATATCTTCTAGCCATCTTGCAGCTTCTGATCTTTCTACTACTTCCTTGTAGGAGAGAGGTTTATCATTGTCCAATAATAATGATTCACCATCCTCGGTGACTAGGAAACCAAATCTCTCTGTTACCTTACCTATCTTGAGCTCCTACGCAGTACTTGTGTTTCTGGAACCTCTTCCATGGGGACATGTGTAACTTGTTCCTATACCAACTTATGTGTATCTTGAGAATCAACTTCATCAAAGTCAATCATGCTCCCACTATCCTTTTTTAGGATTTTCTCCCACTCAAGAAAGACGGATTTCTTGGAGACAATCACTTTCTTGTCTAAAGGGTTATATAGGTAATATCCTTTCATTTCCTTAGGATATCCTATAAAGATACACCTCATGCCTTAGGGTGCTAGTTTGTTGCCTAATAAGGCCTCAAAAAAGGCCTTGTATCCCCATACATGTGTGTGGAACAAAAATTTTTTCCTTCCATTCCATAACTCAGAGGGAATTCCATTTTCCACCTTGGTTGGTACTCGGTTTAATGTGTATGCTACAGTCTATAATTCATATCCCCAAAAGGATAATGGAAGATCTGCATGACTCGTCATTGATCTCACCATGTCCAACAAGGTGTGGTTCCTCCTTTCACTAACACCATTCCACTGTGGTGTATAAGGAGTGAGATGAGATAGAATCCCATACTCCCGTAGAAGATCGATGAACTCTTGGTTCATATATTCTCCACCTCAATCCGATCAAAGCTTCTTTATCTTCTTACCAAGCTAATTCTCTACTTCATTCTTGAATTACTTAAATTTCTCTAAGGATTCTGACTTATACGTCATTAAGTAGACATAGCCATATCTACTCAAATCATCAGTAAAAGTAATGAAGTAAGAATATCCACCTCTATCTTCTACTGGAAATGGTCCACACACATCTGTGTGCACCAATACTTGAAGCTCTATGGCCCTTTCACCCTATCCACCAAAAGTTGGCTTGGTCATTTTAACATGTAAACAAGCGTGACATCTATCAAGTGGTTTTAGCTCAGTAGAGTCTAAATAGCCATCTTGGTAGAGCTTTTTCAAGCACTTCTCTTTTACATGACCAAGATGGTGATGCCAAAACTGGGTGATGTATGAGTCATGTGAGTCTATTTCGTTATCGATTTCCAACACTTAGTTTTCGTAATTTAATACATACAAACCATTATTTAAATGCGTCATACCATAACATACATTGTTCTTATAAAAGAGACAACCCTTATTTCCAAACTTGAAAATGAATCCATCCATATCTAAACAATATACATAAATTATGTTCTTGGTAACACTAGGCACAAAATAACAGTTATGTAAAACCAAAATCATCTCAGTCGGCAATGAGAGGTGGTAATCACTAATGGATAACGCAGCCAGCCTCATGCCATTGGTATCTTGAAAATCCACCTCTCCTCTGGAAATATTTCTAAATATAATTGGTTCCTGCATTTGAATACATATGTGAGCCCCACAGGCTGTATCTAATACCCAATGTGTAGAAATGGAAAGATTACACTCGATAACGAATGCACCTTTAGCATTCCCATGCTTCTGGGTGCAGTTCCTCTTCCAGTGGCCTTGCTTTCCACATGAAAAACATACTGCCTCCCATTCCTTGCCCTACCTCTGGATCTTCCCCTTCTTGGAGGGATGGCACTCGGGGGCTTCAGACAGTTTATAAGTCTTTTCCCCCTTTGCCTTGTCCTTCCTTTTCTTATTCACCATAAGAACTGCGGTTTTGTCACGCCCCATGTCCTTATCTACCTAGAGAATTAAGGTCAGAAGTTTTGATAGACTCTTCTCATTGTTTCTCATGTTGTATTTGATAATTAAGCTAGAAAAGGTATTGGGAAGTGATGATAGGATTAGATCTATACGCCACTCATCCGGGAACTTAATACCTAAGATGTCCAGGCGTTCAATATAGCCAATGAGCTTGACTACATAAGGCCCAGCTGGCACAGACTCTCCAGTATTAGTTATAAACAAAGCGTTGGAGATATCATATATCTCTTATCTCGCTTTTTCTTGGTAGAGATCCTTAAGGTGAGACATCATGCTATACGCATCCATGTTTTCATATTGCTTCAAGAGCTCATTAGACATGGCCGATAGCATGAAACATTGGAAATATGTGGCATCATCTATATGTTTCATATAGAGAGATAGTTTCTCATCACTGGACTCTTTCCCAAGTGCAACTAGAATAGGCTCTTCTAGCACATACATTTTCCTCTCGTGGTGGAGGATGACACGTAAACGCCTCTACCACTCTTGGAAATTGGTACTAGTGAGAAGGTTTTCCTTCTTGAGTATGGTTAGCAATGATATGTTTGAAATCATTTTTTTACCATTTCTACAAATTAAGACGGTTAAAGTTTTAGTACTTTATTATGATAAAACTGAGATAAATAAATTAATTAATACTTATTAGTATCCCACTATTTTATCGAAATTAAATAGCACTCACCATTGACTTCAGAATATTCTATTGCCATAATATTTTAGTGTTAAGGATACATATTTCCCTTTGCATTACCCCAACTAGGGTTGGTCAAGAAACTTGAAGGGTTTTAGGTAGGAATTTCAAATGCCAACTGCATTAACTCGCCACTCCTTGATCCGTTGAGTGGACTCCCCAATCCTGAAATCATTTTATTTTGGATTTCCTCAACCTTTGCCTCTTATTCACACCAAGTCCTACTGTGGCAGTCAACCCTTGATGTGAACCAATTCAAGTCAACCCAAAACCTTGAATTTAGAATTCCCTGATAATTGAAATCACCCCAACTAGGTTTGGTCAAGCACTTTAAACTATGGTTCGATTCTAACCAAGATTATGGAAGGTTATACCGACTTAATATTTCTTTGAGGGATTTTATCCTTATATGTAAATTTCCATTTTATTATATTTGATTAAATGCTTGTTAATATTTAGTGGGATATACTTAATTGATTAACCATGTATAAGATAATATTTACGCATAAGTTGGTCTTATTTTAGTTCCATCTTGCATGCTTGTTTAATTCATTAATTGTGTGATCGAGACAACACACCCACAATAAATAAACCATGAAACTGACAAAAATAAAATAAATGGTATGATAATGAGCTTGTTATATTGGTTAGTTTATCTAGCAGTTGATAAACTAACTCAAGACCTAGGGGAGAAACACCTTGAACCTTTCGGGTTCGTGTTTTCATCTTTCCATTTGTCCACCTTTGTATTTCCTTGGATTAGTTTCACCTTGGCTCCTGACTTGAGCTACCTCCACTAGATTGGGAGCTCCATCCATTACATATGAATTTATCTCACACGTGGGTGAGGGGTAAAAAGGGGTTTTTACATAAAAGAAACCTTGGGCACACAGGCTCTATATATTAATGAGGAGAAGGATTGCAGGCCAACAAATTTAATTTAAATAAACAAATTAAAAGAAACCATTCACATACAAAGGTCTTGGTTTAGATCATGATCATCCATACATGAAATGATATTTACGCATAAATAAAACTAACAATCAATTATTTAATCATTCTTGTTTAAGATAAATCACACTTGAATCAATTAATTATCTTTAATTAATCAATCCTTTTATCTTAAACCCTTTTCTGAATTTCCTTGAAATTATCATCCATCATAATTTTAAACAAATAAATTCATTTAAAATTATCTTTGTATGTAACTTGTACCTTGGAGGAAACCCAGTGAATTCCTGTTCATAACTACCCAATGAGTAGAAATAAACATTAAACATATGTTAAATTAAACACATATATATATCTATCAGGTGTTGTGCCTCAGATTTATGCCTACACTATGGTACACATCTCAAGGGTTTGTATAATATAATAATAAATTTTAATAAATCTGCGTAATTTGGATTAGTACAATGCGTGTAGTTCCAACTACATGACGTGTACTTTTGTTCACTATTCATCTGAAGTACATGCCCAAGGACATGGCGTGTAGATGTACTTTGGAAATTTTTAGAGTACATGACATGTTTCGTGGGACACACGTCGTGTAGTATCTGTGTTACACAGTTTCTAGCCGAGCAAGCTATGTCTGGGGTACACTGCCCAACCCTATCCCGAAGGGACTACACGCCGTGTTCAATGTACCACACAGTGTGTAATCTGAAAACTGTGTGCCACTTATTCCTGGTCAACACGGGGTGTCATTTATGACTTAGGAATACTTTAATACACGGCCTAATTTGGCAGACCAATCTGATGCATTGAACCTAGACTACATGGTGTGTACTTCCTAATACACGCTGTGTATTCTGGTGTTGTGTGGCTAGGAACGTTTGGCACCACCGGATGAGATACTCTATTTTATTTTAATCAAAATTAAAAGAAAAATTTGTTTCTTTATGGTGAACAAGAAATGTGAGAGGAGGAACAAATCTCAATATTTAGATTTTAAAGAACGATTAACTTGAATTGAAACAACTAAATTATTAAATGTGTAAATCACCAACAAAAAACTTAAATAATTATAACCAACTATATGAACCCTTTGATACCACTTGTAGGTTACGGGCGCAGTGGAAGCGCTTTGGTGGGTTTACCCAACTTTAATTTTATCATTAACAACGATCAATCCGAGATCTATCATGATAATAAAATGCTGGATCTTTGGAATAGAACGAAGAATGAAAAATAAAGAGGTAAGTCCTGGAACCATAAATAGGATCATCATATGTTGGTTATAATTAATTTAATTAATTGACAAGAATTTCCTTGATGGAATTATTTCTTCATTGATGTTTCTGGTCACGATCCGATTTGATTCATCATTGCGTCATAGAATCCAAATGTAGGATTCCTCTAGCGGTGATCCACGCATTCTCCACGTATCTATGGATATCGCCGAAGGGATCTCCGGGTGCTAGAGTGGAAGAGCCTTCGCTTGCGATGTCCACCTTCGATCACCTTGATCTGGTGGAGGTGGATCTCTCTCTCATAGTTTGAGAGAATTCTCGGTGGAAAAAGAATTCTCTCTTGTCTTGAGAGCTTTTTCAAATCTGTTGTGCATAACCACAAAAAAATGGCTAGGCTAATGAAAAATATATAATTGCGATTTTTAATTACATAGAATAATAAAATGAATTAATTACCTCAAATCATTTATTTATTTCATTTAATTATTAGTAATACCCCATGTCTAATAATAACAGTTGACTATTATTAATACCTGACATGCGCCCTATGAATAACACATAATATTATTTAATTAAATAAATAATATTTATTTCTCATATATTCCTATAAAAAAATACATGGCGTGTATATTTAATATACACGGAGTGTACTTTTATTTTTCCATTTTTCTTTATTTCCTTCACCACATTTATTAGACCTTGAATAATGGATATTTATTTCTAAAATAAATATCACTACATTACTCGCTAATAAATATATTATTTCACCCACAATATATTCTCTCAAATAACTAGTGTCGAAATAAATTCGATCAGGCATCCTTAAATAATTATTGAACCACAATCGAGAATTATCTTTATTTAACTTGTTAAATTAATATGTAACTGAGATGCTTGGACACACTTAGTGTGTGACCCTCTAGGCCTCTTTATCAGTGGAATTAGGTGGAGCCTGCCTAAATTCCAAGGTTAGCATCTAGCAACATGCCAAAAAACCCATAGAGAAAGAATTTAACGCCACAATGATGTCTCACCTACTATAAATGCTTACCATGTAATATAATCCCTTTGTCTTGATATCTCGAATCAAGTGGGTTTCATGCTAGTGCCATCAACCCATGTGCTTGATTATTATCTATTTGAATTTCCGGAATTGAACTTTCCCATTACTTACCATGGATATAGATTTATTTAGGCTATATCAATTACATCAAAGTGCCTAAGATATCTACTTTCTTTATGAAACATAAGGGAAAAATCCTTTCTCGTGTTATCTATTAATGAAGTATCAATCGTTATGCACCCAACGTATCCTACCTCACTTCCAATAGTGTGTCGTCATAGTTTTTGTCAATACATCTAAATGTGCGAGTTTTAATACTCATTAATAATAATCTTAAAGTCTAAGTACCAATACACACATCCGCAGATAGTAATATCCAATGACACTATGAAATGTGGATTTCCTACTGGTGGGCCTCATTCTCATAATATTCTCTTAGATATTACCAAGGGAACACACCATGATAAGGTTCCTCAAAGTTTTATGAGTCATCACCCCCTAATGGCCTATATTATTTGTGTCCCTTGAATAACATCATCTGGCCATAGAGCATATATTCAAGAATAGAATTATGGCACTTCTGGGTTCTCATCATAGTAGGGATCCTCTATGACCCTTTAATGAAACATCTATCTTTAGAACATTATCACATGCATTATAAAGCAGAAGAACAATCAAAATGTGATAAGGTATTTATTAATGAATAAAGTACAAAGTAGTTGGTTCTAGGCCACCATCTCCAACACAACATTCCCCTTTCCTAAGGTGTAGGATATCTCAAAATCATAATCCTAGAGAAACTCCATCTACCTATACTTCTGAAAGTTCATATCTCTCTTGGAGACGATGCACCTCAAGTTCTTGTGATCTGTGAAGACCAAAAAGCACTCCCTAATGAGTAATGCCACCACAAAATTAGTGCGAACATGATTGCTGCAAGCTCTAGATAATGGGTGCCATAGTTACATTCATGGAGATATAAATTTTTAGACTCATAAGAGATCACTCCTTGTTGCTGCATTAGCACACATCCCAAGTCTAGACTGGAGGCATCACAAAACACCTCGAACATCACCCCTTCCTCCGGCAACCTGAGCACAAGGGCACTGACCAACTTCCCCTTCAGATAGGTGGCAGTTAATTCACACTTATCAGTCCATAAAAAGGCTTTGTATTTTCTTTTTGAAGCCATAAATGGAGCTGATAATCAAGTTAAATCAGGTACAAATATCTGGTAATAGCCTGAAAAACCCAGGAAGTTGTGAACCATCGCCACATTTTTGGGTTCTTCCCAAGAAACAATTGCCTCTAATTTAGAGGGTTACACTACTACACCTTGCTGAAACACCATGTTCTTAAGGAAGTGGACTTCCCGTGTCCAAAACATTCACTTGGACAACTTTCCAGAGATCTGGTGGTGTTGAAGGACCTCCAAGATAGTCCTGAGGTGCCGGTCTCACCAAAATTTACACAAGCTTTTTGGGTCAAGCAGTTTCTTATAGTTTATCTTGGGCTGTCGAATCCCCATATACCTAAGAAGTAACCTACAGACATGTACATTCTATGTTTTTTTATATTAAGTGGCCAACTTGGGTTGATTTTAGATGGTTTTAATTGAATCCTAAGAGGCTTAAGTGAATTCAATTTAAAAAAATGGGTTGATCCTAGGTTATCACTTGGGGTGGATTGGATGCATTCATTTTTCAACTATTTAAATTTATTATATTTGAGATGAGTTCATTTAAGAAGATCAAACAACATCATCACTTACTGGTTTAATACCTACACACCATAATACTAATCACCTATACACTTAAAGGATCAAAGTTTTGAGCACTTCATGGTAAAGGTTCGTATTGTCACTTGAAGTGTGTGGCCTTAAATTCAACAAGGATGAAGGAGTTTTAAGATCGTCAAAAACAAATTCTCAATTAAAAGAAGTGATTATACATTAATGGAGTGAGAAATAACATCCAATGCATACCCTTTATACTCCCTTGGATCAACCCCTAAGTGGGTTATCCCCCCATTTATTCTATGGTTTCAATGGAAGCGGGAATTAAACTCATGAGGGAGGAATTGAAGAAGTAAAAAAAGACAATGAAATAACAGTCACTCCGCTGTTGTGTGATAATTTTACTAGGTTTGGTGTAAATAAATTCACATCTTGAGAAAAAGGTAACAAAGTGATATGAATAAAAATATAATAAGTGGAGAAGGATAAATTTTATTAATAACTTAGGTGAATTGAACATCATACATGAGAAAAAAACTCAAGGCAACAAAATCACAGCATAACATTACAATTAAACAAAGCACCAATGATCCTAAACTCCTCCAACACCATTGCCTTAAATAGTAATTTAGGAATCCTTGGGTCTATCCACCAACTGTACAAATCATCCCACTTGATTATAGTAGGCCTAGTGTGGTGGAAAGTAGGGGAGAGTGGACTTCTTCACCCTTGACCTGAAGTTCCATCCAACTTGCATCCACCGAACAGAGGCATCGAAATGACCTTCTAGATGGTAGAATTAGAGTGGTCCATAGAAGAATAAAATGGATCCCCAGATGTCTCCTAACCTCCTATAAAATTCAATCCCAAATATAATTTTTTTTGAGATATAATTTAAATGGTGGGATGTTTTTCTGGGCCACAGAATCTGGCCTAGAATTTCATTATCAACTTGGGTTACCTAGAAATCCATTAAAACATATGAATTAGCTCTTATCACTATCTAATGAAATGTTCCCCTTTATGTTATCTATATTTATTTAAATTTTTAGAATCATTGGTCTTGTATATTGGCCAATACATTAGTTTTATTGGGATTTTGTATTGTTCACTTCGCTCATAATGTTGTTAGTTCAAGTCCCACTTTGGCGGTCTTCCAATGTGAATATTCAAGTACTCCAAATGTATGAATTGTTCCCAATGTAATTAGAAACCTGAAAATTAAATATTAAAATAAAATAAATATCATTGGGTATTCTATATGTTGTTCAAAAATTTACAATGTAATAGTACATTTTAAGAAGGAATTACAATCACAATATGAAATAATGTTCAAAGTGTAAAATGTAATAAAAATAGTGTTTATGATTAATAAAGCACATGAATATTATAATATAAACAATGAATATTATCCTATTTCAGTTTCTAAACACACCCCCCCAATTTGAGTTTTTCTAGTCTCGAGCAAAATAAATCTTAAAAATATGAAATTCGAATTCCCTTTTCCAAAACATTTTAATACACAATGATCACCAAAAACCCTTATACCAAACAATCATTAAACCCATGAAAATATTTTAAAACAAGATAGTTTCATAAGAAGATCCCAATCTCAAGCCCATTATTTTTTTCAAATTCATCACCATATTTCATTCAATATTAATTAAGCATGATGATGTGTTGTGTATCACAATAGACATGGGGGTTCATCTTTATTCAAGGGGGAATGATGGAAGCGCTAGGTGGAATCACATTATAATATTAAGATGAGTATTAAATTTATATATATATATATATATATTCAATTTTTCCATGGTAATTGAAATTTCACACAACATAGTCAACCCATGTAGCGAGAATTTGCCGATGACTCTCAGGCTAGAGACCTTAGGGGCCCAAGTGAATCTCCCATACTCAGGCATCATCTCAGGTTAACTATGTCAAAAACAATGTCAAATTACCAAAAATAGAGATAAAATTACTAACTTTGGGCTAGAAAAATATGGATTCATGATCCCCAAGTGCTGAAAGCCACTTATTAGGTCATTTCATTGCTCTACGCGCAAATTTATTGTTTTTATTATTATTATTATTTTGATTTGTTTTTTTTTTTTTGAATACTCATATTAAAACTAAAAAGATCACCAAACATATGCTATTTATTTGGGGTATCCCATGAACTCAAAACAATACCCCATTATCCAAAGGACGAGCATTGTGATCTCTTTTTATTTGGATGAAAATATAAATAGTTAAAATCACATCGGACAACCACACTATCCAAAATCTATGCACATGAACTTAAACTTTCATTAAAATAAGAATCAAGGAATTAAAAATTATTTGATATTAAATTTCAAATTGTTCAATTTTTATTATCATGTTTAGATTAAAGTTATTTTTCCTTCCATTTATACACATTTTTTATTTCACAAGGATTTTTTTTCACCCCCCCCCCCCCAACATAGAATAACTTTGTTGCCAGTGTTTAAAGAAAATAAAACTTAGAAGGGGGTATATTAGAGGAGTTAAAAGAAGATACTGAAGATCAGAATCATGTAATGAAGTCACTTGGTGGTTCAAGTTGACATTAATGTTTCTCTAATTTAATCCTTCGATATCCATGTCACTCACAGAGTTCCATAGCAAAACAGGGAAAAACAAACAAATAAAACAAAAAAAAACAATGTGTATATATATAAAGAAAAATATAAGTATATATACAAAAATTAGAGAATAAGGAAGCACTATAAGCTGTAGTTTAGTGTAAATCACGTACCCATATCTCCCTTCGGTCCCAAGTTCAAGTCCCCATGGATTCTCTAGTTGTAACAGGATTTTCCCCACAACCTAAGATGTGTCCTTTTAATTATTTTTAATTATTATTATTTTTCTTTTTGTTTTATATTACAAAAAAATTAAAATAAAATAAACTAAACTAATGATACACTATCTTATTTTTAAATTTATGGGTAAGTTATTACTCAGGGATCACACCATGTGGCACAGATGAATATGACGATCCCCTTTAATACTCATCTATACTCATAATAGAAGAACAGGTCAATGTTCTAAGGTACTATCATATTCAGAGTTGATTGATTAAGTAATTTTTTTTAATATCAAATTGATTTATTAATCCAGTTTAAAAAATAAAGATGATTCACAATGATTGGAACCATGAAAACCATGAGTTGCCTCTCATGTGGTGCTCAATTTAAAGTTGTTAGCTCAACTGGAACCCCCAAACTTATCCAATTCCAACTTTCATATTTTTAATGACCCCATCTTTCTTCACTTAAAATTTAATTAGATTTATTACTTGTGTAGAATTTAAGTTATGAAAAATCCCTTGTTCTATAATAAAATGGAAAATCCATGGAATATCAGAAATGGTTGATCTGGTTGGTTCTATAGTCTTGCATAATACATAAAGGATCAACCACACTTTGTGGGTTTCATGAGACGAATGAATGAAAAATTCAAGGTCTTGGTTATCACCTATGATGGGATACTTGAGTGGGGAAGGAAGGACAATGATTTTGTGTTCGGGTTGATTGAAATTTCCTAAAGAAGATTGGAAGTTTGAATAAAAATCATTTCTTTTCCAAGAAATTTAGAAAGAATTGGTTCCTTCTGAAAATATGATTCAACCCCAAAATTTTCATGTTTAATGTCAAGAATGGTTATGGACTCAATGTTTTGTGATGTATTCTAATGGTTTAGTGATTGGTGGTTTTTTTGAAAAATCATTAATTGGGATAAATTTAGAACACTCAATCCCTGATGAAAAACTTTCCTCTTTTGAATTCATAAAATCAATTTCCTCATGATTTAATGACTCTTACAAAATTCCTTGATGTTTTTAAACTCCCCTAGATTAAAAGGATGGTTCTTCAAAAAATTCAAGATAGTTATGTGGGTAATAAGATTATTCCATTAATGTTGAGTTGGGGAAAATTTGAGTGGGATTGGGTTCTATAACTGTTTCAAATATTTGTATTTCAACTCTCAAGGATTAAACATATGAATTCATTTTATCCATTTTATCACAAAATATATAAAGAATTTTTGGGGGATTATTATGGAAAGGAGTTTGGAAATCTTGTAATTCCTTAGGACTGATCTCTTCAAACATCCTTGAGAGGTTTAGAAATTGATCTTTGAAATGTTCATCATCACACAGATTGTACATGTCACCGGGTGAGGGATAATCATACAAGGTTTGTTCTGAGAAATTACCAAGGTTCATGGATTTTAAATATTGAATTTTTATCTGATTACAACATGGGTTTATCAAGAGATATTGTTGATGATACTCCGTTGGATGTATATGGAAATGAGGATTTGAGATTCTTTGGACAGAGATAAATAAAAAGGGAAAGAGAGAAGAGAAATGGGGTGAGAAAAGAGAATTTTTGATGAGATGAGTGTATAAGGTACTTAATTGGGTCCCCAAAAATAGTTCCAAAATTTGGTCTCACCCAAATTTAACCAAGATTTTAGGGTTAAGTGATGGATTTTAGTTTGTCTTGGGTTGTCTAATCCTCAGAGACCTAAGAAGTAACCTACAGACACGTACATTCTATGGATTTTTTTCGATATTATGTGGAAAACTTGGGTTTATTTTATATTATTTTAATTGAAATCTAAGATACTTAAGTGAAATCAATTTAAAATAATGGGTTGATCCTACGTTATCACTTGGGGTGGATTGGATGAATTCTTTTTTCAACGATTTCAATTTCTTATATTTGAGGAGACTTCATTTAAGAAGATCAAAAAACATCATAACTTACTGTTTTAATACCCATGCACCATAATAATAATTACCTATACACTAGAATGATTAAAGTTATGAGCACTCCAAGTTAATGGTTCGTATTAGCACTTGAAGTGTGTGACCTTAAATTCAATAAGGACGAAGGAGTTTAAAGATCATAAAACAAAATTCTCAATTAAAACAAGTGATTAGACATTAATGGAGTTAGAAATAACATCAAATCCAGACCCTTGATACTCCCTTGGATCAACCCATAAGTGTATTTTATCTCCATTGATTATATGGTTTCAATGGAAGCGGGAAGTAAACTCATGGGGGGGAATTGAAGAAGTAAAAAAAAGACAATGAAATAATGATCGCTCCACCATTGTGTGATAATTTCACAAGGTTTGGTGTCAATAAATTCACACCTTGAGCCAACAGTATCAACGTGATATGAACAAGGATATAATAATAGGATAAGAAGAACTTTTATGAGGAAGTAAGGTGAATTGAACAGCTTACATGAGAAACAAAAATCAAGGAAACAAAATCACAGCATAACATTACAATTAAATAAAGTACCAAATATCCTCAACTCCTCCAACACCACAGACTTAAATAGTAATTTAGGAGTCCTTGGGTCGATCCAAAAATAGTACAAATCATCCCACTTGAGTATGGTAGGCCTAGGGTGGTGGAACGTAAGGTAGAGTGCACTTCTTCACCCTTGACCCGAAGTGGCAGTCAGCTTGCATCCACTGAAGAAAGGCACTGAAATGACCTTTTATATGTTATAATTAGAGTGGTCCATAGAAGAATAAAATGGATCCCTAGATGTCTCCAAACCTCATTTAAATTTTCATCCCAAATAGAATTTTTGTTTTCAATATATGATTGAAATGGTGGGATATTTTGTCTGGGCCACATAATCTGGACCAGAATTTCATCTTCAACTTAGTCCACCTAGAACTCCATTAAAATGTCTGAATTATCTATTTTCACTATTGTATTAAATGTTACTCTTGATTTCCTCTATCTTAAGTTAAATTTTCATAATTATTTTTCTTGGATATTGGTCGCTACAATAGTATTATTAGGTTGTTGTACAGTTAACTTCACCCAGAATGTTGTTAGTTTAAGGCCCACTTTGGTGGTATTTCAATGTAAATATTCAAGTACTCAAAAAGTATGAATTATTAACAATATAATTAAAAACCTGAAAATTAAATATTAAAATAAAATCAAGATCATTGGGTATTTTATATGGTGTTCAAAAATTTACCATGTAATAATGCATTTTAAGACGGAATTACAATCATAATATGAAATAATGTTCAAAGTGTAAAATGTACTAAAAAAGTGCTTATGATTAATAAAAAACATGAATATTATAATATAAAATATGAACATTAGCCTCTTTTAGTGGCTAATCAGGTGATTCATATGCTCCTATGAATTTGAGTAGATAAGGATATCTTTGATAAATATGAGGATGAACCGATCTAGAAACTCATGGAATATAGAGTTCATGAGCACCATGAACATGGTTAGTGCATTCGTAACACCGAATGGCATGACCAAAAACTCAAAGAGACCATAACTACACCTGAAATTAGTCTTCATGATGTTACCCTCCTTCACCCTCAACTAGTGATACCCAGACCACAGATCGATCCTAGAAAACCAACTTTCTCCCCTTAGCTGGTTGAAATGATCATATATCCTTGGTAGAGGGTAACGGTGCTTGACCATTACTAGATTCAACCTCAATAAGTCTATGCATAGCCTCAGACCACTATCTTCCTTCTATGAAAATAATATTGGAGCACACCATGGTGATACACTAGGTCAGATAATTCCCTTCTTCATCAGATCATCAATCTAGATCCGCCACTCTTGTAACTTAGAAGGCATCATTTGATAAGGATCCATCTAGATCTGACAAGCATCAGGATGTAAGTCTATCTCAAACTCAAAGTCACATCAAAGGGGTAGAGTCACAAACTCCTCAAGGAAAACATCCAGAAACTCTCTTACAACTCTCGAAACCTCCACCATCTCAGTATCTATCAATCCCACTGACAGCTCGGCTTATAAGTAAAGAAGAGGCTCTATATGCCAGCTTCCCACCTGACAGCTCTGCTCGCTAATGATAGCTACATGTTGGCCTTTCACATATAAAAACAAGAATCTTATCTAAAAAAATTTTATAATATCATGCACCTAAAACAACCAATCAATTCTAAGGATGATGTATTATGGATGCATCTGTAGCAGAAAGAGATCCCCACTAGACTGATGTGGCCCCAACATTAGTCTACATCCCCAAAAAACATCAAACAAGCTGGTATGACCTCAAACTAGTGTACTCAACACTAGGGGAACAAAAAATATCTCTATTTATAGTCCCGAGGAATGGGCCAGACTAAGTGAAACAAAGGATATCAAATCTCTTAAATCAAACAAATCACAAGAAATAGTGTTGAACAAACTGATCATACCTCGAACAATCTTCAACCCTACTAAAATTTTTTCCTCTAGCATGAAACTGCCCACGCCTAGCTCCTCTGCTCCTTGTCTTTCAGTTTCCTCCCCGAACATTCCCTGGTCGAGGTCCCTAAGGATCACCCTTAGCTTGGCCTACTCCCACACCATCTTCCCTTGGTGGAGTGGGGACATGTTGTTCATGTTGCTGGAAAGGCCCAGCAGGTAACTAATACTGATGTGAGGGCTAAAATACCCACCTCCACTATAATAAGATCAATTAAAGAACTGACTCTAAAGGATCCCATGGCCTCCACAAGAAAAACACCTTGGTCACGAGCCTACGAAAAAAGGATGGGGACCCGAAGGTCGGAACTAAAACTGTTGAGGTTGAGTCCCCACTGGCTAAAACCTTGAAGGCCCTGATGCTACAGACTTTCTAATGACAACCTTCCCCTTTGAAAAAAAATCCTTTGTCTCCCCACTCATGGTAAACCTCCTTGCGATTGAATCCTTTCCACAACCTCAGACTTCTTCTAAACCTCTAAGTATGTTGATAGGGTGAAGGGATTAACTGTATACTGGAGGGAAGGATGGAGTGCCTCCTCCAAACGTCTCACCTGAGACTCCTCATATATAAAGAGGTCTGGGGAAAAGCACAGGATATCCTTAAACTTTATCACCATCTCCCCCATCAACATACTCCCCTACTGGAGGGAGAGTATCTCCTACCTCTTCTCGACCTTCATCATTTAATAAAGGAATTCTGTCCGGAACTACTTCTCAAATTCGACCCACAAAACATAGGTCTCCTTCCTCTCCCCAAGGTAAAGCTTCCACCACAGACACATTTCTCCCCTCATCTAGATCACTGCTAGGGAAACCCAGTACTCTATTAGATCCTGGATCAAGTTTAAATTGATCACCATCTCCTTAAGGAAACTCTCCATCTCCATGTCTGATACATTGCCCACGTACTTTCTCAGAGTCTTCCACTGAAAAGCATGAAGCATATTCTACCACTGATCATCCACTCCCACTGGGTCAATCCTCTAATAATTGACTGGGTCTGCCTACTGAGCATTTAATTCTCAATCCACTCATGGATGACAACTAGGTGCCATAGTTGAAAGGTAAATAAGGAATTCCTATGCTTGAGTTATGGCAACCCTGCTCTTTATTTCACACTTAAACATGATTTATTACATAAACTTCACTAGATAAAACATAGAAGATCAAGAGGTATAGTGTATTTGGGGATCAGAATCATTATATAACAATTTAAAACATGAAACATTACATCTTTATTGAAAACTTCCTTTACATGAACACTACATTCTCTCGTACTTAGAATTTCATGGGATAACCTGAGGACATGCATAAGAAAAGGGTGAGATATAAAGCCCAGTAAGAGAATAAACATGGAATAAAATGAGGAATACAATACATGTTAGACAATAGGAATATCAATGGAGAAAATGAGAAACATGAACATAAAGGCATGATAAATCATGAAAATCATAACACTGAAATGTGGCAACAACACTTAACATGGAATTAGCATGAGCCAAAGATCATTGCAAATGGAGCATGAGTAAACCATCATTACACATGAATCATGATTAAAACCTCATTTAACTTGAATTATCATGAGTCAAAACTCATTTCACATAATGTATCATGATACTATACTTTACCCAATGCATTGGAGCACTATCTGGGTGCACCCTTTCTTAAACATTTCATTTCATGCATAAGTGTGCCACATGGATCATAAAACGTTGATTCATTAAACATCGTCATTTATTACACAATAAAGGAATGTGGAATTCATACATGAAACTCTATAATCAATAAGTAAAGTTTCATAAATGTTAATACCCTTGATAGATAAATGGGCATGGTATTCACTACACAATGACTTTGTCTGGGAAAATCACGGTACAATTTTGGCAGCATAACGGCATGACATAAGAACTCATAAAAATGGTTGATGAGAGATAAAGGGGTTTCTCATCATATTTACATGAAATGTACAGTAAGGGGGTCATATATATACATGTCACAACAATTTTAATGGAATTTAGATTCATGATACAAAAGAATTACTAGAATGTAAATGAGGAGAGAGAAATTCCTTACAGAATTACGACATGGTAACAGGTGTACATGGGAGGAATTTAATGAGATAGAAAGGCATATGTAATCATTAAATCATAAATATGGTAGTATGGGGGAGGTTTTAAATCATACCCCAACTTTTATAATTGAAAATAAAAGGGCATAACAATATTAATAAACTTGGATAAAAAGAGAAAGGTAGGAATCCCTTACATGAAAGTGTGATCCCAAAAGCTTGGGAGAGAATTGAGAGAGACTTATTGGGAGATTGGGGTGCCTTGGGAGGATTCTAGAGAGATTAGGTAAGAGTTTGGACGAACTAAAAAGGCTTTTAGTGAAGAAGAAGTTGGAGATTTGGTGGGTTTTTATAGGAAAGGAGAGGGAATTCTTTATTATTTAGGTTTAGGATACCACACATTAAACTAATAAAAACCACAAAATAACCCATGGTTTTTGCACATGGATTTTTTCCAAAGGGGATTGGAAAAAATATTTTATAAGGAAAATGGAATTACTTCTTAAAATAATAGGGTTTCTTATGTGGAGGTGAGTCACACTCTCAAGGAAAACAATTTAAAAAGATAAAATGTTTTATAAGTCATGGAGGGTACACTAAGGCATCATAAAATTAATAAAAAAAATATAAAATAACATTATTTTAAATATAAAACATATATTGGCCTAAAATATCATTTATATTATTTTATTACATCGCTATTGGGTCATTATGATTTCATAAAACACATTATATATTTAAACGGTATTTAATTTTTACCCAAAAATTTCACTGTCTCAGAAAATTATGAAAACTTCACCATTGGATAATTTTGACGTCCTTATTCCGAAAATAATATTCATTTTATCTAAATAATTTTATAAATATTTTAATTTTCACTATAAAAATTAAAATTGACATTTATAGAAAATTCATGGGTTTTGAAAAAAACAACTTTCAAACCTTAATAAAAATTACAATTGTATTCATAAAAATTATAAGATCATTTATACTTAATAAAAAGTAATTTTACTAATAATAATATTTTATTAAAATATTATTTAATTAAAAAATCCATTATTTTATCAAAATAGATTCCTTAGTTGAACATTAACTAAAAAATACTATTTGTTCTTTGAAAAAAATTTACAAAGTAACAATAATAAAATGAACGTATATTACTTATTATAAAAATAATGTACAAAGTCATAATGCTAGGGTCTTGTTAAATAAATATAAATACCTAGAAATTTCAAGGAAATTTTTTTCTTAAATTCTTTGTAATTTTACGAGTCCGCAGTTTCTGATGGCACCTGATTTCGAGGCCCGATGTGCCCCGAATCATTTTCTGAAGTTTTGTTTGGGTACGTTCAGTAATCGTACATGTGGGTTTTTCTATCTTTTGAACCGGTGCTCGGAATTGAAATCTGAGGACACTGATGAACTCGCAGCGCTAGTATTCAATTAAGCGGACCTTTACCGTAGTTGCATTTTATACATGATGGAAGTTATATTTAGGGGTTTCTACTTAAAAGTTAGAAATTAAATAAAAATGTGTAGTAACACATTTTTATTTAGTTGGTGGTTATTATCTCCAAAGGGAGGTTGTTGGTGGGGCCCACCCCCACATAACCTCTCATGAGAGGATAATGTGTGGTGGGGGCCACATGAACTCAAGCTTTTCACCTCCCCTCAACTCCCTTTAAACTCCCCTTTGAATTTAATGAAGCCACATCACTTCTTTTAAATTTTAAACCCTCCACCTTCTCATAATTAATGTCAACACCTAAGATTAATTAAATTCCACATTTAATTAATCTTTTTGAATTCATTTGAATTTACTTTTCCAACATTAAAAGAAGAGATGGAATTCTTTTACTTGGGTTGGCATAATCTCGCTTTGGGTGGAACTTGAGAGAATTTGGAGGATATCACCATCTCTAATGAAGAACGTTGATTCCACCGAAGAACGAAGACGTGTCTTACTTCTTTCCAATCAGGTCAAGAACGTGAGGCGACACCCATGAAGAATGCCATCTTCCATCCTATTCCTCCATGTCAAGGGAGAAGACGTCGTCCGTGAAGAACATTTCCAACAGCAACGCTTTCTCCTCGGACGCACCCTGACGCCAACGAATCGACGCCATCGACAATGAATGAACCTTGAATCGAGGTAGGGGGTTTTGTATAATTTTAAATGAATAAAATTATACCTTGTTATTGATGAATGCATTGGATTTTCTTAGACCATTTGATATCACCTAACGCTGAGGGTGCGGGCCAAACGAACACGTCCTGAAGACCCTCCGTTGGTTCTTGATTATTTTTTGTGGCGGCGACCGGAGGCGGCGGCTGCGCACCAACCACGTAGAGGGAAACCGTGGGATGCTCGGGCTGAAGAACCGGTCGGCTACTGATGGTCGGTTTGGCGAACCGCAGCACCCGCAGGTGCCGTGCGGATGAGGTACAGCCCGCATCCGTGGGCCTCTTGCTGAACGAGCCAGCCGGCTACAGCCGGCCGGGCAGGAGACTGCGGCGCCCTCTTGGCGTGGCGCTGCAGAGGAGACATGGCCCACTTCTGAGGGCCGCTCGGTGGACGAACCAGTCGGCTGCCTATCGGTCGGGCTGAGGGGAACCGCGGCGCTGCGTGCGGAGGAACTGCGGGCCACTCGCGTCATAAAAAACTGACATGCTTTGGCCGGATGGTCGGAAAGAAGGGGTGGCCCCGCTCGGCGCTGCCGGGCGAACTAAACCGGCCCGCAACAATAGGTCGGGTCCGCGGGTGGTCCGCGCACCATCGGGCCAGTCCGAACCCCCCAAACGGGTCGGACCCACCGGGCAGGGTCCATGGGTGGGCCGCGCTCCACCAGGCCGGACCGACCCCTAGCCGGGTCGGACCTGCCAAACCGGGTCGGGGCGACCTGCCAACTCATTGGTCTTGTTGGGTTGGGCTCGTTTGTCTTAAACGCGAATATCTTCTATATCACACGTCTGATCGATGCGCCATCTACGGAACTGGGATCCTTGCAATGAGGCGGTCCTTTTGCGATACTCTAAGTGAGTTTTGGACAACTTTAGAAAACGGCCAGGTTAGGAAAGAGCGTAATTCCAATCGGGCCCCTGGAATGGAAATTCTAATAACTCTCAGACCGGGCGTCTGATTGACGTTTTGTCTGTCACGTTGGGTTCCTTATGATGAGACATAATTATGGGATACATCAACTCAGGACTTCATGATAGTTTATGTATCGACACTTGGCTCGAGGAGTGGACCCTCCAGGAATCGAGCGTGTTGTGTGCGGGAACCCTAGAGCTGGCTGCCACTACGACGACTACTATACCGGAATCCTACGTGGGTTCAACAGCGACAACTACTGTACTGGGATCCTCTGTGGGTTCAACGACGATGGCTATTTTATCGGAATCCTCCGTGGGTTTGGTAGCGACGACTACTGTATTGGGATCCTCCGTGGGTTCGACAATGATGGCTATTGTACCGGAATCCATCGTGGGTTCGGCAGCGATGATTACTGTTCTTGTATCCTGTGTGGGTCCGACAGTTTTGACTTATATTCTTGTATCCTGTGTGGGTCTGACAGAGTAGTTGGTCTTGTATCATGTGTGGGTCTAACATCTTAGCTAGTCTAGTATCCTGTGTGGTCCCGACACCTTAGATAAATTAGTAACTACATCTGATCATCTCTATTACTCTAGAATAGTTGGCTTGAATCCTGTGTGGGTATGACAGCTTAGACGAGATAGCTGGACTGTATCCTGTGTGGGTCTGACAGCTTAGCTGGACTGTATCCTGTGTGGGTCTGATAGCTTAGATGATCTAGTGGCTACATCTGATCATCTATATCTCTCTACAATTGTGTCATACCTTTGTGATCTGAGTCATGTATTTCAACCATTATCATCGTGGTGATTGAATTTACTTTGTGGATTTGGTTTCTGCTTGGGCTCGAGAGTTGGAGTCGGACTGTGATTGATAACTTAGGTATATGTATGGGCATATACCTAAGTATGGTTGGTTGATACTTCGTGTTTGTATCTTTCTACTGTGGTTTATCCTTTTTGGATTTTTTTGGGACCTTGAGATTCTCGGGGTACCTACTGAGTATCGTTATACTCACCCCTTTATGGGTTATGCATGCACCTCGTTGTGTTGGATGCAGAAAACGGACCGCGCTAACCGAGGAGGAGTGTATGAGGACTGGACGGTACCCGGAGGTGGACCTCACGACGAGTCGGTACCCGGAGGAGATGGATGGATGTGGAGCACTGAGGAGGCTATATGTACTTAACCTTCAGGTAGGATCTGTGGTGGACGATCCAGGAGATGTTAGGCATCTTCCAGCTGTTTGTATTTTTAGTTGTACCAGTTTGTCCTTTCCTTGTACTTTACTATTGGGCTTGTATTTCCATCCCCTTTCCTTTCAGCACTTTCTTTTGTATACATATTTACTTAGTGTTTACTTCCAGTTGCGTACTCTGTTGTTCTTGTTTACTTTTTTAAAGGCAATGTCTTCCCTTACTATTGGAATTATGTCTTTGGTGCTAGTCGTCAGCCCCTGGCCTATGGAAGGCGGGCTTGGGGTAGTCACGGCATGGGCCCCGAGGATGAGTTGTGACAAATTGGTATCAGAGGAGTCAGTTCTACCGCAAAACTTAGGACTCTGATCATTATTTTCTGTGAAGCAATAGTGTTAAGAGTATTGAGTGTGGTTTTCAGTCCAGGGAGTCCTGTCACGAACCAAGTCGGTTTGCCATCTAACCTGGCACCCGACCCGGTCCGCGACAAGGCCCGAAGGGCGTTCCCGATCCCCACGGGCTAGCACAAGTGCCTGGGAATCAAAACAAACTCATGGGAACGATTTACCTGAAACAGTAAACACAAAGCAACTGATAAGATAAATAAACTGAAACTGAAAATGGACAACCAAACAAGGTCTTAAACTAAAAACAAGTTTAGAGATTTACAACTTGAACCAACATCCAAAAATAAACGACATCAAAAGTACTAAAACTCTAACTCAAACCTCCAAGCCACAAGAGAGGCGCAACATCCACACGCCACAAACACCAACCTGTACGAGAAGACCACCACCGACAAAAACCACTATCGTTGAGCATGATGTCACAACCTGGAATACACAAGAAACAATGTATACATACACCCAAAGGTGTATGTAGGGTGTGATCTAAGATCCCAGTAGGAAGTCACCCAACAAAAAGGTTCCACACGTAAACATTAGATGACAAATACATTTGCAGTCTTAATAAAAGAAAAGACACCAAAGCTTGAACAACTTTAAAAAAATAGTTTCTATAAAGAAAACACTTTCAACGAGAACAACTTAAATAAAAAAAATAAAATAATAAAATAAAACACCCTTGCAGTTAAGAAAACTCAAACCTTCAAGAGAACCCAAAGTGCTACACTGTATGTCGATGGTGAGTGTGTAATATTCTAGGAGCACCAAAAGTGGGAGAGTCCCTATAGGTACTAGTAAAAATAATGGAACCCTATAACATCATGTCTCAGTGAACAGTAGTATGGGAAACACAACAAAATATGTTCTCGTGAACGAGCCACTAGTAGGTAAACACATCCATAACCTAGTGGTCTCCAATCATCATCCAATGTTTAGTTAGTGTTGTAATCGTTAAACCAGATAAGTGAAACCGGGCCAGAGTCACTTCTGAATCACCAGCGCACTAGATCTAGTCCGCCCACCTAGTACCCAGGCATCCCATTTTTTGCTCAAGATGTTCAAATTTCACATTTCATGTCAAACTCAGACAAATAAAACAAACAGGGTGTAACATAAATCCAATGCGACACATCCACACACACAGAAAACCATTTGACAAAGTACGCATGCCAAAAGACTTTACCCAACTCAATTAAAACAATTTCTGCATTGCTAATAATTGTTTATAAAATAAAACATATTAAATTTTTATCGTTAATAATTTTATTAAATCATATTAAATTCTTTGTAAACAAGTTATTTGAAAATAAACATAGCACGGCTTTAACACGCAAAACCAACTCAACCCTCTTTCTTAACCAAACACACCTAACGCCACATCAAGAACAAAAAATACACACTTTTCACATTTTCACAAAACAAACACAAACCTTATAAAAACACTAGAACACAAAAATTGCACTTTTTAAATTTCTACAAAATAAACATGAACTTTATAAAACACTAGAAGACAGCTCACATAGGTTTTCATAGCAACAACCTACTCAACCATTACAACACCTTCACTTACGACCAAGAACATAAAACGCTATGTCAAAATACAATTAACACCACTTTCAAAAATGAAAAGCTAACTGCATATATTATAAAACACTAACAATTGACTAAAGATAAGTTTTTCAGCCAAATGAACGCAACCACCCATATAAACATACTACCAAACAAATTTTACACATGAAAAACTTTTAGAAAACCAAATCCGTACCCAAATAATTAATCAAAGAACATCATAAATTAACTAATCTAGCAAATCAATTCATTAAATAATGTTTAAATGTGGAACCACCTACCTCGAGTGATGAAGACTTCCAATATTTGGTGCCTGACTCCAAATGCACATGAAACGCACCACAAAAAATTCAAAAAGAACCTAATTCAAGAATTTGGACCACAAATTTCAAATCAGAACCTAAAGCATCAAAATATAAGTGATTAAATCCTTTCAAAGAGTAGTGTTTTACCAAGAGGTCCAGCTGCCAGAACTTCACCGGAATGGAGGAAGGAGGTCGCTGGTGTGGGTCGCGGCGCAAAGGAACAGCCCGTCAAAAGGGTGGTGCGGTGCGATTCCATTCAAGGGGGAGGAAACGAGATTGCAAATGGGATAGAGGGAGTTCAGCGTGGGGTTGTCGCTGGATAGAAGTTGTGGTCGAGCAGCTAGCTAGGCTGGGGGTCGAGGAGTAGGCTAGCTGGGAGGGGCGACAGCACAATTCCGAGCAGAAGCAGGGGGTACGGTGTGATTCCAAGATGGGGTGCAGTGCATCTGGGATGGCCAAGAGGGAGGCGCGGTGTGAGCAGCTCATTGGGAGGGAGGTGGCAGCACAACCAGGAGGAGGAGGGAACTGGGCGGCAACCAGCAGCGCACATGCAGGAGGGCTTGTAGGTGCGACGCGAAGAGGGAAATGGGAGGGGGGTTCCGCGAACCCTAGGGGGGGAAAGACAAATAAAATGAATGGAAATTAATAATAATGATGATAATAAATTCTAACAATTGTGATATTAGTAATAATAATAATAACTCAAACAAGAGTAATAATAATAAATAAAATAACTTAATTGCCATCACTAATATAAATAGTAATAATACTCAATAATAATTAACAATATACTCAATTAATAATAGTATTATCATCAGTAAAACAATTCATTAAATTTTATCACATTAAATTTTATCACATTAAATTTCATTTATTTATCATCAAGTCATTTTATTTAATTAATTGGACACTCGCAGGTCACCCGGTGGACCCGGCGAGGTTGTATGGTTTCAAAATCGTGCCTCATCCGAGTCATGCCTCGCCTAAGGCCGCGTGGTATCAATTTTCATTGTGTTATCATTTAATTATTCATTGAATATTTTTCATCTCCCTTAAACATCGGGCAGGCCATGCGGCGAGCTAGGCGAGGTCTCGCGGAGACCTGGGCGAGGTCGCACGACTTCGACCACGGTGCACTGGACGCAACCAAGAGTGAAACATTAGTTTTTAAATAAGATCTCATAAATTTAAGTCGGGGCATGACCCGAACTATCTGGTTCCCAATAAAAATAATAAAATAAATAATATAAAAAGGACGGGTGTGAGAAGTCCAGTGTTGGTACGGCGGCTGACGTATCCATACATCAGGACCCTGACCTCTGATTTCTGACTTAGTGCATGGAAACACTGATTGTGTGTGTGTTTCAAGAGTTTCCTTTGTGGTCTCTTTGAGTCAGATCACCAGGTATAACTTTTTGACTACGGCACACCTATTCCTTTTCAGGATGCCACTGTGAAGACAGCCAGCTAGGGTTCCCGAGAGAGAGTACACGATGACGGCCCACTGAGCGAAAATGCTCCAGTGCAGGGGCCTCTTACTATGTTGGCACCTTCGGGTGGTGTACCAGCAGTACCACCACCCATTGGGAAGTAGATGCCACCAGCCGCACTGGCGTACAGTGCACGCTAACTAAGCGTGTTGCACGAGTTTCAATGATAGAGTCCTCTGAGGTTTCGAGGCGAGAAAAATTCCCAGGCAGCAGAGGACTGGATGGAGGCGATTACTGGAGTTTTCCACCTAGTTGAGACACTAGTAGAGTAGATGTTGATCTTAGATACTAATATTTTTCAGTAAGTGACCATGAGGATGGTCCACATAATGATGAAGTTTCGGTACTTGGACTGTTTTCCGAGATGGTACCTTCGGGTAGTGTGCCAACTATATCACTGCTCGTTGGTCAACAGACACTACCGGCGGTACCAGTAGAGGACACTTGTAGGCTTAGTTCCTTACATGTGTTTCATCACCAGATATCCCTCAAGTTCTGAGGGGAGCCTGACTCACAGGCGGCTAAGGATTGTCTTGAGGAGGTGGCTGAGAGTTTTCTAGAGCTTATACAGCTTCGAGAGGATGATGTGTCGGTAGCTGAGTATTCATTGAGGCATACCGATCTTTCCTAGTACTCTATGAATATGATTCGGTTAGTGCTTTAGATATCGGACCTCTGAGCAAGGTGTGTTTAAGGATATCTGGGCCAACACTTTTTCCTCTATGCATTCCAACTTATGTTAGGGTGCTAGAGAGAACCTTTGTGGTTGAATGTTCATTGGTTGTGCGGATATAGCTAGTGAATTTTAACAGTTGGAAAGCATGAAATTGGCATTAGACTCAGAGACTTGGGCATGTGAGATGTTTCAGGAAGAGGATGTGTTAAGTATAGATGAATCTGTAGGGCAGCAGACATGGAATCAGAGCTAGGAGAGCAACAAGAGGTGGTGAACATTTCGACCTGTTACAATCACCCGCCTTTGTAGTCCCCACTAGGCTCATGGAGCTGGAGGAAAGGGGAAGAGAGTAGCTGCATGTGGTCAAGGAGTTTGACCCAAGGTCTCTAAGAATGATTTGAGGAACGGTCTGTGTCTACTACTAGATGTCGTATCAATAGACATAGGTACTGATCATTCCTTCCTTCTAGAAATCTTGTCCCAGACCTAGAGTTTCCGGTTAAGTCGTTGACTTGACCCTCACATCTAGAGATACCTTTGGGAGGATACTCGATAATCACACTTACGCCGACAGTGTGATCTGACCCTTGAGGCGAGAGTTTTGGTTGGAACCTCTCGGTGGCAGCGTCGAGGCCTTACGATGTTAGTTTGGGTATGGACTGGGTAACCACAGTTCATACACAGATTGACTGTATTAGGAAAAAAGGTTGTGGTTTATCTACAATGTTGGTATAGGGTTTTCCTTGGTCGGTGAAATTGAAAACCTAGGCAGCACATGATGGAATCATGCATAAGAGGGTGCAGTCGATCACTCAGGAGTCGGCCAGACTTACCTTTGTGCCAGACTTTTCTAGAGTTGCAGCACCGCTTTTAGCATTGATGAAGAAGGGGCAACCCTTCATGTGGTTAGAGAGATGTCATCAGAGCTTTTAGAAGCTGAGGTAGAGGTTGACCATTGTGTCCATCTTGAGGCTACCGGAGGAGGGCGTAGGGTATGTGTTTTACTATGACGCATTAGGAACCGGACTCGGGTGTGTCATGATCCAGGAGCGAGCAGTGATCACGTATGGTTCATGGAAGTTGAGAAAGCACGAGAAAAACTACGCTACACATGACCTAGAGTTAGTAGTAGTGGTTTTCACCTTGTATATGTGGCGGCACTATCTTATGGGTGAGCATTTTATAGTCTACTCCGACCACCAGAGTCTCAGGTACATCTTCTTGCAGAAGGACCTGAACCTGAGATAGAGGTGATGGCTTGAGTTCCTCCAGGACTATGAATTTGAGATATTTTATACTCCTGGGAAGGGTAAAGTTGTAGCAGATGCTCTCAGCAAAATATCGGGCATTCAGCTACTAGGAGAGGCGACGGAGCAGCTAGTCGTGTTGTAGATATCCTTCGTGGATAGAGATAGAGAAGCCTTTCTTCAGTCTCTCACAGTCACTCCTCCACTTCTACAGTGAGTCAAAGAGGCATAGCGTGGGGATGTTTACTGTGAGACACGACGTGCTCAGATATCCTCAGGGTAGGCACCTGATGGGTTTTCTAAAGGTGGGGAGCACATCATCCTCTTCAGAGGATGTACCATAGTACCAGTTGCACTATAGGAGGAGTTTTTTAGGGAGTTTCACACTTCCCCTCTAGCAGTACATCCAGAAGTGGAAAAGATGTACCAGGACCTCAGACGACAGCATTGGTGGCTGGGTATGAAGAAAGCAGTAGCAGATTTTGTCTCTCGATGCCTCACTTGTCAGCAAGTGAAGGTGGAGCACCAGGTTCTAGCGGGATTATTTCATCCCTTAGAGGTCCTAGAGTGGAAGTGGGATGGGATATCCATGGATTTTGTGATGGGGATTCTACGTACATCCAGAGGACATGACTCTAACTGGGTGATTGTTGACCGACTCACCAAGTCGGCCCACTTCCTACCGATCAGGGAGCAGGGGTCAGTAGAGAGCTTGGGAAGCCTCTACATATAGGAGATCGTATGGCTTCATGGTGTTCCATCGACGATCGTCTCTGATCGAGATGCTCGTTTCACTTCCCGACTATGGAAGGGGTTGTAGGAGGCTTTCGGGACGCAGCTTCACTTGAGCACCGCCTTCCATCCTTAGACGGATGGTCAGACTGAGAGGACTATTCAGACTCTCGAGGACATTCTTTGTTCATGTGTCCTTGTCTTTGTTCACAGCTGGGAGGATCACTTACCCTTGGTGGAGTTTGCGTATAACAATAGCTACCACTCCACCATCGGGATGGCACTTTACGAGGCATTGTACGGCTGACCTTGCAGATCACCTATGTGCTGGACTGACCCATGGGAGTCAGCACTTGTAGGACTGGAGATGGTTCAGGCTATGACGGAGAAGGTGCAGATCATCCAGGAGCGGATGAAGACTACACAGAGTAGACAGAAGTCCTATGCTGATAGGACACAGAGACCACTAGAGTTCGAGGATAGAGACCACGTCTTCCTACAGGTCTCACCTCGATGAGGACTACGTAGATTTGGCCAAGGTGGCAAGTTATATCAACGATTAATTGGGCCTTTTTAGGTCCTCAATAGGGTAGGCGAGGTGGCTTACCTCCTGGACCTTCCACCTCAGTTGCACAGTGTGCACGACGTCTTTCACGTATCTCAGCTGAGGAGATACGTGCATGACTCGTCCCACATCATCTACACAGGGAGCTGGACATCAATGACGGGGTGACTTTCACGGAGGTCCCATTGGAGATCAAGGATAAACAGGAGCAGGTCCTGCGTGGATGGTCAATTCCTCTGTTACGTGTTCGCTGTCAGTATGGGAACCACCAGGAGAGCACATGGGAGTGGGAGGGTCAAATGCGTTCTTAGTAACCATTTTTGTTTCCCTAGTGTGTGGTGTAGCTTTACAGGGACGTAAAGCCCTAAGGTGTGGGTAATGTAAAGACCCAAAAATTTCAAGGAAATTTTTTTCTTAAATTATTTGGAATTTTAAGAGTCTGCAGTTTCTGACGGCACCTGATTTCGAGGCCCGGTGTGCTCGGAATCATTTTTTGAAGTTTTGTTCGGGTACGTTCAATAAATGTACGTTAGAGTTTTTCTATTTTTTGAACCGATGCTCGTAATTCAAATCTAAGGACACAGATGAACTCGCAGCACCGGTATTCTCTTAAGGGGACCATTATCATAGTTGTGTTTTATAGAGGATGGAAGTTATATTTTTGGGTTTCTACTTAAAAGTTAGAAATTAAATAAAAATGTGTAGTAACACATTTTTATTTAGTTGGTG
Organism: Viscum album; assembly: GCA_963277665.1. Taxonomy (NCBI): domain Eukaryota; kingdom Viridiplantae; phylum Streptophyta; class Magnoliopsida; order Santalales; family Viscaceae; genus Viscum; species Viscum album. The sequence goes on along the minus strand of OY728135.1, from coordinate 1,388,485,653 downwards.
GTTATTATCTCCACAGGGAGGTTGGTGGTGGGGCCCACCCCCACATAACCTCTCATGAGAGGATAATGTGTGGTGGGGCCCACACGAACTCAAACTTTTCACCTCCCCTCAACTCCCTTTAAAATCCCCTTTGAATTTAATGAAGCCACCTCCCTTCTTTTAAATTTTAAACCCTCCACCTTCTCACAATTAATGTCAACACTTAATATTAATTAAATGCCACATTTAATTAATATTTTTGAATTCATTTGAATTTACTTTTCCAACATTAAAAGAAGAGATGGAATTATTTTACTTGGGTTGGCATAATCTCGCTTTGGGTGGAACTTGAGAGAATTTGGAGGATATCACCATCTCCAACGAAGAACGCTGATTCCACCGAAGAACGATGACGTGTCTTCCTTCTTTCCAACTGGGTCAAGAATGTGAGGTGACACCCACGAAGAACGCCATCTTCCTTCCTCTTCTTCCGCGTTAAGGGAGAAGACGCCATCTGCAAAGAACGTCACCAACAGTGATGCTTTCTCCTCAGACGCACCCTGACGCCAACGAATCGATGACGAACAAACCTTGAATCGAGGTGAGGGGTTTTATATAATTTTAAATGAATAAAATTATACCTCGTTCTTGATGAATGCAATGGATTGTCTTCGGCCATTTGATATCGCCAAACACGGAGGGCACGGGCTGAACGAACACGGCTCGATGACCCTCTGTTGGTTCTTGATTATTTTTTGCGGCGACGACCGGAGGCAGCGGCGACCAGAGGCAGCGGCCGCACACCGGCCATGTAGAGGAAAACTGCAGCCCGCAACCGCGGGCCGCTCGGGCTGAAAAATCGGCCGGCTACTGCCGGTCGGGATGGCGAACCGCGGCACCCGTAGGTGCCTCACAGAGAAGGTGTGGCCCGCATCTACGAGCCGCTTGTTGGACGAGCTGGCTGGCTACGGCCAGTCGGGTATATGACCGCATCATCCTCTTGGCGTCGCACTGGGGAAGAGACGTGGCCCACTTCCTCGGGCCGCTCGGTGGACGAACCGGCCGGCCGCCTGCCGGACGGGCTAAAGGGAACTGTGGAGCCGCTTGGCACCGAATGAGGAGGAACTACGGCCCGCAACCATGGGCCGCTCGCGCCGGACAAAACCGGCCGGCTTCAGCCAGCCGGGCAGCAAGGAGGGGTGGCGCCGCTCAGCGCCGTCGGGCGAACTAAACCAGCCCGCAACCACGGGTCGGGTCCGCGGGTGGGCCTCACCCCACTGGGACATATTCGTGGGTGGGCCGCGCTCCACCGGGATGGGCCGACCCTCAGCCGGGTCAGACCCTCCAAACCGGGTCGGGCCGACCCGCCAGCTCACTGGCCTTGATGGGTCGGGCCCGTTTTGCTTAAACGTGAATATCTTCTAGACCGCGTGTCCGATCAATGTGTCGTCTGCGGCATTGGGATCCTTGCGACAAGGAAGTGCTTTTTCGATACTCTAAGTGAGTTTTCGACAACTTTATGAAATTTTCGGGTTTGGAACGAGCGTAATTCCAACTGGGCCCCTAGAACGGAAATGCTAATAACTCTCAGACCAGGCGTCCGATTGACGCGTAGTCTATCACGTTGGGTTCCTTATGATGAGATGGAATTACGGGATACATCAACTCAGGACTTCGTGATAGTTGATGTATCGACACTTGGATTGAGGAGCACACCCTCCCGAAATCGAGTGTGCTGTGTGCGGGAACCCTAGAGCTGGCTGCGACTGCGATGACTACTGTACCGGAATCCTACATGGGTTCGGCAGCGACAACTACTATAATGGTATCCTCCATGGGTTCGATGATGATGGCTATTATACCAAAATCCTCCATGGGTTCGGTAGCGACGACTACTGTTCTGGGATCCTCTGTGGGTTCGACGATGATGGTTATTGTACCGTAATCCTCTGTGGGTTCGGCAGCGATGATTACTGTTCTTGTATCCTTTGTGGGTCCGATAGTTTTGACTTTTGTTCTTGTATCCTGTGTGGGTCCGACATCTTATCCAGTCTAGTAACCTGTGTGGGTCCGACAACTTAGATGAATCAGTAACTACATCTGATCATCTCTATTACTCTAGAATAGTTGGCTTGTATCCTATGTGGGTCTGATAGCTTAGTTGGACTGTATCCTGTGTGGGTTTGACAGCTTAGATGATCCAGTTGCTACATCTGATCATCTATATCTCTATACAATTGTGGCATACCTGTGTGAGATGAGTCATGTCTTTCAACCGTTATCATTGTGGTGATTGACTTTACTTCCTTTGTGGATTTGGTTTGTGCTTGGGCTCGAGAGTTGGAGTCAGACTGTGATTGATAACTTAGGTATATGTATGGCCATATAACTAAGTAGGGTTGGTTGATACTTCGTTTTTGTATCTTTCTAATGTGGTTTACCCTTTGTAGATTTTATTAGACCTTGAGGGTCTCGGGGTCCCTATTAAGTATCGTTATACTCACCCCTGCACGGGTTATGCCCACACCTCGTTGTGTTGGATGCAAACAATGGATAGTGCTGACCGAGGCGGAGTGTATGAGGACTGTACAGTACCCGGAGTTGGACCTCATGATGAGTCGGTACCCGGAGGATATGGACCGACGTGGAGCACTGAGGAGGCTATCTGTACCTACCCTTCAGGTAGGATCTGTGGTAGATGATCCAGGAGTTGTTAGTAATCTTCCATATATTTGTCTTTTTAGTTGTACCTGTTTGTCATTTCCTTGTACTTTAGTATTGGTCTTGTATTTCCGGCCCCTTTCCTTTCAGCACTTTCTTTTGTATACAGCGTTACTTAGTGTTTACTTCAAATTGTGTACTCTGTTGTTTTTGTTTACTTTTTTAAAGGCAATGTCTTCCCTTACTATCTGGATTACACCTTTGGTGCTAGTCGCCAGACCCTGACCTATGGAAGGTGGGATTGGGGTAGTCACGACACAGGCCCCGAGAATGGGTCGTGACAATAACCCCTTAAAACACTCGCATAAGACCTTAGGTTAGGGTGCACGATGGTGAAAGACTCTTGGGGTGGCATGGATAATATCACTCAAGTGGTAATCTCTATCAACTTCCACTTCTCCTGTAGGCGGTTCTGCTCAAGATTAACGTATTCAAGATCGTATTGGTCTTGGTCAAGAGTGAATCCCAATGACACCACCTCCTTTCTAAGCTCTGAAAAATGGGCTTCATATGGGGCAAGTCTATTGGATGTGTTCATCGCTTCCATTGTCTGAGTAAATTGGATTTGTTAAAGCCCTATATTTATACTAATCATGTGATCACTGTTCAACAACTATATTAGCAACGGTCACAATTCTTAATGGTATTTTAAAATCCAAAACATAGAACCAAATAAGTGCATACGTTTTACATAACCATAAGAATACATTTATATAGACCAAGAGGAATTTTCATTAATGAATTTTTGGGTCGTTACAATCTTCCCACCTTAAGTAATTTTGCCTTTGAAATTTCCTTTTCCCACACTAATAAAGATGAGGGTAAATCTGCTTCATCACTTCCTATGATTCCCACATTGTTTTTTCAAACTTGTGGTTTCACCAAAACACCTTCACGAGGGGAATTGTCATATTTTGTAGGACCTTTTCCCTACGATCTAAGATCCTCACTGGTTTCTACACATATGAAAGATCATCCTCTGGTTGTACTACCTCTGAAGAGAGTACATGTGAAGGGTATAGTATGTACTTCCTTAAGAGGGATACATGAAATACATCATGTACCTTGACCATGGTAGGTTGAAGTGCTAGTCGATAGGCCACAACCCTGACACAATCATTAATCATGAAAGGGACGATGTACCTAGGACTTAACTTTCCTTTATTTCCAAAACTCATGACTTTCTTCCATGGAGATATGTATAGAAACACCATGTCTCCAACTTTGAACTCAAGGTCTCGTTGATGGTAATCTGCATAACTCTTCTGTCGACTTTGGGATTCCTTTATATTCTGCAAAATGGTTTTCACCTTCTCCACCATTTCTTCGACCATTTCAGGTCCTAGCATCTTACGTTCACCAACTTCATCCCAACATGCTGGTGTTCTACACCTTTTCCCATAAAGGGCTTCATATGGTGCCATTTGGATTCTTGAGTGTAAACTGTTATTGTATGAAAATTCAACCAATGGAAGATGTTGGTACCACCCTCCTTTAAAGTCCAAAGAACATGATATTAACACCAGTGTCTGAATAGTTCACTCATATTGGCCATCAGTTTGAGGATGATAGGCATAATAAAGTTCAGTTCAGTGCTTAGTGCGTGTTGGAGACTTTTCCAGAACTTTGAGGTGAATCTCAAACCACAATCAAATACAATAGATAGTGGTACTCCATGCATCCTTACCACTTCTTTAATGTAAATCTGTGCAAGTAGATCCAGTGAGAAATCCTCCCGAATCATAATGAAGTGTGCAGTCTTTGTAAGATGATCCACAACAACCTATACTGCATTGTTTCCTTTGGATGTCTTTGGAAGTCCAGTGAAAAATTCCATGGTGATGTTCTCCCATATTCATTCTGGTATGGGCAATGGTTGCATCATCCCCTTAGTCTTCTGCCTCTCTGCCTTCACTTGCTGACACACCAGGCACTTTGATGTATACTCAGTGATCTCCTTCTTCATATTATCCCACCAATAATACTCTTGGAGATCTCGATACATCTTTGTGTTTTCTAGGTGAATAGAGAAATTTAACCTATGTGCATCATCCAAAAGTTCCTTCTTCAGCTCCGGACTTGATGGAACACATAGTCTTTTCCCAAATCTCAAAATTCATTCTTCATTAACATTGAACTACAAGGATTTACCTTTTCTAATAGCTTCCACTTTCTTCTGAATTCCCACATCATCCTTTTGAGCATCCTTTAACCTTTCCAAAAGAGACGGTTGAGTAGTCATTTTTTAAAGTATTTATGATGTTCCCTTATTTATGATTCCCATGTCCATATTCATCAAATCTAATAATATTGGATCATTTTAAATTCTAATAAATGATAGAATCGATGGGTCCTTTCTACTTAGAGCATCTTCCACCTTGTTCTCTTTTCGAGGGTGGTAATGGATTGAGCAGTCATAGTCTTTGATCAGCTCTAACCATATTCATTGGCGCATGTTCAACTCTTTCTATGTGAATATATAATTGAGGATTTTGTGGTCCATATATATTTCACACTTCTCCCTAAAGAGATAATACCGCCAAATTTTTAAAGCAAAGATCACCGCAACCAACTCTAGATCATGTGTTGGATAATTCTTCTCATGAACTTTCAATTTCCTTGAAGTATAGGAAATGAATTTGTTATTCTGCATCAACACACAGCCCGATCCCTTCTTCGAAGCATCACTAAATACCACAAGAATTTCTCCACTTGTGGGTAAACTGAGCATGAGTGCAGTGAGAAGCCTCCTTTTAAACTCCTTGAATCTTTATTCTCATTCATCACTCCAAGAAAAATTTACTCCCTTCCGAGTTAGCTCGGTAAGAGGGTTGGACAATCATGATAAATTTCTCAAAAATCATCAATAATATCTAGCTAACCCCAAAAATCTACGAATATCCATTACTGATGTTGGCCTCAACCATACCTTTATTACAGTTTTCTCTAAGGGATCCACAGATATCCCATTGATTGTGATGATATGGCCCAAGAATGAGACCTCCTTCAACCAAAACTCACACTTTCTATACTTTTCATAGAGCTTCTCCTTCTGCAAGGTCTCTAGTAAAGTTATTAGATGCTCCTCATGATCCTCCTTGGTTTTGGAGTATGTTAGAATATCATATATAAATACTACCAAAAATTTGTCGAGGTAATATCTAAAGACTCTATTCATTAAGTCCATGAATATTGTTGGAGAATTAGTGAGTCCGAAAGGCATTACTATGAATTCATAGTGCACGTATCTTGTACAAAAAGCAGTCTTGGGGATATCTTCCTTCTTCAACCTTACTTGATAATATCCCAACCACAAATCTACCTTGGAGATGTATTGTGCTCCATGAAGCTGATCAAACAATTCATCAATTAATGGGAGAGGATACTTGTTCTTTATCATGATTTTATTAAGCTCACGATAATCGATGAAAAGGCGCATTGACCCATCCTTCTTCTTGATGAAGAGGACTGGTGCACCCCATAGTGAAGCACTTGGGCATATAAACCCTTTATCCATATTCTCTTGTTGTTGTTTCTTTATCTCCTCAAGCTCCACAACATCCATTCTATACGGAGTCTTGTATATTGGTATCTCCCCAGGTATAAGATCAATTGAGAATTCAACATCTCTTCTAGGATAAAGACCAGGAAATTCCTCGGGAAACACTTCAGTGAATTTCCTCATAATAGGAATGTCTTCAAGGATGGTTTCCTCCTTAGACTTAATCATCTGATCTAGATACGCGTGCTCATAAGGTAGTAATATCCATGCTTGAGATAATGGAGCTAAAGAAGATTTATCTTCCTCCTTGCACTTTTACAGAATCGGGGGTCGATTATCCACAAGGAGAGTGATTTCCCTCTCATGAAAATTTATGTTGGCTCTATATAGGGAAATACAATCCATGCTAATAATTGCATCAAATTCCACCAGAGGTAGTATGATGAGGTTCACCGGGAAGTTCAATCTATCGATTATGACAAGGGGGGATTTATATTCATGGGATGCAATTATTGCCCCATTTTCCGTACTCACCGACATCTTTACTTCCATGATCTATGTTAGTGTTGGGATTGTTATACTAAACTTTTGAGATATAAAAAATTTTGTATGTCCTAAATCAAAAAGTATGTTTTCTATTCTTGAATGAATAACTAGCATACTTGTCATCACTTCGTTGTTGGGGATCACTTCGGCGGTAGTGATGGAAAAAGCTCACCCTTTCTACCTTGGAGGTTGTTGGTTGCCTCCGAAAACCCTTGGCTTAGGGAACTGATTTTAAATATTCCCTTGTTCTTTACACTGAACAATGCATTGAGATTCAATTGGATCATTCCACTCCTATGTCACAATAGTAGGTTTTTCTTTTCGATAATTAATAGCCAGGTTCCCTTCTCTTCCACACCTAAAGAATTTCATCATCCCCTTTAGGAAATTTATAGGGTGCTTCTTTCTGAACCTTTGGAAAGTGGGGTTCTATATTTTCTTAGCACTATTGGATTTATCCATCTGACTGCCAGAATTGAAATCCACCTTACTCTTCTTATCCCCATGATACCCTTGAGATTCTCTGATCTTCATTTTAACCTTAAGGGCACATCGGATAATTTCCTCATATCTTTCGAAGTCACAGATCACTAGGGCTTTTCGCGGGATAAGTTTCATCCCACCAAAGAAGTGGTCAACCTTGCATTCGAGGGTAATGACAAAGCCAGAGGCGTATCGTGCAAGCCTTTTGAAGTTTTCCTCGTACGCTCTGATGGATTCATCATATTTTTGCTTGAGGTCAATGAAGTCCATTTGCATCTTAAGTCGTAGGGTGCACAGAAAATATTTATCAAAAAACGTCTTCTAGAAATCCTTCCATTCCAATGCGTCGATATCCTCCTTAGGATTTGTATTTTTTATCAATGTCCACCATTGATCAGTTTCACCCTCCATATGATAAGCATCCAGGATAACCTTCTCTTATTCGGAACATTTAAGTATGGAGAATATATTTTCAATGGAGTTGATTCATTTCTCGACGATTGAGGGATCAGATGATCCATTAAAAGTAGGAGGCATTTTTCTCATTAAGATCTCGATAGAGAATTTCTCTTTCTTAGGGGGGGGGGGGGTTGAATGATCCTCTTGACCCATGTTCCTATTAAATTCTTGAGTTAACTGAGAGAGTATCATGACAAAATTTGTGATTCCCTCTCCCATCGGATTGGGAATCTCATTAGCATGGTCATCACATTTATATTCACATTATTTGTTAGCTCGAGTCCTCTTATTTCTGGCCATTGGATGGAAAATTAGGGGTAACACATAAAGGGTAATCCAAGGATAAAACAGATGACTTATAAATAGCATTTATTTCAATAACTTATGAATCTATAGGCTTCAATCTATGTTATACATGATCTACTTTATAACATATATTCTTAGGGGAACTTTTTTATTCCCTTAATAATGGTTCATAATAAGCTTTTGAATTTAACAAAGCATATCCCCTGGGAGTGTTGTAACCAAGAGTGTATTAAGGCTCATTTTCGTGTACCAAGATACCCCGGGTCAAGCCTGAAACTCTTTGTCGGAGTTTTCACTCCTAGGTATATTTGTGTCAGAGCTGCCTCTACCTGCTCGTATCCAGATAGGGATGTATTTTCTTGATAAACAACTTACTCAATACTCACCAAAAATTAGGGATGTTTCTATTAAACTTAGTCATATTACTAATTCTTTCACTAGGGTTTTCTAATCCTAATCCAAAAAATAACTAAACCTATCCTCTGATACCAACTATGACAACCCTGCACTTTATTTCACATTTAACATGATTTATTACATAAACTTCACTTGATACAACATATAATATCTAGAGGTATAGTGTATTTAGGGATTAGGATAATTACATAAAAATTTAAAACATGAAACACAACATCTTTATTGAAAACTTTCTTTACATGACCACTACATTCCCTCGTACTTAGAATTGCATGGGATAACCTAAGGACATGCATAAGAAAAGGGTGAGCTATAAATCCCGGTAAGGGAATAAAACTTGAATAACATGAGGAATAAAATGCATGTTAGAAAATAGGGATATAAAAAGAGCACAAGATAAACATGAACATAAGTGCATGATAAAGCATGAAAATCATAACATGGAAATGTGGAAACAACACTTAACATGGAATTAGCAAGAGCCAAGGCTCATTGCACATGGAGCATGAGTAAACCCTCATTGCACATGAAGAACGAGTATACCCTCATTTAAATTTAATTATCATAATTCAACACTCATTTCACATGATGTATCATGATACTATACTTTACCCAATGTATTGGAGCACTATCAGGGCACACCCTTTCTTAAACATTTCATTTCATGTATAAGTGTGCCACATGGATCCTAAAACATGGATTCATTAAACATAATAATTTATTCCATGATAAAGGAATGTGTAATTAATAAATGAAACTATATAATTAATAAGTAAAGGTACATAAAGGTGAATACCCTTGATAGAGAAATGGGCATGGTATTCACTACACAACGACTTTGGCTTGGAAAATCGCGGTGCAATTTCAGCAGCATAACAGCGTAACATAAGAACTAATAAAAATGGTTGATGAGAGAGAAATGGGTGTATCATCATATTTAAATGAAATGGGTAGTAATGGGGTAATATAGATACATTTCCCAACAATTTTAATGGAATTTAGATTCATGATACAAAAGAATTACTTGAATGTAAATGAGGAGAGAGAAATTCCTTACAGAATTTCGGCATGGAAACAGGTGTACATGGGAGGTATTTAATGAGATAGAAAGGTGTATATCATCATTAAAAAATAAAGAGGTAAGTATGGGGAGGTTTTAAATCGTTCCCCAACATTTATAAATGAAAATAAAATGGCATAACAATATTAAGAAACTTGGATAAAAAGAGAAAGGTAGGAATCCATTACATGGAAGTGTGATACCAAAAACTTGGGAGAGGATTGAGAGAGGATTATTTGGTTCTTGGGCTCCTTGGGATGATTATATAGAGAGTAGGGAAAAGTTTATAAGAACTCCAAAGGCTTTTAGTGAAGAGGAAGTGGGAGCTTGTGTGGTTTTATATTGGAAAGGAGAGGGAATTCTTTATAATTTAGGTTTGGGACACCACACCTTAAACTAATCAAAACCACAAACCAGACCATGGTTTTTGCCCATGGTTTTTTTTCCAAAGGGGAGTAAAAAATGATATTTTATAATTAAAATGGCTTAACTTATTAAAATAATAGGGTTGCTTATGTTGAGGTGAGTCACACTCTCAAGGAAATGAATTTAAAAAGATAAAATGTTTTATAAGTCCTGGAGGGCCCACTAAGGCATCATAAAATTAATCAAACAAATATAAAATCACATTATTTTAAAGATATAATATATATTGGACGAAAATATCATTTATATTATTTTATTACGTCACTATTGGGTCATTATGATGTCATAAAACACATTATATATTTAAATGGTATTTAATTTTTACCCAAAAATTTGACTGTCTCATAAAATTATGAAAAATTCACCATTGGATAATTTAGACCACCTGATTCCAAAAATAATATTTATTTTATATAAATAATTTTTTAAATATTTTAATTTTCAATATTAAAATAAAAACCGATATTTATCGTAAATTCATGGGTTTTGAAAAAAATAGCTTTCAAACCTTAATAAAAATTACAATTGTATTCATAAAAATTATACAATCATTTATACTTAATAAAAAGTAATTTTACTAATAATAATTTTTTTTAAATATTATTTAATTCAAAAATCCATTAATTTATCAAAATAGATTCCTTAGTTGAACATTAACTAAAAAATACTATTTGTTCATTAAAAACTATTTACAAAGTAACAATAATAAAATAAAAGTATATTCTTTATTATAAAAATAATGTACATAATCATAATGTTAGGGTCTTGTTACATAACCCCTTAAAAACCCCACATAATACCTTAGGGTAAGGTGCACAATGGTGACAGACTCTTGGGGTGGCTCAGATAACATCGCTCGAGTGGTAATCCCTATCAGCTTCCACTTCTCCTGTAGGCAGTTCCACTCAAACTTAACATATTTGAGCTCAGCTTGGGCTTGGTCAATAGCAAAGCCCAATGACACCACCTACTTTATGTGATTTAAAAAATGGGCTTCGTATGGGGAAATTCTACTGGATGAGGCCATCAATTCCTTTGTATGAGTAAATTGGATTTTTTAAAGCCCTATATTTATACTAATCATGTGATCACTATTTAATGGCTATATTAGCAATGGTCACATTTTTTAATAGTGTTTTAAAATCCAAAACATAGAACCAAATAAGTGCATACATTTTACATAACCATACGAAGATATTTATATAGACCAAGAAGAATTTTCATTAATGAATTTTTGGGTTGTTAAAAAATTAGTATGTAATTTATTTAGGATTTATTTAACTCATTATTTATTTTAATTTCCCAAAAATTTCCAAAACAAAGAAGAAAAAAAGTCATCATGATGCATGTACCTTCTCTAGGTTATCTACCATATAATTGGTGAAGCATCACTTGGTCGTTTGGTAAGCTCAGATTCCTTGCATAAGATCACAGGGGGCCTAAAATCTTGTGTCTTAGTTGGTCTTCCCTAACACATATCATGAACCAAGATCACATAACATTGTTTCCCTACCAGCCCATGCAATCCTCATTGTTCCTAACTCCAAACTCTATCATATATCCCAACCATCACCTAAGATATCATTCTATCGCAATCCGCCTTATTCAAGATGAGGGAAGGTATGGTAGGATGTCAAGACCTTCCTTCCCCAAGATGAAGGAGAGATAATGACCCCTAAGCCATGCCCCCAATAGGCCCCTGGGTGGAGACCAGCACCAAGGGTATAGAAATCTCACAAAAATGGGAGGAATTACCCATTTTATAGTAACAAAGATCAGGAGATAAGATGTATCAACCTCAAACAAATTCAATACACATATATATATAAATAAATCAAAACCCATTCCACATTCATTTTTCAAGTAAAGCTACTAGAAATATAAATAAAACTCCAAATTAGGTACCAAAAATAAAACTAGTTAGTGACACAAAAACATTCCCCAATATCCAAGATAATAAGGTCCAACATGATCCGTGTAATATCCCTAGAAATCTAAAAATAGTTTTATATATGAAAGGTGTGCATAAAATTATACTTAGTAGGGAAAAACTAAAGTCACCCATGCAAAAGTGGGAGAAGAATATTAGTTCCCCTGTTGGTCGGAGTGGATACTCAAGAGGAGGGGTGAATTGAGTTCAAATTAAAATTTCTGTTTAAAAAAAATGTTCACTAAAATCCCACAATTTATAATACTAATTGAATTTTAGTGAATTTGAACTAAAGCAAACTTTCAGTTAGGTTCTCAAGGGATTGATTAATTCCCAGTTAATCTAATCAGAAGATCAGATTAGCTTTTGAAACTAACCTAATGATTTACAACTAATGCAAACACTTTCTAATTCAATTATCAGAGTAACTTTGAAAAACTATTTATGTTTTAAAGCACTTAGTAGCGGAATAAAAAGTTTTTAGATAAAACTAAATAATGGACAGCATATATAACCAAGAGTTTTAGTCTCAAGCCGAGACTTAGTCCTCTCAATAATTTATATAAATTGGATCCACACCCTGGATCGGGGTTCACAACAGTTTACAACTGTCCAGGTCAATGACCTCTACCACAGTTCTTCGTGGGAAACAAAACAACAGCAAATACAGTTTTCTAGGTCACACACGACCTCTACCACTATCCACAGTGGGAAATAAAATATGTAAGGAGTTTGAATGAGGATTTACAGATCCTCCATTTATGGTTCAGGAGACAGTGTGTGTAAAAATTAAACAAGATGATACACACTGCTCGTAATGTAAATAATAAATCACTGAGCAAGATATAGAGTTTATAATGGCTCTAGTGATTGTAGTGAAGCTCTGGACTCCTTCGAATTTGATCAGAAATGGTTCTGAGTCCTCTTCTGGTTTTTTTCTGAAAAACAGAGTGTCGTCTGCTTGACATTCAGGTTCAGAGATAGTGAAATGTAGTCGATGAAGCTCTTAAAAATCTTCGTGAATGTGTATGAGCTTCTGTGTCTTCTTGATCGTGCATGTATATCTCTCTGAGCTCTTCTTGTATGTTCTTCTTCGTGTTTTCTTCTATCTTGTGTATATTCCTCGTGTATTCTGCATGTGTGTATAGAACGTCGTCTATTTCTCTTGTGCAGCAACAGGGACTTTTATAGCACGAGCTCCGGCAAAATAAATTATTTCTTTTTGAAGGTACGAGGTACGGTTCCCTGACATCCAACAGCCTTTATTAAATAAATGACAGAGCATTAAAATAAACCTGATATGACTGTTTGTTAGATTAAATAAAGATAAAGAAATTAAGATAGTGTCGGATTCTCTGTAACGTTATATTTGGATATCGGTAGCCTTGTGTATTGGTAGGTCTGAGTATCGGTAGCTTCTTGTGTAACGGTAGCCCTTGGTGTAATGGTAGCCTTTCCATCAGTAACCCTTCTATCGGTAGACTTCATGTCTATCGGTAGACTTTGGTATCGGTAAGCTTTATTGCATCGGTAGTGGTAGGCTTGATGTACCAGTGATCTTCCGTGTAATGGTAGTGGTAACTCTGTATCGGTAGACTTGCATAACGGTGACTTGTCTCGGTAACCTTCCCGTATCGGTAGACTTGTTGTCACATATCGGTAGACTTTCATAATGGTGACTTGTATCGGTAACCTTCCCGTATCGGTAGACTTGTTATAATGGTGACCACTTGTCTGTTTAAGCATTCTATTGGCAGAATGGGTCAAGTTAGAATATATATCCATTTAGTAACCGAATTCTATGAAGATAATATAAATATGTTCATGGTGTACATAATGAAATAAGTAATGAATCATTAATTAATATAGGAACTTGAACATAATTTAGATTATCAAAAAATAAAATTGATCATAATTAAAATATGATTGAGCATAGTTGGGATTATCATAATATAATCGAGCATAGTTGGGATTATCAAAATATAAGGTCAACTAATTCTCCCAGAGGGCTCAACAATCTCCCTCTTTTTTTATAATCACAACATATCACAACTTATGCCAAAGTATTAAGAAAATTAAGATAGTTTTAGAGGAAAAATTTACTAATAATAAAAAAACTCATTACTGTAACACATAGTTCTTCATTTTTCTCCCCCTGGAAATTGCACTTCCAGTTCTCATTTTCTCCCCATTCTCATTTTCTCCCCATTTTTAATTTTTATCCCCCTTTGTGATTAACAAAAAGAAGGGAAGAATTGAAGAAAGATCAGAATGAAAAGAAACATAAACACAGTAAAGTGGATAATGTAAGAGTAAATGTCCATTAAAGTACAAAAGGTACAAACTGATAAAGTCAGTATTACAAAAATAAATACAAGTGAATCCTATCAAAAACATCCAGAAACACTCAATCATCATCTTGAACAGGAGTCTTTCCCTTAGGGTCAGAAGAGGGTGTAGGTTCAGATTGGGTAGATGGCTTGGGAATAGCTGAAAGAACAACTGGAGGTTCAGCCACTGAAACTGTACCGGATCTGAAATCTGTGATTCTCTGTGTGATCAGAGGATTTAAGCTTCGAATAGCCTGAACTGGATTCAACTGAGGTGTACTCCCAGAGGCAGAGGCAGGAAGGGCAGGAGGAACAATCACAGGTCTGGCATCCACATGCAAGAATGGTAGCAACAGGTTCCTAAAATCCATAATAATACTACCTCCTCTCTCCATTTCTGACACAAAATGATCTCGATTTTCAATGAATTTATCCAAGGCAGGAGTAAGCTCTTTGAGCTTACTAACATGTTTTCTGAAATCTTGAGTCACTGGAGGAAACTTCATATTCTTCATCAAAATCTTGAAATGATTGGTCATTTGATGCTTGGTATAGACCTTCTCAAAATAAGAATCCACCTTATTTTTAATTGCCTCTTGAGAGGCAGTAGCTGCTCGTAGGTGATCACGAACAAAACTACTAACTTCTCTAGTGGTAGCAAGGATCTGAGTATCTAAGGTACCACTGGTACTGGCCTTAGCCAACTCTTCCAGAATAACAGATCTAATCTGGTCAAGGTTCACAGTGGATCTGGATGAGGGAAGGGGTTTAACTGAGAAAGCTACGGTTTCCTTGAAAAATTGTGTCAGATTACTAACCACCTTATGAACAAGTTCATCTTGACTGTTCAAATGTTCTTTGACATATTTCTTAAATGCCTCAAAAACTTCCATAAATTGTTTGACTACCTCTTTGATATATTTGATGTCACTATTCACTTGGGTTTGAGAGCTGTTCATAGCAGTCAATGAAGCAATGGATTGTATGAGAGCAACTATAGATCTTGTCCAACTCTCAATTTGAGTATGCCACACCTTAACTTTATCCATCATTTCCTTTATTGAGCTAGAAACAACACATCCCATAGATATCTCCAGGGATTGCTCTACACTTCTCATTTCATCTACCAGACTTTGCTTCAAATCTGCCATTGATTCTCTCAGTGCTTCTTTCAATTCAGCCTTTAAGGACTCAAGGTCCTCCTTGGTTGCCACATTTTCAGCTACAGTAGGTAGGATAACGGATTCCCTTTGGGGCTGGTCTTCCTCATCTGAATCTCCATAGGAAAGTCCAAGAACCATATATCCTGGATCTGATGTCCAACCTTCAATGTCATACAACACTGATACTGAACCAAGATTCTCCCCCTCACTTAGAACATTCTCCTAAGGAATCTCCTCCAACTGTTATGCTCGAAGTAATTCTAAAAATTCTTCTACAACTACAGCAGATTCAATAGCCATTTGCTCTAAGTCATCAATGACTCTCTCATCAACAGATGCAGCTTCTGCTTCCTGATCAGGCATTATCCTGACTGTACTATCTATCAGAGGGCTCAAACTGAGCTCTTCTTCTTCATTTTCCTCATCATCTACTTCACCAGCAGCCTTCTTTTCTCCATTAATAACACGATCGGATTCGGTTGCCTCATCCTCTTCAGAGGTTTCCTTAACAACATACTAACATGCTTCTTCTTCTTCTTCTGTAGTCTCAGTGTCATTGTCCTTCAAAATAGTTTCTCTCCTTGGTAGTTATTTTGGAGGGCTAGCTTCTCCATAAGAAATATTTTGAGGCATAGGACTAGAAGGTAAATCAGGTTCTTCTCCTTCCTCAACTGATGTATGTTCCTCCTCATCTTCATCATCATTGTAGACCGGTTATGGCTCATCTGGTCCAAGACCAGGATCCCTCACATCCTTTGGTCTAGAAGAATGATCCACAGGAGTGTACTTGTCATAGATTTTTCCATCATCATTAACCCATGATTTCTTCCAAGGTTTCCAGCTCACTTTCATAAAATTACACACAGTTCTGGTGAGGAAAAAATTATCCTTAACCACAACAGTTCCATCTTGAGGTCCGGCTACCTCCTTTGTTTTCAACATAATAGAAATTAACTTAGAAAAGAAAAGTGCATTGGACTTAGACTTAGGCCTAGTCATATATTCAATCTGAATCATTAACAGTCTGCATAAATTCACCTTTACTCCATGCTTTAACAGATACAACAAATAAATGTCTTGAAATCTGAGGGTAGCAAAATCTCCTCTCCTTGGACTAATCACATGCTGAATGAACTTGAAAAGCAGTTTGTCCTCCCCTTCCATCTCTGCAGCAATGACCTTTCTAGGAGTTCCATCTTCTATCAACTCTAACAAGGCATCCTCATATTCGAAAAAATCACTAGCAGTAGGTATGGATTTTGAATAAAATCCATAATCACCACTATGAGGAACTTTAAGGTTCTCAGCCCATTCAACTGATGAAAATGAAAACGTTTGACCATTCAAAAAGGAAATTATCCTATTCTCCTCTTCTGATGTCTCAAAACTGACAAACTCATAAAACTCTTTTACCAGAGTTGGATAGTATGGTCCATTATTGTTCATGAAGCATTCGAGCCATCCTTGTTCTTGTAAAACCTTCAGAATCAAGGACTTGCTTACCAGCAGCCATTCTGCACATAATTCCTTTTCCACTACAATTTCTCTCTTTGATAAATGTGGATTCACGGGATTCCTTCGAACAACATCTCTACTACTTCCACTGCCACCAGCATTCGTTACTTTCTTCTTCTTAGCTTGCGGCACATCACTCCCTTCATCCACTGAGGGTCTCTTCACATGGGCCATGTCAGATTCTAAGGCTTAGGGTTTTGCAAGCTTGAGAGGTTTAGGTAGGAGGGATTCGAATATACGGGTTCGAGGTGATTGAGTGATTTATAGAGTCGGGTTTAATATCATTTAGGATTCACATAAAAAATAAATCTTATATTAAAAAGAAATGCAATGTCTCGGCCTTAACACGAAAATTTAAAACTGCGCGAGAGATGTACCGGTAAGGTGTCCTAACGGTGAGGTCTAATGGTGAAGTTTATTTAATAGTGAGGTTCATCCTAACGGTGAGATTCATCCTAACGGTGAGGTTAATCCTAACGGTGAGGTTCATCCTAACGGTGAGGTTCATCCTAACGGTGAGGTTCATCCTAACGGTGAGGTTTATCCTAATGGTGAGGTTCATCCTAACGGTTTTTAAGAGTAAGTTATCATTCCTAGTTCGTGTCTAATAAAACTTAATCTTTCTGAATTTAGAGGCTTAGTGAAAATATCAGCTAATTGGAGTTCAGTGCCTATAAATTCAAGAGTTATATCACCTCTTTAATAATGATCTCTTAGAAAGTGGTGTCTAACATCAATGTGTTTGGTTCTAGAATGAGACACAGGGTTCTTTGAGATGTTGATCACACTAGTGTTGTCACAGTTAATTGAAACATGTTTAAAATCAAATCCATAGTCCAATAAAGTGTGTTTCATCCACAGAATCTGTGCACAGCAACTACCAGCAGCTATATATTCTACTTCAGCAGTAGATAATGCAACTGAATTCTGTTTCTTACTACACCATAATACTAGGGACTTTCCAAGTAAATGACATGTTCCAGATGTGCTCTTTCTATCTAACTTGCATTCAGCAAAGTCAGCATCTGAGTAACTTATTAAATCAAATGATTGTCCTTTTGGGTAAAACAGTCCCAAATTGGCAGTATTTTGAAGATATTTGAAAATCCTTTTAACAGCAAGTAAGTGTGACTCTTTAGGGTTAGCTTGAAATCTAGCACACATACATACACTAAACATAATATCAGGTCAACTAGCAGTAAGATAAATTAAACTCCCAATCATACCTCTATAATTAGTTTGATCTACTGGTTTCCCAGTTTCATCAATGTCTAATTTACAGGTGGTACTCATAGGTGTATCACTTCCCTTAATACTATCCAAACCAAAATGTTTTAATAAATCCTTAGTATATTTACTTTGATTTAAAATAATACCATCTTTAGTTTGAAAGATTTGAAATCCAAGAAATTACTTAAGCTCTCCCATTAATCTCATTTCAAACTCATTTTGCATAACCTTTGAAAAATCAGTACATAAAGAATTTTTAGAAGATCCAAAAATAATATCATCAACATATATTTGTACTATTAAAACATCTTTTGAAATTCTTTTTATAAAAAGAGTGGGATCAGCAATTCCTTTTATAAATCCTTTTGAAATAAGAAAATTTGTAAGCCTTTCATACCAAGCTCTTGGATCTTGTTTTTAACCATATAAAGCTTTAGAAAGTTTAAAAACATGATTTTGAAAGTGAGGATTTGAAAAACCAGGTGGTTGTTCTACAAAAACATCTTCAATAATAAAACCATTTAGAAAATCACTTTTCACATCCATTTGATATAACTTGAAATTCATATGTGATGCAAAATCAAGTAAGATTCTAATTGCCTCTAATCTAGCTATAGGTGCAAAGGTTTCCTCCTAGTCAATTCCTTCTTCTTGATTATAACCTTGTGCAACTAGTCTAGCTTTGTTTCTAATGATATTTCCAGATTCATCAACTTTTCTTATAAACACCCACTTTGTGCCTATGGTTAAAGTGTCCTTAGGTCTTTCTACTAATTTCCAGACTTTATTTCTTTCAAATTGATTTAGTTCTTCTTGCATATCCATTACCCAAAATTCATCATTGATAGCATCATTGATATTTTTAGGTTTTAACTGTGAAAGAAAAGCTTGATGTTCAACCTGATTTCTTAGAGAAGCTCTAGTCTGTGTTCCTCTATCTAGATTAACTTCAATAGAATCTAAAGGATGGTTCTTTAAGATCCTAGTTGGTCTCGAAAAGGTAGGGCTAGAGATTTCAGCTTCATCAACAGGTTGGGGGTCAACAGAAGCAGGTTCTGGAAAATTTCCAGAACTGGATGTTTTAACTATAGGTCCATTGTCTTTATCATTAAGGTTCAAAATAGAGAGATCATATTCAAGATTTTCAAGAGAGGTGTTAGGTTCATGTGGATCAGTTTCATCAAATTTGATGTGAACAGATTCCTCCACACATTTGGTTCTCTTATTAAAAACTCTATAGGCTTTACTAGAAAAAGAGTAACCTAGGAAAATTACTTCATCACTCTTGGATGCAAACTTGTCAAGATTATCTTTGGTATTAAGAATAAAGACTTTGCAACCAAAAACTCTGAAGTAGTTAACCTTAGGTTTCCTATGGTTCCACAACTCATAAGGGGTCCTCTTAAGAATAGGTCTAATCAAGACTCTATTGATAATATAATAAGCTGTATTCACAGCTTCAGCCCAAAAATAAATAGGTAGGTTATACTCATTGAGCATGGTTATGGAAATTTTTTGAAGGGTTCTATTCCTCCTCTCTACTACACCATTTTGTTGAGGTGTCCTAGGGGCATAGAAATTGTGACTATAGCCATTGTGTGAGCAGTAGGATTAAAACTCATGATTTTCAAACTCATGACCATGATCACTTCTCAAGGTTTTAATCTTAAGTCCACTGAGGTTCTCTACAGACTTGGAATATTTAATAAAGTAAGAACAAGCTTCACTTTTGTGAGCTAGAAAATATACCCAAGTTTACCTAGAATATTCATCTACTAGAACATAGACATAGTGCTTCCCATTTAAAATAGAAACTCTGGAAGGTCCAAACAAATCCATGTGAACCAACTCGAGAGGTTGAGAAGTTGACACTTCTTTCTTTGATTTGAAAGAAACTTTATGTTTCTTTCCCTTTTGACAGAGATTACAAAATTTATCTGCTGAGAATTCAAGTTTTGGTAGGTCTCTAACTAAGTTCTTCCTAGTAAGTTTTATAATTGAATGTACATTGCAGTGTCCTAATATTCTATTCCAAAGCCAAGAATCTTTATGAAAAGTATTTAAACAAGTAATATTTTTCATAGCTAAAGAATTTAAGTCAACATCATAGACATTTTCATTTCGCAAGGCAGAAAATACTAAATCATTTTTAGAGTTAAAACGTTGCAAGAATCATTTTCAAATTTAACATTAAAATCATCATCACATAACTGAGAAATACTTAGTAAATTATACTTAAGTCCATCAACCAATATAACTTTAGAAATTAATACTGAGTCAGTGTTACCAATCTGGCCTAAGACGGTGATTTTCCCTTTTGAATTATCACCAAAGGTGACAAAACCTCCATCAACTCTGACTAAGATTTTAAATCATGAGAAGTCTCTTGACATATGTCTTGAACATCCACTGTCCAAGTACCAGGTCTTTCTACAGGAGCTCTTTAAGCAAGTTCCCTACAAAACAGATTTAGATAGGAAATGATTTTGGTACCCAGATTTTCTTGGGTCCAGACAGGTTAGCCAATAAAACTTTAGGTACCCAAATTTGTCTTATGGGTTTCATAAGGTTTACAGAATCAATATATTTAGACAGATAAACCTTATTAGATCCGTAACAATGAATATAACTAGTTGAAGCATATGAACTTCCAGAACTATAACTATCTACATTCTGTCCAGATTTAGGAATAAATCTAGTTTTGGTAATTTTTCTTTGTCCAGGTTGGTATCCTATACCAGCAGTATATCTAGGTTCAATCTGCTTACCTAGCATTTGAGTAAGAGTGTCTTTTCCATTTGTGAACTTTTATAAATCCTTCCTAAGTTTCTCATTTGACAATTTTAGTTCAGTGTTTTCTTTAAGCAACTGAGCATTCTTTTCTATTTCTATGTCATGATCAGATTTATGTTTAACAGTTAAAGCATACTATTTCTTTAAACCTTTGTATTTGTCTTTCAGCTCATTACAGTTTTCTTCTAACATATCACAGTATTCAAACAATTCATATTTTGACAAATTTTCAGATTCAGAATCATCTCTAGAATAATATGTATTTAAAGCAGGAGTTTTAGATGTTACCTCAAAAGTGTTTGTCATAAAACACATGTTTTCCTTATTTCTGTTTTCAGTCTCAGAAGCTTCAGATTCACTGGAAATATCCTCAGAATCACTCCAAGTAGCCTTCATGGCTTTCTTGTACTTACTGTTCTTGTAATCATATTTCTTCTTGAATTTGATCTTTGGGCAGTCTGCTTTAATATGTCCTTTTCTTTTTCACTCATAACAGATAACTTCATCACTTTTATCTGGCTTTTTCCAATCCTTCTTCCAATGTCCCTTATTGTCATACTTTCCTTTGTAATTTGATTTTCTGAAGAATTTCTTCTTCCTATAAAATTTCTTAAACCTTCTGGCTATGTGAGCCATTTCTGCATCACTATCAGATGCACTTTCACTTTCTTCACAGCTTGAGCTATCACTTACAGCTTGAAGTTTCTCCTTATCCTTATTCTTTGAAGTATATGTCTTGAAGGCAACTGACTTCCTTTTTGGTTAATCTTCTTCTTCTTTTTTTACCTTGAGTTCTTCTTCATACATCATCAACTTACCGATAAGTTCCTTGACTGGCAGTTGACCAATATCACAAGATTCTCTGATTGAAACAGAAGTGCCCCTCCATCTTTCAGGTAGGCATCTCAAAATTCTCATGATCTGCTCCTTTGATGAAACGTCCTTTCCCAGTGAGATCATTGTATTTATAATTTCTTTAAACCTGAGATACATATCATAAATGGGTTCACCAAGATTCATCTTAAAATTATCATATTTAATAGTATAGGTGTTCAATATCATTTCCTTAACATCTTTTGTTCCTTCATGAAAAACACTTAAGGTATCCCAAATTTCATATGCAGTCTTACAAGCAGATATTCTATTAAATTCCTCATCTCTTAGAGCACCATAAAGAGCATTCATAGCTTTGCAATTATTATTGTAAGCTGTCTTAGTATCTTCATACCAAGTAGATCTAACAGTAGTAGGAATTTTATATTCTGATTCTATGGCAGTCCAAATATCGTAACCCATGATCTCTAAATGAATTTTCATCTTAATCTTCCACAGAGCATAATTGTTTCCATTGAAAAAT
This sequence comes from Viscum album, assembly GCA_963277665.1. Lineage (NCBI taxonomy): Eukaryota > Viridiplantae > Streptophyta > Magnoliopsida > Santalales > Viscaceae > Viscum > Viscum album. The sequence continues at coordinate 1,388,463,436 of OY728135.1, read as the reverse complement.
GGTGGTCTATTAGTAGCAACACCTTCAATTCTGTTATCCATGATAACTAGGTTGAAACATAAATTTTAAAGAGATAAAAATTTAGAAATAACAGAAATTTTAAGAACTTTAAAATACAACCAAAATCACAGTTGAAAAACAGAGTACTTCAGAAAATATTTTAAACACCTCTGATACCAAATGTTGGTCGGAGTGGATTCTCAAGAGGGAGGGTAAATTGAGTTCCAATTAAAATTCCTGTTTAAAAAAAACATTCAGTAAAATCCCCCAATTTATAATACTAATTGAATTGTAGTGAATTTGAACTAAAGAAAACATTCAGTTAGGTTCTCAAGGGATTGATTAATTCACAATTAATCTAATCAGAAGATCATATTAGCTTTTGAAACTAACCAAATTATTTACAACTAATGAAAACACTTGCTAATTCAATTATCAGAGTAACTTTGAAAAACTGTTTAAGTTTTAAAGCACTTAGCAGCGGAATAAAAAGGTTTTAGATAAAACTAAATAAAGAACAGCAGATATAACCAAGAGGTTCAGTCTCAAGCCGAGACTTATTCCTCTCAATAATTTATATAAATTGGATCCACACCCTGGATCGGGGTTCACAATAGTTTACAACTGTCCAGGTCAATGACCTCTACCACAGTTCTTCGTGGGAAACAAAACAACAGCAAATACAGATGTCCGGGTCACACACGACCTCTACCACTATCCACAGTGGGAAATAAAAGATGTAAGGAGTTTGAATGAGGATTTACAGATCCTCCAGTTATGTTTTAGGAGACAGTGTGTGTAAAAATTAAACTAGATGATACACACTGCTCGTAATGTAAATAATAAATCACTGAGTAAGATATAGAGTTTAGAATGGCTCTAGTGATTGCAGTGAAGATCTAGACTCCTTCGAATTTGATTATAAATGGTTCTGAGTCCTCTTCTAGTTTTTGTCTGAAAAACAGAGTGTCGTCTGCTTGACATTCAGGTTCAGAGATAGTGAAATGTAGTCGATGAAGCTCTTCAAAATCTTTGTGGATGTGTATGAGCTTCTGTGTCTTCTTGATCATGCATGTATATCTCTCTGAGCTCTTCTTGTATGTTCTTCTTCGTGTTTTCTTCTATCTTGTGTATATTCCTCGGGTATTCTGCATGTGTGTATAGAATGTCGTCTCTTTCTCTTGTGCAGTAACAGGGACTTTTATAGCATGATCTCTGGAAAAAGAAATGATTTCTTTTTGCAGGTACGAGGTACGGTTCCCTGACATCCAACAACCTTTATTAAATAAATGACATAGCATTAAAAAATGCCTATTATGACCATTGGTTAGATTAAATAAAGATAAAGAAATTAAGACAGTGTCGGATTCTCTGTAACGTTAGCTTTGGATATTGGTAGCCTTGTGTATCGGTAGGTCTGAGTATCGGTAGCTTCTTGTGTAACGGTATCCCTTGGTGTAACGGTAGCCTTTCCATCAGTAACCCTTCTATCGGTAGACTTCATGTATGTCGGTAGACTTTGGTAGCGGTAAGCTTTATTGCATCGGTAGCGGTAGGCTTGATGTACCGGTGATCTTCCGTGTAACGGTAGCGGTAACTCTGTATCGGTAGACTTGCATAACGGTGACTTGTATCGGTAACCTTCCCATATCGGTAGACTTGTTGTCGCGTATCGGTAGACTTTCATAACGGTGACTTGTATCGGTAACCTTCCCATATCGGTAGACTTGTTATAACGGTGACCACTTGTCTGTTTAAGCATTCTATTGGCAGAATGGGTCAAGTTAGAATATATATCCATTTAGTAACCAAATTATATGAAGATAATATAAATATGTGCATGGTGTACATAATGAAATAAGTAATTAATCATTAATTAATATAGGAACGTGAACATAATTGAGATTATCAAAAAATATAATTGAGCATAATTAAAATATGATTGAGCATAGTTGGGATTATCATAATATAATCAATCATAGTTGGGATTATCAAAATATAAGTTCAGCTAATTCTCCCAGAGGGCTCAACATCCCCTATGAGAAAATAGTAGAAACTCAAAAGAACCTAACAAGGTATACTATCCACTGCAATCTCACCAAGAAACACTCACCAAATAACGCAAGTAAAGTAAAGTAAAGTAGTAAGTATATCGATATTTGGGTACCCCGCACCACATCCCACTGGTTAATTGTTCATCCCTAACATCGAACATCCTGATTCTACCAAAATCTTCTACAATATCCACTATCACAACCTACCTTCACACACCTAGGACACATACCACATCACATCTTGCCTGCAAACACCTGGGCCACAAACCACAACCCCATCCCGTAGACACCTGGGAATCACCACACAACTCATCCCGAAGATACCTTGGAATCACAACTTGCTCATAGACACTTGGGCCTCACAACCACACCACAACCTACCCGAAGATTCTATGGTAACCAATACCTATAAGAGAGATTAGAGAAGATCCAATAACCATCCATCCATCCTCCCACTGAGATGTTGGGAAAGGACACCCTCCCCCATAACAATGGGGGTGTTCGGTATGTAGTGATCAACATGGGTGGGGTGCGTATAGAAATCACAATGAACTACATGTATATATATAGGTACCAAACACTCATTCAAACCTATGGGTTTTCAAAAAAACTACCATCCCACAAAAACTACCCTTGCTACCACCTATACATGCACGTACCACCACAAAAAATGGTTAATTTTCAATTTGATAATGAACGTCGCTTCACTACAAGCCATAACTCAAAACATACCCCCAACCAATTCATTTCAACCAATTGTCATTTGTTATTATTAAATCATTCATTTATTTATTTCCATCCCTACCCAAGAAACTGCCAAACATTGAAAACGTTAATAAGGGGAAGCAACCATACCAACCACTGCTAAATCCAAACAAGGAAAGAAGTAACAAGGTAAAATAATCCATTCTAACACCCATCCATAAAAATAACGGCCCATGTAAACTCTGGGTGAAAGGCCTGCTCAATGTAACTATATCCCTCTTCAAAATCATCACTCATAACCCATCCTTGGAAACCCCATTGTACAAGAAGTACCACACTCAGTAAAACCAAAACTCACCCAGCTTGCAGTCCCATTACACTATACCCTCTCTTGAACACTTGTTAAACCACTACCACCATCATTCTTTAAAGTCATATCACCTTGTCCTTCCTCTCAAAAAGTAAAAACCCCAACACACCTCATCACAACCCCACTCAGTATCCCCACTACATAAAAACACTACACCCAACACACCCATAATCATGAACATGACACAACCCAGTCTTGTAGCCTAGCTGCCCAACCCTTTCCTAGATGCAGTCTCACTGCATAAAAAGTACATCAATTCTATAATCAAAAAATCTATCAGCCTATGATACTGTTACACCATTCGTACCACCCCATACTCACAACCACACTCACATCCATAGCACAACATGAATAGCACAAACATAAGTCCAAACATAACCACACACAGCACACAGCCACACCAATAAGGAAAGATTTATTCAGATTTATAAGAACTCATTCTTTAATTCCACTTGATAAAATAGGGGTTATCACAGAACAAGTTTGATCCTGGGGCATCCATTTATTTAATAGAATATACATGATTAACCAAATTCTAATTCTTACAGCAGTAATTCACAAATCATACGGGTATGCAAATAGATCCCACTAACGGCCATGATTTTCATAAGAATAAAACCCACACAAAACACGACATGGATCAAGGATAACATATAAAACCAAGAAACCATAATACTCTTATCCCCTCAATTATTACTTATTATTATCTTTATCAAATTGGTTTCAACTATATTAACAGGGGGATATAAGAACATCCACCTTGAATGATGCACAAAAGAAAGGGAGACGAATGAATCCATACTTGTAATCAATAGACGATCAAAAATTCTTCCTCTCATTAAAAATAGGGGTTGCGTGAGTATCAGGAAGGACTCCAGGGGAAAATCGAACAGGCTGTCACAACACAGGTGCACGAATCCTCAAGGAAGAAATGTTCTCAACACACCAAGATAAAACAGAAGGTTTCGAAGGAATAGAGGATTTCATCTTTAGAAATACCAGATCCTAAATCTAAGGGGAAAAATATTTTAATGGACATTAAATCCAGATCATGATCAAGACCACGCGGTTTAGAAGTCAAATTAAGCTTTAAGTTTTTAAGAGATAAATTCCATTTTAAATGGCCCAAAAAACATTAAATATGACATTTAACTCATTTAACATCAAAGGAAATGTCAAAGGGGTGAAACTAAAAAAAACTAGGGAAAACTGGAAATGACTCACCGATGGGTGAGTCACCGACGCGACTCACCAATATGAGTGAGCCACCAAGGGATGACCCACTAACCATAATCCATCAATGTGACTCACTGATAGAGAGTCACCAATGTGACTCATCGACGCCACTCATCAATGCCTGACCTACCAATACATAACCTACTGACACCTCAACCTACCGACAACTCGACCTACCAGCGGCTTGAGTCATCGACGCCCTAAGTCACTGAATACCTGAGTCACCGACACCCTGAGTCATCGACTCCCTGAGTCACTGACACCCTGGGACACCAAATCCCTAAGTAACTGACACCCTGATTCACCAATGCCCAGAGTCATCGATGCTAAGATACCGATGGGACTCACCGAAAGAAAAACTGGAAATTGAAAAAATCTTGAAATGATTTACTCTTGCCACCCAGAACACCCCAAACACTTGATTTTGACGAAGTAATGGACCATAGAGTTCCGGTCCATTACAAAGTAGGTTTAGGGGTAGTATTTGTTTAACAATTAATGATGGAGGATGTGTGATTTTATAAATAGTAAGGGGTTTATTGAGAGATAGTTGGTTGTAGTAGGTTTATCCCATTATTTCAAGGGATATATGGTGGCTCCCATGGATCCTAAGAAAAATATTTTGAAAACATTTCACCATTCAAGTTGATCAATGAATCCAAGATCCACTATGATGTATCGTAACGCCAGAAACTAATTTTAGTGGTCTTGAATAAAGAAGGAAATTATTGAATTTTATTCTCATTATATGGTTTTTTAGTATCTAATGATGGAGAACCAATTACCACTAGGTTTGTTTCCATCCCTAATGATTTTTATAAAAAAATAATAGAATTTTTCCACAGAATTCATGATTATGTTAATGATTTCACTATAGAAGAATGTTAATATTTAAGTTATAGTGAATTAGATTATGAATTTATCACATTTATTTCCCATATGAGTAACATTTTTAGTTGATTAGATTATAAATATTTGTATAAAATATATTATCATAATCTATATAGTTCTGAAGTACATTGTCTTGGATAGATATCCTTGATTTACATCATGATTCCAAAATAAACTCCATAATTCCTTGGGAATATAGTTATATATGAGTATGAAATATCATCCATAGATTTATTGGTAGAAAAATTGTGGTATTTAGGTTTTTTAGGATATTATTTGATATTTTGTGTTTTATTTTAGGTGGTTTTGATAAGATCATCTTTAATTTTTGGAATTTTTATATAATAATTACTTTCAATCATTACTTCCTATGAAACCATTTCAAGAATTATATAGTCATTCTTCTCATTCACTATTCTGTTGGACTAAGATAAGTGAGAAGACTATTTTAGGATGTAGTTTTGTGTAGGTAGTGACAAAATAGAATATCTCAATTTAAAATCATATGATTTCATTATAGAGTCAATAAAAGTGTAACATTAGTCATTATTAAAGACACTTTTTATTTTATGTTTGATATTTTTTTTCTAAAAGTAACTAATATATTAGGTTATAGATTAACAAAATCAAAGAAGGTTTCATCTATAATATTTAGTCCCATTTGAGATTGTTTAATATATTAAATAAGTGTATTATATATTTTAATTTCCATAATGTTATGTGGTGGTTCATAATTTTGTCTACGTTTCTCATAGAAATAAGTATCAACTGGATCCAATTCTTTTATTGATGTGGAAGGAAGTTGAGTTGAATCATGATGCATATTTTTATGATAAAATGATTTGAGATGTGGTTTTTTTATAGAAGATACTTAAATGGATCATTAATATTTTGGTTTGAGTTTTATGGAAGCACAAGATGATCCAAGATGAGACATTAGTGAGAGAGGTTGAGATGTGACTATAATTACTGGTGCTTTTTATTGATGAAAGTGACTAGTTAATTTTTAATAAGGTAAAATCTTATTGATAGAAGAAATAAAACACTTTGGTTTTTAGGATATGTGTTGGTTTTCCATTTCTAATGGCGATGATATGTAATCTTGATGTTTAAAAGGATGTCCATGTTTTATTGATGTTTTATTTTTGAGAAATAGATGACCAAATGATCTTAAAAGTGAGATTTATTTCACTATAGAATATTGAAAATAGTGTATACCTTGGGGTCTATGCTTATCTAGGATTCCAATTTTAGAGAGAAGTTGGGAGATGTAATATTAAAAAGAAAGGTAAATTGTGCAGTCCCAAATATTGGGTGTGAAGATCATGGATTATATGAATTTGAAACTAGTGGGTTATGTACAATCACTTTCACTATCCATGAGACTATGCATTGAAATTTTTCATTCTATAAATTTCATACAAGTATGTTCTACACTCTCACTTACATTATCTCAATGATTATTCATGAAAAACCTTTTGTTGGGTAAAATAATGTGTTTTTTTTTAATTTAATACCCTTGAAACCTTTGATTTCCCCCTTTCTTACTTTGATGCATCCTTGGGAAACACTTAGAGTAATTTAGAGTATTTTTGGTGAACTCTTATTCTTTATTCAATGGATCACAATCAAGGATCATAATGTTAATTTTTTATTTCTAGGAAAGACCTAGATCTTGTTCACTCTCTTGATTTATCTTTTCCCCTATCAAATCTAGATATGAGTTTATCAAATCATTAAATATATGGATGTAGTTTTAAGGTATTTTTTCATCATGATTAGGGGTCCAAATATTCATCTTATCGATGTGGTTTTAGATATTAAAATAATATAATTTCTAGTAGTAATGTGACTAGGTCATTAATTCCAATATCTTAAATTAATTGGTTAATTTATTGTTCATATTTTACTGATTGTGGATTATAAATGACTAAATTTTATTTATTTTTATGGAATAATGGATTTATGAAAAAACGTGTATTTTTAATATAAATAAATTTTTATGAAAATTTTAAGGTCTTTGTTGACGCTCCTTTCGTCACAGAATCTAAAGGTCGGAAAAGGGAATATCTGATCTCAAAGTGATTCATCCTTTGAAGAAACATCAAAAATCGACAAAGGGATGAACAAGGAGAACATTGCCCATAGGTCGCGCAAGTTCCCTCATGGTCGCGCAAGTACACTTGCGCGCCGCCTAGTGATCGTGCAAGTACTTGCGCGACACCTTATGGTCGTGCAAGTGACTTGCGCGACCTAAGTGGTAACCGCTCGGTAACCGCTCGGTAACCGCCCAGGGCCTTCTTTTGCCTATAAATAGACCCTGTGGGCCCCCCATTCGAAAAGGTTCTTTTCCCAGAAACTCGTATCAAAGCTCCCGACGCCCAAGTCTCTTCTCAAAGCTTCCAGAACACTTCTAAGGTAATTTCTTACCTAGAATGGAAGATCTAAAGGGAAGAAGGAAGGCCTAAGTGTTGAAACTTATCAAACACTTGCGCGCCGACTTAATTCCTTCAATATAACTTGCGCGTCCCTCTTCTGGAAGAACCTCAAGAGGATGGGAAAGGGTTTAATAAAGAGTCGCTCAAGTAATTCAACTCTGATTGAAAATCGCGCAAGTATCCCTTATGTCGCGCAAGTATACTTGCGCGACCAATACTTGCGCGCCGCCGCAGGACTTGCGCGACCTTCAATACTTGCGCGCCCCTATCTTTTTGGGTGCCCATCTTGCCCTTTTTCACCCCTCTTAAGCCATTTCACCCTTCCTATTCAAGATTCAGTCTTCAAGATACTCTTCAAAGCCATTTATGGCATGATTTCTTGATTTGACATCCTTATCTGAAAGGAATTATGTGAAATATCTCTCAAAACCTAATGATTTAAACATCTTTATGTCACCAAAGATTGAGAGTTCATTCATTCAACCTCATCCTTTAAGATGAGAGAATCCTAACCTGGGTTTCCTTTTCAGGAATAAATCCCCAGTTATAAAACCTTTGATTTAGGCATCTTCCTTAAGAATAAGCCCCAATCAAAGTCCTTTAAATCTTGGGCATCCTCCTCAGGAGTAAGCCCCAAACCTTAATCCCTAACCTGGGTCTCCTTTTCAGGAATAAAGACTCAGTCATAACCTTGGGCTTCCTTTTCAGGAGTAAGCCCCAAGTCCCCTAAACCTAGGCTTCCTTCTCAGGAATAAGTCCTAGTCATAAACCTTTGATTTAGGCATCTTCCTTAAGAATAAGCCCCAATCAAAGTCCTTTAAATCTTGGGCATCCTCCTCAGGAGTAAGCCCCAAACCTTAATCCCTAACCTGGGTCTCCTTTTCAGGAATAAAGACTCAGTCATAACCTTGGGCTTCCTTTTCAGGAGTAAGCCCCAAGTCCCCTAAACCTAGGCTTCCTTCTCAGGAATAAGTCCTAGTCATGAACCTTGGGCATCTTCTTTAAGAATAAGCCCCAATCAAAGTCCTTTAATCTTGGGCATCCTCCTCAGGAGTAAGCCCCAAACCTTAATCCCTAACCTGGGTCTCCTTTTCAGGAATAAAGACTCAGTCATAACCTTGGGCTTCCTTTTCAGGAGTAAGCCCCAAGTCCCCTAAACCTAGGCTTCCTTCTCAGGAATAAGTCCTAGTCATGAACCTTGGGCATCTTATTTAAGAATAAGCCCCAATCAAAGTCCTTTAATCTTGGGCATCCTCCTCAGGAGTAAGCCCCAAACCTTAATCCCTAACCTGGGTCTCCTTTTCAGGAATAAAGACTCAGTCATAACCTTGGGCTTCCTTTTCAGGAGTAAGCCCCAAGTCCCCTAAACCTAGGCTTCCTTCTCAGGAATAAGTCCTAGTCATGAACCTTGGGCATCTTCTTTAAGAATAAGCCCCAATCAAAGTCCTTTAATCTTGGGCATCCTCCTCAGGAGTAAGCCCCAAACCTTAATCCCTAACCTGGGTCTCCTTTTCAAGAATAAAGACTCAGTCATAACCTTGGGCTTCCTTTTCAGGAGTAAGCCCCAAGTCCCCTAAACCTAGGCTTCCTTATCAGGAATAAGTCCTAGTCATGAACCTTGGGCATCTTCTTTAAGAATAAGCCCCAATCAAAGTCCTTTAATCTTGGGCATCCTCCTCAGGAGTAAGCCCCAAACCTTAATCCCTAACCTGGGTCTCCTTTTCAGGAATAAAGACTCAGTCATAACCTTGGGCTTCCTTTTCAGGAGTAAGCCCCAAGTCCCCTAAACCTAGGCTTCCTTCTCAGGAATAAGTCCTAGTCATGAACCTTGGGCATCTTCTTTAAGAATAAGCCCCAATCAAAGTCCTTTAATCTTGGGCATCCTCCTCAGGAGTAAGCCCCAAACCTTAATCCCTAACCTGGGTCTCCTTTTCAGGAATAAAGACTCAGTCATAACCTTGGGCTTCTTTCTTAAGAGTAAGCCCCAAGTCTCTTAAAATTTCTCTTAACCAGTCATAAATTTCCTTTGATTTGGGTTTCCTTTTCAGGAATAAAACCCAATCATAAGTCCCCTCCTAACTTGGGCATCCTCCTTAGGAGTAAGCCCCAAGATTAGAGTATTCAAATCTCCATGAAGCACATATAACTTTGTGGACCCTGTTCATGGATTTTCTTCCTAAAAGTAAATCCTAAACCTTCGCCTATCTGGGCAGTCATCTATACATAAGCCCCAAAACAAATTCTTATGATTGCATCTTTTATGGCACAATTGTCTAAATTTTACCAATACCTCTTGTTTCTCACACCGAGCATGACTCACGTGAGCTTAGAGTGTAAAAGTAATTATGACATTCATCTTTGAGCCATCAATCATAAAACATCATATCCCATTCCTCGAACTACGTGGGTTCTGATTCCTTTTTCAAAACAAAGGATACGTAGGTAGCCCATTCATGGGTTCGATCCCAACATTGAAATAATCTCTGTCCTTCTGAATGACGATAAACTTCAAGTGCCCCACTGAGTGGCTTTAAAACCAGCCTGGTCATCAAAATGACCAAGAGACTTTTATATAAATGTTTTGAAGGATACCATTGACCAAGAATCTCTAAACAAATATAGATGATTCTATATTGATGAAGGACCTCGAATACATATAAAAGATTCTCTAAATTTCTTGCATATTTAATCATTGATTGTTAAAACTAAAGGAAAGCTCATTTTATACTTGGTAATGTAATAAGGATTCACGAACTTAACTTAAATCTATAAAGAGAGTCCCGGAGTAGACAATAATTCCCCTCAAAAAGGTGTGATGAGTCCGACCTCCCATCCTCTCGACCAATGCAAATTCCTAAGCCTCATTAGCCCACAAGCTAATGAGCGCCTGCCTTTGGAAAGTAGGTCCAAACGGATGTGGAATCATTGGATGTTTCCGGTTCTACGAACAAACCCGTTAGAAACCGATCGGAACGTTTGAATCTCCCGTCCAGGAGGTCATCCCCGGATTCCGCGCGAAACAAAAATGGTGAACCCGACGTGAATCCTTAACCAAGTTAAAGTGATGTTCTTCTTAGATGTTAGGCCCCTTGGGCCAACAAGGCAATCATTGACATATGATCATCCAAAAGATGCAGTAGCCGGATTCATCTTGATTATGTCTGTTATATGGAACAGGCACTCTTTTTTCAAGATCTTCTACAAAAAATGGCTTTCCTTAAATTCACCCCTGTGAATACTGCTGCTGAGAACACCTCTACTGTGAGGTCTGCTGCCATGAAAACCAATGCTGCTACTCCTGCTGGAACGTCATCCGCTCTGAGGTTGACATCACCAACTCAGCGTCTTCAACGCTGTGTTTCAAATGCACTGGTTAAGGAGTACCGTCGTAACGGTACTATCCCAACTCTGGAGGCCGCTCGTCAAGCCCTCCAAGTTAACAATTCTACCTGGTCGTCCGGACAACGGCAACCAGCAATCAAGAAGCAGGCGGTGCTGACTACCGTCTCCAACCGTTTCGGGTCGTTATCCCCGGAACGCAATTTCCATTCACTCCCTTATTCTGAGGAAGTGAATGAGCAGGTCCCGCAGGACCTTAATTCAAAGAGACAGGAGTCCTTCTCAAGGGCTCCCATCAACAATCGCCGCCAGACTCGTGCGGTAGTGCACCCTCAACATGATGAGGGTACCGGCTCCAGGCATTCAGCTCAGGTTCCTCGAACCCGAGCAGGCAAGATGAATCACCAGAGACGGAATCCGGTTAATAATAGGCAGGTTGTCATCCCTGCCATCTCCGGAGAAATCCACCAACCTAACTTGGTGGCAAATAACGAGCAGGCATACACACCTGTTCGTTTTAATCCCGCTGTCCAGCAGACTCGTCTGGCAGCATCAAGCCGATCCCGCCAGGCAATTCCGGCGGAGTACCATAGGCAGGAACATACACCTGCTTATACATCAGCAGTTAGTCAGCAGGCTCGTCTGACTACATATGATGGATCTCGTCAACAGCGTTTGGCGAAGTGTAATCAGCAGGCACATACACCTGCTAATACTAATCAAGCCTACCAACAGTCTCGTTTGGTAGCGCACGGAGAAGTCAGTCGGAAAGCCCCGACGACAAACAGGAGGCAGACTAAACTCTCTGCCTCCACACTTAAGTACTGTCAGGATTCACTGACAGGAAAAGGAGGACAGGAGCAGGCACATACACCTACTCCAAGCCCGGAATGGACGTATATCCCTGTTCCGGCGGCTGAAGTCACCAAGCATATTTTATCAATGGTGAAAGAGCAGAAGCAAATTCCTGCTCATATTCTGGATGCTTTCCAGGATATCATAACATCTTCAGCATCATCTCAGGGACAGACACATAAATCTATCCCTAGCAGTGGAGTGACACATCAACAATTCACTCCGGAACAGACACACACATCTGTTCCAGTCCAAGAGGGTTGTGGGGCCTACTCCCCCATATCATATGGACAACCAAGTCAGGCACATACACCTGATTTGAGCGATGATCGTCAGCCTAACCTGACCATCTTTCCTGATCAGGCACATACACCTGCTCAGAGCAATCACTTTCATCATCAAGTGATTTCTAAAGCGAGTAAGAAGGCATCTAAGAAAAAGATCCGCCCAGCACAGTCAGGAGATCAAAGGCCAATCTGCAACAAGGCCTTGCTCGATGCTGGAGTTCTTGAAGCCCTCAGACATTTATCTGTCGAAATTCAAGATTCTACTCCCTCAGTTCCCAATAACAGGAACATTAATCCCGAAGGTCTTCAACAGACACTTCCTCATGAAGACTTGCTTCATGAAAATTCGGTCAATCTTGAAGTTTCTTCTTCAGATGAGAACCACAGGAACCCTCTGTGTGGTCAGAAGACCAAGGAGCAAGAGATATCATCTTTTGCTGTAACCCATCATGAAGGTCCTCCTCATGGTGATGAACTTCGCTGCGAAAGTCCTCTCCGCAGTAGTGATTCACATTGTCTCGAAAATTCTTCAGAAGGCAATGTAGTGACGAGAAAGCCCTCCTATCTCGAGGCACTTGCAAACGTAAAACCAGTCATGTCTGAAGTTTTACTATCGGCAGGTGAAACTCTTTCTCCATCAGAAGATAGCTTGGGGTTCAGGTTATTCTCCGAACCTTCCCTAGGTCATTCATCTTCCAGCATGAATAGTGATTCCTCTACCAATCTTGTTGAATCCGATGAAGCAACAAGGAAACACCAACTCTGGTCCAAACAGGTAGAAGAATCTTCATTTAATGATAAAGAGGAAATGCTGAATATGAGGAAAAAACTGGCAAAAGGTGAAGTACCAGTCATGTTTTGGCCTTTGGCTGATTCACAGTATGACATTCCAAAGATGTTGACGGATGATGGAATCCATGATATTCGTCTTAACATATGGAAAACTCTTTGTCAATTAAAGAAGAAGGTATTATCTTACGATGAATATGAAAACCATCTTAAGATAATAGAAGGGTTACAACGCCAGATTGATTTGGCATCTCTATCAGTCTCTCGGTATCCGAAGGCTGAAAAGCAACAGAGAACCCTTCAACGTTCATGCCTTGGCGCGCTGAGAAAATTGCGTCAGTTAATTTCCAATGCTCCATCTAATGTTCATATCAGAGGATGGGGTATTCACGGAGCACTACATTTCACAGTGCTTTCCGGTCAGCAAAGCCCGCCGAAAATGGTCTCATGCAATGTTATTGCCCATGGCCGGCCACAGTCAATGGGCTTTGTTCATAATCAAAATCTTGCTCGAGATCAAGCTTCAACTAGTTCCTCTCAAAATCAAGTATATAGAGAACAGGTTGTTGAATTGCTCCTACATCAAGCAGGCGAGAATATTGCACAAGCCTCTCGTCTGGAGCAAACACGTCATCAAATGACAGAAGTTTCGGAAATCATCCAACGGTCTGTTGAACCAGGTGATAAAAGTGGATACAGGTTAATGCATCCAGCTAATTTCCGAACTAAGATCCGCAAGATCAAGAGAGATTTCAAGAAGATCTCAGACATAGCATGTCAAGAGACACCCCAGCTTGCCAGACTGGGGACTTCTCTAACCCAACCCTCAGAATCAACGAATGGAATTCGAGGAGTTGAGCAGAAGCAACAGGAACACCCCCAGTCCACCGGACTGGGGACTTTTTCAAATCTTCAATCCCTCCCTCAGAGAAAGTCAGTATTCTCTCGATTAGGGAATAAACCTCAAGAGGAACGAAGATCCAAGATGTCAGGAGATTCTCTCCAAGTGACGGTTCACAAAGAAATTCCTGAGGGGTCAAGTCAACGGGATGCCATGTCTTATCATGGACATAAAAGGAGACAATATCATAGAAAGGCTGATAGAAAGTATTTCATGAAATATGCATCCATTAATGTCATCACTGCCGTTGCTGCTGATTCACCAGATGAGGCTCAATCAGAGGGATCAGATGAAGAGGTTCCTGCTCAAGAAGTTGCGCACACAGACCTAAATGAAGAAGGTGTGCGCACACGTAATCAAAGGCTTACCCAAAATTTGGGTATTCCTTCAAGTAACCCACTTCCCCCTCTCCGAAAAGGATCCAATAAGGGGAAAGGAAAGAATCAGGTTACTTCTCACCCTTCCTCTGAAGGAGGTCAATCGCTCTCATTAGAGCAAAGGCTTGCACAACAGGAGGAAGAAATGAAAGAATTAAGAAGGTTGAATGCAGAACTACTTCAGAGTAGTCTTCTTCTTAAGAATGCTGAAGTCCGACAGCCGAAGGAATTTGTTGTAACTACTGAGATGGATCAGGAATATCCTCCTTTATCAGTACACCCACAGAGGTCTAATCCTACGGGTCAAACGCAACAACGGTTGGCAGCACTACCATTAGTTGCAGCACCAACCTCCACGGCTGTCCAAGCTCCATTCATTGCACCTACCCAAAACCAAGTTCAACCTGACGTTTCTCAAAAGTTAATAACTACTATTGAGTCATTAACAGCTCGGTTAGAAACTATGGAAGGGAAACGGGCGCAAGTTCAACCTGAAAAGAAAGTTTACCCTGAATGGGTAGATTCAATTTCTCCTCCATCCAGTTTTGGAAACCCTATTTTCCCTACTTTCAATGGATCAGGCGACCCTGAACAACATTTGACGCATTACGTGTCTTGTTGTGATCCTATGATGGGAACTCCAGAACAACAAGAAGCAGTGAAACTCAGATGCTTCGTGCGAACCTTGCAAGGACCAGCTTTTGTCTGGTATACAAGCTTGAAATCCCGGTCAGTCATCGGATGGGAGGATCTTCGTCAAAAATTCCTTCTTCAGTTCAGCTCAACTTTGCCAAAAACGACAGTTTTCGATCTTACAAACTGCAAGTAAAGGGAGAATGAAAGAGTCTCTGATTTCATTTCTCGTTGGAAGGGATTAACGTATTCCTTGAGTTTATCACTCCCTCAGGAGGAATTATTGCCAATCTGTGTGGCAAATTTGCGTGACGAATTACGCACGCCATTGATCCCTGTGAAATACACAGGAGGGTTTCGAGACCTTACTTCAATCGCTCAACAGATTGAAGATTCCCTTATACAGGCTAAGGTTAAATCTCGTGTAATTCCATCAGCTCCAGGAAGAAGAATGGGTAAAGCAGAAACTGCTACAGTTATGCTTAAACAGGCACCTGTACCTATTTCTACTTCAAAACCTTCATCTTCTCGAAGGGCTCCACCTCCTGAACGCCAACAACAAAGGCTGTTTCGTCCAAATGATCAAAAAGATCAACGACGAAAACAATTTGAGGATATGAAGAGTAAAACATACTCTTTCCGAAGTGAGCAAGTTCCTGGTTACTTCATTTCAGCTCTGGAAAATAATTTGGTTCAATTACCAGTGCCGAAGAGACCAAACAAGGAAGGAGATGAAGACCGTCCCAATTATTGTCCCTTTCATCAAATGTTGGGACATCCCATCCAGGAGTGTTTTGTCTTTAAAGACCTCCTACAAAAGATGGTTGACTTGGGACAAGTCAAATTGAAGGGTTCTTCAGCTCATGTAGCGTGTATTACCGCTACAGATCCAGAGGAAGGAGGCGAGTGGCAGGAAGTCAAAAGCAAAACTGCGAAAAAATATGATGATTGGATGGTCAGAAAGACAATCAATCGGACCCATTCCATTTTGCGAACACAATTGAAGAAGCCAATTGTGTATCCTACAAAAGCTGCAGTAAAGCCTCCATCAAAGGACAAATCCTCAAAAGGGCAGCGTAATTCAAAGAAGAAAGAGGAATCAGAAGAAGATGAGTATGCATCAAAGCCTAAATTGTCTTTGACTCTGGCAGATTTCATGCCATCTACTTCAAAGTCACGGGCACCGTCCCACCAAACGGCACAGCCTAAACAGGCCAACCAGGCAGAGTCTTTATCAGACGAAGAATTGATCTTTGGTTCTGTTAATATGATTCAATTAACAGATTCATATTCCAGTCTTGATGAGCCTGAATTCCCTGTATCAAATAAAGGAACCCGAGGAAGTTCTAGAGGTTCAGGATATAGGGGAAGACGTGGATCTTTCCGAAGCCACTACTCTAATTCTACCCCTGCTAGCACTGTATATGCAGCAGAAACTCGTGGTAGAGCCCTTCAGCGAGCTCAAAATGAACAAGCAAGTTCTTCTGCTAATGGCCAACTCAGCTTCGGCACAATTATTTTGGAAGACCGATTAAAGGTTCCATCTTCTTTATCTCAGCAAGCAAATGGATCTAATCAGTCTAATTTTCCAAAACCAAAGATGTTGCCAACTTCAATACAAGATGCATCAGCTTCCAAAGCATCTGCTTCCAAGATACCTGCTAAACCACATATTCCTATTGGGAAACGCAGGCCTCTAGATCAAAAGTATGATATATTGAAACACTTGGCCCAAGTACCAGCCAAATTATCAATTTTGGATGCTTTGAATCTATCAAGAGATCTTCGGGAAGCACTCATCGAAGCTTTGTCAAGTCCTCAAGAGTTTGAAGCTGAGATTGCTGCAGCTGAAATTTATCACATAGAGAATAATCCTGCAGAATGCCATGCAGTGATATCTTTTACTGATAAAGATGAGGATGATGTTGTGCATGGGCACATAAAACCTTTGTACTTATCCGGCAAAGTCAATGGTATAGATGTTCGAAGAGCTTTCATTGACAATGGTTCAGGAGTCAACCTCATGCCCATTCGCACACTTCGTCGATTGGGCCTCACAGAATCTGATTTATCTCCTTCTACCATGATGTTGCAAGGATATGATAAAAATGAACAAGAACCACTGGGAGAAGTTATGCTCAGAACTCAGTTTGGAGATCTTGTTTCCAATTCAGATTTCATGATTGTTGATCAAAACTCAGCTTTCAATATCTTGCTTGGAAGACCCTGGTTACATCAGCATGCAGCTATTCCGTCATCATACCATCAATGTCTCAAATACTGTTTCGATGGTCAAGTTGGAACATTATATGGTGATAAGGCCCCGTTCAAAACATGTGAGTCTCAATACATTGAGGCGGAATTTTATCACATGAAGGGAAGAGAAAAATCTACAATAAAGGAAATTACCAAAGTTAATGCTCCATATGGTTTGGAAAAAATTCCAATAAATCCATTTTCACATGTGAGTACAGATTATGTGTTACCTATCAGTCAAATTGACAAAATAGGCCCAAATCAAAATACTCTTATGGAAAGATCCATAATGTCAATTACGGCAATCGAGCCAGACAACATGGGAGAAATTGGTAACTTACCAAGCAATGATGAAAGCATAAGTGGTGATGTTTTCATTTCGTCTGCTGAAATCCAACAAGTCTATACTTCGCTAATCAGGCCAGAAGAAGTTATAGCAACACCAGAGGTGAATGTTGATGTCGATTCTCAATCCATCATCTCCTCTTTATTTCCCAAAGAAGACCCTTGTTCATCAATAGGGACGGAAATGGAAGCTTCTTCTTCAAAATGTGAAAATTTTGACATCTCTTATGATCATGAGAATTTCGTTTTTTCATCTACTTTGCAAGTAGAAACGGAAGATATAACACATGATGAAGAGGAAGAGGAAGATCTTAGAGATGCTCCTCCAGCATTTGAAGAGGGTATCTCTACCACTGTGGATGAACTCAGAGAAGTAAATCTGGGTACAGGGAAAGATCCACGCCCCACTTTAATTAGTGCGGCCATGACCCTTGAAGAACAAGAGATGTATATTTCTTTTCTAAAGCAAAATAAAGATATCTTTGCTTGGAATTATACAGAGATGCCTGGCCTTGATCCTGATGTTGCCACCCATCATTTGGGTTTGCCAAAAGAACATCGAGGATTCAAGCAAGCCGCGAGAAGAACACACCCAACCTATGCTTCCAAAATCGAGGCTGAAGTGGATAAGCTTATCAAAGCTAACTTCGTCAGAGAAGTTCAATATCCCAAGTGGTTGGCTAATATTGTCCCAGTAAAGAAAAAGAACGGACAAATTAGGGTTTGCATCGATTTCAGAGATCTTAATCGGTATTGTCCCAAAGATGATTTTCCAGTTCCGATTACAGAACTCTTAATTGATGCGACGGCTGGCTATGAAGTACTTTCTTTCATGGATGGATATTCTGGATATAATCAGATCCGAATGGCCCCAGAAGATGAGGAATATACAGCCTTCAGAGCTCCTCAAGGTGTGTTTTGTTACCGAGTGATGCCCTTTGGTTTAAAGAATGCAGGTGCAACATATCAACGCGCCATGCATCGTATCTTCAAACCTTTTCTAGGGAAATTTGTTGAATGCTATGTAGATGATTTGGTGGTTAAATCCAAACAACGTTTTGATCACTTGGCTGATTTGGAAATCATATTCCACAAGCTTCGACAACATAATTTGAAGATGAACCCCTTAAAATGTGCTTTTGGGGTAACCTCAGGAAAATTCCTCGGCTTTGTTGTACGCCATCGTGGTATTGAAGTCGATCCTGAGAAGACCAAATCAATCCTTGGTATGTCACCTCCTCAGAATTTGAAAGAATTAAGAGGACTTCAAGGACACTTAGCCTATATTCGGCGTTTCATCGCCAATTTGGCAGGCAAAAGTTTACCTTTTACCAAATTATTGAAGAAAGGAGTCACTTACCAGTGGACTAAAGAATGTCAAGAAGCATTTGATGTTCTCAAGAAATACCTCTTAAGTCCACCAGTACTCATGCCACCTGTTGAGGGTAGGCCTCTTATCCTCTATGTGACAGCTTTAGAGCGATCATTGGGTGCCTTTCTCGCTCAAAAGAATGATGCTGGGAATGAAAATAGTCTCTACTATCTCAGTAGAACTATGCTTGAAGCAGAAACCCGGTATTCGAGTATTGAAAAATGCTGCCTAGCATTAATCTTTGCAGTTCAGAAACTGAGACACTACCTGCAACATCACGAGGTCCAATTGGTATCTCGTAATAATCCACTCAAATTCATCCTTAGTCGTCCAATGCTTACAGGACGTCTGGCAAGGTGGGCGGTTATTCTACAGCAGTTCGACATTCAATATGTGTCTCAAAAGGCAATTAAGGGCCAAGCTCTGGCTGATTTCCTGGCTGAACACCCTTCAGTGGAAGACACATATTCAGATATCGAACTCCCTGATGAGGAAGTTTTTTCTATTCAAGAGAATCCTCAAACATGGGAAATGTATTTTGATGGTGCTTCTAGAAGTCCAACAGGGAAGAAAATGGAAAATCCTAAATTCAACAAAGTTGGTTTAGGAATTGTGCTCATTTCTCCAGATAAGGCAGTGTTACCTTATCCCTTTATGTTGTGGGAAGGTGGTACCAATAATGAAGCTGAATACCAAGCTCTCATTGCAGGCTTGGAGTTAGCGCTTCAAGCACAAGTGAATCACTTAAAGGTAAAAGGTGATTCAGACCTGGTAATCAAACAAATCAATGGGGATTATGCCATCAGAAAAGAAGAATTAATCCCTTTGTATGATTACGTCAGAGAGTTAATGTCGGAATTCCCTTCAGAACCGACATTTTCTTATGTCCCAAGATCACAAAATGCTCAAGCTGATGCACTGGCTAATATAGCCACAGCTTTAGCAGATCCAAATCGGGACGAGACAACCATCGGTATTGCCCACCGTCGTGCAATTTCACCTTATGTTCAAGTCAGAACAGAGGAAATTAATGAAATTAGTCCCATTCCTGAACCATATGGTCATACTACAGGATGGATGTCACCTATCAGGGAATACCTTCAAAATGGAACACTTCCACCTGATAGAGCCAAGAGAGAACAAATTCGGCGACGTGTGGTCAATTTTACTCTTTATGATGGTCCAAACCACCTCGAGAAAATTCTCTACAAACGTGGTTTTGATGGAGTTCTCTTCAGATGTATTGATGGTGAAGAGACAGTGGCTGTCATAAAAGAAGTGCATGCAGGAGTCTGTGGTGCCCACCAGTCTGGACATAGATTGTCTGATCAAATTCGAAGACTTGGATACTTCTGGCCTTCAATGATACAAGATTGTGTTAATTTCACAAAGAAGTGTCATTCATGCCAAGTATATGCCAATTTCATTCATCAACCTCCAGAGTTGCTTCATACAGCTAAATACTCATGGCCATTTTCCACATGGGGAATGGATGTGGTGGGACCTTACCCTTCAGCTACGGCCAAGCAGTTTAAGTACATTCTTACTGCTACTGATTTCTTTTCCAAATGGGCAGAGGCAGTACCTCTCAAAGAAGTCAGTTCTAAATGCATTGTTAGCTTCATCAAGTCTAACATCATTACTAGATTTGGTGTCCCTCATACCATATTGACAGACAACGGCACCAACTTCTGCTCTTCTGAGGTAAAGAGATTGTATCAAGAATACAACATTAAGTCCAACCATTCATCTCGATATCATGCAGCGGCTAATGGCCAGATAGAGGCCTTCAACAAGACTCTTTCAAATATACTGCAAAAGATGGTGGATAAAGATAAGAGGTCATGGCCTGATAAACTCTATCATGCTTTATGGGCTTATCGGACTACCACTCGCAATGCAACGCGGTCTACTCCATATTCATTGGTATATGGAACAGAAGCAGTCTTGCCAATTGAAGTCCAATTGCCCTCACTCAGAATAGCCATTTGTGATCAGTTATCAACAGATGAGCAATCCCAAAAGCGGTTGAATGAATTGGAACAGTTAGATGAGAAAAGATTGTGCACTTTGCAACACTTGGAAATCTATCAGAATCGAATAGCACGAGCTTTTAACAAAAAAGTTCGTCTTCGTTCATTCATTCAGGGAGAATTGGTATTGGTTCTCAGAACACCAATGATACCAGGAAAGAAGCCTCCCAAGCTTGAACCAAAATGGGAAGGACCTTATTCAATACATAAGGTCTACTCCAATGGAGCGTATTCTCTGATTTCAATGGATGGAGAACACATCACGACTCCAACTAATGCCAGATTTCTGAAGAAGTATTTTGTATAAACACAAAATGTTGGTCCCCAGAACCAAGACTTACAATTGGTTCATACAGCATGACCTTAAACTGCATCAACAACTAGGTCCGGTATGACCTTAAACTACGCAATGGTCCAGTATGACCTTAAACTACAACTACGTCCAGCATGACGATAAACTGTATGGTCCGTGCATATGACCTTAAACTATTCGCACTTATGTCCCAGCAACATGACACTAAATTGTGCAACACCAATAGTCCTAACTGCAAGACTTTAAACTGCATAGTCCCTGATTTTGTCCTACATGACAATAAATCGTATAGAAGTTCTTATATTTTGTCCGAGATGACATTAAACTATATTTTGTCCTAGCGACATGACATTAAACTGTGTGGCACTTTCATCGTCCAGCATGACGTTAAACTGTGTTAAGTCCCTTATTGTCCTACATGACACTAAACTGTATTCTGTCCGAGATGACATTAAACTATATTGTGTCCTAGCAACATGACATTAAACTGTGTGGCACTTCCAATGTCCAGCATGACGATAAACTGTAAAAAGATCAGAACTGATATCCTCATATTGATTCACCTTAGTCTTAGCTACATGACTTTAAACTGTACAGCATCAGTTCGTCCTTGCTATATGACGCTAAAACTATACAGCAATGGTCCAGTATGACTTTAAACTGCAACTTCGTCCCACACGACATTAAAACTGTGAAAAAGTTCCATAAACAGTCCAGCATGACCTTAAAACTGCATCATTCCTGGTCCATGTATACGACCATAAACTATTTGCAAATATGTCCAGCAAGACGTTAAACTGTGACGTCCTAACTACATGACGCTAAACTGTATAAAAGTCCCTCACGTCCGGAAAGACGTTAAACTATATAATCATCAAAAGTCCAGCATGACATTAAAACTGCACAATCCCCCTTTCGTCCAATATGACGTTAAACTATATTGTCCCCTTCGTCTTAACTACATGACGCTAAACTGTACAGAAAGTCCCTTTTTTATGTCCTACATGACATTAAACTGTACATCGTTAAGGTTGTTATCACCTCTTGTTTCTCACACCGAGTATGACTCACGTGAGCTTAGAGCGAACATCAACTATAACACTCCCTTTGGGCCACTAACCATGTGTAAGTCCCAACAACATTTTTTTTTAGATCATTGTCCGCAAGAACAACTTGATCATTAATTCATTCTTTAATTGAACTACACAGACTTTGATCCTTGCCCTCCAGGCTGGGTATGTAGGCAACCTCTCAAGGTTCAAGCCCAAAAAACAATCTCTTCATATTGGTTCACCACAATCTCATATGATGATGATTTGTGAAACCACCCTTGGAATCAATATCTTTACATTGATTCACTTTCGTCCTTGTTATATGACGTTAAACTATACAACACTTTTGTCCAGTACGACAATAAACTACAATATTCTTTGATTTCCTCATTTGAGAAGGAACCATTATTAACATTGATTCTTTTTCAATCATGGTTTTCATTTTCAAAAAGACTACGTACATACATGGTAATGCCTAAACTTTTTATCTTAGGTTAAAACCATCATTGCACTAAAGTCCCTTTTCACCCTTCACATGTACGAACCAAATTTGTACAAAGGGTATTTCTAGAACTACGTGGACTTGATTCCCATCTTTATGGGATACGTAGGAACATTCGAGTGTCCCTCGAATCCAGTCCCAAGTCTTTTGGGCCTAACCCCAAATTTCACTTTCAGTCCCTTGGCTGAAAAGTCCTCATGAAAACACACACTGTGTATTCATTATTATGGTCCGAATTCTATGACCCAAAAAACTAAGATCACTCATCCTTTCGTCCTGCACGACGTTAAACTGTATTTCAAGAACTACGTATGGCTTGATTCTCATTCTTATGAGATACGTAGTGAAGTCCAAGTTTCAATTCAGGACCCAGCCACAACATGATTATGGTTTTCATTGACCTATGTATCTCTATATACATTGGAAAATACCCATCTTTATGTATTATAATCCTAACCTCAAATATTTTCAGATCTTCATAACCCTTTTTCATGACTTATGGTCACAAAAATGTCAAACTTCTGAGAATTCTTTTGCCTGACTATGCAGCACGTGCCCATAGGTGGCCTTGCATAAACAGTCCACATAACAGACTTGTCAGCCAAGAGATGCTATTTATTTGACCATGCAGCCAATGCCCATAGGTGGCCCTTCATGTTTTCAACCCCCTAACGGGTTTGTTAAATAATAGTAACTTCATTCTTGGGAAGAATGCCTCTTTTGTCCTTATTTGTCTTAAACGACAGTATGTAGGGATCCGCAAAAATAGCCATCCTTAACGTATTTGTCCCATATCCTTTTTCATGATCTGAAAGTATTCAAGTCTATGGTTTATTCTTCTTCCCTACGTTTGGGTCAGACCTTCGTAGGAGTGATATTCATCCAGTTCTTCGATATTCTTGTTTGAAAATATCTTCTCCATATTCAAGTACCTCTTTCCATACAACAAACTCTATGCTTTAGAAAATTTGAATCTCCATAAACTTTCACTGGCTTTTAGCACTAGGAAAGTAAATTTCTGAGAGTTCTTTTGCCTAACTATGCAGCACGTGCCCATAGGTGGCCTTGCATAAACAGTCCACATAACAGACTTGTCAGCCAAAAGATGCTATTTTATTTGACTATGCAGCCAATGCCCATAGGTGGCCCTGCATATTTCAACCCCCTAACGGGTTTTGTTAAATAATAGTAACTTCATTCTTGGAAACTACTTCTTCTAATGCTATTTAGCTCTTTTTCATATCATCCCTCAGATTCAAATATTCTTAAGTCATAGTTTACATATTTTCTCTCATACTTGAGTATGGTAATTTGTTTTCAGATAAATTATCAAGGAATTAAATCCATTTTAATCCATTTTTCGGTCAAAGCTATTTCGACCTTAAACATTAGCCCCTTTATGTCCGGCTTGCATGACTTTAAACTGCCCGCACAAAAGACAAAGGAAATCTGAATAAAAGTCAAGTTCCAGCACACTTGTGCGCTGCCCTCTGCGCCTTGAAAGACTTGCGCGCACTCCCTTTTCCTTTGGAGGGATTCGATTTCCTCAGAGTCAAATCCTCATTTCTTTCCGGATCCAACTCTGAGGGGGGACTTTTGTTGACGCTCCTTTCGTCACAGAATCTAAAGGTCGGAAAAGGGAATATCTGATCTCAAAGTGATTCATCCTTTGAAGAAACATCAAAAATAGACAAAGGGATGAACAAGGAGAACATTGCCCATAGGTCGCGCAAGTTCCCTCATGGTCGCGCAAGTACACTTGCGCGCCGCCTAGTGATCGTGCAAGTACTTGTGCGACACCTTATGGTCGTGCAAGTGACTTGCGCGACCTAAGTGGTAACCGCTCGGTAACCGCTCGGTAACCGCCCAGGGCCTTCTTTTGCCTATAAATAGACCCTGTGGGCCCCCCATTCGAAAAGGTTCTTTTCCCAGAAACTCGTATCAAAGCTCCCGACGCCCAAGTCTCTTCTCAAAGCTTCCAGAACACTTCTAAGGTAATTTCTTACCTAGAATGGAAGATCTAAAGGGAAGAAGGAAGGCCTAAGTGTTGAAACTTATCAAACACTTGCGCGCCGACTTAATTCCTTCAATATAACTTGCGCGTCCCTCTTTTGGAAGAACCTCAAGAGGATGGGAAAGGGTTTAATAAAGAGTCGCTCAAGTAATTCAACTCTGATTGAAAATCGCGCAAGTATCCCTTATGTCGCGCAAGTATACTTGCGCGACCAATACTTGCGCGCCGCCGCAGGACTTGCGCGACCTTCAATACTTGCGCGCCCCTATCTTTTTGGGTGCCCATCTTGCCCTTTTTCACCCCTCTTAAGCCATTTCACCCTTCCTATTCAAGATTCAGTCTTCAAGATACTCTTCAAAGCCATTTATGGCATGATTTCTTGATTTGACATCCTTATCTGAAAGGAATTATGTGAAATATCTCTCAAAACTTAATGATTTAAACATCTTTATGTCACCAAAGATTGAGAGTTCATTCATTCAACCTCATCCTTTAATATGAGAGAATCCTAACCTGGGTTTCCTTTTCAGGAATAAATCCCCAGTTATAAAACCTTTGATTTAGGCATCTTCCTTAAGAATAAGCCCCAATCAAAGTCCTTTAAATCTTGGGCATCCTCCTCAGGAGTAAGCCCCAAACCTTAATCCCTAACCTGGGTCTCCTTTTCAGGAATAAAGACTCAGTCATAACCTTGGGCTTCCTTTTCAGGAGTAAGCCCCAAGTCCCCTAAACCTAGGCTTCCTTCTCAGGAATAAGTCCTAGTCATGAACCTTGGGCATCTTCTTTAAGAATAAGCCCCAATCAAAGTCCTTTAATCTTGGGCATCCTCCTCAGGAGTAAGCCCCAAACCTTAATCCCTAACCTGGGTCTCCTTTTCAGGAATAAAGACTCAGTCATAACCTTGGGCTTCTTTCTTAAGAGTAAGCCCCAAGTCTCTTAAAATTTCTCTTAACCAGTCATAAATTTCCTTTGATTTGGGTTTCCTTTTCAGGAATAAAACCCAATCATAAGTCCCCTCCTAACTTGGGCATCCTCCTTAGGAGTAAGCCCCAAGATTAGAGTATTCAAATCTCCATGAAGCACATATAACTTTGTGGACCCTGTTCATGGATTTTCTTCCTAAAAGTAAATCCTAAACCTTCGCCTATCTGGGCAGTCATCTATACATAAGCCCCAAAACAAATTCTTATGATTGCATCTTTTATGGCACAATTGTCTAAATTTTACCAATACCTCTTGTTTCTCACACCGAGCATGACTCACGTGAGCTTAGAGTGTAAAAGTAATTATGACATTCATCTTTGAGCCATCAATCATAAAACATCATATCCCATTCCTCGAACTACGTGGGTTCTGATTCCTTTTTCAAAACAAAGGATACGTAGGTAGCCCATTCATGGGTTCGATCCCAACATTGAAATAATCTCTGTCCTTCTGAATGACGATAAACTTCAAGTGCCCCACTGAGTGGCTTTAAAACCAGCCTGGTCATCAAAATGACCAAGAGACTTTTATATAAATGTTTTGAAGGATACCATTGACCAAGAATCTCTAAACAAATATAGATGATTCTATATTGATGAAGGACCTCGAATACATATAAAAGATTCTCTAAATTTCTTGCATATTTAATCATTGATTGTTAAAACTAAAGGAAAGCTCATTTTATACTTGGTAATGTAATAAAAATTCACGAACTTAACTTAAATCTATAAAGAGAGTCCCGGAGTAGACAATAATTCCCCTCAAAAAGGTGTGATGAGTCCGACCTCCCATCCTCTCGACCAATGCAAATTCCTAAGCCTCATTAGCCCACAAGCTAATGAGCGCCTGCCTTTGGAAAGTAGGTCCAAACGGATGTGGAATCATTGGATGTTTCCGGTTCTACGAACAAACCCGTTAGAAACCGATCGGAACGTTTGAATCTCCCGTCCAGGAGGTCATCCCCGGATTCCGCGCGAAACAGTCTTTTATAACATTGGTATCTAAAAAATTATAAAATTAAAATAGATTTATTATTGTAATGTTTTAGTTTGTTTATTGTTTGATGTTTGGAATTTATTTTTTAATATAAATTAATTCTAAAATAAATATTTTAACTTATTAGGTTTATCACATGGGGTCTGTGTCTATGTTAAAATGCTTTTAGTGAGACTTCATTTTTGAAAAATCTTTGTTTCATCCCTAGGGATGTGATGGATTAGAAATCATACATTGATGTCAGAAACAATTGGTATAAATAGGGTGAAAAGATGACACTCACTATGTTGTGAGTTTTATATGCATGGAGAGGGATTTATATTATTTTTAATCTATGTAGTACTCAATTTATAGATTATTCTAAAAATAATTTAGCATAAGGAACCAATTTTAAGGGAAATGGGGATTTTTCATTTGATTTTATAGAAAATAGAAATTTCCCTTTCGAGGTTGGGAAAATATGGATTTCCCTTCCAAATTTGTAAATTATGTATTTTCCATTTATTTTTGAAAGAATAATGTTATCCTATAAATGGGGGAAATTATGGATTATGTGATATAAGTTTTGGGGGAGAAAATTTTGTTTCTTGATTATTATAAATTTTAATTTTCATTAATATTTTAAGAAAATCATGGTGTTTTTTGTTGAAAAACGTTTTTTTATGATATTTCTAAATGAAATGTTTTTATTTTTACAATGTTTTTTATTTATAATTTTTTATTGAAAATAAATAATGAAATTTACCTTGTGGTAAGTGTATTGGTTTAATTTAATATATCATACTGAGTTTATGAACACCTCTTGCATATACACTTTTGAGGACTTGTGAGCATGATTGGCCATGATGTAAGTATGTGGAACACTACATTATTTAATAGGGGTGAGTTGTAGTCCCATGCTAGAGTTACAGAAAAGGAGATGGTGGATCATGGTTTGATCATTTTATTTTGATATCATTATGTGTCTATTTTGGTTCATTTAAATGTCAAATATTTAAATTACAAATGGTTTCCAGTGCTAATTTTTATTTTAAATGGTTTTATTTAAATGGATTTTACATTTTTTTTAAATCTCACACTCTATTTTTTCAATTGAAAATTATTTCCTAAGAAATATATTTTATTCCCTCTCCCTATCTATATAATATGGTGATTAAGGGAAAGAACATAAGGCCATGTGTCACCCATCTTGAGTCACATGATTAAAACTCCATGGTTTGGGTGATGTAACATATGAAAAAATGAGATATTAATGCAGTAATAATAATTAGTGAACCACCAATAAAATAAAATCATAAATACATGAGTGGACCTCAAATCCCACCTATAATAGGCCATGGTTTAGAGAATAATAGTTAAGGTATAAAATATGAAAATATGAGAGTTTCTGCCCTAAAATTCCCATGAAAAAAATAAATAATTGGTAATTAAACTACATAATAACAATAAAACAATTTATTTGAATGTAATTTCATACAATTTAACATATAATGGGGCACATGCAATGAGAAAATCCAATATTAGTGGCCATGATCACCAAAAAACCCTCAAACAACCTCCATGATGTAATAAGACCAATCTCAATCATAAAATCCCACCTAAAAACCTGAAAATGAATATAAATAAATATATATATATATATATATATATATACATATGGGTGATCATATATGTATACTCAGTAGGATTATAACAAACCAACCTAGGTCAACTAGACAAGTCACCCAAGGTGGTCCACCAAATGGGGATGTACAATAAAAAGAAAACAACAGGTGACTTGTAAAACATGAATAAGAAAAATCAACAAGGTATATATATGAAGAAAGATAACATGTTTATGATATATAAAAATCCAATATGAACTATAAAAACTAGATTGATAAAATAAAAAAGACTAGAAACATCTCCATGTGACTATACCTCACCACCAAAACATCCTACTATGAAGGTGACGATAAACAAGAGAATCCTCCATACTACATAATTCCCCTTCTTTTTTCCTATGTCATATAAAACAAAATCTACAACCATACAAAGGAAAAAATAAGGGTGTGAGAAAAAATCCTAGTAGTACACCACCACTGAATCTATACACCCTCTAATATCAATAAGTCATTAGCTTTAACTTTAAAATAAATCCAGTTTACAAATAATTTTTGTAAAATAAAAATATTTTTTAAAATAGTTCATTGGTTTTAAAAAAATCATACCATATTTACCAAATCTAACAATATTTCAAGTATTAAATAAAATAGTTAATAATGGTAAAAACCATGGATACACCATAAGGTAAGTATGTGATAAAATAACCATGAAAATATTATCATGTGATAAACCAAAAATAAATGAAAAATCACACCATTTGGGATATAACCAATGGTAATATGTGATAAAAATAAATTATAATCCCCAATAAATTTCTAATTTGGTTCCATTTAATATAAACTCTAGTGTCATTACACACTCTAAAGTGACATAAAACATATTGCGACATTACACACACAAAGAATGGAAAGTCTATATCCCGATGCACTGAAGGTCACACAATGTGCTAAGTTTTTTAAAATCCATTTTAAAACCATGAACTCATTTAATAAAAAATTATTCATATCAATTCCATTCTTATTCCAGGATTGAAAACCCATTTTAAAACAAAAACCACTATTTAAATCATTTGATTAACACTTAGTGTGCATAAATCATTTTTTAAAGAAACCCCATTTAAAAACATGTATCTATTTCAAAAATTACATTCCTATAGAAAATCATGAATTTTATTTGAATAAACAAATGTCATTGATAATAAAATATATAAATTTAAGAACTAACCCCTTATATAGAGATACCACCCTCAAGAACAGTGAAAACTTTATCACATTCAAAAAACAGAGATAAAAAACAAACTAACCTTTGAAATAAAAGGCATGTGGGAAACTACAAAGAATATATAGAAAACACTAACTGATCACTATATAATCTAAAAATGAATCCAACACCACTGTCACAACCAGTGTTAATGAAGAATAAAAAAGATGTCTTTCTAGGGAGATGCATCGTAACCACCACAGGCATGAAATGTCAAAAGAAGTGATCTGGAAGGATAGAGATCACCCAAAATTAGCTTTTTAGAGCCAAGTGTTTGAGAGAGAGGACCACACATTGAATGGAGAAATAATCAGGCATGATGCATATTAAAAACAGATGGAATCAAAGGATATATTCCATGAATCCCTTTCATGGTGTGAATTACATAACTTACATATACTTTGAAAATGACATCGTCATATCTTAAATTAATCCCAACTGGCCCATTCATGATGTGAAAAGGCTTCAAAGATTATAAATTTTCATGCTCTAAACCAGACTCATAGCATTGACCTAGGAACATATTCACATCATGTAAATAGTTCACGATGTTAATATTTCTAGAAGGTTAAGAACAATCCAAGTAATATAGAAAATAAAAAAAAACTAAAACATAATCCCTACAAACCTAAGAAATAAGCTCTCAACATTACAAGAGACATACCTTTTTACTATATATTCTAAAATTCTCTCCATAAAACATGTTTTTTTCTTAGAAATTCCTCAATTTCTTGGATATACAAAAAGATAAGGCCACCACTACCCCATCAACAATTACCACTCCCATGTATCATGGCTATCCTATCTACACTACCATTGTACATGAACCAAGGGGATTTTTGTAATGTGCATTACCCTTTCTCGGTGATCCATAATGTAAAATTTTTACTCAACCATAGTGTTATTGGGATAAAGATCTATATCCACCTACTAAATAACATAGGAAGGATATGGTCGATACTCCCTCATTAAGGAAACAAGAAACACATTGTGGATCAATGTCAAACTAGATAGTAATCCCAACTGATATGCCACCTTTCCATGACATGGAACAATCTAAAATAGGAAAACAAACATCAATGTTAACTTACCCTTCCTACACAACTGATGTTGTACAAAGAATAGTGAAGAATTTAGAAAAACCTAATCACCAGCCCCAAATAGTTGTGGCTGATGATGACGGTCCATATAGTATTTCTAAAAACATTGTGTCGTGATCAACCTCTCCCAAAACAACTGTACCCTTTCAGTTTTTTCTTAAATAAGACTCAGTCCAACAAATGACCACTCTCCCAAAATTTCCCAAGACAAGGGATATCTATATGCCCACCATTACAAATCCTTAAAATGGGACATCTTAATTGATTCCTAATAACTATTATTATAGGAAAAATCGACCAGAGAAGGATGATTTTCCCCATAACCACTAAAATCAAGAATGCACACCCAGATCATATCCTCAAGAGCCTAGATATCACCCTATATTTGTCTATCCATCTGTGAATGGTATTAAATTCTCAATTTCAAATGGAAACCCATAACCTTTTTCAATCAATTCCGAAAACTAGATCTAAACAGCACTTCCTTGTTAAAAATAATCATATAGGGGTCCCTATGAAGTTTCACAACCTCCTGTATATACCCTTCCATGAGTCATTCCCCTTTTTTCATCTCCTTGATAGGAAGGAAATGTGGTAATTTCCTGATTTGATCTATGATCACCCAAATCACATCCTTCATGCTAGGATTCCATGATAAACCAATGATGAAGTCTCTTAAAATCTCATCCCATTTCCATTTAGGATTGGGTATAGTTTGTAATAAACATATAGGAATCTGGTGATCCATGTTAATTCTGTGACAAGTAAGGAACATCACAGCCTGAAATCAATTGTCTCATCCCCAACCACTGATAATAACTTCTCAGATCATGATACATCTTGTTATTCCAAGGATATATGAACCATAAATTATTGTTTCCTTTTTCCATCATCTCCAGATTTATATAAATAGGAATAAAAAACCTTCTTTTAAAACATAATGCCCCATTAGGATACCAAGACCACTCACCTGAGGTCTCCCCACTATTTAGTATTTTACAAAAGTGTTGCCACTTACTGTTGGGTACTTAATCAAGTTGAAGCCACTAATTAAATTATGATTCAGCCTTTATTGAATCCATGTATACCTGACCACCAGCTTCATCTACTTCCAAGATCATTTTAGTAAAAAATCATTTGAGTCCACTCTTCCAATGATTCCTTCACTGCTTATGTCCGTTTTTTCCTTATCAATTCATTGATGACCAAATTTAATTTCCAAGGAGTATATGAAATATCACAATCAAAATTATAGTGATATTTTTTCCAACATCTCTATCTCAAGTTTAGATCCCTTTGAGTGAAAATATATTTCAGTCTTTTGTGATCAGAATATATTGTAAACTTATCACAAAATATATAGTGAAACAATATATTGAGTGCATTCATAACCTCTTATAACTTGTGATCAAGGGTAGTGTATATATTCTCATGAGGGAATTACTGGTGAGATCCATAGGCAACCACATGTTTCCCCTTCATCAAAACACATTCTAAACCCATACCAGAACATCACAGAAAACATCATATCCCAAAACAAGTTCTGAAAGAATAAAAAATGGATCTGAAGTCAACCACTTCTTAAGTACCTCAAAATATCTTTGATTTTTTTCATTATAATCAATCTTTACACCCTTACGGGTTAAATCTTTCATTAGATATGCAATATTAGAAAAGTGTTGAAAAAAATCCTATAATAATCCACCAAACACAAGATGTTTTGGATCTCAAATATATATTTGGGATTTTCCTAGGACATAACTGCCTATATCTTTTTAGGATCCATTTAGATTCCCCTATTTGGTTTAACATGTCATAGAAATTTCACTTCTTGAATCCAAAACTCACATTTGGAAATCATACCATATAGTTGATTCCCCACCAATTTTATATGGATGATATAAAAATAGTCCTTATTCCCATTCTCTAACATGGAGGACAACAAAATATCATCCATGAACATGACTAAAAAAGTTTATAATAATCGATGAATGATTTGGTTCATCAAAACCATAAATACCATAGGATTGTTAATAATACTAAATGGAATAACTAGAAACTCAAAACTTCTATAACAGCTCCAAAATTCATTCTTAGGTATATCCTATTCTTAGACTCTCAAATATTGGTACCCTGGTCAAAGGTCAGTATTTGAAAACTAACGATCCCCTCTAAGATGATCAACATCAATCTTGGGAAAGAGATATTTGTTCTTAATGGTCACCCAGTTTAACATTTTATAATCAAAATAATGTATGAGGTTCATATCTACCTTTTTATAAAATAGAATAGGTGAATCTCATGGTAAAACACTAGGAATAATAAATCCCTCTGCCTCAAGTACTACAAAATGAACCTTAAGTTCATATAACTCAGAAGGTTCCATAAGATAAGTTTACATTGAAGTGCGCATCATACTAGGTAGCAATTCAATGGTAAAATCGACCTCTCTCTATGGTGGTAAACTAGAAAAATCATCTGTAAAGAACTAGGCATATGAACACACCACCAAAGGAAGTTGAATTCTCAAATAAGGATCAATGACATCAAGGAACAGCTCCAACAACTAACATGAAATCACCCCATTATATGAAACAATCCCCAAACTAGAATCCCAGTCAACCTGAAAGACACAAGTGATTATATTAATAGATGAAAATTGAACTCAGTGGAAATAATTGTAAATTTGGGCCATAATTCTGATCATCTAATCTATTCTAATAATTAGGTCAAAGATATAAAGATTAAGAACTATGAAGTCCCACACCACCTTATGGGCGGCTATCATCACTCCACTTGTGAGACACTTGAAACCATGTTTGAACCTCTTTACCAAAGGAAAGGAAAGATCCAAAAAGAATGACATTAGATCTAAATGAAATCCCAACACATCAAATAAATCTATTGATATAAAAGAATGAGCGACACCTATATCAAAAAAATATTGCACCATGGATGAAGAAATAATTATTGTATCTCCAATAGTAGTCATCCTCGCTTCAGATTCCTCTAATTCATACTCCACCATATAAATCCATCTTGTCTCAGATCCTCCTTGAGGTTTCATAGCCACATGAAAATCCCACTTCAACTAAGGATAAGACTCAAAAACATTATAAGCATTAGTAGGAACCTAAAAACCTTGGTGATAGTCAATACAGCCTTACTACTTTGGGATATCCTTTGAAAAAAGTTCTTTAGATAGGCAGATTTTCCACAATGATGAAAGGTCTTGGGAGCATCCATATAGGTAGTCTTGGAATGACTAGTCCTTTCACATTGATATCTCACAACCTATTATAGTCCTAACGAAGACCCTCAAACATATCCTAAGGAGAACTAGATACCTTTTCACTTACTTTTATGTTCATAAGATACACCTTGGAAAACAAAAACACCAACCAGATCTCTACTCGAAACTATTTTCTTAGATATGTCATCCTTTTTTAAAATAGCCTTATCAACAAACTCCAAAAAGGTTAGAAAGAACATGAGAATTAGCATCAACTGAATATCAACCCTTAATCCCAACTAAAACCACTAAGTCTTTAGGTAATCATTGGTGACTAGATCTGATTCAAAATGAACCAACTCACCAAAATAGGTGGAATAATCCAGAATGATATGGTCTCATTTCTATAAGGATAGAAACTCCTAGGTTTTTCCCCAAGAAACTATTTAGGATAAAACTATTGGATGAATATTTTCTTTAATAAATTCTCGGTAAAAAACTCATACAACATAACTTTAACAATAGATTCACACCACCTTCTTCCCAGTCCCTAAGAATGTATATGGAAAACCCCACCTTGAAATCTTCAGGATTTAACTAGAAGTTAAATATCCTCTCAATACAATAAATCCATTATTCAGATTCCTAGGGTACATTATAACCATGGAAAGAAGGTGGATACCAATTAGTAAATTCTGATCCATGGTCCACCACACATCCTGAGATTCTGATGCTCACTTGACCTAGTGTCTAAATAGTACATATTATAGCTTCCACCAAAGAAGGGTCTACCAGAGGATTCTCTTATGGAACCTATCTTGCAGCTTCCTCACTAGGATTTGGAAGATCTCTTCTGGGAGGAATTTCTTATCAAACAGAAGACAAAAATCCCATCAGTCTTGAGAAAATTAAAAAATCATATGAACAATTTCTAGAAATCCATATTAATGCTTTAAAAAATATTAATTTAATGAATTTATGAATTATATGAATGAATGATAATGATTAATAAATGAATAGGTTTGTTTAAATAAACCCAAAATACAATATATTAAAAAAACTCAAAGACCAAGTCACAATCCTATAAAAATCACTAAACACCCATTGTAACCCAGTTTTAGTCACAAAAGTGAGCAAGCAATAACCCATCCTACACATACAATCTAATTTCTGATAGTCCAAAATTTGGTCTACTGAGAACAACAAAACAAACTCGGGTAGTGTTACAACACTTTAGGATGGGTATTCACTTTGATACCAGTTTTTAACCAACCAACCCATGTCAACTAGACCATCCTGCTAAGGTAGTCCACCACATGGGGAAGTAAAATAAAAAAATAAGCAACATGTATAATATAAAAACTTAAAAAGGAAAACCAACAAGTTATATATAGGAAGTATAATAACATGTCAATGAGTCATAAAATGTAAAAAATTATCCAAACTAGAATGATAAAATATATGAGACTATAAACATCTCTATGTGACCATTAGTCACCACCAAACCATCATGCTATTAAGAATTTAACCAACTAGAGATGCTGAAATATTATATAATGCCCCTTCCATTTTCCTGAGTCATTCAAAAAAACATCTATAACCTCCCAAAGGAAAAAAATAGTGTGTGAGCACAAAAACCAATTTTATGCCACCAAATAATATATACAAGTTCTAATATCAAGAATTCATTAGCTCTAAATTTAAAACAAATCTAGTTTATAAAACATTTTCATAAAATAAACCCATTTTTTAAAATATTCCTTTGGTTTTTATAAAATCATACCATATTCACCAAATATAGGAATATGTAATTCACAAAACAAAATAGTTAATGATTGGAAAATCATCCATGGATACACCATAAGATATGAATGTAATAAAATAACTATGAAAATACCATCATGTGATAAACCAATCATAAATTAAAAAACAAAAAATTTGGGGTCTAACTTATGGGAATACATTCTATGAATAAAGAAAACTTCCTAATCAAGAACTAATGTAAATCCAACCAATATAACCTCTAGTTTCATTACACAAAATGTGACATAAAAACAATTGTGGAATTACACACACAAATAGTGACAAGACTATTTTCTGACATAGCCAAGGTTACCCAATTTTCTATATTTGTAAAAAGACATTTAAAAACCACACTCATATTTAATAAAACATTTTTCAT
Source organism: Viscum album (assembly GCA_963277665.1). NCBI lineage: Eukaryota > Viridiplantae > Streptophyta > Magnoliopsida > Santalales > Viscaceae > Viscum > Viscum album. The sequence continues at coordinate 1,388,427,315 of OY728135.1, read as the reverse complement.
ATCAAATAATTTCCACTTTAAATATTTAAAACCTGTTTTAAAATCAAAAACATCATTTAAATCTTTTAATCAACACTTAGTGTGCACAACTCTATTTTTAATTAAAACCCCAATAAAAACATATATCTCTTCCAAAATTTTCATTAAAATACCAAATAATGAATTTTAATTGAATAAACTAAAGTATTTGATAAGAACATTCAGAATTACCCCTTTTATAGAGATAGATACCTCAATAATGGAGGAAACCTCGTCGCCATTGAAAATTGATATAAAAAATAACAAGATCATCCTTCAAAAGACAATTCATAATGGAAACTAAAAAGGATCGATAGAAAAAACCAACCGATCACAATATAACCCACAAAAGAATACAATACCACTATCGTGACCAATGGAAATGAAGAAGAATAAAGAACACTTACTAGGGAGAAGCGACTCAATTGCCACGAGGATAAAATGTTGAATAGAGTGATCTGAAAGGAAGGAGATTAACTAAAATCGTCCCAGTAGAACCTTAGGTTTGAGGTAGATACCTTCATGTCGAATGGAGAAATAATTAGGAGTAGAGAATAATAAAGAATTATATAATTGAAGGATTAACATTATGAACCCCATTCACAACCTAAATTCCATGAGTTGCATGTATACTAAAAAGGTTTTACCTCAGATTAAATTAATCCAGATCAACCCATTCATGATTTGAAAAGGGTTCATAGCTTGTAATTTTTCAAGCTCTAAACTAGATTCATTTCATATACCCGAAAACAAATTCATTTCATGTAACCAGTTCATGGTGTGAAAGTGTCCAGTGGGCAGTGCAGAGTCCAATTTAAGCAGAAAATCTCCAAACCAACTCTGAAGCTCTCCAAACCCAAAAAAAAAGATCCTAACATTATAAGATATTTAACTTTTTTACTAGGGATGCTACAAGTATTCTACCTAAATCCTCTTAGGAAAATGTATAAGAATCATAATAAATCCCCAGAAAATAAAAATTGAAATAAACTTGTTATATAAATTGTGTATATTTACATCCTAAATAAGTCTCACTCAAAGAGTGTCAAATAAGTAAGTAATATATCCTTGGAAACATATATATAAATAAATTTACCCCACTTCAACTTCCCAGTAATCTAGTCTCCTTAAAACCAAATATCACACATCCTGGCACTCCTTTCCCCTAAATAGGTCATATCGATCATCTGTGAAAACACATTATAACCACATGCATGCATCACAACCACAAAAGCATCACATCCCCATAAAACATAGTAAGTCTAAGACCAATCATAGCTCGATTAAATCTCTATTATATATAAATCAATCACAAACAATGTTTATATTTACATATAAAAACAATAAGCTATTACAACCAAGTTACATGTATACACATTATATTTAAGTATCCAAAAATTTCATATACATGTATCTCATAAATGTGATCCACTAAAACCTTTATGAGTAATAATCCTATATCATTAAGTCATCATAGCCCAAATAAGCCCACATTCCATATTATATCTAGAAGAGAGAGTGAGGTAGGGTGAGTAGATAATAACTTGTATCTCCAATATTCTTGATATTTGGAGAACACCAAGAACCCAAGGAAAAATATAAGCATTAGTCACATTATCCAACTTAAGTGGTGGAGTGTAAGAAATAAAAAATAGCATAGCTAATATCAAATCCAATCTACGACTCAAATTATAACCAATGTATCATATGAAAACCCCACTTCTAATACTATGAACTAGGAAGCTAATACATTTATATTCATAGAATAACAATCCATGGTCATTACTATAAAAAATCATTTATTATTAATCAATACTAACGATTTTATAATATCATATTATTAATTATAGATTATAATTTACATTAACCATATAAAGTGAATGTTATTTTATTCAACATTATAATTTCCATTACTATAAACCATACATTTATAATCATAATACATTTTTAACATTTTCAGTAATACTTTAATAACTACCACCCATAATTAATTTATTAATTAATCACCATTCGAAAATTATGGGTAATAAAGAAAAAAAATCTTATACATGGGATATAATTACCTAAATGAGAATAAATGATCAAAAAACAATAGGAATACAAAAAATATTATTGTAAACCAATGTTATCATACCATACCAACACCATCTCCAATTATTTTCCATGTCATACATACCATCCTACCATTAACCACATTTGTACACCACCAAACAAATGTAAAAACTCTCATCCTTAACCATTTAATTAACTTGAAATTGGGTTTCAATCAGAAACAAGATGAGAGATATAATATTCTAAAACATATATAGTTGAAAATAATAAATTAAATGGAAAAAATATTGGTGATTAATTAATACTACTTCAACCAAATGTATACAAGATTAAAGTGACCAAGGGATGAATGTAGTCAACTAAAAATATTAATTATAGTAATCATCATCTTTCTTTGTATGTTAATTAATTTAACTCATTATGATTAATTTTTATCAAGAAATGAAACCTAATATGTCATCAACTAATATTAAAAGTAATCTTAAAATAAATATCCTTAATAAAATGCTCTATCATATTTATAAACTACAAAACATTATGTTGAAAATAATCAATCACATGGTCAATATCATTTTAATCTCATTATCTTTAAATTTATTAACATATTTAGATATTATATTCAAACATTATAATCATAGTACTAAAATACCATGCTATATATTAAATAACATAACTCAATAACAAGAACATAATCAAATTTTCATACAAAATCATAATTCTTAGTCCAATTCCATAATATATCAATTTATTATATTTATTAGGTAAATACTTAAAATTTACCTATTTAAAAAAAAATTTAATCCCACACATATAAATAATAAAATAGGATATTTTTCAAATCCCTTACCTCATTTGGAGGCTCAAAAATTTACCATGTAAGAATAAGGAGACGAAGTCGATATCAAAGAGAAGAACTCGTGAGGAAAACCTCAATAAACTAGAGTATATAAAAATCCATCAAAACCATTAACCAAGGACAAAAAACCCAAATCCAAGTGCTTTATAACATTTATAATAATAAATAAAAGGATGGAATAAATGATAAAAGAGTATAAAATCAACTTGGATCACAAAAGGGTTGATCTCTTGATTCTGGGGGAAAATCAATTAAGGGGAAATCACAAGTCTCTAAAAATGTAACCATGATCCACTAGGGTTTAAGATAAATGAGGAATATTAAATCAAAGGGTGTGGGAACTACAATTTATAACTAGACTAGAATTTTAGGAATCATATCATTAGAGATCATATCCATTCCATGGTGAAGCTAAATTGAACGATCCTCTAAAAATATTATCATGATATCCCATATCTTAACTCTTTTAAAAAAAGTAAGCACTCTTAATTTGATATAATTGAGGGAGTCCACAAATCATGGACTATAATAATGTTTCTATATTTTAATTCCTAATTTCATGATTTAGTACTTACAACATTCCCCTACCAATCATACAATATAATACAATTTAAGTTATGACATATGATTTATATTACCCCATATAAATCATAAAATATGATTCATTCCAAAAATATTGATTTTTGATTCTTTAGTGAAGGGATAACTGTTACATTTTAAATGATTTACTCTTAAGTTTCCTAATTTCACTCTTATATTTCAAGTTTTTACACTTATATGTGATGTTTTTTACTCTTTTATAATGAGATTTTACACTTAATTATCATAGTGAATACTTTAACATATTAAAAATTTATCAAATAAAAGGTTCTCACTATGATCTATAATATCCTTCTTGAGTATAGGTAATATTTTGACCATAGAAAAATTCAACACGTAATATATTTTTCAAAAATGTAATATATTTTTCCAATTTATAAGATTATTTTATTATCCAGAAAACCCCATACATAATATATTGTCTCATATATAAGATATTTTTTATATGTTAGGTTCTTCCCTTAGTTATAAATCCAATACATAATATATTTATTCAATACTTAATAAAATTATGATACATATGGTTTGTTCCCTTTAATGAAGATATATATTTATGAAATGTAATTGATATATAAGCTAATTTTGATGTATAAGTAATTTATATTTAATAAAAATAAATACATAATAAATTTAATCAATACATAAATTTACATTCTAATATTTTATTTATATGTAAGTGTTATACCAAACTTAGCTGAAAATTGAGTGTGATATACCGAAACATAAAATTCAAGACTAGCAATAACCTAGATAAAATCATAGTTTTAAAAAAACTCCCTTACTTCAAGCATCTTCCAATACCTAATATCCAATAGATATAAAGTAATAGTTTGAGAACATTTGAACCTTTACAACCACAACCACTAATTATCGATGTTTTTTCTCTCATATGTTTAACATAACAAATATAATCATTTATATCCAAAAAAATATAATATTTTTTATAATAATAATATAAATTAATAAAATGTTTTTAAAAAAAATAGGGTAAAATTTATTATGAATTTTATCTATTGACCCCCATGCATGACATCATTACAAGGGGTGTGGTTTATAAAATTCAAGGTGATAGACTTAAAAATACACCATTGCCAAAAAATCATATGAGAGTTGTGATTTAGGTAACTGGAAAACTGATAGTTGAGATACAAATTCCCATTAATTATGTTGACACTAAAATAGTGTAATAAGCTATTGGATCTTTCATAACGTATCTAAAAGTGAATGTTTTCAATTTATAAGTGATATTTTAGTTCAAAACATTCACAATACACTCAAAAATAGGGAAATGATATCATAATGTCATAATAATCTAGGAAAACTAGTTTCAACTCAGTTATAACTTGAAATAAGGATCCACGTGTTATTATAACATGTGGTGTATTTGGAATGACTTAAATTGAATTTTTTTCAAGTGTTATATAAGTTCAAAATTCCTATCACATGCTCAAAAAAACATGCCCGATTTTCATGATACAATATGAAAATTATTTCAATTGATTTATGAAATATAGTAATGAACCAAAAATCATTCAAACACACGGTGTGTCTAGAATATGTAAAAGTGAATGTTTTAAATTTAAAATGGATATTCAATTAAAATTGTAATCTGCATGATCAAAAATTAAACCATAATCAATGATTGTAATGAAATTATTAGACATTTATTATAAATTAATTTTTTATATCTATGAATAAACACATATCATTTTGACATGTGGTGTAGTTGAAATGACTAAAAGTAAGTGTTTTTAATTTAAAATTGATGTTTTTTATGATAGTGTGTCACATGATCAAAAAATTGAAATAAAAATGTGATTAAAATCTTTCATGATATATTTAATTTATTTTTGAAATATAGGAACAAGAAAATTTTCATTCTGATGTGTTGTTTAGTCAAATTGACCAAAAGGAAATTTTCTCTTTTAAGTTTAATGTAAGTTCAAAACATGTGTTACATGTTAAAAATGATTAAACATAATTATATTTTCTTGAAACTCTAGGAAATATATCTTGATTCATCTCTAACATATAAGAATAGATAAAATAACAATTTTATGTGTGATATGTTCAAAATGATAGAAAGTGTGAGTTTTAAATTTAAAAGTAATACTTCAGTTAAATGAAAATTTCACCTGGTTTAAAATAATAAAAATAAATCTATATTGTCACAAAAATATTATAAAATTATTATAGATTATTTTGGAATATATATTATTGAATTTCATGTAATTCTGATATGTATTGTGGTAAAAATGGTGGAAAGTGTGTTTTTTAAATTTAAAAGTGATATTTTTTTCAAAACTTGTTTTAAATTCTAAAAACTAAGCATAATAATTTGTAAATGCATTAAAAGTTTTTAAAATAATTGATCATGTAGTGATTTACTATTTATTTCCACCCTTACATCACTATTTTTAACTGGTTTTGTATTGAAATTTATAATATTAATAACAAATTGAAATAAATTTTTGAATAAATAATTTAATTTTTATCACTATTAAAAAGGAAAATTTCACTTGTTTTGATGTTTTCATTATAGGTGGAGGTGATTTGGAGGTCCCAGGATGATGTTGAAGAAAAAATGGTCAAATTACACAGGAATCCATGGATACTAGTGGAATTAAACACACACTTTAGCTAATTTGTTCATTATATTAGTCTAAAGTTTTGTGTAATGGTCCAAAATTTAATGGTATATAACTCTTATGAATACACCCAATCTCAATCCATCCATTAATGGTCATAAAGAAACCTATATATCAAAGAAAAATAATTTGCACAAAGTCAAAAGTTTGGTTATGTATTTTAGAAATATATACCATTTTATAAATTATCTGGATGGAATATTTTACATGGATATAGATAGAAGGTCTTTAAAAAAATATTTTTTTTAAGTTGTGATAAGTCAATTTACTAGACTAAAACCATGGTCCAAGTGGTTTCTCGAAAGATGTGTGCCCAAAACCACCTCTCATTTTGGCTATAAAAAGGCATCTTGGGCACCTCATTTGGGAGTTCAACCAGGAAATAAAGCTCTACCATTTTTTAGACTCATTGGAGTCCTCTCCTCATTAATATAAGATCTATAGGCTATGGGAAGTTCTAATTAAACATCTATGGAATCCTCCCTTTCCATGGAGTTCAAAACTCCTTATGATCACCCAGGGATAAACATGATGTAATCTCAAGCTTCTTGTTTGTAATATTTGAATGATGTTTTTAATTCTAGGTTGTATGTTGTTTTTATTCATCCTATCTTATTATATAATTGACTTATGTGCTATTATTTCATACTCAAATTCATATGATCATGTTTGGAGGTACCGTTTCATGTGATGTTTCACCCACCGTTCACTATTTTTTCATCCAAATTTTAATTGTGGTGTTTTTGTGGTTCATAATGGTCAATTGAACAATCATAAAAACTATCAATGTAATGTATATTTATTTCATGGTATCACAAATAAATAACATACAAACATGTATAGTGCATCAAGTTCTTCATATGTTTTCTTTGTGACTTATAGTTATGAAGTCGAACACAAATCACCCAATCATCAGTGGTAGCTGGTGAATTATTTTGTGTTTCTGAATTAAACCTAGGAGGTATCCTAGTATAAAATTATTAAAATTGTGGTTCTAGGTGATAAAAACCAGGTATTAGAAGATATATACCATTTATTTTAAATCAATGAAGTACGGGCACCATGAGAATTCCCCGAGTTGATCACGCTTAATAAAATCTGTCAATTTCCGCTTTCTTGTATCACTTTCTTTTATTTGTTTCAATTAAAAACATCAAACCAAAAGTTTTCTAATATACCATTCCCCTTTTATTTTTATAATCAAAACCTTATTCTAAAATTAATGATCTAATTCTCCTTTGAGATATGACCTAGTTTTCCTACTATATTGTATAAATTCTAGTAAAAACTAAATAAGTAATTTGATGCGCACGACAATGTGATAAAATTTTGGCACTGTTTCTAGGGTGCCAATATTATTTTTTTATTTTTTACCTTTTATTTGTTTATTTTAATATTTGTTTATTACCCTTTCAATATTCCCCCTTCCCTTTTTATTTTTTTGTTTTTTTTTTGTGTGATACTTCTCTCTCTCTCTCTCCCTCCCTTCTTCTATATCACTCTATATAATAATATTTTATAACATTATCTTTTCATTTATCCTTTAATTATTCTTAATTGATTTTATTTTATCCATATTCCATCATAAAAATTAAAAAAATACAAAAAAACAAACTTTGCAACTTATTTCCATGACTTGATCCGAAAAAGAAAAACTGCCTAAATTTGACTTAGAAATTGAAAAGACACTTAAATCATAAATTAGGTTATCTAAAGTAGGACATTCAAGTAACATTAAGGAACCCATTGTGAAACCTCAATTATTCTCAAATCAATCAAAAATTGAACAAAATCAAACCTTATAAATCATGGATGCAAATAATCAAACCTTAAAAGAACTAACCACCCTGAATGTGAAGTACCAACCTATGTACATCCAATATCCAGAGGAAGCAGACAACTTTGAGTTGAGATCGGACCTCATCCACCTCCTTCCAAAATTCCATGTTCTTCTTGGTGAGGATCCTCATGGTCATCTCAATGATTTTCACATAGTGTGCTTCACCATTAAACCCAAAAATATGACTAGAAACCTCATTAAGTTTAGGGTCGTACCTTTATCTCTTGATGGTGTAGCCAAACACTGGATATACTATCTTTATACCATGATTTTGGTATGGAATGAAATTAAATGACTCTTTATAGAGAAGTTTTCCCCTACCTCCCAAACTGCATCAATTAGAAAAGAAATGTGTGGCATTAGGAAATCACAAGGAGAGACCCATCATGAATATTTAGAGAGATTCAAAAGAATTTGTTCAAGTCTCACTAACCGCCAAATTATTGAACAGTTTTTAATTCAATACTTCTATGAGGGACTTTTCCCAAGGTATTTTGGAATGATATATATTGCAGTCGGTGGTTCCCTAATTAATAAAACTCATGTCTCCACTCATGACATAATACCCAAAATGGATAAAAATGCACAAAAATTTGGTACATGAGCAATTTTACCCACTCGAGGAGTTCATGAGGTAATTCATTCATCTCTAGAAAAGAAGGTAGATAATAAACTTGATGAGATTTATACCATTATAAGGCAATTTTCTCAAGAACAAGGTTATACACACTCTCCACCCATTCCATTACATTGTGGTATTTATTCTGGTAACACTCATTTTTATGATTAGTGCCCAAAACATATTGATTCTTTTGATTATTTTTCAGCATTATTCCCTAGGTGTCCATTCCAATAAGCACCTCCCTTGAAGAAAGAACCATTCAATCCAAATCCAAACCTCGGGTGGAAAAAACAACCACGGTGATGACAAGTAGGAAACTCGAGCTACCTAAATAGAACTATTATCAATAATTTCATGGTATGCAAGCTTCTTATCCTTCAAAATCTTAAAAAATCATCCTCCTCCTCTAAAATATGAACCAATCCTCAAGGATATAGTGAAGAAAATTTCATCCTGGAGCCTAAAGTTCCAAAAAACCACACAATCGTATATTCAAGACCTACGAACTCAAGTGGGACAATTGGAAAACACTATCGGTGAGATAAAATTAAAAGTTCTAGAAAAGTACCATCCCAACCTATTTCTAATCTAAAAGAAAAAGGTAATTTTTTTCCAATTACACTTCATAGTGTTAACTAATTTTCTTCTTCCAATGATTATACCCAACATGTATGTCCCCCTATGTAAAACTCTCTTTCACTGCCCTCAAAAGATTCAAGTAAAGAAAAAAAAGACAAAAAGGGTAAACAAATTATCATTGAGGATTCCCCTAAACAATTCATTCCTCTTCCTTTACCCCAAATACTCTTTAAACCTAAGAAAAATTTTGATACTGATATTAATAATTAAATAAATAATATATTTAAAAAGGATAAATTTAACATTTCTTTATTGGATGTAGTAAAAAAATCTCTCGCTGTGCCAAATTTCTTAAAGTGGTTTTCACCCATAGATAAAGACTAAAGGGGAATGAGAGATAAAACCATAGAAGGAATGTCTCAGATTTGATACAACCTTGAATTCCAACCAAATGCAAGGATCTTGGTGCTTTTACGATACCTTTAACCATAGGGGATACCTTCTTTTATGATGCAATTCTATATTTGGGTGATTTAATTAATGTGATGCCTTAATCTATGTATAATTATCTGAAGGTTGAATATCTTCAACCAATGAGAATCATCATGAATCTTTCCAACCAAATCACAACACACCCATTCATATTGATTGAGGATGTCCTCGCAAGAGTGAAGAATCTCATATTCCTAACAGACTTCAACATTATTGAGATAGAAGATACATAAACCCAAGGACATTATCCTCTCATACTTGGGATTCCATTCCTTAAAACAGAAAAGATGATCATAAACATTCACACCGGTATGTTGTCTATAGAGTTCAGTGGAGAAATGGTATGTTTTAATATCCTTGATTCCATGAAACATCCCATTGAAGAGAACCCCACTCTTCCTGCCTATTCAATGGATATTCTCTCTAATGACACACACACAACATTCTATCCTTTACCCATGATTTTCTTCATTTCCTTCTTCTTCACTCTTGTATGATTTGAGTTTTGATTCATGTTTTGAGTGTTGTGTGGGTTCAGAAAAGTTTCAATTTTGTGATTTAATTAAATATTGTGTTCATTATGAGGTACCCATGACTATAAATGATTCTATAAATCTAATTTTCATTTATTCTATTTCTTTATAGAATAAACATGAGCAGATAGACAATTTCATGGACCTCACTCCCCCTAAATCCTCATCCTCAATCAAAAAACCAATGGTGTTTTAATTAAAACCACTTCCATCTATTTTAAAATATGTCTATCTTGTGATTATTGACCAATTTCATATAATTATTCCCAAAAACATTTCTCCTCAATAGGAATCTAAATTACTCAACCTTTTTAGAGTGTAAAAATGTGATATGCTATATATTGTAAAATATTCCTAGGATTGGTCCATCTATTTGAACGTACCATATAATTTTAGATTGTGATTCTAAACATATAAGGAAGTATCAATACTGATTGAATCCCACTCTCCTTGAAGTAGTATAATTAGATGTCAGTAAATTACTTGCTATTGGGATCATATATTTTATATCTGATAGTAAATAGATTATCCAAGTGAAAATTGTGACTAAAAAACTAGAATAGAAGTTGTGTAAAATGAACCTAATGAATTGGTTCCAATATGTGTGTAAAATAGTTAGCGAGTCTGTATTGACTATCATTGACTAAATCAAGCCACATGAAAGGATCACTTTCCTCTACCTTTCATTGACCAACTATTAGAAAGATTATCTAGTAAGTCCCATTATTATTTCATTAATGGATATTCGGGGTGTTTTCAAATCCATATAGCCCTTGAGGATCAAGAAAATACAACATTTACCTATCCATTTGGGAGATTTTCATATAAATTATGCCTTTTGGTCTCTCTAATTCTCATGGTACTTTTTAGTGATGTATGTTGAGTATTTTTTCTGAGTACCTTGAGAATTGTATAAAAAAAATTATATATGATTTCACAATTTATGGCTCTTCCTTTGATGAATGTTTGGTATACCTAGGTTTTTTCCTCCACCATTTCATTGAAAAGGGTCTTATATTAAATCTTGAGAAATTCCATTTCATGGTTGAGATGGGGATAGTTCTTGGGCATGTTATTTCAAATAATGGGATTCAAGTGGATAAATCAAAAGTTGAATTAATTTCCTCCCTTCCATATCCAAAATTTTGTTCTTGAGGTACGATATTTCTTAGTTCATGTGGGTTTTTACCACCATTTCATAAAATACTTTAGTAATATATCATTTCTGTTATCTCAGGTATTAAAAAAATATTCTGTGTTTTTTTTGATAAAAAATGTGAGGATGCTTTCAATTCACTAAAAATGAGTCTCACGCTAACTCCCATCATCCAACCTTCAAGGTGGGATCTCCCCCTTCAAAATTATGTGTGATTCCTATAACTTTGTAGTTGGAGAAATTTTATGAAAAGGGGTTGAGAAGGAAACTAGTGTCATTGCGTATTCCTCACATACCATTGAACCTACCCAGGTAAAATACACAACCACTAAAAATAACTCCTTTCTATTGTGTTTTCCTTTGAAAAAATATATATTCATATATTCTTGGGTAAAAAATCATTATGTTTTCTGATCATAATGAATTTCGTTTTCTCCTAAAGAAACATGAATCTAAGCCCCTCCTCATTCAATGGATGCTCCTCCTCTAAGAGTTTGACCTTAATATTCAAGATAACATAGGAGTGGAAAATGTGGTAGATAACCAAATTAGTAGGATTTTCCCACCATTAGACCATCGTGTTGACTCACCCTTCCCTTTGGATAATTTATTCCTCATGATAACCATTACGATGTTGTGGACCTTACTCCCTGGTATGCAAACAATTTAAATTTTATATCATCATCTAGTATCCCTAATGATTTCATCACTTCACAATCCCAGAGACTTAATCATGATTCATATGGAACATTTGATATTACCATTACTTGTGGATAATTTTTAGTGACCAAGTTATTTGTTTATGTGTGCATGACCATGAGTTCACCTCTGTTTTGACCTTATACCACACTTTGGCTTATGGGGGCCACTTCGGCTCTCAATGTATAGATATAAAGGTCCTTGACTCAGATCTTTAATGGAAAAAAAACTATAGGGATTCACATCAGTTTTCTAAGTCACGAACATGATGTCAATTCACAAGGAATATCTCCAAGAAAAATAAAATTCCCTAAGAACCCATGGTTATTTTGTGAAATATTTGATGCATGGGGAATTGAATTCATGGGTCATTTTACAAATTAATTTGGATTTATGTACATCTTATTATCTATTGACTACGTCCTTAAATGGTTGAAAGTAATGAATACTAATATTGATTACTCTCGAGTGGTTGCTGATTTTGTGAGGTCCCAAATTTTTAGTAGGTTTGGTTTTCCTAGATTCATTTTTATTGATTAGGGTTCACATTTTTTTAATTGTAAAATGAAAAACTTTCTCTGTAATTATGGGTTTTTCATAAATTCTCCACTTCATATCACCCCCAAAATAATGGATAAGCATAAATATAATATCAATAAGTTAAGAGAATCTTGGAAAAATGATACAACCAAATAGGAAGGATTAGATTTTTCCCTTATATGATACACTTTTTTCATACTACATAGATTTAAAAACCTTGATAGGAATGTTACCATATAGTATTATTTTTGGAAAGGCTTGTCACCTCCCAGTGGAGGTAGAGCACCATGCATATTGGGATGTTAAATAATTTAATATGAATATATTATATGTAGGTGAGCATAAGAAGTATAAGATTCGTGAGTTGGAAGAAAATTGGCATGATGAATATGAGAACTCCTAAATCTATAAAGAGAATAAAAAGGATATTCATGATGGTGTAATTCATCAATGTTAGTTTTATAATGGTGAGAAGGTCCTCATGTACAACTCTAGTCTAAAACTCCACCCATGTAAGCTTCGTTCCCGAAGGATTGGTATTTATACTATTACTAATTAATACCCTTTTGGATTAATATAAGTTTTTCCTAAGTAGAGTGGATGATTTATTTCTATTAATGGGAAGGGACTTAAACACTTTTATGAGGATTTTCCAAAGAAAATGGCAGAGGAAAGCCACCTTAACGAAGAAATATAACAGTAAAGCCCACCAAGTTTTATCCTTCCATCACATATTCTATTTTATTATAGTGAGGAAACAGAACACTCTAGGCATGGGGTTATATTCTTAGGTTCATTAAGATTTTCATTGCCTTTCTTTTTTCTTCTCTTTTTAGCTTATTGAATAGTATTTTTACTTTTCCCCACCTTTTTGTGTTCCCTAGGATTTTCATCATATTTATTCTTTATTCTATTTTTATCTTGATAAATAGTATTTTTTACCTTTCCCTTCCCCCATCTTATGATCACCAAAACAAGGAACTTACTAAAAATACATGTCAAAATTCCTAATTCCTTGTTGTTTGAACATTTAATGAAAATAAGCCTCAATTATGGAATGATTTTTTGCATGAATTTAACATTGGGGGTGGTTTTTATTAAATTGGTTGTTTTTTGATGATATAAATGGTTATATATCTATGAAATAGTTTATATTAATGATACCCTTCTCCTGGGTAGTTTTTGAAAAAAAAATCACTAATATCTCTACACATCTTTGCACCCAAAAAAGAAGTGTGAATATTTATTTCTTAATAAAAGGTAAATATAAGTTAGGTTAATTTTTATCAGATTTCTAAAATTATTTTTCCATATGTTCATTCCTTATAATATTTTTTTCATTACTATACCAGATTGACCTATTCCTATATACCAGTTATCCAACTGTTGTATGCCCTAAAAAATAAAAAAATAAATAATAATAATAATAAATAATGAGGGGAGTGATGAAATGTAACAAAAATGAGGATATCTAGGTTAGTATCATATGGTTTGACTTATGGGAATTCATAATTGAGTGGGTCTTGAAATTTTATTCTAAAGGATATAGGGTAGGTTTGGTGGGAAGAATCAGGTAAGATGAAAATTTTTAAAATAACCTATATTTACTAGATAAAAAGTGGAAAGACTGGTATGAAATGGTTTTCACACACACACACACACATGTGTATAGTTAGTGGCATGTTTTATATTTGAATTCCTTTATTATATTTTTATCATGCATCTCTTTTAATTTTGTTATGATATAGTTTATGAGGCATCTTTTTCCATGATCATTGGGAATAACTCCTTAGTCTAGTTTTTTCTTCGATCACATTACTATAATGAATTAAAATTTAATTGATTGTTAAATCTTCATGAAGACAGGAATATCTATATGAGAGTTTTTTTTGAAAATTTTACTTTTCTCATGAGTGCAAATGTTTATGTGTGGTGATGTTATCGCATAGCGATTTACTATTAATTTCCACCCTTAGACCACTATTTTAAACTAGATTTGTATTGAAAATTAAAATTTTAATAATAAATTTCACTTAAAATTTTATTAAATAATTTAATTTTTTATAACTATTAAAATGGGTAATTTTACTTGTTTTGATGTTTTCATTATAGGTGGAGGTGATTTGAAGGGTCCTGGATGAAGATGAATAAAATGGGACAAACTATGCCGGAATCCATGCATACCATTGAACTTAACTACACACTAATTAATGAATCCTATTAAACTAGAATTTTGTTTTTTGGTACAAAATTAAATGGGATACATCTCCTATGAATACACTCAATCCTAATTCGTCCATTAAGGGGCCCAAATTAACCGATCTATCCAATAAAAAGAATCTATGCGAAATCAAAAGTTGGGTTCTGTATTTTGGAAATATCTCCCATTTTATATGGTATCTGGCCGGAACATTTGACATGGATATAGATATGAGGTCTCCCAATATGTTTTTTCTTTTTTGAAAGTCATTATAAGGCAGTTTACTATCCCAAACCATGGGACAAGTGGTTTCTCAAAATCTGTGTCCCAAAACCACCTCTCATTTTGGCTATAAAAAGGCACCTCAGGCACCTCATTTATGAGTTTGACTAGGAATAAAATCTCTACCATTTTTTAAACCCAAATGAGTCATATCCTCATTTCAAGAAGTTTTTTAGTCTATAAGAAGTGCTAATTCAACATCTATATCCTCCTCCCTTTCCATGGAGTTCTAAACTTCTTGTGATCACCTGGGGAGGAACATGATGTAATCTCGAGCTTCTTGTTTATAATATTGAATGATTTTTTTAATTCCAGGTTTTATGTAGGTTTTCATTATCCTCTATTATTATTTAATTAACTTATGTGATGGTATGTCATGCTCAAAATCATATGATCATGTTTTTGGGTACCCTTTCATGTGATGTTTCACACACCGTTCACCATTTCTTCCTCCCTCTTTTAATTGTGGTGTTTGTGTAGTTCATATTGGTCAATTGAAATCGCATAAACACTATCTAGGCCATTTAAATTTAAGTCATGGTATTTAAAAGAAATAACATAAAAACCTGGATATCTAATCAAGTTATTCATGTTTTGCGTTGGTGAGTTTTTATGATAAAGTTGAAAATAAATCACCCAATCATCACTGGTAACCGGTGAATCATTTTATGTTTTCGACTGAACCCTAGGAGGTATCCTAGTATAAAATTTGTAAAATTACGGTTCTAGGAGTTACAAACTAGGTATTAAAATATCTATACCCATTATCTTGAATTAATTAAGGGAGAGCATCATGAGAATTCCCTAGGTTGAACACGCTTAATCAAATCTATCAATTTCTGATTTCTTATATCAATTTATTTTATATGTTTCATCTTAAATCAACAACCCCAAGTTTTTTAAAATCTAATTCCCATTTTATTTTCATAATCAAAATATTATTTTAAAATTATTGATCTAAGGCTATGTCGGGAGATGACCTAATATTCATACTATACTGCATAAATTCTAGTAAAAACTAAAAAACTAATTTGACACGCTCGATAATGCGATCAACAATCACTAATTCATTTCATATTTATATAAAAAATTAAAATTTATTATGATGGGTTGTGTGGTTGGAATGAAAAAAATGTATTTTCCCATTTTAGGTGAAATATATGTTCAAAATTCACATTACAAGAACAAAAAATGATAACACTCTCTTGATTTGACATGAAACCCAAGTAATATGATATTTAATTTATTTTTTACATGTATGGATGATCCTAAAGTAATTCCAACCCATGGTGTGTTTAAAATGATCAAAAGTTTGTTTTTTCAAATTAAGAAAAATATTTCAATTAAAAATTCATGTCAAATGGTTAAAATGAATAAAACAATATTAAACATGATTAAAATATGAGGAAAAATCTATGACGCATTTGTGACATGTTGGAATGAACCACACTTCAATCTGACATATTATGTGGTTATAATGACTAAAAGTGTGTGTTTTTAATATTTAATTAATATTTTAGTTTAGGACATACATTTAAATCTCCAAACTGAGAAAATAATATTGAATTGTCCTCGAACTCTAGGATAAAAATTGAAATTCATTTATTACATCTTATAATGAACTGAATTTAAGTTAGATTTGTGATGTAGTTGAAATGACCAAAAGTGTATTTTTCAGCATATAATTGGTTTTAAATTTTTTATGTGTTAGTAATGAAACACATATTTATTATTATTAAATTTGTATAAAGTTTCTTCAAATTCATGTACATTTATTTAGTATTTTAAAATTCAAAGTAGTGTTCATAATTAACTAACATGCTTTTCTTCATGTGTTCATTTATATAAAATATTTATCAATAACTATTGTAATAATAACACCTCGTTTTTATTTCAATAAAATTATTGTTAATTAAAAAAATACATTTTTTATTTTAATTTTATTCATTTTGGGTTTTCATTATACAATTTTATGTTTTTAAGCTATTATAGCATGAAGTAGTGGTTGTTTCTATCTACAAGGGGATTTATCAAAACTAAAAAATAATTTAGAATGGTTTCCCTTTCTTAGCGCTAACTTAGAACTAAGAATGGTAAAATTTCTAATTGATATTTTATCATGGAGAAATTGAACCCCCAGTTCTTATTACCTGAAATATTTTCTCCTTTCTATCACTATGAAATACCTTTTCTAACATTAAGAAAAATCTTTTCTATTATAGTGAAACATGAATTGATGTATCACTAGGCCCTCTATGTAGTGAAACCATATATATTTATATTTCATGATTATTTATACCTTTAAACTAATTATAATGTCTTATCATAATAAATATTATAATACAATATCTCCAATGTCTCCTGAATTTACATCGCTCCACTTGTTCGTGAACTATCTCGTTCATATATTCAATGAACTCCAAACAATCATCACTATATAATCAATGAATAGTGATTATATAATAATTTAATAACACTTATCATCAATGTGCATGGAAATTTATTCTTATTTATGATAATATAAAACTTTCACTAAAATTACTAATAAAAAATCCAACTTTAATAATTTAATGAATAACACCAAATTCATGGGGTCTAACAACCCTAAGTTTGGGAATGGTCTTTAGGATTTATTTATGTAATCTAGACCTTTGAAATGTGTCAAAATTTACCCTTTTTGGATTTTTTCAATTATGAGGGCAATAAAATTTGTATCACCTATTTAATTAACTCAAAATATAAATAATGGTTGAAATATATATTGAACATGATGAAGTCATTCATGAATTGGATATATCTAAAATTAATTATCAGTTAATTTTCATTATATATCCATATTTAGAAATTAATTTTGAACTTTAAAAAATATTAATCTACACTCTTCAAATTTATCATTGATTTTTATAGTGAGGACCCAAAAAAATGTTTAAAATAATTTAATGTTTAATTATCCCCCATTAAACTTATAAATGCACCTTAAGAATAAATAAAACTAAGATAATTTCATTATCTCCAAATAGAACTACAATGGAATAGATGTACTACTTGTAATTAAAGGAGGTAACTAGTTGGAATTATTTAAAAAATACTTCCATATAGAGATTTTTTTCAATATCCATGAAAAAACTATCCATAATGACATCTCTAAGAAAAATCATATGTATAATGAGTTACTCTATAAGTATTGGGATTAGTTTAAAAAGTTACACGTCAACTACCCACATTATCAAATTATAATGAATCTTATTAACCAATATTTCTTTGAATGCACCACTCTCATAGAGAGGGTTATAGTGAAAATCATATTTGGAAGAGTATTGGTTAACAGTGCATCAGTAACAATAAGAGTGTTGATCGAGAGGATGAGACAAATACCCTAACTGTTTGATGATTGGGTTAAATGACTCCAGAGTATTTCATATAATTTATTCTCCCTTTCCATTAAAAATAATTCATTTGAAAGTAAATTGGATGTATTGAACATTATGGTGGTAAAAATATGCTTAGATAAGACGGTATTTTAGCTCAATCCTATAAATATTTATGGAATTTTCACAGCACTAGAGCATCCAAATAATTATTTTTAATAACTCCAATGGATGAATTAATGTATGGGTATTTTTTAGAGATACCATGTCTCGTGAATCATTATAAACTAAATCTTAAAAAAATTTACAGTACATTCTCACCTATAAATAATATTTTCTGTAAATATTATCTAAATATTAGTTATGTTATAGGAAAAATGTAAAGGCTCCCAATCTAATAAAACTTCTACCAGTCTTCTCTTTACCATTAAGGATTCAAAAAACCTCAATAAAAAAATTCACACAAGTGTCTACAATTGAACAACTTTAAGATCATTCACAATAAAAGATATACTTTAGTACTTATGGAATTTTGAAATGATTTTTTCTTAATCAAAAGAATGAGATGAAATTATAGGTTATGAAATTAAGAGAGTTGGGGTATATATGGGGAATATTATGAGTTCTATCCATTATTTGGTAAGTCAAGAAACCATTCAACATCCATCCCATTTTATGTTGACAAATAAGGGTAATATTAATGTTATCATATTGAAAAGTGTAAGTAAATTGGGAGAGAAAAATGTTCTTACAATTCTACCAGGATTCCCCAAAATTACTAAGAACCCCCTTAAAGATGAATTGAAATGCTACCAAAATTAAAAGTTAAGGAGAGGAAAGATTTCAATGAGGTTCCCCCTTGGCCACTTCCATTTCTAAATAGGGTTGAAAACCCATGAATATGGTTGAGGAGGTGATATAAAATATATATATTATAAATTTTCATTAAATTTAAAATAAATATCCTTTTACTTGAATCAATTAATAAAATTTTTAGGACTATAAAATTATTAAAAAATTATATAATAAATTAAGAGTTTTGAAGTGAAAAATGTGGATCAAAATTTAGTGGAAGCCCATGCCATGTTATCTAGTCTATCTCCCTAATCTCAGAATAACATCAATATCTATTCTATTGAATTTGAATCTTCCCTATAGGTTAAGTCCTTATTGGGGTTATCCCTCTAACACCAATTCATTTCCTATATCATTATAAGATATAGATTCATGATTTATCATGATGTATAGTTTTCTTACACCTGACATGAGGGGAATATAGAGGCTGATAACCCAGAATTCAAAGGTGACCAAGATGGTATGTTCATTTTTTATTCTAACATTGGTTCCTTAACAAATCATTAAATGAAAATTGTATGTGTGGAGTCTCTTGGTCTCCATCACTTCATAACCACTTGACATTATATGATCTTTTATGATTTCATACTAAATTTTTCAAATTTTTATTCAGTTATTAATTGGTTTGGATAGGATAGAACTCATCCAAACATAATAGAAAACAATAACCAAAACCTAAACAACCATAATATCTACTCATTAATTTGAATTAAATTAAATAAATAAAGAATGCAATAATTTTTCTCTTTTGATCTGAATCGTTCCAACATATCAAACATTATCTTCATAAATATCACTAAGAAGTAAGCAACTAACTACTTCGTTATGGGGTATTGATGAGTAGAAAAAAAATTGAAAGGTGAGACCTGAGTTAGTCTCCCAACCCATATCCCTGTATAATTTATTAAAAAGAAAATATTTTCATTCAAATATCAAGGTTTAATGAGATTACACCAACAAAAATTGAAATATGTTACATGAAGAAAGAAAAACACATACAGAGTGGTAAAAGTAAAAACAGAGGTACTGTTAATCTTCAATAAAGACAATCCTCTGGCCTTTAGAAATCCAAATGCTAGAAATATTCATAGGTAGATCATCAAAGAATTAAATCACCACTATATATTCCTTCAAAAAATCATAAAATCATCTTCAATCTATTTTAACAATATTACAAGACTTTCAATAGAACAAAATAAAAAATGTTAGTCCATTCTGAAGTCGATTCCTAATTCAAGAGTTAGAATCAGTGAAATAGAAACAAAAAAAACATTGAAATAATTATTCTAATCCAACATCAACTTGAGGTTCATTCATAAATCAAAATAATGTCAAATCCCAAAAACCAAACAAGAATAGGCTAGAAAATCTCATTTTATAGCAAACTTAGTAGGTGAACACATTGAAAATTTGATCATAACAAAGTCCAGAAAAAATAAGAATCATGACATAAAAAATCCTTAAAATGGATAAGGAAAAATTCATATAAAATCAAGAAAACTTAAGTTGAGACAAGGATAAGGAGATATATCTAATTTCCCTACTAATACAAATGCACAAACAAATCAAATAGTCACCAATAAAACTCATGATCTAAACAATCTTCACACATGTAGATCCTATTCCACATAAATGAAGATTCAAATAATCTTTGTATCTTTGATTTTCACATTTATAGAAGAGAAAACAAGGATAAGTAATTTCCATGTGATTGAGTTGAAATTTAAGTCTATATTTTTCTTCAATTCCTCCACTACTTTTTTGAGCATTCTTTGTCTAAGTTAAAGGTAGGTATCAGCAAACATATCACCATTTTGATATTGATGGAAATTTAATATATAATTTTCCTCCATACAATATTCCAGTTCTTTCGATAAATATAATTTCTCCTCAATTTGATAAGAATCCCTCACCAAAATGTCATCATCATCATCGTTACCCTGGTCCTCAAAATCTGATTCATCAGATGATGTAGAAAAATGGTCAGAAACCATAGATTGAAGGGGTGTGATGATCTTTGTTGGACAAAAATCCCTCAAGGTAACATTGCAGTATTTTTGGGTTGATTGTGTTTGTTGACAAAGAAGGTTTCCATGGAGAATTGTCTAGTTCCCAAGAAGTTGTTGACAATCCATGTTGACAAAGAATGATGACAAAGGAATGGACGATCTGGAGGTGGTACAAAAGAGCAGTACAAGGTGGTGCCGTTTCCCAGTGTTTTCCAAATTTTTGGGGTCTAAAATTTGGAAGTTTGGTGAGCATCACGAAAAGTGGATATCCTTGAATATCATATTTTTATATGGAAAAGGTATGAATTTCTCTAAGAGAGGATGCATGGATTGAATTTCGCGAAGACCAGAAAAATGGAGGCGGTGATGCTTCGCGATTACGACGAGCTTCGCGAATTGCAGAGGCTGAAGCGCATCGTGGCGGTGAAGGGATTTGCAAGGGAGCTTCGCAGTGATGAAGGGCATTGTGAGGGAGCTTCACGGTGAAGGTGCGAAGGAATTGATGGGATGCTCCACAATTACGAGGAGCTCCGCGAACGGAAAATTTCCGTGGTGCTTCGCGATTTGGATAGAATTCCGACGGAAACTTCGGAGCTTCACGATTTGAGATGACGTGGCATTGACTTCGCGCGGAAAGTTAGAGGGTCGGTGGAATCGCCTATAAATAGAGTCCAACCCCCTCGAGAGAAGTAGAGAGAATTTTCTGAGAAAAACCATTGCTCTCGGTTCGCAGAGGTGGTTCGCGAAGGCAGTGTGCTTCGCAAAAGGGGAGCTTCGCGATGGCTATTCTAGCTCCACGAAAGGTGTGTTCCCCGCGTTGGCTTAGTGAGATTCGCGTAGAGGCAGGAGCTCTGCAACGGCCTAAGCATTTCGAAGGTCTGTGCATCGTGAGAGTGCTTCGCGATAGAGCTTCGCGAAAAGGAAGGAGCTTCGCGAAGGCTTGTTTGAGCTTTGCGAAATTGGGAGCCTCACGAAGTAGGGTGCTTTGCGAAGGTACTTTCCAAAGGAATTGCCCATTGGTCAGTGGAAAAGAGGTATTAATCAGTGGATGAAATTTGTACTTCATTAGAGAATCTACATACAGTGGAGGATGCATTCATTAGTGATAATGAAGAGACCTACAGGTCTATAAACTGTGAGTGGATTCCCTTCCAAAGAAATGAGCTTAAGAAGAGGAAGAAGGTGATCCTCTCCACCGGCAGTGAGCCAGAGAGAGAGAAATAGGGAGTGACCCTTGGGAAAGTAGTTATTTTACCCTAAACTTTGTAAAGGCAGTGAGCCTGGGCATAGAAGTGATCTAGCCCGAACTTTGTATCCACATCTAGTGAAGAATAGTGGAATTTGGTACGACCGGCAACTTGTCAGCGTATGCTCCTTGGACGTAGCCCAGTGAGGGTGAACCAAGTAAAAATCTTTGTGTCTGCCTGTTTTCTTCCCTGTATTGCATTCAAAGCATCATCATTAGATAAAAAAGTAAAGAAGTTATCATAGTTTACACACAAGAGAAAACAAAGTTACCCTTGTAATAAAGAGGTCAAGATCCAGTGGGGTAGGAAGAACTTTGAAAAAGAATATTCATACCCTGATTCACCCCCCCCCCATCAGGGTATATAGGCCCCTATTGGTCCTAATAATTGGTATCAAAGGGATAGGTTGTTGTTATCAGATTTGTTTGCTCCGACTTGGTGTAGTAGATCTGTGTGGTTAAAGAATTTGTCTACTCTTATCTCGGTGTGCCATGGAAAAGGGAAAAACATCAAAGAAGAATCAAAAGTTAGGTGGTATCCCTCAGTGTGGAAGTGTTTATGGAAAAAGTGTGATTCAATTAAAAGAATCAAACTGCTTACTTAATGAAGGCCTGGAAGAATCTGATAGGGAAAAGATTGATTCACTCAATCATGATGTAGGGATGAGTGAAGTACTTGAACTTCAAAGTGATGTCAAAACAAATGATGATGAAGTTTCAAGAAGGAGTCCACCAGTAGATGTTGTCAACATGACGAAGGAAGTGGACCGGAATTTGGATGAAGAAGTCAAATCTAAAGATATCTGGATCAAAGTATTGGAAATTGAGGTCAAAAAGCTAAGAGGATTAAATAAAAGGCTTATTGATATAGTTACTGACCTAACAGAGAAGAATGATTCACATACCGAAGAACTACAGAAGTTGGCTAAAATGAAAGGAAAACAAAAGGCTGATGATTATGAAGAGAATCAAAATTCAGATGATGTTCAGAATCTGAAAGCTAGAAATGATGATCTAGCAACACAGTTGTCTGAAGAAGTTCAGAAGAATCGAAGGCTATAACAAGAGAATGAATCTGTCTCTGAATCTATTTTTGAGGAAAAATCGAAAGTAAAGGAGAAGAGTAACCTGGTGTATAAGCTGACACGTGAACTATAATATGAGTTGAGTGGCGGGAAAAATCTTAGAAAAGAACTCAATTTTCAACTTGAATCAAAAGATAATAAGATTCGACAATTGGAGGAAGAGATAGAAAAATCCAAGAAGGAAATGGAGATATCAAAAGACAAAGGAAAACATAAGTTTAAGGATACACTGCACTTACTATTCGATTGTACTTTGAAAGGTGATGATAAAATGAAAAGGAAGTATGAGATTTCTGAGGAGAAACAACAAAATATTTTCTCATCTCAAAGACCATACAGTTTGGGAAAAACTGGTATTGGATTTGATGAATCACCTCCCACGCATGACAGAGAAAGAGCTGTGAACAGTTCCAGATGTGGAGAAAATCCTGTAGGTGCTGGAGATAGGCCTAAGAGGACAGTTAAAAGAAGTAGTGACGACATGTGCTATTTCTACGGGATTCATGTCCACACATCAAGATTCTGTTCAGAGGCTCTGGAATACATTTCAGGCTGTGAAAATATGAACTTTGACAAATCTGAGAATAAGATGAAGCGTCATGTGAAATCAGAGAGAAGATTCTCTCAGAGGAAAGCATTCATTATATGCTATTAATGTGGAAGAATGGGACACACCGTGAATATGTGTTAGGAAGCTCATGAGATCAATGTCAGAAGAAGAACTCAAGCTGCATCAACATCTCGGATGAGAGATGATGAAATGAGATATGCCTTTAATGGAAAATGTTTTATATGTTCTAATTATGGGAATTTGGCAAGACAATGCAGCAAGAAGAAATTAGAAAAGGAAAAGGGACTTGAAAAGAGATTCTCGACTCCAGTGATGCAAAGTGTGAAATTATACAATGGGAGACAAAGTGGAAAGTTGGAGAATAGGTTTAGAGCCTCAGGGGAATCAAATGGAGTTGAACGAAAGGTGTATCTATCACCTTCTCTGTCACACTCACAATCGCTCTCTAAGAAAGAACATGACCAAATCTGGAAGAAAAAGGGAGGAAATGCTACAGATATGAGTAAGAAGAATGAACGTTCAGTGGAGGACCCACCACCAATGCAAAATAGGGTGGTAACCCAGAGATGTGATAAAAGAAAAATAAACAAAGAATGCATTGAAAAATTTGCATTTCATGTGCCGCCACAAGCAGTGGAAGAAGGAGGAAGATCCCTACAATGGAATAAGGAGCAAGGAAAGGTGACAAGAAAGGAGATTCCTGCTCAGAGAAATAATCAAGGAAAATGGAATTTTCGAAGAACCTCAAAGAAGGAAATGTGTACTAGTGGGTCTATACCCCAAGTGATGAGAAATGTCGGGCCTAAAGAATCTACATATCAGAAAAAGGCTCAGCATGTGGGTAATGAATGCTTAGTCATATGGCCAGAGCAGTTGAAGTTGGTCAGGCAGCTGGAGGAAGCAAGAAAGGAGTGTGATGCACTCCAAGAAAGAATCAAAGGGTTGACCCATAAGGATAAACCAATACCCTCATCTTGAGGATTCGAGAAAATCCCCTCTCCCTGCGTATATAAATTCTATTAATTGATGATTCAAGTGTTTCAGGTTTTAGGGAGATACGGTCCAAGGGGAAGTGGCATCTAAAGATGCAAAGTGTAGTAGTGATATGCTTCAGAGTTTCAATTGACTCAAATCAGATGCAAGATCCATCAAAGCAATAATTGGATGACTCAGCTCAGGCATTCCCTATCAAGGGAAGAAAGAAACACATGGAGAAGCAGCAATAATCATGTATCTCATGCTTATCGTTTTTGATATGACAATGTGGTATCAGTTGACTGCTTTAAAGATACCAAGAAGCTACGAGGGAATATAAAAGGCGTGTCAACAAAAATCTGAGAGAAGAAGTTCAACGAAATAAATTCATTGAACAGTGACACAGAGAAAAGTAGCTGAAAGAAATGAAGCCACTGAGAAATGAGTCAGTGAACAACTTTCTGATGAAAGTGTTGAGAAAAAAAATCAACACAGGGAGAGCAGAAGTGGCTAATACTGATTCATAAGAAGACACTAATGACGAATAAGAAAGTGTCAAGTCTGTGTCTACAAGGAATCCAAAGAGATGAGATGAAATTGATAGACAGAATATCATTGGTGATCAGTCGGATTCAGTTCAGAAAAGGAAAATGAAATCACTACAGTAGGCATATTTTCTATCTCAGGTTGAGCTGGAATGCATTGCTGATGCAGCTAAAGAAGAAAACTGTGTTCAGGCCATGAATGAAGAGCTATATCAGAATTGAGAAGAATCAGATGTGGGAGATTGTTTTGAGGCCAGAAGATAAAAATGTCATCAGGACTAAATGGGTCTATTAAGACAAGATGAATGAATACGGCACAGTGATTCGGAACAAAGCATGGCTGATGTGCAAAGGAGACTCCCAGATAGAGGGAATAGATGGTGATGATACATTTTCACCGATTTCAAGGTAAGAGACAATCAGATTATTCCTAGCCATTGCAGTGCAAAGAAAGTTCAAAGTGTTCCAGATGGATTTCAAGACTACATTTCTAAATGGGTTTCTGGAAGAAGAGGTGTACATTGAGTATCCAGATGGTTTTATCATTCATGTGGATGAGAACAAAGTTTTCAGGCTGAAGAAGGCGTTATATGGGCTGAAA
The DNA here is from genome assembly GCA_963277665.1 of Viscum album. Lineage (NCBI taxonomy): Eukaryota > Viridiplantae > Streptophyta > Magnoliopsida > Santalales > Viscaceae > Viscum > Viscum album. The sequence continues at coordinate 1,388,400,943 of OY728135.1, read as the reverse complement.
CAAGCACCAAGAGCATGGTACTGAAGGCTATATCAGTATTTGAAGAAGCATGGTTTTCAGCGTATGGGATTTGATTACAATATTTATTTCAACAACAAAAATAATCAAAGGATGATGAGGCTGGTCTATGAAGAATACATAATATTTGGAAGATCAGATGAAGCATAGTGGAGACAATCTTCTGAATTCAAGAAACATGAGTTCTTAATGTCTATGATTAGTGAGCTGATGTTTTTCCTTGGTCTACATGTGACACAAGGAAGGAATGGAACATTCATTTCTCAATCCAAATATGCCAAGGAGGTGTTAATAAGGTTTGGCATGGAAAATTCCAAGGAGATGAAAACTCCGGTTGCTACCCGGATGAAATTATCAAAAGATGAGGATGTCAAGGCAGTTAATATCACAGAATACAGTCAAATTATTGGAAGTTTATTGTACTTGACCGCGACAAGGCCTGATATTGTTTTCTCCACATGCCAAGCAGGGAGATATCAGAGTAATCCCAAGGAAAGTCACATTCTCGTAGTGAAAAGAATAATTCGGTATATCAAGGGCACAGTGGACTTCGGCTTGACATATAACGACAAATATCAGACAGAGTTATTGGGATATACTGATGCAGATTGGGTCGGTTCAGCAGATGATAGAAAATCAACATCAGGTGGTTCATTCTATCTTGGTGGATTGTTTATCTCTTGGCTTAGCAAGAAGGAAGATTTTATTTCATTGAGCACCGTAGAAGCTGAGTATATTGCGGCCACTCAAGCATGCACACAGTTATTGTGGATGAAGCAGCAGCTTGAAGATATGGGAGTTGACGTGAAGTCTCCGATCAGAATCCAGTGTGATAACTCAAGTTCTATAAATCTCAGCAAAAATCCTGTCCATCACTCAAGGACAAAGCACATTGAGATCAAATATCATTTTATCAAGGAGAAAGTGGAGCACGGGCTTGTGAAGTTGGAGTATGTGCCTACAGAGCTACAGGTTGCAGACATTATGACAAAAGCCTTACCCAAGGATGCTTTTGAGAGACATCGATTGGCTCTGGGAGTTCAGTCGACTCCCCGCCCTTGAAATAGTCTGGATGCGAACCCCCACCCCCCTCTCCCTAAGGTATGATGTGTTTTTCCTTAATGTGCTAATGTGTTCTCTACTCTGTTACAGACTACAAAGGAGTGTCCTTTGGGTTCGTTGACAAAGGGGGAGAAAATAGTGATTGTTCAAGGGGGAGACAGTGTAAAGATTTGATAAATCATGAATGATATGGGGAGAAGCTGACAAGTTGAGCAGCCAGATAGGGGGAGTTAAATCTAGTTGAACGTGATTAGCCAGATCTTAGCTTGGAAAACACAGGAAATAGGGCTAAAGAGGTATTGATGATGTGAGTAGAAAGGGGGAGCGTATTAAATCTGACGATGCTAGAAGTGATCGATCAAAGCATACATATCACGACAGCTGAGGATCGTGATAAAAGAAGAAGAGTGGTGTTGGAATGGTGTGAAAAGGTGTCCAGTTATCACCAATTGGGATCAGTGTGGTTCAAAAATTGGTATCAATTTATGAATTGGTATCATGTTGGAATTGACAATTGTTGTTTGACATGAAGTGATTCATTGATGAACTTTTCATACTACTCTTGTTTCTCACGCTGAGCATTGCTCATGTGGGCTTAGAGTACATGTTAAGTGAATCCTTGAACGCTATCAGAATCGCAAGAGGCGAATGGTGGTAGCGGCTGGAAGAAGACTCGGTGAGGTATCAACGAGCAGAAAAGCTTTCTGAGAAGAGTTATGAAGAATTTTCAACAAACCCAAAGGGGGAGATTATTGCACAAAAATCCCTCAAGGTAACATTGCAGTATTTTTGGGTTGATTGTGTTTGTTGACAAAGCAGGTTTCCATGGATAATTGTCTAGTTCCCAAGAAGTTGTTGACAATCCATGTTAAAAAAGAACGATGACAAAGGAATGGACGATCTAGAGGCGGTACAAAAGAGCAGTACAAGGTGGCGCTATTTCCCAAAGTTTGCCAAATTTTTGGGGTCCAAAATTTGGAAGTTTGGTGAGCATCGCGAAAAGTGGATATCCTTGAAGATCATATTTTTATATGTAAAAGGCATGAATTTTGTGAAGAGATGATGCATGGATTGGATTTCGTGAAGACCAGAAAAATGGAGGCGGTGATGCTTCGCGATTACGACGAGCTTCGTGAACAGCAGAGGCTGAAGCGCATCGCGGCGGTGAAGGGATTTGCAAGGGAGCTTCGCGGCGATGAAGGGCATTGTGAGGGAGCTTCGTGGAGAAGGCGCTAAGGAATTGACAGGATGCTCCGCGATTACGACGAGCTCCGCGAACGGAAAATTTCCGTGGTGCTTCGCGATTTGGACAAAATTCTGACGGAAACTTCGGAGCTTCGCGATTTGAGATGATGTGGCGTTGACTTCACGCGAAAAGTTTGAGGGTTGGTGGAATCGCCTATAAATAGAGGTCGACCCCCTCGAGATAAGTAGAGAGAATTTTCAGAGAAAATCCATTGCTCTCGGTTCGCAGAGGTGGTTCGCGAAGGCAGTGTGCTTCGTGAAAGGAGAGCTTCGTGACAGCTATTCTAGCTCCGCGAAAGGCATGTGCCCCGCGTTGGCTCAGTGAGCTTCATGTAGAGGCAGGAGATCCGCGACAGCCTAAGAATTGTGAAGGTCTATTCATCGCGATAGTGCTTCGCTATAGAGCTTCATGAAAAGGCAGGAGCTTCGCAAAGGCTTGTTTAAGCTTCGTGAAATTGGGAGCCTCGCAAAGTAGGGTGCTTTGTGAAGGTACTTTCCAAAGGAATTGTCCATTGGTCAGTGGAAAATAGGTATTCATCAGTGGATGAAATTTGGACTTCATTAGAGCATCTACATACAGTGGAGGATGCATTCATTAGTGATAATGAAGAGACCTATAGGTCTATAAACTATGAGTGGATTCCCTTCCAGAGCAGTGAGCTTAGGAAGAGGAAGAAGGTGATCCTCTCCACCAGTAGTGAGCTAGAGAGAGAGAAATAGGGAGTGACCCTTGGGAAAGCAGTGAGCTGACCCTAAACTTTGTAAAGGTAGTGAGCCTGGGCATAGAAGTGATCTATCCCGAACTTTGTATCCACATCTAGTGAAGAATATGGAATTTGGTACGACTGGAAACTTGTCGGCGTATGCTCCTTAGATGTATCCCAGTGAGGGTGAACCAAGTAAAAATCTCTATGTCTTCCTGTTTGCTTCCCTGCATTGCATTCAAAGCATCATCATTAGATAAAGAAGTAAAGAAGTGATCATATTTTACACACAAGAGCAAACAAAGTGACCCTTGTAATAAATAGTTCAAGATCCAGTGGGGTAGGAAGAACTTTGAAAAAGAATATCCATACCCTGATTCACCCCCCCCCCCTCTCAAAGTATATAGGCCCTTATTGGTCCTAACAATCATAACATTATTATAGGCCTCTAAAGATATCATGATGAAAATTCTCTCTATATTATAGTAGTTTATAATTTTTCAAGACTTTTAGTATTTTGAGTGATGAAACCATCTACATCAACCATTTTTTTTACATTTTTTCACCCTTGATTTCAAGAAGTCATCCTCAATTTGATAGGATTTTTCATAATCTTCACGTGGAGACTCACAGTAGTCTGAGTGATCACTCTTGTCCTCTTCATGTGAGATGTGATCCATTTTTGTGGTCTTAACAATAGGAGGCTCAGATTTATCAGGAAGTAACTTATCCTCGTTTTTAGGTTGGTCATTGTGCATAGCCTCTATGAAATATGGGAGATTGGAATAGGGGAGTTGATTAGTATAACTATAGGTATTCTTGTCATCGATCTTATTAGTATGAACCCCTTATTGACCTAAGTAAGTAACTACCATCCCTTTTCTTTCTTCTTTTTGGACCCAAATTCAGCTAAAATGTGAAAGGGGGCATGTACCATGAGTCTCACCTTCACAAGAGTTATAGAAATTTTTCCTTGATTATAATCAAAACATTTAGATAATATCAGAATCACAAAATACTAGACTCATTATATATCCATTCAAGGAGACTCCATGGTGTCCAAATACTTAGGTTTTAAATAAAATGTTTCATAAGTTATAACTCTTTATAACATTCAAATCATCATTGTGATTAATTTATTTATCCATTAATTACTTTTTTAGCCCTTAAAACTTCTCAAATAATTATGTAATGATTTTGAAACCGAGTATGATATCTTAACTAGTAGAATAATTCTTTAACATGCATCATCACAAAACATGTAAAATTATATGCACTACACCATCAGGAAATTACTATTGGATTCAGTTCCCTAGAAAAAACATATATTCACTTTATTATTACCTATAATCAAGATTTTTGAATATAAATAATGTACTTATTACATCATTATTGTTATTCTATGTGAAATAGTCTTTGATAATGTTCTAAGGGTACTTTTCACGCTGAAAGGTCATAATAGTTCCCTAATATAATGGGAACCTTGAATTATAAAGAAATTTTTATTAAATATTTTTTTTATATATGAATAATATCATTTTATAAGGAAAAAATGATATATTTTATTAGTGGTAAGAAAGTTATATGATATTGATACTTCTTATCATGAAGTTCATCAATGGTAATCTCCAAGATAAGGAGGTTTTGAGAACATAACTTTCTTAGAGAAAATACACATTTACATGTTTTATTGGATATTCCAATTTTTGTAAATGTGTAACTTTCCTTAGAATTTATAATTGTTATTAATGTACATCATGAGTCATGTCTTTAATATATTCCCATAAACCATGAAAAAATATTTTTTTGTGTGGATTTGGGTGTGTCGTGACTAATATAACATTAATTAATAATGTAAGAAGGGATTTACCCCTTATATTCACTAATGGATGTTGATATCTCAAGCCATTTGATATAAATAGAATAGCATGATTATGTAGATGGACATGGATCTCTATTAGAAAGTTCATTTTTGGAAATTAAACAAAAGAAACATCATTCACATAGGTTGATGAAAATAATATGCAACATTTTTTATTAGTGATGTTGTAATAAATAAATTACATTAAAGAGAGTATATTTGTAAGTGATTATTGTTTTTGTAGGATTTAAATTCTTTATATATGGGTACATTTTCATGTTGTTATATAATAATTTTGTACTTTAGGTAGTTCTTCCTAATTCCAGTAAAAAAGGGTCCTAGTGGGTCATGCACTAAGCATATTTGGAACCTCAGTTAAATTATATTTAAATTTAACATGTTGAATTAATATTATTTCCTTATGTGTTTTAATAATTACTCATTTCAAGTTGATCAAAATTATTTAGTCACTATTTATTTGAGATAATATATGTTAGTTGAATATTTAATTAATAATTATTCACTATTTTAGTGAATATAATATTTATTTATTTATTGTAGAGTAATGTAGTGATATTTTTTATTTAAAAAAATAGTTCTTATTCAAGGTATGATAAATAGTTAGAAGGATTGGTGGACCGAGTTTTTTGGTCCAGTGATAAATGATATATCAAATGTTACTTGAATAAGTGTTAGTTTATTTATTCTATAAATATTATTTATTTATCCACTAGTTTAGCATGTGTCAAGTAAATAATATTATTATTATTCTTTAGACATGGGATTTTTTGGGAATTAAGATAATGATATTAAACTATTATTCTCTAACCCTGGATCTATATAAACCCAATTATAATATTATGGGCCCTAATGGGCATTGTGAAAAATTATTGTGTAAAGAGAATTCTCACAATCCCCACATATCACTTCTCTTAAAAGACACTCAAGAATAAAGAGTGATCCTCCTTATCCACCCCCTCAAGACTAGAGATAAAAAATGAATCCTTAATCCTAGAAGAGAGTCATGAGACAATGAACAATAAACAATGAAAAATATTGAGCCTTTAATTCTAGTTCCCATAAATTTCTATGGTGGTGATCAGATGTTTGTGGAACATGTGTGAATGATTTCTAAAGGGATTTTCCTCTGAATACTCTCAGTGTGATAATGGTATTCCAAGAAGATTTCTTCCAAATATTAAATAAAGAACGAATCCCAATATAAGATAATTTTTAATATACATAAATTAATTATAAATTATATGTATTGAGCTTGTATTAGTGATTTGGTGTTTATGTAAATTAATTCCTGAGTGAATATTTTGTTCATGACTAACCATTTTCATATGCAAATTAGATTATTTTTTTATTACAACGAAAATTGGAATTGGTAGTAGCCATATAGGAAATTTTAATATATCTAGGACCTTTAATTACATTCTCCATGATAAAGTGAATCCATGAAAAAACAAGATAATGTTTAAAAAACCATTTCATAGTATTTCCATTAGTGTACATTTTAAACAATATCCCACTTTCAATAAATCCCCATAGACATATAACTCTTTCACCATATTCCACATAAGATGTAACATCTTTTGAAACTATATTCAAAAACACATTTAGATATTTTTAGAATAGATTTTGGAAATGAAATCATTCATTTTACCCACATGTTACATCATAGGGAAAAAATTGAAAATATATTCAAAACAACTTTTTGATATCCTCTAAAGTAAATTTTTTTAGGTCTGAATGTTTTCTATAAAACCATTGTAATAAAATTTAATACTCCTTAAAATAGTCAAAAAAAATTACCTTGATATCCTTTTTATAATTGAAAATAATTATGAATTTCCTAATACACAATTTTATGTAAAGAGTATCCTCAAGCAAATCATTGATGTTTCTCAAGCTACAAAGTGATTTTTTGTGGTCTTTACTAAACGCATGTATCTCAATTATTATTTTTACCAGTTATATCAAATAAAAGTAGGCATAATCATATAATACCATTTTCCAAGATATTGAGTGACCATGGGACACATAGTTTCTTAATATTTTATATCCTATTCATAAATTCTTAATTTTTCATTTATAGATAAATAAGATGGATGATTGCATCTTATTTAATTCACCATCATTGATAACAACATAACTTATCCCTCATCCAAGTAGAAAACCACATTAAATTTAACTGATCTAGGTATGGTCATACACTTCCTTAGTGAATCTAAATTTAGGTCTTGGATGTCATACTCATCATATAAGAGTACAAACCCCACATTGGTTAAGCCTCAATTGATTATATGATTAGAAACATACCCAACCACCCTCTGATTAGGTTAGCATCATGGATAGATTTTGAAAGGTATAAAAGTTTAAAATTTCTCATTTTAGGTATCTTTCAAACATCATATATAGGGATTCAATATGAAACATGCACCCCTATTATACCAAATACATAGTGTTTGATACTCTATGTTGTATACATAATGGGTCATCCAATATACAAAACTCCTTTTACATTGCATGAGAATATTCTATATCTCTATATGAAGTCATACTCATTCAAACCATAACATTTTTCATAAATTATAATACTCCATGATGAAAATATATTAAGGACAACTAAATTACACATTTTGAGAGGTCATTATCATTTAAATTCACATAATATATACTGCCAACTTGAAAGAATAACAAAGTGGAGATTGTCTTTTTTATAACTTGGTAACTTATATATTCTTAAAAACCTTTAACAATTCAAAAAAACAATATATAAGTGTCCATATTATAATATCTCATATGATAGAATGACCATGTGGCCTTAAGTTTTCTATGATTTTATAGTTTTCAAAACTCATTAAATATCTAAGAAATTATTTCCTAATCTCGAAATGATCATCTAATAAATCCTCCCATTAAACAACTATAGTGAGTAATATATATGATAAAGGATCATTTTAATAATAGAGGGACTTAGGAAACATATTCCTAATGTTCAAAACATAAAACATATCATTTAAATTCCTTTACTCCAAAAAATAAAAAATTATGATTTTAGTAACTTAATTTTTCTACTTAGAACACTTTCTAAGTTCATTAGCATCATCTTTGAACTTTTTTACAAAAAAATTCTTTGAGTTCATTTTAGTTACAAAATTTAAATATTTATATTAATATCTTTCATTACAAACACGTCTAAAAATCATAAAGGAATAAAGTGACATTAAATTTCATTATTTTTTAAATATTTTATTTTTCATACTAAGATCTTTATTATGTCTATACATACTCCCACCAGCCACTTATAAACTGTATTTTCTCAAAAATATCATGTTATGGTGCACACAATCTTTTTTTGGAAATAATACTTATTTAATTTAGTTTTAATATTTATAAAATTAAATATTATTTCGATATAATATGAAGTATTTTTATGTTTTTAGATAACTATCATTAAAAGAAGGTTTTATTCATTAAAATATTCCACAATTTAGTGGTAGGATCATATATCCAAAATATTTTAACTAATAACTCAGTAATTTTTTTTCATATTTTCCGTTTTAAACATATTATATAATTGGATCAAATCATAACCATATGTAATAAATCCATCATATAATTTATTTTTAACAACTCATTTTAGAAAGAATTTCTCTTATAATATAAGAGGAAAAACAAAATGAAAATAAAAAATAAATATTTTAATCTAATAATGATTCAACTTAATTCACAACATCAAAATACATGATATTATAATCCCTTAATCAATCACTTCAATCTATATTTTATGATCCAACCATCAACCATTATTTAGTTTTTAACTCTTGTACATATTTAAAACACTTATATAATGTAAAATTAGTATCATATACACTTAAAAATAGAAATTTTTAATTCAAGAACATTAATAGCTGGTTTGGAATCTTCTTGATGCTTCTTGAAACCCTTTGGGTATTTTAAAAAATTTCTTCTCCATGTACAATTTTAGTATAATTAAAACACTACCCTTTATTGGAAGCCCCTTTATTTCATTGTGAAGTTGGTGTACACTTTCCACCATTGATTCATAGATTCATTTTATCATTAGTTTTTAAAATCACATAATCCATGATATATTTATTTTAACTTGAAGCCTTTTTTCATGTGTTATGTTAATAAATATTTAATTTCAGGTAATTATATTTCTAGAGACACTTAGCTTGAAAGTGTAGAGGACTGAGTTATGTATAATATTTAAGTTGTGAAAAAATAATTTCATTTCAAGAAGTAAATTGTTGCTAATTTCATATGACATTAATGATTCTTTTGATATATTTAAAACAGATCCTGAAGAATGCTGAATTGAACCATAAGATAATTACCTATAAATAGGATTATAACATTGAGTATTAGAAGAATAAGGATACACACACTCTTGAGAAAGATCTTATGCTTATCACTTGAAGTCTTTCAACCACTTGTATCTTTAAGATATTTTGATCATTGTAATTTTTATTTCTAAGTTTATTTCTATGAATTATTTTTTAAGGTTTTAATTTTAATTTTAATAGTATTTATATTGAAATTATGATGTTAATGATACTCTATGATCAAAGGATTCTGTGGTTGGAACACAAAGCTAAGCTTCTTGTTTATAGAAGCAACAAATGTTTTCAATCATGCTAATTGATGGATTTTTCTATGAAAGTAAGAGATGGTCTTATGGTTTATGTAATTCGTACCTGTTGAAGAGTTATTTCAAGGGGTTCCAGTATTTTGGAAGATAAACCTTTCAATAGGTTTAAATTTGAGGATACTTTTTGATAGATTATACTTGAGGATACCTAGAATGAAGTTTATGATTCCACCTATTCTTTTGGTTAAATGGTTTCTTTATAATATCCATTAAAGTGTATTTGTTTAAAAATCCATACTTTTCATTTTTTTATTTATTTTTTGTTTACTTTATTATTATTTTTTATTAATTACAATGCATGTTCTATTTTTTCAGAAGTATTTATAATTATGACAATGTAAATTTTTCTATGCTTATGAAATCTTACTCAGATTTATTTTATGGGTTTATAAATTTTTGGGTTATCATAACTTCATGTTTTTTATAGATCAAAAATTTAAGTTGTGGATGAAAATTATAAGTTTGTTTATAAACTAAAAATCACACCCCTATTTATTTTTACTTCTTATTTATTTGGGATAACATTTGGAATCTGAATGGGTCTATAAATTAAAGAATTACCTAATATTATTTATTTTTTATTTATATTATATTAGAAAATTTATGTATCTTTTTTTCCTTTCACCTAGACATGTTGTAGATAATATATCTTATTTTATTTCAAAATGGTAGAAATCCATGTTTGTTATTGATGAAAATTGTTCCTGATGATTGATTATGGGGGGCTGAGTATAGTTTCACAATATTCCACATCAGGTTCACCATTTTTTTCTTTTGTATCCCTCTTTGAGTAGTTCCAAATGGGGTTTATTCATCAAACCAGAAACACTAAATGGTGATAATATCCATGATATCTCATGGACCTTCCTTCTAAAGTAAGATGATCATTGGGGTACTTAACCAATGATTATTAATAACTCACATTGGTCGATATGATGGTAGGTTGAGCTTATCACACCTATTGGTCGGAGATGGCACTCAAGAGGGGGTAAATTGAGTTCCTATAAAAATTTATATCTAAAATACATTTTTAAAAATCCTCAATTCCAAAAAAAATACAATCCAGTTAAGCAAAGTAGCAGATTTATAAAAAAATTATTTGTTCCAAATATTTCTCAAATATTGATTAATTATTAGTTAAAATAATATACATTATTATTCTATCTTTTTAAATCAGTTTAATAAAAAAATTATAATATAAATACTATCTAAGATTAACTATTAAATAAAATTTAATTTTTCTAAAATAATTATAAATAAAGTGAAAACAAACTTGAAAACACATAACATAAGTAAACAAAAGGTTCAGTCTCAAACCAAGACCTAATACTCTCCACTTGGTGATCACCTTACACCAAGTAGTTTATATTAAATAAACTTAATCCACACCCTAGATCAGGATAAAAATAGTATACAAACTGTCTAGGTCACTATACCTCTTCCACAGTATAAGTGGGAGTACAAAAGAAACAAATAGACAGGCCACACAAGGACCTCTTCCATTATTATCTGTGGAATATAAAGGGTAAAGAGATCAGTTGGTGAAGACATCTTTGTATCTTATAGATGAGCACAGGAGTTAGTGTGTGTTTATAAAATAGAGATATACACACTACTATAAATGCAAATAATATTCAAATGTAGAGAAATGTAATGAGAATAGGGTTTAGAATGCTTTGTGTGATGTTCTATATGACTTTTAGACTCCTTAGGGATAATAGAATTGAAGCCGGAGTCATCTTCCAAAAATAGACAATAAAATAGGGAGTCATTATTTTCTTTTTTCTTCTATTCATAGTGAGCCTCCAAGTGTTATTTTAGTCTAAGTTGTTATTTGTAGAGATTTTTGTTCATTTGGTTCTTAGCAGTGTCCTTGTATATGAATAGTGGGTAGATCTTGTGTTTTTTTATAAGGTGCATGAACATGTCTCTTTTTTTCTTCCAGGTCACCTCTTTCACACTTTCTTTCTTGTTTATCTAGATATTCCCTTTACACTGAAAAGTAACATGTTCTCTGGTACCTCGTACCTCATACTGGTCTTTAACATCATTAAATATTGTCTACAAAAGACAGACATGATCATTAATATAATAAGCAGTACTAAATTTCATAAATATGACCTTTAGAGGTAAGTTCAAATTTAATAGATAGGTCATTGGTGACTCAGTATGTCGGTATCTAAGATTGTTAGTGGCTCATACTATCGGTAGATCATTCTATCGGTAGATCATCTCTATTAGTAGATCAAACTTGCATCAGTTAATCGATTTGTCAGTATATATTGTGTTGGTATCTTGGTTATCATTAGGTGATGTGTCGGTATCTCAAACTTGAATCAGTCAATCGAGTTATCATTATATGTTATGTTAGTATCTCAGATGTCGGTAGCTCATACTTAAAGAAATTATGAGTGTCGTTCGGTCACTCTGTCAGTAGGTCAGACATTGGTAGATCAGGCATCAGTAGGTCAAGATATTAATGACTCATACTTAGTGAAAATTCTGAGTCGCTCTGTTGATAACTCACCTTATTGGTAGCTTATGTCGTTGGTCTATCGGTAGGATAAGTATAGGTAGCTCATAATTATTGATGGATTAGACTTTTCGGTGACTTATACTTAACCAAAATATGTAATTCTATCTTATGATGTAAACACTAACACTAGAGGTTAAAATTATATTTGAACATGATTAAACACAATGTATCTTAATAAATCATAATTAGAATAGTTAAACATGATTTATGAGCATTAAAACTAGAGGAGGCCAAAAATATCCCCCTTTTATGATCACAAATCATGGAAATATAGAACACAATAATTGAATTGATTTATGATGATCAGATCAAAAATATTATTAACATATTTCATAGATAAAATTCTAAAAGAAACACAAGTACAGATTACTTGTTAAATGGACATTTTCAATTATATATTCCCTTTTAATATCAAGTTTAAGAGATATGATTCCATATTATTTCTCTTACTTTTGGGATTATCAAAAAGGAAACACTGGAGTAAAAAAATAAAGAACAGATAAGGAACTAACAATGAGATGAAATCACATAAGGTATTCTATTAATCAAGTAGTACAAGGGATAACATAAATAGTAAAAAATAAGACTAGATCAAATCCCTATAAAAAAGTAATCCAACTACTTCTTGGGTATATAATAATCCATAACTTCCTTTTCTTTGTCAAAATTAGAGGAGGATGGAGCAGAAGGTTCAGCAGTAGGAGTGGTGGGAGGCACAAAGGGGATACTTAGGGAAGGAAGAGGAACTCCAGTGAAGACTGGAGGAGAAAGGCTGGGTCTAGTTAATGAAACAGTACCTATGAGTTCCTATTGGATAATAGGTCTAATATGGCTGAGATCTTGATAAGGTTTCATGGTTAAAGGTGTCAAGGGCACAGAAGAAGAGGTAGAAGAAAGAAGGACTGGTATGATAGGATAAATAGGAGGAGCACCAATAGTTGTTTGTGATGGTGCAGGTAAGGTTTGAGAAAATTTATGAATTCCTTAATGAATTTACCACCATATTCCATTGCTTTCTCAAAATCATATTTATTTTCCATAAACTTATCAAGTGTAGGGGTAAACTCTTTCAACTGCCTAACTTTCTCTTTGAATTCCTAAGTCACTGGAGGTAGCCTTGAATTTCCAACCAAATATTTGAAGTGACTAGTTAGCCAATTTTTGGTATAAATAATCTTGAAATAGAAATCTAATTTTTGGGTAATTTATTCTTGAGCCTTTATAGAAAAAGTAGAATAAAACTTAACTATATCATAAATATGATCACAATTCTGCCTGATTTTTGAGATACTCTCCTGGTCAGTGCTACCCATCATAGTCTGAAGTTACTCTATAATCACATTTCTGACCATCTCAATATCTAGAGAGTGAGAAATAGGAGTAGCTAAGATGTAGGCACCTTTCACTATATCTATAATATCATATCTCGACTGAATTAGATAAAGAGTTGGAGTCTGAGAAAGAGTGGCTTCCTTATAAGATTCAGAATTAGTGTCTCCAAAACCATTCATAACTTTTTTCAAAGAAGTTATATATTCAATTTTCAGACCATTAATGGAAGAAACCATAGTAGTTAACTCATTCCTCATATTTTGATTATCTGAATCAACAGCTTCTACAAGAGTGATCAATATTGTCTCAACCTGAGATACAACTCTCTCAGTAATCAAATCAGCATCTCTTTCACTAATTCTAGAAACTGGAGTAGGTGGATGTGAAGGGGTTGAACAAACAACATCCAAATTCTCTTCCTTGAATGCATTAAAATAAGCTTTGGTGATATATTCAATAAGTTATGAACCAACCACAAGATTAGTATCATTCCTCTCCTCTATATCAGAATAATCCAATCCAAGAGTTACATATCCTAGGTCCCTCCTCCAGACAAGTTCCACAATATCATCCAAGGGAGAAAGAATATAAACCTTTTATCTTTTATCTTGTATCTCCCTCTTAGTTGATTTAATATTTCTTGAATAAACCAACTCCCTCACTAGAGTCACAAATACATCCATTACTACATGAACTTCCTCCTAAACATGGACAGTAGGAGCTCTCTCTTCAACCACAGCTGGTTTAACATAATCATTAGGATCCCTTTCTTCAATCATAACCTATTTAGTAGCCCCATGGGATTCCATAATAGGTTCATGTTCCCTTAAGGCAGAACCAATAGGATTCTCATGTTCAACGTGATCTAAGGTTAGATCAATAGTATCTCCACTAAGACATTGGACATCATTACCATGGTCTGATCCATTGTCTGAATAATCACTTTATGTATATTATCTATCACTCCCATCTTCTCCATATCCTCTCTAGATTCTCCATCATCTTCCTCATCTTCATCATCATCCTCAGCTTCATCTCATTCTTCACTACCACTTCCTTCCTTTTCACCAGATTCTTCTTCACGACAAGATGTTCTCTCATTCTCATCATTTTATGACTCTTCTGTCTCATCATTATCATTATTAGGTAGAAGAGGTTCCTTATAAGGTAATGGTCTCAGTGAACTTTCAGGACTATAAGACATACTCATTGGACTGTCAACAATATCAGGATCACTCCTATCATCTATAGAAGATTCATTTCCCTGACCTTATTCAGCCACATCCTCATCAGAATACTCACCAGCTTCATCTGTTCCTAGACTAGGATCAACCATGTTCCTTATCCTTTAGGTATGCTTAATCGAATTGAAATATTTATACAACTTTTCATTATCCTCAACCCACATCTTCTTCTATGGATTAAAATTAATTTTCATCCTCTTACAGAAAATATTTTTGATACAAAAACCATCATAAGTAGAGATTGTCTCTTCATATTAATTTAAAAATACTTTATCCTTCAACATGGAAGAGATAATTCTAGGATAAAATAAAGAGTTTGTCTTGTAGTAGGGATTTATCATCTCACTGATGTGAACCATTAAGTATCTGCACAGATTTACCTTATAGACTTTCTTCAAAAGATTTAGAAAGAAAACATCCTGAAACTTAAGAGAAGAAAATTTCCATTTCTTGGGACATAATTGATGCTGAATGAATTTAAACAATATCTTGAAATTTCCATCGAACTCTATAGTAATAGTCCTTCTATGCTCTCAATTTCCTATCAACTCAACAAAAGTTTCCTTGCAATTGAAGAGGTCACTTGATGGAGGAGGAATTATCTGATGGTCATCACAAACACCCTCATGGGGTAATTTCAAGCATTCTTCCCAATTCTTAGATGAAAAATACACTCTCCTTCCATCCACTATCGACTTTATCCAAAACACATCAGATCCTTCCAATATATACTTAGTATACTGGTAAAACTCATTTACTAGCCTCGGATAATATGGCCTCTCATTTTTGGAGAACCACTCTAACCATCCTTGGGTTTGCAACACATTTAGAAAAAATGGAATTACAGGATAGTGATCATTCCGAATAAACTTATTTATCAGGGTTTAGGACATGAATCGTGAGTTATAGATGAACATGTCTGGTCTTATGATTAGGATGACTGGATTCACCTATTTGCTTCTTAGATGGAACTGACTCATCCTCAGATCTTTCAGAAAATCACTTAAGATGAGTCATTGAAAGAGGTTCGATGATTTCAATTTGAGATAGAAAGGTAGTAGCTCGGGAGAGAAAGGTTTCTGGGTAAGAGTCTGAGAGTAAGAATGTGAGGGTAAAAATTATTGGATCAACCCTTAATTTTATCACTTAAGGATTTGAAAACATAAAATACTAAATGCGGGTTAAAATAAAATAAAAAAAATAAAACAGAGATGTTTCAAATTCCAGACAGAGAAATAATAAAATATCAGTCGATGAGACACATTAGTGACAGCCATCGGTAAGTCACCATTGGTGAGTCATGTAAGTGAGACATCATCAATGAGTCACGTCGGTGATACATCATCAGTGAGTCACATCGGTGAGACATCATCAGTGAGTTCTTAAAAATTTATCATCCCTAACTCATGCTGATGTAACTCATCCTCTCAGAATTTAAACTCTTAGTAAAAATATCAGCATGTTGATGTTCTGTGCTAATGAATTCAAGAGTCATATCACCTTTTTGATAATGATCTCTCAAAAAGTGATGTCTTACATCAATATGTTTTGTTCTAAAGTGACAAACTAGATTCTTAGAAATGTTAATAGCACTTTTATTGTCACATTTTATAGGGACATGCCTAAACTGATATCCATAATCCAGTAATGTGTGTTTCATCCATAAAATATGAGCACAATAACTACCAATAGCTATATATTCAGCTTCAGTAGTAGATAATGGAACAAAATTTTGCTTCTTTTACTATACCATGATACTAGAGACTTTCCCAAAAAGTGACATGTTCCATAGGATATTTTTCTATTTAACTTGGAACCACCAAAGTTAGCATTAGAATAACTAACTAAATAAAAAGGTTTTCCTCTAGGATAGAACAATCCTAAGTTGGTAGTATACTTGAGGTATTTGAAAATTATTTTAATAGTACTTAAATGAGATTCTTTAGGGTTTTCTTGAAAACATGCACATATACACACACTGAACATAATATCAGGCCAGCTATTACTCATGTAGAGTATAATTCTAATCATACCTCTGTAACTAGTTTGATCAAAATATTTTCCATTTTCATAAAGATCTAATTTATAAGTGGTACTTATTGAAGTATCACTACTTTCAAATCCAAACTATTTCAAAAGATCATTAGTTTAATTACTTTGATTTAAAATAATACCTTCTTTATTTTCAAATTTTTGAAATCCAAGAAAGAATTTTTTTTCACCTATTAAACTCATTTCAAATTCATTTTGCATCATTTTTGAGAAATTGATACACGAATAATTTTTAGAAGATCCAAAAATAATGTCATCAACATATATTTGAACAAATAAAACATATTTAGAAATTGTTTTATAAAAAGAGTAGGATTATCTATGCCTTTTTTAAAACCTTTTGAAATTAGAAAAGTGTGGAGCCTATCATACTAAGATCTTGGAGCCTTTTTTAAACCATACAAAGCATTTTTTAATTTGAAAACATGATTTTGAAAATGAAGGTTTGTAAAACCAGGGGTTGTTCAACAAAAACATCCTCAACTATATGCCCATTTAGGAATTTACTTTTAACATCCATTTTATATAGTTTGAAATTGAGATGTGTTACATATGCTAACAAAATTCTAATGGCTTCAAGTCTAGAAACTAGTGTAGTCAATTTATTCTTCTTGACTATATCCTTGCACAACCAGGCTGACAATATTTCTCACAATGGTACTAGATTTATCTACCTTATTTCTAAACACCCATTTAGTGTCTGTAGTCAAGATGTATTTGGTTCTATCAACAAGTTTCCAAAATTTAAATCTTTCAAACTGATTCAACTCTTCTTGCATATCCATTATCCAAAATTCATCATTGATTGCATCATTGATGTTCTTAGGTTCAAGCTATGATAAGAAGGCTTCACTACAAAAAAGTGACTTGTACCAACATAAAATTACTAACAGATAACATATATGTTGGTAAAAATGAGTAATTACAACAGATATCAAATTATGTTCGTATTAAATATAGGTACCGACAATTGTTTTTACCAACAAATATATCTTTTTATATTAATAGATTAATACCAACAAATATTTTACTAACATTTTAATATGTTGGTTTATCATAGTATTACCAACATTTGTTTTATCAACAAATGTATATGTTATTATTAATTGTTTCTAACAAAAAACCTTTTATAATTATAAAAAATTGTTACAATAAATTATTTAATAATATCACATATTCTAATAAAAATTGTATGTGTGTGTGTGATGTAAATAAATGATATAAATTTTTCGTGACTCTTATAACAAAAATATATAAATTTAAATCTTTATATATATATATATATATATTTGTTATTATATTTTATTTAAATTATTATTTCCATAAACCATTATTTCCATGTTTAATTATTAATTTACAAAAAATAGCATAACAAACCCCAATTCCCATATCCATTCCCAAATCTATTTAATCTTGATAAAACCCGGACACAGTTCAATTTTCCAAATCATTGTCGTGACATTGATGGTACCCTGAAAACACTAAAATTACACCCCAATTTATCTGCATCGGTTATTCCACCATTTATTCATCACCACCCGTGTTTGTTATTGCTCTTTCCCTGTGTTCCCATTCAGTT
The DNA here is from genome assembly GCA_963277665.1 of Viscum album. Lineage (NCBI taxonomy): Eukaryota > Viridiplantae > Streptophyta > Magnoliopsida > Santalales > Viscaceae > Viscum > Viscum album. The sequence continues at coordinate 1,388,382,626 of OY728135.1, read as the reverse complement.
CATCGCAAATTGTTCAGATTCCATTTGTCATTTTCCCCATTTTGTGTGCATGTCGCTCTCCCTCCTCGTTTCTCCTTACCGCACGCCCCTTCACTGGTGATCTGCTTCCTACCCCCACACATCCAGTTCATCACTGTTTCCACCATCACCCCACACCAAATTTATACAAGGGGCTCGATTTGAATTTTTGTTGAGGTTCAAATTCTTCGATCAACCGATTCTCAAAGGGATTTTTGTTCGTGATGCATTTAGTCAACCTGTGATGATAAATGGCGTTTGAAGATTTCCTGTCAAATTTTGATGAGTTCGAGTTGGCATCGTGCGATGGAAGGTATAAAGGAGGTTTGGTGTCTAGATTTGATGAACGGTCGCCTGATTTGTTAGATTTATTCATTTGGTCACAACGATCATTGAAGTAGACACGGGAAAATGAGTTTTCCTAATTTACTGGTGAGGAATATTCTAGAGATATCATTATTGTTGATGTAAATAAACAAGAGTCGAGCAACAGGCATGTGGTTCGGTCTTGCCCACTATAGACAATTCTTGGCAGGGTTGCATAGTTTGGATTCAAGAGAAAGTAGTTGTAGGTCCTTTTCTCCCATCTCTTTCTATGTTCGAGAAAATAGTATTTAGCAGTCATCCTACATCAATGGTGGTCTCATTAGTGAAGTTCTAGTAGGTTGTAGCAGTACCACATAGAGATTTTCTTATTCCCCTTTATTTCTTAGTCCTTGCAGTAGTATGTATGTGCTCATTTTTCTGTAGTTGTTTCTCTCTCTTTCTCTTAGTAGCATAAACTGTAGATTCTGTGTAGTTTTCTAGGTTCACTTTCTCTGTTCCAGTAGACAAAGAATTCATTCATATACTCTATCAACTGTAAGTATAATATGATCTCTTGTTGCATTAAAATCCTCCATCCACTGTAAGTATAATCTTTTCTCTTGTTTTAATTCATATATGATTGTGTTGTCACCTTAAATTCCATTATTGTTTAGTATAAATTTATTGCTGAAGTTCATACATGAATTACTATTAATCAGCTTATTTCAATTAATTATTTCTCTTTTGATCTTAATCATGGAAGATTGAATTTATTTCATGAATTATTGAAATTGATTCAAAATTCTTTTCTCTAATTAGGAGATATTATTCAATTAAGTTGTAAAAAGTGTTTTGAAGTTGTCTAAATTTGAATTATAGGTGTAACATTTGAGCATTTTGGTCTTTTAGATTTGATAATTTTGATTTTTATTGATTGATATATAATTGGAGCTTGTTTAAAGTCATATTTTCAATTCTTTGTGGATGAATCAATGTTTTTTATTTCTAGTTTAGTCTTATTTCATTTGTTCTATTAAATATCTCATTTTTAATGCCTTACATTTTCAGAACCATCCATCAATATAACAATATTAAAGTAGAGTGAATAAATTACCTTCTTCTAGATAAATGACCTGTGGTCAACACTAATATTACATTATTAATACAGGGAAAACAATTTGTGTTTGGTGTTACATTTTTAGGCTAGGCTGGACATTATTGAGACAACACTCACAACACTCGACAAGATTTTTGAGGAAAATTGAAGATATGCCCTTTGCTAGGAGTTCCCATGAATATTCCAGCAGGTTCTATACCCATATTTATCCTTTAAAATTAATGAATAATGCATATAATAATGTATCTTGAAAAACACTTATAGTTAAATATTTATTATAACTGATGAACATGCTAGAGGAGTGTTAGTTTGATGGTCTTTTGATGACAAGAATGCAAGGATGACACATGATGTCCTATATGATGTTCTTCATGGTGTTTTTTTATGATTCTATCTTAGAGTTATGGTTTCCCAGAATTGGAAACATTAAGGCTCCTATTCACTGCACTCACCTGGTAAGCACTACATTATTCAAGTATGGCCTTTAATTGTTGTTTTCCATCCATTTTTTAATAGCTTTTTCCATGCAGGCATGTAAAGTATGGCCTGTAATTGTTATTTTCCATCCATTTTTAATAGATTTTCCCAAGAAGGCATCCCTTACATTTTCTCCTTCAGGTTGTAATAATCCCATATATTGTGTTCTTTCATGTCATCAATGGCACTCGTACTCCCTTCTTTCCCGATCCATGAATTTTCACCTTTTTCTTGCTTTACTTGTAGAGAAGTCGTAGTCCTAATCACATTAACACCACTTTTTTGTAATGGGGTTCTGGGTAATGCCTCAAAAGAAATAGCAGCAGCTTCATAAGGCTAATTCTCAATGCCTTCAGTAGACAATCTCTTCTACTTCAAAGTGAAGGACATGGTGATCCCAGTAGCGCTACCACCAGGTATTAGCTTTGGATTCTTGAGAATGCTTCTTATTAGGGTATAAACCTTTACACTTTATTTAGAAGATCCTTTCTAGTATCCCATGGATGAACGGTGAAATTTTTTGGATCTAAACACTCCACGATAAAAGATAAACACTAGTCACTGATCCTCTTGACCAAAAAAATACCAACTTTTGTTCCCACATAGGATTCCAATGTCCATCGGGTCTATTTACAAAAAACAATTCCATAAGCCTTCACTACCTTATCATCTTCTTTTCTCAATCGTCTAATGGAACCGACTCCCGATTTTCTTAAGTAATGGAATGCCAAATCACTCATCCCTCTCTCGGTTATAGCCAAGTCAAGTTTGAACTTTTGGATCTGTATGTAAAGATTCTCAATGTACTTTTCATTTTTCATACTCCCCAATCATCTTCTCTCACCAAATCTACATTTGTTTGGTTCTCCATATTCGTATACTCTAGAGGACAATCAAGAAGAATGGTGCAAGGGTTCACAACCCTTTTCTCATTTTTCTAGGGGTAATAATGTCTTTTTCTAACATTACACCTTTCAGAACCTTGGAATCCTCTAATTTTCCACCAAAGTGTTTTTCAACCATTATATACTTAATGTTAACCTCTTGAAAACATTGACCAATGTCCACCCCAACTGTTGCCATAGCATTGAGTGAGAAATCTAACATTATATCCCTGAATCGGCTTGTAAATTTTGTACCAATGGAACTCTTCACCAGTCCAAGTATTACAACATGATCATTCACATTGATATGCATCGTAATCTTGTCAAGCACTACAATTGCATCCTTGAGATCTTTTGTTGTGGGCTTGAAAAATGACCGTAAACCCATTTTAGTAAAAATTATTTCATCAATAGCCTTTTATGATTGGATATTATCAAGGTACACCTTATTCCCTGATTCACATGTCGAATAATCCTTGAGGACAGGTACTAGTGTGTTTGTGATTGGAGAAGCAATGTTCAAACCATAATGATGTTGCAACTGATTTTTGTCGAGTTGGTTTTGTTTGTTTTGATGTTTCTATATCATTTATTAACTTTTTTAGACCTCATAAAACATTATATTATCCATAATATAGATGAAAAAATTTATTGTGGTCATATATGATGGGAATTTGTTAATATTGGCAACATATTCCCCCTATGATCCAACTTTCTAGAGTATTTTGTATAGTTAAGAGTGGGCTTTGGTTGCCCAATATAGGATGATAATTCTAAATCATCTCCTCATATTGATCCACCAATATACCCTGGTATCCATGCAAGTAGTACGAACTCTCCAGGTACACCTTTCCATCCCACTTCTCCCTCTGGGTCTCCAGCAGATACACCATGGAAGACTAGTCATCCGCCTCGAACACATGCCTGTCCTTGAGCTCCCTCATCAGAACCTTCCCAGCCTCATCCCTGACCTTCCCCTTGGGACCCATGGGAGCCCAGGCATCCAGGATGTCCAGTGACCAGGATGTCCATGGGAGCCCAGGCATCCAGGATGTCTAGCGACCACTGCGAGTTTTGCAACAGAAAGCTGCATGTATTCAACCCGGTCCATTTCTTTTGGTCGTACACCATCTCCTTCTAGTCGTGCATCACCAGGTTGAGCATGGTGTTGATGTGGATAATTAGATTCTTGGAGTATTATATTATAACTGTATTTTCAGGGTTCTCTTTTTTGTGGTGCATGAACATTAAAACATGTACAAAAGAGGTTGCGACCATGAACGGTGAGAGTTTAAAAAGGAATAGTGTCTTGATTTGGTAATTTTTCTTGTGTAATAAATGGTTTTATTTGGAATTTCATCCAATTAAGTTCCAATATTTTAATTTTTTATGTGTTTTGGGTGTGAATCTATGGATCATGGAAGTGCATTCAATGTTCTAAAGACAGAGGTAGTTTCCATTCTTAGGGATTTCATTACTCAGGTGAACCCTTCTTCATTCTAATTTTATACAAGATCAATGTTTCCTTTTCTATTATTCTAATTTTGTGACTTCGTATTTGTTTTTGTTGTGTTGTTTTAAGTATATTCCCATGAAATAATACAGGCAATTGTGGCTTTGTCATGGTTGAGTGGGTGAAATGCATACGTGTAACCCCACCACGGCAGCGACAACCTATGTGTGAGAGAAACAGACGAATAAAGATGTGTTGTAATCTTTGTCGTCGTCACGACAGCGACAACCGATTCATCTGATAACTTCAAGCACTAAATTTTCTAGCTTGAGAAGAAAAGTAAGAGAAAAAAGAATAAATTACTTTGTGCTTATTTCATGTTTTCATTTCGTGTTATGTTCTTCTATTGGTAAGCTTTTATGATGATTAACTCGTCTTTCACGTGGATAAAGTATTTTCTGATAATTGTGTTTCTTCATGTCAGGTGAATAAAATCTTATGATGCAGCTTTAAATCGTCTACCATGTTGTTGTTAGGGTCATCATTGGGGGCTGGTTTGTGGAAATCACTGAGCTTCTGTAAATTTTTCAAGCATGAAAAGAAGAGGTCACATCAGAGACTCATGGATGTTGTCAAGCATGAATGGAAGAGGTCACAACGGAGACTCAAGGATGGGTGTTTTCATGACATGGGAGCCTTTCATGGTGGAGGGGTGGATAATTACCGCATGCAAGGACATGGTGTGAACCACAGAATGACAAATCATGTGTGTCAGTTTGGAGTTTCATGTAAATTCTGTTTGAATACATTTAAATATATTTATACCATGTTTATTGGATCTCCATGGCGAGTTTTAAATGTCCATATATTATAATTTTATAATTATTATATAATAAATATATTATGAATAATTAGATTAATAAATATAATATAAAATTTAGCAACCTATATTGAAATACCAACATATAATATTTTATATAATTTACATATATATATTCATCATTGATATTGCTTATAATAAATGGAAAGATAAATATTAATAATATTACCAACAGATAAATTTGTTGTATTAATCTGTTGCTAAACATTTTAACCAACATATATATTATATGTTGGTATTATTATAATTCCAACAGAACTATTTTATCTGTCGCAAAAACATTTAGAGACAGAGTTTTTACCAAAAATTTAGTGACAAGACAATTTTTGTTGGTAAAACGTTTTACCAACAGATATTGCACTTTTACCAATAGATATACTCCTGTTAGAAAAAGCTATTTATTTTTTAGTGCTTGATGTTCAACTTGGTTACTTAGAGAAGCTATAATCTATGTCCCTTTATCTAAGTCTCCAACTACATCATCTAAGGGATTATTCTTAAGGGTTCTGATAGATCTAGAAAGAGAAGGGCTAGTGATTTTAGGTTCTTCTATACATTCAGGTTCACTATAAATAGAGTTTGGAGATTTTCAAGAACTGGATGATTTTGCTGCTTGCTTAACAGTAGATTCGGAATATTTATCATTTATGTCCATATTGGAAAAAGCATCCTCGATATTTCTAAGGATGTTTTAGGTTCATGTGGATCTATTTCATCAAATTTTATATATACAGATTCTTTCACACACTTGGTTCTTTTATTGAAGACCCTATAGGCTTTGATAGAGGTTTAATAACCTAGGAAAATTCCTTCATCACTTTTGTAGGAAAACTTATCAATATTATCTTTTATACTAAGGATAAAGACTTTGAAACCAAGAACTTTAAAGTAATTAACCTTATGTTTCCTATTGTTCCACAACTCATATGGAGCTTTCTTAAGAATATGTCTAATTAAAACTCTATTAATTATATTACAAGTTGTATTCATAGCTTCTTCCCAAAAATAAATAGGTAATTCATACTCATTAATCATAGTTTGGGAAATTTCTTGTAAGGTTTTATTCCTTCTTTCTACAACTCCATTCTTCTGAGGTGTCCTAGGAGTAGGCATTTTGTGAGAAACATGATTCAAACTATTAGTTTTCAAACTCATGTCCATGTTCACTTCTTAAGGTTTTAATTCTAATACCACTTGAGTTTTCTACAGTTCGAGCATACTTGGTGAAGTAAAAAACAATATTTACTCTTGTAATAAAAAAATAAAGTCCAAGTATATCTAGAAAATTCATCTACTGGAACATAGGCATAGTACTTCCCATTTAAACTAGAAACTCTAGATGGTCCAAACAAATCCATTTGAACCAACTCAAGAGGTTTATAAGTTGAAACTTCTTTCTTTAGTTTGAAATATATTTTATTCTAGTTTCCATTCTAACAAGGATTAAAGATTTTTTCATTTGGAAACTCAAGTTTAGGTAAATCCTTAACTAGTCCTTTTCTAGTAATCTTTCTAATGGAGTGAATATTGCAATGTCCTAGTCTTATATTCCATATCCAATACTCTTTGTGAAAATAACTCAAGCAAGAAAATTTTTGATAAACTAAAGAATCTAAATTCACAGCATAAACATTTTCATTTCTAAAAGTAGTGAATACTAAATCATTTTCAGAATTAAAAACATTACATGAATAATTTTCAAATTTAACATGAAATCCATCCTCACATAATTGTTAAATTCAAAGAAAATTTTACTTAAGACCGTAAAAAAAAGAACTTTAGAAATTAAAATTGAGTTAGTATTTCTGATTTGGCCAAGGCCAATTATTTTTCCTTTTTCATTATCACCAAAGGTAAAATTCCCACCATCAATCTTGATAAGATTATTGAATCTAGAATAGTCCCTTATCATATGTCTTGAACACCCACTTTCCAAGTACCATAAAATTTTACAGGAACTTTTCAAATATCTTTCCTACAAAAACAAATCAAACAAGGAAAGATTTTGGTACCCACACATGCTTGGGTATAGTAACATTAGTAATTAAGGTTTTGGGAACCCACATTTTCTTCATGGGTTTCCTATAAATAGTTTGTAAAGTCATATAAAAATAAATATTACTTGGTCTAGAAAAACTTAAATCAGTAGAAGATGTTCTAGCATTCGAACTTGTAGTAAATTTTCTAGAATTGGGCATAAAACCAGATTTTCTAGATTTGGATACAAAATTGTTTTTAACAAAATTTCTTTTTCCAGGTTGATAGCCAATAGCAATAGTATACTTTGGAGTAACTTGTTTTCCAGGAATTCTAACTGAGGTATCTTTACCATTTTTGAATCTCTCTAAATCTTTCTTTAATTTCTCATTAGATAGTTTAAGTTCATTACTCTCACTGAGAAACTAATCATTCTTTTCCTTTTCAATAGTAAGTTCAGATTCAATAGAAATAGTAAGAGCATTTTTTTCTTGAGAGATTTATATTTATCTTTTAATTCATTGCATGTATCCTTAATCATTTTACAGTATTCAAACATTTCTTAATTTCTCATATTTTCAAAATCATATCCATCTCTATAATAATAATAATACTATACAGTAGATTCCAGGGTTACCTCAGAAGTGTTTTTCATGAAACACATATTGGTTTTTTCAGCCTTCTCATCATGTGAAGATTAAAATTCACTGTATCTCTATTAAAAATCACTCTTTTTCATTCTATTTTTTTACTTTCTATCTTTGTCTTCATATTTATTTTTGAACTTCAATTTAGGACATTCATCCTTTACATGTCCTCTTATCTTACATTCATAATAGACTATTTCATTAGTATTTTCATTTATCTTCCAATATTTTTTCCAGTTGCCTTTGTTGTCTTACTTCCCTTTGTAATTGGGATTTATAAATAACATATTCCTTCTATAGAGATTTTTAAATCTCCTGGAAAACTAATCCATTTCCTCATCACTTTCACTTGGTGATTCTTCATTCCTGGAACATTCAGCATGAACTTGAACTTTCTATTTTTGTTTGGAGGTGGTGTTTTTGAAACCCACTGACTTTATCTTTGGTTAATTATCTTCTTCTCTATTTACCTTTATCTCTTGTTCATAAATCATCAATTTACCTATCATCGCCATTATAGGTATAGTGTTGATGTCACATTATTTATTTATTGAACTGAGTTTCCTCTCCATCTTTCTAGTAAGCATCTAAGAATTCTCATTACTTGTTCCTTAGATGTGATTGTCTTTCCCAGAGAGACCATCATATTTATTATCTCATTGAACCTGAGATACATGTCAGAAATGGATTCATTAGGTTTCATCTTAAATTTATCATATTTAATAGTATATGTATTAAGTCTCGTTTCTTTAACACTAGTGGTTCATTCATGTTAAATAACCAGAGTATCCCAAATTTCATGTTTTGTTTTACATGAAAAAATCCTATTAAATTCTTCATCCCCTAAAGATTAGTATAAGTCATTCATAGCTTTACAGTTTTTATTGTAGGATTCCTTAGTAGCATCATCCCAAGTGTTCCTAGAAGTAGTAGGAATCTTATATTCATCTACAATTTAAGACCAAATTTCAAAACCCATACTTTCCAAATGCATTTTCATTTTAATTTTTCATTGAGAATAATTTTTGCCATTAAATTATGGAGGTATGTTGATAGTAGAACCTTATAGTGTGTTATCCATATTAAAATAGTATAAACAAGTTTTAAATAACTAAAAATTTAGAACTCATAGGAATTTATAGTTCTTTAAAACACAACTAAAATCACAGTTGAAATAATATTTGAAAACATTAAAACTTTGAAAACATAATATTAAAAACAACCTATGATAACAATGTTGGTCAAATTAGGACACTCATGTGGGGGTAAATTGATTTCCTATAAAAAATTTATCTAAAAGGCTTATTTAAAAATCCTCAATTCCAAAACAAATACATACTAGTTAAACAAAGTAGCAGATTTATAAAATTTTTGTTTGTTTCAAAGATTTCTCAAAGATTGATTAATTCTAAGTTAAAACAATATACATTATTATTCTAACTTTTTAAATCTATTTAATAAAAAAAATTCTAATATAAATACTATCAAAGATTAACTATCAAAGAAAAGTTAAGTTTTCTAAAATAATTATGAAGTCAGTGAAAAAAACTTGAAAACACGCAACAAAAGTAAACAAGAGGTTCATTTTCAAGACGATGCCTAATCCTCTCCACTTGGTGATCACCTACCACTAAGAAGATTATATTAAATAAAATTTATCCACACCCTGGATCAAGGTAAAAATAGTATACAAACTATCTAAGTCACTGGACCTCTTCCATAATATAAGTGGGAGTACAAAACAAACAAACAAACAGACCACACTAGGACCTCTTCCACTGTTATCCATGGGAATGTAAAGGGTAAAAATATGATTAGGTGAAGATATCTTATTATCTTCTAGTTTAGCACAGGAGCCAGTGTGTGTTTATAAAATAGAGATACACATACTTCTTGAAATGTAAATAATATGAATGAGTATAGAAATGTAATGAGAATAGGGTTTAGTATGCTCTGTATGATGTTCTATGCAGATTTTGGACTCCTTCAGGATAATATAAATGAAGCTATATTTGTCTTCCAAAAATAGACAGAAAAATAGAGAGTCATAGTTTTCTTCTATCTTTTTTTTTATTGAGCCTCAAATTGTTATTTTATTCTAAGTTGTTGTTGTAGATAATTGTGTTCTTTTGGTTCTTAGTAGTGTCTTTGTATATGCACAGTGGACAACTCTTGTTTTCTTCTCTAAGGTTCATGAACAGCTCTATTTCTTTCTTCCAGGTTGCCTATTTTACACTTTATTTCTTGTTGATCTAGATATTCCCTTTATACAGACAAGTAGCATGTTCTATAGTACCCCGTACCTCATACTGGTCTCTAACATCATTAAATATTGTCTAAAAAAGATAGACAGACTCATTAATATAATAAGCAGTACTGGATTTCATAAATATGAACATTAGAGGTAAGTTCTAATTTAATATACAGATCATTGGTGACTCAGTCTTTCGGTATCTCAAACTATTGGTGGGTCATGTTGTCGATAGATCATTCTATTAGTATATCATCTCTCTCGGTAGATCAAACTTGCATTAGTCAATCGATCTGTCAGTAGATGTTGCATTAGTAGCTCAGCTGTTGGTAGTTAATGCATCGGTAGCTCCAACGTGCATCGTTCAATTGAGTTGTCGGTAGATGTTGTGTTGGTATCTTTAATGTTGATAGCTCATACTTTGTGAAATTTTGAGTGTCAACCAGTCACTAGTTGGTATGTCGAACATCGGTAGATCAGGCATCAGTAGGTCAAGTTGTCAGTGACTCATACTTAGTGAAAATTCTGAGTCTTTCTATCAGTGACTAAGCTTATTGATAGCTTATGTCGTTGGTAGATCATGTATCGGTGAATTTTTTATCGGTAGGACAAGTATCAGTAACTCATAATTATCAGTGACTTATACTTAACCAAAATCTGTAATTCTATCTTATAATGTAAACACTAACACCAGAGGTTAAAATTATAGTTGAACATGATTAAACACAATGTATCTTAATAAATCATAATTATCATAGTTAAGAATGATTTTTGATCATTAAAACTATAGGAGGCCAAAAACACCCTTTGGGGTGGATTATTTCCTACTCTGGGACCCTATTATAGATTTAAGACAAATTTTTGAATCCCTTTTTAAATTCAAAATATGGAAACGATCACCCCTATATATTAACAATCAATTATAGACATCAATTAATAGGAAAACATCTGTATGTATTAGAGGTTCTCCATAAATTGATCCATATGTACCTATTTAGGGATCTCCATTGAATTAACAATTTATATGTATCAGAGGTTATCCATCATGGTTATATTTTATGTTTTGTGATGATTTTTTCAAGTCACACAGTTTGATTCTATGGAATTTATCATCATACATGGATACTAGAATGGTTTTTATATTAGGATCAGGTTCATTATAGTGGCCTCCTATATATCCTCGTGAGAGAAATCAGAACCCATGTAGTTCGGTGACACTTGAAAGTATACATCGTACCTTTTAGGGTCGTGCGATAAAGACCAAATCAGGAATTTGAACATCATGCAGTAAGGAAATATAGGTGAAATGGTACTAGTAAATGGTTGGTGTGGGACTTATACCAAAGAATCCATTTTTGGTTGATCTTGTAGGGAATATTTCACTTTGATGAGATAACCTTAATCAGGAATTTGGTCCAAGGAGGGTGATATGAAAAGGATCTGGAAGAGATATAGCCTCCTAGGTAGAGACATGATCTTACTAGAAATATTACATAATATGGATAGTGATGGGAAACCCAAAAGTAATATAGTCTTCTAGATGATATGAACTTACTGGAAATATGTCTCAGAGAAGATTAGGGTGAGTTTGGGGTGATGGGTTTAAACCTCAGGGAGGCTTCCTATGTATCCTATTTGGATAGGAATCAAAGCCCATGTATTTAAAAAGTGTTGGGGATTACACCTATGGAGGAGGATCAAATGATTTATTCATTGTTAATATGGACCTTTGAAGATTTTTATCATGGGGAGTATGTCCCTTTGAGAAGATGGTAACATGGTTTTGGGGTATAATCCTTCTAGGAGTACCATGTGTTATTTGTTCATACCAATGATCACACCAACTTCTATGATTTCCATGAAATATCTGTTACCTCTTTGTTCTCATCACCTTCGATAATAACATTGAATTGATGGGTTAGTTTATACAATGTGTGTAAGAACTCCTCCATTGTTATCTTCTTAGCGTTGAATCCTCTTGTCATAATTAAATGCTTCTTGATAATCTAGTCGCTCTACTCCATATTTGTGTCTACTTGGATTGGGTGATCATTAATCTTTTTTGCATCCTCCCTAGAAGCGAGAATAGGCAAGACCTTTTCCAGCATATCTTCATCAGAGTTCATAAGGAGGTCTCATGATTTATCTGAGTCCTCTACATTTGTTGCCCGCTACGGTCCTGTAAGGCTAGCCAAAGAATCTTCACCAGCTTCAGCCTCCGTACCACCCATCCCCGACAATCTGACCTTGGAATCATGAACCAGTTCCAAGGTTTCCTCCCTCTCTGCTCCCAAAATTCCTCCCTTCCTATGGATACCCCATTATGTATATTGTCCATTTATATTTGAGGTGGGGGATTGTAAAGGATGATCTTATACATTGGGGACAACTTTGTGATGGGTTTCCTTTATGGGTGAAATTTCACCCTTTGCGGGTGTCTAGGGAGTTCTTATCACTAAGGATACCTTATGTGTGTCTCTCTCACATTATGTAGTAAGTAAATTACCTAAATGAGTTTTTTTATAGTGTTCTCAACTATCTATAAATCCATCCTCTCCCACTCTTTTTTTTTCTTATAAGGATAGGTATTTATAGTCAGGGTAAATAAATGTTTTCCCGAGATGACCAATTGTCCGCATTGTATACACGACACCATGTAGTTGAATAATAAAATCGATATCCACAAGATATTTTTTTTGGGAAGGTAGAGTGATCATCTCACACTGCAAAATGATAAGTCATTTGTGGGGATGTGAAAAAGGTTTCTCAAACCAAAAAAATTAATATCGTTTATAGGGGGTTTTGGATTACCACCTTACCCCGCAAAATAAGAAATCATCTTCTGGGATTTCAAAAGGGTGACACACGTTGAAAACTAATTAAAATTATTTATGGGTGGGGGAATTGAATTACCACCTCAACCCAAAAATGGTTTGTTTTATTTGTAGAAATGGCATGTGGAGCGGCGGTTCCTCATAGCATGTATGTTATAAGGAAAGGGATGGGACACTTTGTATATTTGGTTACTTTATCAATTTTAACCGCATGAATAGATTATCCAATTTGATTCTATATTTTCCCAAATTCATAAGACATTTATCATATTATTTTTGAACTTTACTAGGCCCAAAAAATTCCCCCCATCAGAATAGGTTCATATTAATATGAAGAAGAGTCAATTCTGAGGAATAATTCCTCCCAGATGAAAGATTTTTGGGGTACCTATAGACTTGTAGGAGGTCCTACACATATAAAAATGTGTTGGGATGACACATTTTTTACCTTTTAAACTACATGTTCTTTGTGAATCATCTTGATATTACGGATTTTCATCCTTACCCATATATCAATTTCCCATTATGAATGGATTTTTATGCATATTGAAGATTTCATTTCCATGAACTGGTATCCCCATTAAAAAATTACATTACTTCATATATAAATGAACACCTCATAGAAATTTAAAATTTCATATAATAATTTTTCTTATTACATGGTTCGTGTAACATGTTATGAGGTCCGTACAACACGCTCTGTGGGATTTTTTACTTTGATAAATCTGATATATTTTCACTAACATTGTTTTCAAAATGAATAAATGGACTATGTACAAATTTTTTTTGTTGTATATAAGAGGATAAAATCAAGGATCGAATGAATTAATGATGGTGAAAAATATGATGTTATCCTATATCATTGATTATTAGCTAAGATCATGGGTGTTGGCCTCAAAAAGTATCTCATCTTAGATAGGCTTCCCCTTTATGGATTATGATTTTTGGTTGACATCCCTACCCCGATTCCACATTGTGAAACTCATCCCATTTCTTGGATAAACAAATATAGCAATGCACCTCTAGTGAATATCTTAGAAAAGGGTCCATATGTTCATGAACCCTTTTCTATGGGGTTTGTTTTAGGTTATAACCCTTTATCACTGGAGGAAGAGGTATGAGCATAAGAATCATATACCCATTTACTTACTTGATTATAAGAAAATTGGGGATTGATGAAAAGATGTTATTTTCATTCAAATGGGATCTTTATCTTGGAGGGACATTCTTTCTAGACTAGGTATGGCCTCTTGGGTTCTCCAAAGCTATGAAGAATTCAAGGATAGTTGAAGGTCGAAGGACTGTATGAGGTTGTTGGGGCATCACATAATTTTCTCTCACTAGAACATATCTATCTTCCCTCATCTTCTCATCTGGTAGATCCCAAGTACCAATATGTTTCACCTTGTGCATCATGAGGTTGATATTAGTATTTGGGATATTCTGATGATTATAGAAGCTCCCATAATGGGCAATATGTATTATAAGTTCTAATATTCTTTCTAAGTGTGGTATAACACTGAGATGACCCCTAAACTCATGAGTGAGATGTTAAAAAAGAATAAAATCTTCAAAAATTCATGCCTCACCCCAATTTGGATGTCCATTTTTTTAACTGAATTCAAGTTTTGGTTGTACCAAATTATCATGATCCCCATGTGAGGATACCATGGACTTTTCTGAGTCACAGCACTCAGAGGCTCATTGGCTCTTATTGGCTAAAACTCAAGGAAGTTCTCTTTGATCAATAGGATTGTAAATTCGCCACTAGGGTTGATTAGTTAGTTCAATTGAATGATTTATTAAAAATATTTTTAAGTGGATGGTTTCTATTGCTGCACGAATTAAGCGCTAGTGTTAGTGTCACAACCCTCATGATGGAAACCTAGTTGAAGACTAAGAGACGTGTTAACCTGGTGGTCCTAATATTATCACACATATATATTGTGTTGGTACATATTAACAGGGGGACCCCCACACACACACAAGATCATAGGATCATTACAACTCCTCTGGGGATGGATAGTAGCTCATATAGGGGCTATGATTTTATTAATGACCAATGAATTATGGATGCTCACTTCAAGCCATACTTTTAGTGTATATGTAGGGTGAATACATTAATGTCGGAGCCATGTTATGTGATGAATATGCTCAATTATCATTACTATTTTTTATATACCCCTTACTTTTACCTTACTGGTACCAAGTTAAATGATGCATATGGCGATAATACTAGGTGAGGGCACCTCATTTTTTTAAGGTAACATGTTTTAGTTGTAAGAATCTATAGAAAACTAGTTTTTGAAGGGTATTCACCCTTTAGATTTGGGAATCAATTCTATTTCATCCAAAATATGAATCATGTGTCTATTAAAAGAACAAAAAATAAAAATCATATGATGGTTACTTTTCAAATTTGGTTGATGTTCACACGGGAGTACATGGGATCCAAAATTAAACTCCCACACATAGTAATCAATCATAGGATGGTAATTTACTATGTTGGAGCATGGATTTACTCATACCCAAATGGTATGTTAGAAAAATTAGTACCCATTATGGAGGGTCTCTCTATAATTAAGTCTGGAGAGGATGGGGAGCATGAAATAAAGGATATCAGGACTAGAAAGGGGGTTGCACCAAGAAAATCCCAAATATCTAAAATAAAATAGAAGACGTTAAGGATCAAGGGTTTATCTCATCAAAACACTAGTTTCTCCCTCGTGGAACAAGCTATTGAACCTTTTCACCATGTTCCCATCCCCACTAAGGCTTCATATCTAATGTATTGGCAGGAGTGATACGCTTGGTGAAGTTCTATGCCTATTATTGGAATATAGAGTTACGTCAGGGGGAGGAAAATGTTTTAACTAGATATAAAGGCATAACAATCTATGAAATCATTTATTATATGGAGCATCAAGAATCGGTGTATTCTTATATCAAGGATATCGATGACTCCATTCACTCACTTCAAGTTTAGTTCATATTTTTTGGATGAGTTCTTGAGTTATTTAGATCATATAAGAGCAATATTGAAGACACCGATGTTTCTTTACATGAAAATGATGATGAAAATTTTCTAGTTCTATGTAAACTTAGTGATACACCTTCTTCCTCACAATTGGGGAATTGAAAGAACCCCCTATTTAAGGGGAGTGGTACTCGATATATCAAGTAAGTAGGTATGGAAACTTGATCCATCCCCACACGTAGCATTGGCCTTCTCTTCATTATCCATCCCTATCATGGAAGCATTTTCTAAGGCATGGAGAGAATGGGACACGTGGAGAAAGAACATTTCTTCCAAGGATGTCTGGGGAGTGCTTTAAGCAGAGTAGATTAATTTTCCTAGGTAATATCTTATTACCACACTTGATAATATCTCCTTCATAGAAAATCTTGATGATATCAATTCATATATTGAGGAGATTTACTCTTCTATCCATTCATTAAATGGTAGGATAAATTGGTCTGACCGGGTGTGAGAAATGCTAGTGGCGATGATAGAAACAAAATATTATAATAGAGTGGTAGTATGAGTTCTTATATCAACATTATTTTCACTCTTACCATAATCTGTAATCCGTATTCTCTCATTATTTTCCTTCTTCTTTTTTACGAGGATATGGGTGATTTATCTCCCATGCCTTCTCTAATATATACTAAGGTTGGAACCACTATTGGGATAGATGCTCCTATAGATTAGAGGGATATGGAAGATAGCTCTTCTAGAGAATACGAGCATATGAAATTGGTAATTTCATACCCAAAAATATAATTCCCACCCCCTCCTCCACCTACTATATTCCCTGCAAGACTATCTTTATTGAAAATAATGAGGCACAGGCAAGTGAGGAAACTAAAAATTCATATCCAATTAGGGAAAGAAATTGAGCATTTTACCCCTCTCACATAATTTTTAATTTGTATGTACCATCATTTTGATGATTCAATTTGTTCTGAGGTTTGTACATGATCCTCAAGAATGGGGGTACAAACCATTCAAGAGCAGCTAGCTCTAGGTAGGTCTGGGTCAGATAAGGATCTGAGGCCAACTGGTGACATTACATAGATTATGAGCTTAAGGGTTTGGGCTCATCAAGAATGAACAACCATTACCCTATTAGAATAGGGGATTGAGATGTTTGGAACTTATTTAGGTTGCACTGATCTCATTCCTCCATAGGGTAGAATTTTAGAGGAAGAAGTAACTTATACTAAAGGAGAATCGATCCCAACTGTCACTCTAAGCTCACTAGTTATCATTCCTATGGGAACAATGTCTTTGAGTGAGCTTTTTGTGATTACTGGTTTTGATTAAAATGCACATGTTTTTTTGCCTCCTTGGAAAGATTTTCTTCTGAGGTTGACCCTTAAGCTAGATATGTAAAACCTTTCATGCCTCTCAGTGAGGCGATGACGAACATGAAGGTAAGTTACCTAGCATATAAAAGTGAGTATCTTAGCTTCTTGAACATAAAATCTTATTCCTTATAAGGTAATCATTCTTAAATACCCATTTCATGAGCATTGGTACAAGTATCTAAAATTTTGGATGCTTTAAATTTCTAATCAGCTAAGGCTACTAGGACTTTGACTACTATAGAGCCTACCTATTATGAAAATGTTGAGGATAGACATTCTTTTATTGATCTAGTTCCAGGATATTTCCTTCCCTTTGAAAGTGATTTTTAAGAGGATAAGGAAATACTTTAAAAATTTTGCATCTTCCAGTAAACAGTATGGAGGGATATGTGGAAACTAATTTTACATACCCCCTTATGAAAACTACCAAAACAATTGCCCAGTTCTAGTCACATTTTGTATATTCTTGGTTATGGGGGGATTGACTACTGCCCTATACACACTAAGGTGAAAGAGGTGGTACCCATTTGAAAGAGGGTGAGTGTGCTAAAATCTCATCTGGTGATTTTAGAATCTACAAACCATTTTTCTTCCACTAGGAATATCCTACTCAGTGAGGCCTCTGAACAAGATTTAGTGGCCGCCAGACATCAAGGATAGGTTGTAAAATAGATAATATTGGTGACATTACTCCCCCAAGAGTTGTATCATCTTAATCAAGAACTGGATCATGTTGATGTAGTGGATTCTAATGAATTACAACTAACACAAGAGGCAAAGAAGGCCATTCTAGATGTTGCTGAGAAGGTAGAATCCCTATGGATTGATATTAAAACAGAGGTTTCAATGTTTTCTAAAGTACACCAAGAAGTAAAATACTCTGAGAATATGATGATACATATTTTTGAGTCCACCAAGAATGTCATGTATCATAGGATTACTTGTGTGGGGAGGCTCCAAATTGTGGATGTTCCCCCTCCCCTTTTCAAAAGATAAATTTTGCAATTGAATGAAAACCTAGTTGTTGTCAAAAAAAATTATATTGATTGATTTTCCTCATGTCACTTCTTAACAGTTTACAGAGTTTCAAAAGGTAATTTCAATATAACCCACATCATTTGACTACCAGGTAAAAACATATGTCATGATTAAGAATAATTAATCCAAATTAATCCACCCCTCTTTTTCTTAGCGTGGATCATGGATGGGTATAGGTGTAATTACCTTCACCGAAAAACCATAGTTGGCCATTTTGAAAGGGTGAATAATCTTGCATTAAATTTTTGAGTATTTGAACTAAAATGTTGTGAATGGATATTTTCAATGCTCTACTTTTTCCTAGGTCGGGGTACCTAGTGAGCATAGTTTGACTATTGTTAGGGTCACTTGATGAACCCTAAAAACCTAATGTATTTTATTTCACCACTCTAATTTTTGCCTAAATGTGATGTGAAGTAGACTTAGAGGACCTGAATTGACTTTTGAATAGGTCACCATTCTTTTTCCAACCCGATGATTTTTACATCTCCTTTCATTGGTAGTTTAAGGTCTTGCAACGAGACCAATGCAACAGATGTCTTAGGTCGAATATATTTGACCATGAATTACATGGAAAAATATTGTCATCCAATAATACTTTAACATCATTTGGATGTAGGAAGAGGAATCATAAATCATAATCTTAGGGATCATGAATCTTGATAGGATAACATGGGCCATGTGCGTAGGGAAAGTCCCTGAACCATGTTCAAAATGTAGAATCCATTATGATTTTGACTTATGTGTCTCATATTTCATTTATTTTGCCACATTTTTTTTCATTTTTAATATATATTTAATGATAAAATAGATACTTAATTGGTTATTCTAAGCATCATGGTTTATTTGTTGTTAATTAGAAAACTATTAGTTTTGTGCTAAAAATGACTTATTTATTGTTAAATATTTCTTTTTTTTATTATTTTGTATTTATTTAATATTTTTTTTCATTTTATTTTATTTTTTAAATTGTTATCATTTATTAATTCATTAAATTTTATTTAATTTCATGTTATTTATATTTAATATGTATTTATATTTTTTTGTAATATATGAATTAATTAATTGATGTTTAAATATTAATTAATTTCTTTTAAATAATAATTTAATAATTTTTTACATTTATTTTTAATTCAATTATTTCTTAATTTTTACTTGTTCTATAGTTAATCAATTAATCAGTTTATTATTTTAAGTTTATTATTTTAATATTGATTTATTTTAACAGTATAAATAGTTGTTGTGATTTTATTTTAATTTGTCGATGTTTTAGTTTTTTTCATCTTTCTAATGTGTAGGGCGTAAGATATTTTTATGTCTGTATGAGACAATTTTGGTATGCAAAGGATTTTTATCATCTATTTGTGTAAAATAATCATCATCGGAGTCATATGATAACTTATGTTTTCAATTATCAGAAGATAATTTCCTTTACTAGTATAAGAGAATTTATACTACATTAGCTCAATCAAAGAAAATCGCAACAACTTTATAACTTCCCAAATTAAAGAACCCAAACTGAGGAGGATGTCAATTTTCACTCAAAACAAACTAAGAAGAGGAAACCCCAACCGTTATTGGATAATGATGTCAACCAAGCGATTAGAGAAGATGATTTCCAAACCATATTCGAATCTGATTTCTGATGGAAGTCACACCCTAACTGATCCGAGTGAGATGAAGACTTGGATTTTATGAAAACAAATTTAAACCAAGGTTACATCTGTGTTCTATAAGTAATTTGACACAATGAAGATGAGAAAATTGATTTTTTAAAACGATTTGTAGAAGACCAACACACGACCTCCCCTTTCAAGAAGATGAGGATCAGTCGACTAGAGTGTTAGACTGAGGGCGATTTAAACCTGAGATTGAAGGGGATTCCATTGATGAAGCCAATGAGCTTTAGTGACCGAAGATTTCATGTCGAAGAAGACGTCAATCCATCATCATGGATGAGGAAGCTTGATTATTTCCAGATCTGACATTGTTGATCTAGTTTTTCCACAAACCATACCTCACTAAACCACATGAAAAGATGAACTTTATTTTCCACTAGTGTTTTAATAAGAATAAGTTTGTCTAAGGTTGTGATATATGATCAAATTTATACTAGACCAATTGAATTTTTGAGCAGGTCTGATTCCAAATTCTCATGTATACCGGAGGACCCAACAATGAAGAAGACACCAACTCCAGCACCAAGTCAGGTTTAATGAAGGCTTAGTTTTAGGGATGAATCAAATACATGGGGATCAACATTGTCCGAGCACCCTATTGGTTATAGGTCTGGGCTTTGATGTATTTAAGACGAATCAGGGTGATCGATTTTTGTTGGGCTAAATTTGCCGACAGGGTTTTTTTTTCTTTTTAATGGGTCAAACGTTTAAATAATTAGGTAATTGGGTCTCTTGAGCGCCAGACCATGTGGCGCTCAAGGGTTTCGGAATTGGAGCGCCACTTCAAGTGGCGCTCCACCAATTTGGCAGAAATAGAGTGCAGTGCCACTTGAAGTGGCGCTGAAAAAATAAATTCAAACCGTGCAGCGCCACTTCAAGTGGCGCTGCACCCTTCTTCCCAATCAATTCGGCGCCACTTGAAGTGGCGCCGAAACACCCCCCCATCCTATAAATAGGACCTCGCTCCCCACCCCATTCCTCACTTCCTACCTCACCCACCCCCATTCCTCCCTCCCTATCCCTTCCTCTCTCTCTCTCTCAAACTTTTTTCTTGCGTTCTTCGGTTGCGGTGAAGCCTTGCCTCTTCGGTTGCTCTGCATGTGTACCTAAGTCGTCACAAATTTGAGGTAAATCTTTCTTTAAATTTATTTAATAGTTTTATTTAATAATTTAGTTGTTTAATTTATAGAATTAGTATATAATGTTTGTATTTTATAAATAGTATGGTTTTTTTAAATGTAATTAGATAATGAAATGATTAGTTAGTTAAATAATTAATCATTATTAGTTGATTAATCAATGATAATTAAGTTATTAATTAATCATAATTAGGTAAATAGTTAAATGTAATTAGATTATTAATTAATGATTATTAGCTAATTAATTAATCATAATTAGAAAATTAATTAATCATAATTATTTAATTAATGAATCATAATTAGTTAATTAATTCATTATAATTAGGTTATTAATTAATGGTAAGTAGGTAATAAATAATCATAATTAGTTAATTAAATAATCATAATTAGTTAATATCATAACTAATTAATTACTTAATCATAACTAGTTAATTAATTAATCATAATTAGTTAATTAATTAATCATAATTAGTTAAGTAATTAATTGTAATTAGTTAATTAATTAATCATCGTAATTAGTTAATTAATTAATCATAATTAGTTAAGTAATTAATCATAATTAGTAAATTAATTAATCATAATTAGTTAAGTAATTAATCATAATTAGTTAAGTAATTAATCATAATTAGTAAATTAATTAATCATAATTAGGTTATTAATTAATCATAATTAGTTAATTAATTAATCATTAGTAGTTAATTAATTAATCATAATTAGGTTATTAATTAACCTTAATTAGGTTATTAATTAATCATAATTAGTTAATTAATTAATCATAATTAGGTAATTAATTAATTATAATTAGGTTATTAATTAATCCTAATTAGGTTATTAATTAATCATAATTAGGTTATTAATTAATCATAATTAGGTTATTAATTAATCATAATTAGGTAATTAATTAATCCTAATTAGGTTATTAATTAATCATAATTAGGTTATTAATTAATCATAATTAGGTTATTAATTAATCATAATTAGGTAATTAATTAATCCTAATTAGGTAATTAATGAAACATAATAGGTTATTAATTAATCATAATTAGCTAATTAATTAATCATAATTAGGTAATTAATGAAACATAATTAGTTAATTAATTAATCATAATTAGGTAATTAATTAATCATAATTAGGTAATTAAATAATCGTAATTAGGTTATTAATCAATCATCACTTGCTAATTAATCAATCATCACTTGCTAATTAATTAATCCTAATTAGTTAATTAATTAATCATAATTAGTTAATTAAGTAATCATAATTAGCTAATTAGTTAATCCTAATTAGTTAATTAATTAATCATAATTAGTTAATTAAGTAATCATAATTAGCTAATTAATTAATCATAATTAGTTAATTAATTAAGCATAATTAGTTAATAAAGTAATCATAATTAGGTAATTAATTAATCATAATTAGTTAATTAATTAATCATAATTAGTTAATTAATTAATCATTAGTAGTTAATTAATTAATCATAATTAGGTTATTAATTAATCCTAATTAGGTTATTAATTAATCATAATTAGTTAATTAATTAATTATAATTAGGTTATTAATTAATCATAAGTAGGTTATTAATTAATCCTAATTAGGTTATTAATTAATCATAATTAGGTAATTAATTAATCATAATTAGGTTATTAATTAATCCTAATTAGGTTATTAATTAATCATAATTAGGTTATTAATTAATCCTAATTAGGTTATTAATTAATCATAATTAGGTTATTAATTAATCCTAATTAGGTAATTAATAAATCATAATTAGGTAATTAATGAAACATAATAGGTTATTAATTAATCATAATTAGCTAATTAATTAATCATAATTAGGTAATTAATGAAAGATAATTAGTTAATTAATTAATCATAATTAGGTAATTAATTAATCATAATTAGGTAATTAAATAATTGTAATTAGGTTATTAATCAATCATTACTTGCTAATTAATCAATCATCACTTGCTAATTAATTAATCCTAATTAGTTAATTAATCAATCATAATTAGTTAATTAAGTAATCATAATTAGCTAATTAAGTAATCATAATTAGCTAATTAATTAATCATAATTAGTTAATTAATTAAGCATAATTAGTTAATTAATTAATCATAATTAGTTAATTAATTAAGCATAATTAGTTAATTAAGTAATCATAATTAGGTAATTACTTAACCATAATTAGGTAATTAGTTAACCATAATTAGGTAATTAGTGAAGTAGTTATATTATTCAGCGAAGTAGTTATATTAATTAGCGAAGTAGTTATATTAATTAGCCAAGTAGTAGTAAATTGTCTATGGAATATACCTTTGCATTACATTCTAGGAATGATAATGAATTTAGTTTTCAATCTACCTTGACCTCGGTTTGTAATTGAAGTTATGAACTTGAATTTAGTAGTTCAATATATTTTTTGCATATTAAGTGTTAGAGTTATCATGAAATGATTGCTCTCTTGAGTAAAGTATCCCCGGGTAGAGGGGATTTGGGTCGGACCACCTACTTTCCTGGAGGCTTGCCTTGTCTAGGAAAGTGAATGGGGTTGGCTATCTGTCGCTCCGGGCTTACTCATGTGGAGACTTTCAATTTCATATAACTCTATGCTTTTACATGACGTGTTCGTGTACCTCATGCATATAATGCATGTGGATATGTATAAATATATTTGACTTCTATTTTTGGGTAAGTAACACAAACTTGTGGGTTGTGTAAATAGTTACACATCAATATGGGTTGAACATATTGATTTGGTGGAGGGATTAGGATTCCAACCTAAATTACTAGAAGCATGCATACATAAATTGATTCTTTAATCAGATTTAATTAATAACAGTGGTTTCTTTTAGATAAAAAAGATGGTCACCGCTTATATTTATTGCAACGGTCAAATAATTGAGAAAGAACAAGGATGTAGTTATAGTATACATCCAGAAGCTGTTGTGATGCTTGGAGGATGTACTACTTTGGAAGCTGTGCAAAGGAAAATTCATCGGAGGTTAAAACTCGCGAGGAATCAAGTAATAGAGTCCATTACATTCAGACATCTTCAATTTATAGATAGGTTTTGGCATGTGCCCTATCCGGTAAATGATGATGATGATTGGGAATATATACTTTCATTGGTTAAGTATATACCTGAGAATCAAATGATGGAGTTGTATGTCACTATAGCTACAATGGAGGTTCCATCGACATTGGAAGTTGACTCATCTCAAATTCATGAAACTATGTCATATGCTCCTTCACATCAAGACGTTCCATCAGCATCAGTAGTTATTCCATCATTTCCATCAGCCACAGTTTCAATGGATAGTCCTCCACATACTTTATATGCATTGGTTGATGAATTTGAGGATGATGACAATTTTGAACAAGATGAAGAGGAAGTTGAAGAAGAAGAAGAGCATGCGGAAGATCAGTCTGTACCAACTCATGCGAGGTTCAACCGACCATTGAACCATCCTCCACTATTGGCTTCCTGGTTGACTGAAGGCATGAATCGCTTTCCAGAATTTGATTATTCAGTTATCACTCCCAGTTCAGAATTTCCAGGAATCATTGGTGGCATAAATCGAGTGTCAGATAACGATGTTCTGTATATTGGCAGAGAGTTTGAGAGCAAAGAAGCAATGAAAAATGTGATAAAACAATATCACATTGAAAGACATTACTCATATGTTGTAGAAGAGTCAAAGAGATCTTATTATTTGATCCGTTGTGACAAATCTGAATCGAACTGTCAAATGCGTCTGTGAGCTATTATTGATAACACTTTTCACAGCTGGCGCATCACTAGATTTACTCCACACACATGTGTGAACCCAAGCTTGGCACAGGAACACTCTTCATTAGATGTTGAGTTTGTTTCAACTATTATTGTTGAAATGATTAGAGCATGTCAAGATGTCCCCGTGGTTCTGGTCATTGAGCGAATCAAACAGCTTTTTGGGTATTGTATCTCTTACTGGAAGGCATGGGCAGCACGACAAAAGGCTATTGTGAAAGTGTATGGTGATTGGGATGACTCTTATCGAGTTATACCATAGCTGTTGGAGCTTCTACGCCACAATAATCAAATAGTCTATCGGTTACATACAGTTGAATATGTTAACCAACAGAACCAACTTGACCGCTCAATGGTTGTGTTTGATAGATTATTTTGGACATTTTTACCATGTGTGGCGGCTTTTAGACATTGCAAGCAGTTCATACAAATTGATGGCACATTTCTGTATGGAAAGTATACCGAAACTTTATTGATTGCCGCCACACAAGATGGAAATCGAGCCCCTCTGCCTATAGCATTTGCAATTGTGGAGAAAGAGAACTTCTCATCATGGAGCTGGTTTCTGGCATGTCTCCGAGAGTTTGTTACGGATGCAGAAGGGATTTGTCTTATTTCTGATCGCCACCGTGTAATCAAGGAGGCGATACAGTCTGAGGGTCTTTCGTGGAGACCACCATATGCCCATCATCGATACTGTATTTGACACATTGCCAGCAATTTGCGAAAGAAGTTCAAGAATGAGTCGATGAAAAAGGCAATCTTAAAAATTGGTATGAACATCCTTTTCTGTTTAAAATGTTTTTGTCGTAGTTATTTTCATAACTGTTCAGATGACTGTTTGTATGATATCATATGAACCTCAACAACAAAGGATGGAGGAGCGTCTTCAAGATATCCACAGAGTGAATCCAGAAGTGTATGATTACATGATGCAAATTCCAAAGCAGAAATGGTCGTGGGAATTTGATGATGGGAGGAGATATGGTCATATGACGACCAACATCGTAGAATGTATAAATGGAGTTTTCAAAGGTGTTCGAAAACTACCTATCACAGGTAAATACGAATATTTCAATATATGTTACTCAGAAGAGTTACTATTATAATATAATATTTGTATAATGTCGTAAATCTAAATTTCAGGGTTGGTACAAGAGACCTTCTATCGTAGTGTAAAGTACTTTCTGGAACGAGGAAAGCAAGCTGAAGAGGGCTTGAACAGAGGGATGCGCTATGGACACCATTTCCAACGCGAGCTAGATACAGTTCTTCAGGAGGCCGCAACTTACTGTGTAACTGCATTTAATCGTCCAGAGCAACGATTTGAGGTCGCTGAGCCCGGTGATGCTATGGCATGTAGCAATGGTCGTGTGTGGGTTGTTTTATTGGAGAAGCGTTACTGTGATTGTGGCAACTTTCAGGCACTGAGATATCCCTGCGGCCATGTGATTGTTGCATGTTCTTACGTACACGTATCTTGGGAGCAGTTCGTTGATCCAGCTTATCGACTCGAGAGCATCAACTCCTGCTACAATACTCCGTGGATGCCAATCGGGGAATATCAGAATTTTCAGCTGCCTGATGGCGCACCCACGCTTCTACCGAACAGCAATAGACTTCTACCTAAAGGGAGGCCAAAGTCGACTCGTATTCGGAATGAGATGGATTGGCCTAGTGAACATCCAGCTGGACGGCGGTGCAGCATATGCCGCCAGGAAGGTCATACGAAGACACGTTGCCCTAGACACATAGGGCAATCATCTAATGGTTAAAATGAATCATGTACTCTATCAGTTACTGTGAAACTTTGTACATGTAATTATTTTTATCATTTCACCATTTTTAATCATATTTGTCTTACTTGTAAATAGGGTAATTTTTGGAAAATGTACCACGATTTCACGTGACATTTTTTGTCGAACGATCAACATTACATGAGTAGCTTTAAACAAACAACACCAACTCAAAAAAAAAGGAATGTACCTGTATAAGAAAACAAAACCATTTGAAGGGAGGTATTATACCATCAGGAAGAGAGATTCTAGAAATGTTCAATGTTATGACAAACATTTAGATGAAATGTGTCAGTTCCCCACTAGATGTGCATGTTTCTTCAAAATTTTCAGGCTGGAGATAATCCACCATAAGTTTCACATAGCCTTATGTCTTCCATGGATTAATGTCAAACACTTCAACCAATTTGTTTACTTTATGGGGAAGTAAAACCTCATTCCTTTGAATATGCACATTACCATGAACATATAAAATCATCATTTTGCAAGAAAAACTACTAATCTCATGTTCACTAAAATACCCCTTAACGTAAGAATGATACAAATAGTGTAAGTACCCAATAGCAAGATTACAATCCATTTTGAAGGATAATGGGGATGACAAGGAAACATCAACCCCCAGGCCCACCCCTTCCACCCATTCAACCAACTTCGGTAACTCCTATAGAAGTAGTTTTTCAAAAAAATGAAATGTCACCCCACCACAGCTTTCTACATCCATATTAACCCCCCAATTCAGTTTCATTAAATGTGGACAGTCCTCATTTTTACCAAAGTTAATGATGCATTATTAAACCACCACTTTTAACCCCCGCCTCAAAAATACAAAATTCTTTGAGGGATGAGAAATGATTCGACACATTTCAATGTTCTAAAATGCACCGAATCATTTCTCATCCCTCAAAGCATTTTGTATTTTTGAGGCGGGGGTTGAAAAGTGATGTTTTAATAGTGCATCATTGACTTTGGTAAAAATGGGGACTGTCCACATTTAATGAAACTGAATTGGGGGGTTAATATGGATGTAGGAAGATGTGGTGGTGTGACATTTCATTTTTTTGAAAAACTACTTCTATAGGAGTTACCGAAGTTGGTTGAATGGGTGGAAGGGGTGGGCCTGGGGGTTGATGTTTCCTTGTCATCCCCATTATCCTTCAAAATGGATTGGAATCTTGCTATTGGGTACTTACACTATTTGTATCATTCTTACGTTAAGGGGTATTTCAGTGAACATGAGATTAGTAGTTTTTCTTGCAAAATGATGATTTTATATGTTCATGGTAATGTTCATATTCAAAGGAATGAGGTTTTACTTCCCCATAAAGTAAACAAATTGGTTGAAGTGTTTGACATTAATCCATGGAAGACATAAGGCTATGTGAAACTTATGGTGGATTATCTCCAGCCTGAAAATTTTGAAGAAACATGCACATCTAGTGGGGAACTGACACATTTCATCTAAAGGTTTGTCATAACATTGCACATTTCTAGAATCTCTCTTCCTGATGGTATAATACCTCCCTTCTCATCTCAACTTACCAAGAAAAATTATCTAGAGCTTTTGAGGTTGATTTATACTCAGGGGCATGACAAAATTGCAAAGATTTTCTATTGTTACTAGACACATAGGGCAATCATCTAATGGTTAAAATGAATCGCGTACTCTATCAGTTACTGTAAAACTTTGTACATGTAATTATTTTTATCATTTCACCATTTTTAATCATATTTGTTGTACTTGTAAATAGGGTAATTTTTGGAAAATGTACCACGATTTCACGTGACATTTTTTGTCGAACGATCAACATTACATGAGTAGCTTTAAACAAACAACACCAACTCAAAAAAAGGAATGTACCTGTATAAGAAACCCAAACCATTTGAACTATTAAATGAAAATGTCATCAGTTTTTTATAATGAAAGATGAACTTACAGTGACTACAAAACAAAAACGAGGAAACTCTGAACGTCTTCACCCCAACACCCCAACACGGGAGACAACAACTAACCCAATGTGTTTATGCTTCTTTCAAAATTATATGCTAAATTACATATCTTACATGATAAAAGTCATAACTTACATGAAATTAATGTTTTATTGTTTGCACATTCAGATGGAGCAGCCACTTTTATCTTGCCAGGAGACGCATGTGTCGCGCGATGTGTTGGCGCGACGACCTGTTAGACATCTTCATGTTCGGAGAGCGCACCGTTTCCATCATGAGGCACCGCCGGCAGCTATTTGTCCATACCTTAGACGTGCAGGCTTTTATGGAGTCGCTATGTGTGACTTCAAGACCATCGACCATCATTTGATAGCTGCATTGGTTGAGAGATGGTGGCCAGAGACACACACATTTCATCTCCCAGAGGGGGAGATGACTATTACATTAGAGGAAGTCACCTACATGCTGGGGTTACCTATCCATGGAGATGCAGTTACGGGGGCCAGTACCGGCGATTGGGTTGCAGTCATACAGAGGCTGCTAGGCATTGACGTCATCGGCGCACGGGGTGTCCTCCAGGGTTCGCGCTTGCGAATGAGGTGGCTCGATCAGCATTTCAACGTCATTCCAGATGATGCAGACGAGGAGACGCTTCTTCAGCACACACGTGCATACATTTTGCGGCTGCTCGGAGGCATGTTGTGCGTCGACTACTCCACCGCTTTGGTACACATGATGTACCTCCCATTACTTGAGGATCTGGATCAGACTGCTACATACAGTTGGGGATCCACTGTATTAGCACATCTGTACAGATCTCTCTGCACCAGTTGTCAGGCCGATTCACATCAGATTGCAGGTTGCATGGTGTTAGTACAGATGTGGGCCTGGGAGCATTTTCCACGCATCGCTCCTCGAGTTGTCGCACCGCTTGCACCGGAGCTACTTCAGGACTATCCTTGGGGACGATGGTATGTCTACGTCATTACTTTCGGTTATTTAGTACTTTTGTTATTGTTTTTTATAAACTTACCATAGGTTATTCTTTTTTCACCAGGTGGAGTCAGTCTCAGAAGTTTGCACATACTCCGAGACATAGTGTGCATAGCTTCAGACAGATATTCGATGCTATAGTGCCGGCTGATGTAAGTTAAACAGTACTTTTTTGTAGGAAAATTTGTTTTGTTATCACTATTTTAAGTTATTTCAATATAATCTCAGTAAAATTATCATGCTACTATATGACTTATTTTTTGAGTTTACATTTCAGGTTTCATGGACTCCTTATACAGGTTATGTCTACGCATCACTTCCACTATACTGCACATCTTTGGCTGGAGATCGTGCTGCAGTAGTACCACTCATTCACTTCCACATCGTTGAGTGGCACCAGCCAGACTGAGTCATGCGCCAGTTCAGTTTTATACAGCATATCCCCTTGGCACCACGACAGTCTACCGAGTTACATTTGATTGTGCTTATAGGTAGACAGACGACAGACTGGCGGCGACATCATGCATCTTATATCTAGCTTTGGGACAGGCGTGCCCAATTCAGTATCTTTCCACAGGGATATATCACATCACACTCTCATTTATCTGATCAGGGGGATTATGCACACCGGTATAGACGACATACCATCATGTACCTTACACGTCAGGGGATTGGCATTCAGCGATTGGTATGTTTACTAAGATTTATTAATTTTGTTTAACTCATTTTTGATATTAATTTGATTGTCATTTCATTTGCAGGCAGACGCCATTGGTCAGCTTGCACATTCCACGCAGCCTCAGGAGCATGCATATATTCTGCGGGAGGTAGTTCATCGGGATGTGGTGGCTCTATTGGATCATCTCCGGTTGATACGTGACAGTTTTTTTGATGAGGAGCCACATATATATCCTGATCCATATCTTCAGGCAGAAGCACCTGAGGATGACGATGTCCCTGCTATGCCTGCTGAGGAGGATGCACCGCCACCGCCGCCGCCGGCTGGACGACAGAGACGAGCACATCCGGGGGGCAGAGGCGACCACATCGACATCCGAGAGCGGCTCCTGCAGATGTCGTCGCACCACAGACAGGCGATCTCGCCCAGCCGACTGATGATTTTGCACAGTAGGGAGACATTTATATACCGCATATGGCGTCTTCGCAGACTACTATGGACTTCGATCTGGGTGCAGTCACACAGCTTATGGCGGCCCCCTCTCCTCCCGACGAGGCCTTCTTCAGTACCCCATTTCTACCATTTATAGGAGCTTCAGAGCCATATGTCACCCCATATGGTTTTGGGGCATCCTCACATGATTTTGGGGCGTCCTCACATGATTTTGGTCAGTCCTCTACACAGCATCATGAGGAGGCACCAGAAGCACCGGAAGAGGAGGAACCTGTAGAGAGGACACCGGAGCGACATGGACGTCGGACGCGGAGAGGACGTGACATTCAGACACCGCGTTGTGGTACCGGGGGGCATCGTCGTTGATGTTTTTGGATGTAATGTTGTATATATTAAAAAACTTATTCACTATGATAAGTAACTGTTGTTTAAGTCAAATAACAAGAAAATCAAAAATCTATTAAATACAAACTTATTTCAATTAACTATTAAATTATAAAGTACAGGTACAATATAAACAAAATTTGTCACAGCGAGTTAACCATTAATAATTAATAATTATAATGACAAATAATAATTAATAATTATATTATTAACTAATTAATTATTGTATATAAAATAATAATATTTTATAGACGTTTAAAGTCACATAGTTGAAACATTTTTAAGTTACAACTAGGTGGTTTTGAAAGCCTATAAAATATTTTCTATCGACATTTTTTACGTAATTTTTTTATTTTCATCTATTCAGTATATGTTTAATCCAAGTTTCAAGTTTCATTCATATTGGTCATATGGATTATGTTTTATAGACGTTTAAAGTCACATAGTTGAAACATTTTTAAGCTACAACTAGGTGGTTTTGAAAGCCTATAAAATATTTTCTATCGACATTTTTTACGTAATTTTTTTATTTTCATCTATTCAGTATATGTTTAATCCAAGTTTCAAGTTTCATTCATATTGGTCATATGGATTATGTTTTATAGACGTTTAAAGTCACATAGTTGAAACATTTTTAAGTTGCAACTAGGTGGTTTTGAAAGCCTATAAAATATTTTCTATCGACATTTTTTACGTATTTTTTTATTTTCATCTATTTAGTATATGTTTAATCCATATTTCAAGTTTAATTCATATTGGTCATATGGATTATCTTTTATAGACGTTCAAAGTCACATAGTTGAAACATTTTTAAGTTACAACTAGGTGGTTTTGAAAGCCTATAAAATATTTTCTATCGACATTTTTTACGTAATTTTTTTATTTTCATCTATTCAGTATATGTTTAATCCAAGTTTTAAGTTTCATTCATATTGGTCATATGAATTATGTTTTATAGACTTTCAAAGTCACATAGTTGAAACATTTTTAAGTTACAACTAGGTGGTTTTAAAAGCCTATAAAATATTTTCTATCGACATTTTTTACGTAATTTTTTTATTTTTATCTATTTAGTATATTTTTAATACATTTTTTAAGTTTCATTCATATTGGTCATTTATATTATATTTTATAGGCTTTCAAAGTCACATACTTGAAACATTTTTAAGTTTCAAGTAGGTGGTATTGAAAGACTGTATGTTTAACAATATTTCAATTTTTTTTATAAATAATTACTTATAAATATGTAAATATATACATGTATAAATATATAATTATACATATACAAGTATAACTATAATTACAATATAATTCTAAATATAATTATAAATATAATTCTACACACACACATACACACACACACATATATATATTTATATATGAATATTAAATATATTTATAAATAAATTTTAAATATATATGTAACAATATTTTCATAATTATATATTTTAAATATATTCATATTCATATAATTATAAATATTTATATTTAAAGATTAGTTTATAATTATATAATTACAAATATATTTTTTATTTAAAAAATATATATAAATAGATTTATATTTATAAATATTTATTTTTAATTATATATATACATAATTATATTTATACACACACATATAATTATATATATACATAAATATATATTCATAATTATATAATTATAAATATAATAATAATTAATTTAGCATTTTTAAATACATATTTATAAGATTATTTTTAAAATTTTATTTATTTATTTTGAAATTATTTATTAAAAAGAGATGAGTTGGAAAAAAACTAAAACAAAAAAAAAAGAAAACAAAATTTTATTTATTTATTTTGAAATTATTTATTAAAAAGAGATGAGGTGAAAAACAATTAAAAAAAAGAAATAAAACAAAACCAGAAAAAAAAATAAAAGGGTGGCAAAGCGCCACTTGAAGTGGCGCTAGCCACCCGAGTTGTTGAGCGCCACTTGAAGTGGCGCTCAATAAACCCTTTTACCTAATTAATCTAAACCTAGACCCATTTTAATAAAAAAAAAACCCATCCGCCTAAAAAACCCATTTTTGTTGCTTTCTGAAAAGCTGTCACCAGGTTCTGATCATGGTCCTCTCTTTGCTTCCATTATTTTTATTAGGATTATGAATAATTTTTCATCGGAACTCAAAGAATACTAAAGGTCGTAGCCTAGTGAATCATTTGAGTTGTGAATCTTGTTCATAGGCTGATTTTTTTCATAGGTGTGGTTCGATATTGAGAGAATTTTATAGTCATGTTGTGGAATCTTGATTAAAGTGTCTATTGGATATGAATTAATTTGGTCAAGAGGTATTTATGGAGGTGACAGATGAGGGATATATAGTCTGGAACATAGTAGGTATTAGAATAATGGCCTCATTGAATTTAGTTTTTGTGCTTCTTGTAACTTCATTTGGGTTCCTATTGATCGGTGTTGAGTTTGATCGAGGCAGTGAAACTCGAATTGAGATGAATTGTCATTGGTTGAAATTGGATTAAATCATTGTTGAAGAAGAATTTGGTTTGGTGGAGAAGGAATCCCTATTGATGGGATTTTATTTTAATTCATTGACACATGGAATTATTAATTGTGCTGAAAAGTATTATTGGGTTTTAGATGAAATCATTAATTCCCCTATGCACGTGGCAGAGTTGCATGGAAAGTTTTAATAAAATTATGGGGTAGTTTTGAAAGGTAAAGGGAAAAATGATACCTTTGATAACAGTCGAGTTATTTTATTAAAATACGTCATAAATTTAAAAACAATAAAAGTATGATACGCTCAACCAAAAAGGGAGACTCCACCATTATTTTGGATGCTTGGTTTCTAAAATTCATAAAATAATGCTCTAGAGTGAGATCAGACAATTTTATTTAGGGGCATGAGCATGAGCTTCATCGGATGAGAGAGATGGAGTTGAAGCGAAGATATATAAACTTCTACTAGAACGATGATAATTTTTCTATATTTAACCTTTTCTTCAGTTTTATCTCAATATCTTGTGTTTGTGTTTCCAACATTAAAAATGCACTATGTTAATTGATCTGGGAGATTAGATTGTTCATCTTTTTTGTTTTAATCTTCATTTGTGTGTTATTTTTTAAATTGATTTCAACTTCTTGATTTTAACAATCGAATGAGTTTTTTATGCGAGAACTATAAAATATATTGGTTGTTGGTTAATCTACTTGACTAAGATTTTGACCACATATTTTTTAATGTTGAATTCAATTACCACTTTTGAAAAAAAAAGAAATAAATTTACTAAACAATCTATTTTATATTGGTAGTATTTTTTTATATTTATTCTCTTTATCATAGTTAGTTTTTAACCAAATTAAAATTATTTTCTTCATCATTGTTTGCACACATGATCACATGATTCAGTTGTTCATTCATCACATATCATTTCCCAATTTTTTTAATAGTTTAGGAAAATTATTAAAGCCATGGAAAATCTCTTCAACCATCTATATGGTTTGACCATACTTGTCGCTATCTAGTAGTTTATGAAAAATTTTAAATTATAATTTGAACAATACGCCAATGACCATTATATGATCAAATTTTAGATTCATTTCCAAGGAAGTCTTATGTTGAGTTTTTTTAGGGTAAAAATTTTATTTTTTTAAAACAAATAAAAATAAAGTTAACAAAGTTTTAAAGAAAAATGAAATTTGATAAAGATCATGCTCTTTGAGCCCTTTTGTAATTTATGTTATTTTGTGTGTGGGTGTGTGTTGAGATTTAATTTCTTTAATGTTGTTCTTTTCTTCTGATGTTGAGTTTTTTGCTCAATTTGATATTTTTTTTATTGTTTTTGTTTGTTATTTCTGTAAAAAAGGAAAATAAAGGGGGTTGGTACCAAAAAAATGAAGTTTATTGTGTTTTTTATGGCTGTTATAGGCACACTTCCTGGCAGTGTGTCTATATCAAGCCATAGAAACCGAATCATCTTGAAGAAAACCAAGGATTTTATGAACATGAACCCTATGATCAATCAGTTTTGAAAGAAATGTTGTAGAAAATGTTTGATAAATATGATAAATTTGACGAAATACACAATGATAGAATGAAAAAGTTACAAATTGAGTAATGGGAATCATAAGAAAATATGATAAATCAAAAACAACTTGAATTTTTGTGATGAGGAAAATGACTTCTCAAAAACTAAAAATGAAATTGTGGCGGAGAGTGGGTCTGAAATTGAACAACAAACCTATTGTTGTGAAGAGTATGAATCTAAAGAAGAAAAAAGTGTAGAAAAAACAAACTCACTGAATGAAGAAAAAAACATTGATAAATATGTCAAGAACATAAAGGCTACTGAGATGGAAAATTTTCAGAAACAACTAAAAGAGATTAAAGAAGAATGCCCCATTATCTACATGATTTAATGTTTTGAAATAGTTCATTGTTTTAGGAGTTTTGAATAAGTGATTACTCAACTTGAGGACAATCTCAATAATGACAACTAAAATGAAAAACATATTCACCTTGTTTTTCTGAAATTATGAGTAATGAACCTAAAAATTTTATGGGGGATAATTAAAAGATAAAAACAACTTCAAAATTAATGATTCTAAAAAAAATTATCCTGATTTGAAAATTATTCTTCCTTTCTTTCAAATTGTGAACCCAACAACCTTTGAAATGGTGTTCGATGAAAAGGATGAGGGAATTTTATTTGAAGAAAATTTAATTGATGGATTTTCAATACCTTGTCCACTCACTTTGAAATCCTCTAATGATTTTTATAATGAGATTGAAAACAGTGTTGATTGACCTGGGGAAAATTGTTTAAATTTAAAATTACATGAATTTGATTTTGTTGGAATTGAATTGAAAAATTATACCCCTAAAATTGAATGGGAATAATCTATAGACCTTTCTTTAGGGTACAAACTCGTGGAATTAGATATTCAAGAAAAGGTCGATCACACACTTGATGGTTTAAGAAAAAATAAATTTTCAAAAGTAGTGGTAGATAACTTTTTATTTTCAAATGAGAAACTTTTGGAAGAGATTTATAATATGGTGAAACCTGGTTTTGTTCATGATAAAAAAAATCATCTTCCCTATTTTTCACACCATTACTCAACTAAGCTGGGTGTCGAATGTCATTTTGTGGCTGAGAATAGTTTGGAAGAGGAATCTTTTATGGTTGTTAATTCAAAAAATGATCAATTAGCTTTTCAAAATCCTCTTCCTAAATATTGTTCAGTAAACTCAACCCCTTTCACCCCTGTTTTCAATAACATTGAGGTTAATTTAGAAGAAATAACTTGTGAGGATAATTTCTTACCTCTAGGATCTCTAATTGTTCCATTTTCCCTTCACAAAAATTCAAATTTTTCAAATTTAAACCTAATCTAGAAGTCAACATCAAATATGCCAAGAGTGTGCCTGATAATCCTTTATTTTTTTATGAGATAAAAATCTTCATGGAAGAGCTTTAAGGATTTCTTTCTTTTTCACCTGAGTTTGGATGTCTTGTAACTACAAAAAAAGTGAGCTTGGGTGATGAATTTTCTACTCCACTTAAAGAATCTTTTGAGCAGTTCCTTGATGTTGTTGGGAATTTTCTAGGGAAATTTTCAGTTTTTTGGAGAGTTGAGAGATGTATTGGGAGTTTTAATACCTATATAAATAAATATTCAATTATAAAAATGGGTGAAGCGTGTGTGGTAGTTCCCATTATGGAAAGTACATCCACCTAGTGACTACAGTTAGTTGCAAGGAAAGTCTGGCTAGGGACTATAAATCTAGTGTTTCATGGGAGGCAACTCATGATTGAATAAGAACATTTTGTGTTTTTTTGTTCCTTTTTTAGTAATAATAATTCATCATCAAACATATTAGTGCATTTTCACACTCTTGTCCTACTCACTTTGGCCTGGTGCTTTCTGGTGAATAATCTCACTACTATCTTGGTCTCATCTTTTTGTTTTTCAATGTGTGGATTTATTGTTTATTTTGTTCAATATCTTGAAGGTATCTTCAAGGAAGAGGACAAGTGTCATTTGTACTAATTAAGGAGAGTAATTTTTCATCAAATCTATGAAGAAACAAAGCAACAATTTTCAGGGAAGTTTTCTCTCTAATTTTTCAAGTATTATTAATTGTTGAAAACATTTATTGCTTCCTTGAAAAGTGATTTTTAATCTGAAATTTTGTTTTTGACTCTTCACTTGCTTGGTAATTAAGTGTGTGGGGGTGGGGGAATTTGTTGATATTTTAATTTTATTTTTTGATTTTGTGTGGAATTTTTTTGTCTTAGTTTTGCTTGTATATTCCATCTTGAAAAATATATTCAAAATAAATTGACACCATTCTTTGTAACCTTTAAATACTTATGGACTCAACACTTTAATTAATGTGAAATCACAGACTTACATGATACATATTTGTTTTGATTTGAAAACATTTTTTCTGTTACAATATCAAAGCATGTTCATTTTTTAAAATTCTATTTCGTAAAGTGATGGAAGTTTGTGGGAAAATCTTATTGAGTTGTACTGTGACCCTTTTTAAAAAGTGTCAATATACTACTTAATTGAAAATATATTTTGAATTAAAATACTTAATTGTTTTATTTCACATTAAGATTCAACTTTGAGGATAAGGTTGGGTTTTAAGTATGGGGGAGAAGGTCTTCTTAAATGATTTTAACTATGCTTTAATGCGAATCTCATCAAAACCACATTAAAAACTTTAAGAAATTGTGAGTTTCTCAAGATTCGATTTACATTTTCAGTGTGCCATAATTTATCTTAAGTTTGAGGATTTTTATGCCATTTTGAGGTGGTTAATTTCTATTACTCCATGGATTTAATTGAGTCGAACACTTTAATTGTCTTCATGAAAAAAAATTGGTGAAATTTTAGTAGAATGTTTTACAACTATTGTTGGCTTAGAAGTTTTGGGTTGGA
This sequence comes from Viscum album, assembly GCA_963277665.1. NCBI lineage: Eukaryota > Viridiplantae > Streptophyta > Magnoliopsida > Santalales > Viscaceae > Viscum > Viscum album. The sequence goes on along the minus strand of OY728135.1, from coordinate 1,388,344,576 downwards.
ATTAACCTTATATGATATGCATCTAAATGGATTATGAAATGAAAATCTAAATCTGTGTTGAGTCACAAATTACCCATTCTTTAAATATTCAATTCTTTAAGATAATGGATGAGTTATTTATTCTGTTTGTAATTATTAAAGTTTCTCATCCAAACAGAGTGTCTATTTATTATGCTTTTTAATTAGGTGAGTTGACTCACCTAGAGGTAAAGAGAAGTTTTCACTTTCAGTTGGATGCAAATTGGCGTCTGTTTAATTCTTTTCAAAATTTTCAATTTCAATTACTTTTCTAAAACAGGAACCCAACTTTACACTAAATCTATTTAATTTTAAGGGGGAAATCACATTTCTAACTTGAGAGATACCATGGGGGAAAATTAACATGAAAACTACTTCTTTGTGTCATTTTAGTTGTTTATTTTTGAGATTTATTTTCCTCCATATAAATTTATTAGTAATTCCTTAGGAAAATAAATGCATAAAGTGTGGGAAAATTTAATGTGACCCATATTTTATGTATTTTTCCGCATTTTTTTTCATTTTTAAATATATATTTAATGATAAAGAAGATATTTAATTAGTTGATATAAGGGTCATGGATTATTTGTTGTCAATTAGTAAACATTTATTTTTTGTGCAAAAAATGCTTGATTTATTGTTTAATATTTCAATTGTTCATTCTTTATATTTACTTATTAATGTTTGTTTTGTTTTTTTAGTTTCTTTAAATTGTTATGACTTATTAATTCATTGAATATTATTTAATTCCATGTTATTTGTACTTAATATTTATTTCTCTTTTTTTTAGTTTCAATATATGAATTAATTAAATGTTTTTTAAAATTTAATTAATCTCCTTTACATAATAATTTAATAATTTGTAACTTTTTTTTAATTCAACGCTTTCTTGATTTTTATGTGATCTTTAGTTAATCAATTATTTGGTTTGTTATTTTAAGTGTATTGTTTTAATCTTGATTCGTTTTAACAATATAAATAGTTATTATGATTTGATTTTATTCTGCCGATGTTTTATTTTAGTTTTTTTTTCATCTTTGTGATGTACAGGGCATAAGATATTTTTATCTATCCGTTAAAAATAATCTTAAGATAATTTCTTTTACTAGGTAAGGGAATTTATACTGTGAGAGCTCAATCAAAGCAAAGGGCGACCACTTCAGAACTTCTGTTGGGGCGCAGCGGAGGTGCGTGGTACCTCAAACAAACAAAAACAGAAACGAACGGAGAAACACACAATTTATGTGGTTCGGCAGTATGCCTACATCCACGGGAGAAATGGTCTACTTCTTTATTTCACTCTCTCCAGATAATCACAGAGGATCACACAAATACACAGCACCAGATTACACCACTTCTCTTCCCTTACAAACAATGAGATTTTCATCCCGTTTAAATAGAGGAATGAAAACAGCTTTCTCCCGGTTGTTGGAGGGTAGCTCATCTACCCTTGAACATCATCCTGCCGCCTGCTGTCAACCTTGATGCCCACCAAAGGAGAGGTCTCCTTGCCGACAAAGGAGACTTCTTCTGCTCCAACATCTCCTGCTGAAAAATGTTACCCCATATTGGGAGTGGACCCTACAAATCTCCCCCTCACGACCAATTTGGGGTAGAAGCTTGACCTGCAATCTCCTTGCAGGTGTTGAAAACTTCATCGGCAAATCGAACACGCTTCTTCACGCCAGATGACGTGGAACTTCCACCATCTTCACTCGATCTCGGGCTAACTGCAGTCTCCATCAAATGATACAACCCTTGAGACTCATTCCCAGTAACCTTCGCTGCATCCCCACGTGAGACTTCCAACACTCCACCTGCTATGGAAATCTTGAACCCTCTCGCATCGAGCCTACTCAATGATACCAGGTTCCGTCTCATCCTCGGAACAAATTTCACATCAGCCAGTTTACGTATTCCTCCATCGGGTGTCATCAATTTCACCGTCCCGACTCCTCGAACCTCGCATGTTGACCCATCACCAAGTCTCACTGAGTCTCGTACCTGCTGAAAAGTATCAAATGTACCTCTTATCGTACATATGTGTGCCGAGCTCCCTGAATCCAGAACCCATCCGCCTTCCTTTGAATTTTGAGCCCGCTCGTTCTTCCTTCTCAGAAAACGACATTCCCGCTTCATGTGCCCGAATCTTTTGCAGTAATGACACTGCACTTCTTCCCATTCAACTTGCTCATCTGAGTGCATGCTTCCCATTGTCACGCAGATTTCATCATCAGCTGATAATGTTGTGATGTTCACATCCTCCTCTTCAACTTTCTTCTTCTCAACAACGTACCGTTTGCGCTCTCCACAATCACTTTTATAGTGACCCTTCTTCTCGCACCAGAAACACGTGATTTCGATAGGATCACGCCCCCTGGATTTTGGTCGTCATTCTTTACCTCCTGACTTCCGATGTCGGCTCCTCCTAGACTGATCATCTCGCATCACCATGATTTGCTCGTCTGAATGCATCACGGGTCTTCGGAATGCCTCAGAATCTTGAAGTGACGGCATCACCTCGTCCAGCTTCAATGTCTCATTCCCCACGAGCAATGCAGTCACAAGCCCATCAAATGAGCTTGGTAGTGATGATAAAAGCAAAAGCACTTTATCTTCATCTCCAACCTTCACACCGAGCCCCAATAACTGTGTCAGGATTTTGTTGAATTCGTTGGTGTGATCCAACAAATTCGCTCCCTCGTCCATACGCAACTGGTACAGTTTCTTCTTCAGGAACAATTTGTTGGTGAGCGACTTCGCCATATACCGCTGCTCCAACTTCTCCCAGATCTCTTTCGGTGAGGTCTCATCCAACACCGAGTACTTTACCTCATTCGCCAGACATAGCCGAATTGTGCTGACGACCCGCATCTCGAGCTCTTCCCAATCATCGACACTAGTTGTCTCGGGTTTTTCTCCGATCAACGGTCTGATCATGCCCTGCTGCACCAAAAGATCCATCACCATGCTTTGCCACAAGCCGAAATTGTTTCGACCATCGAACTTCTCGATATCAAATCTTGGTAGTGCACCACCACCCGTCATTGTCGTTGTCGCAAAACGCAATCACCACCGTCGATGTCACACCCTTCTTAAACCATCTGATAGATTGATAATTTTGAAAAACTAACCATACGGATGCGTCCGGAATGGTTGAAATAGTCGGAATCGGCTCCTGGATCGCCAAAATAAGACACCAATTGACCGAGATATGGTCAAAACATGTTCAACGGTCCAGATCACCTACTAACGTGGCGCTGACGTGGCACGCCGGAATTCCTGCCGGAATTCTGCCGAAATTGTCCCCAGCGGCGTGAACAGTGCCGTCTTCTCCGGCACGGGATTACTGTTCACCTGCGGGTTTGACCAAACTTTGACTGCGGTTATCTCCTTCGTTTTAGCTCCGTTTTTATCGCCGTTTGCGCCATTGGAATCGTCTCGCCGTCCTCTTCACGAATATGGCCTCGAAAAAATTTTCCAACCACTTTCAATTTTCCGGCCTCCGGAAAATTCGCCGTAGTCTCGCCGTCTCACCTTCGTTCGCTCCGACTCGCCCCTGATACCACTTGTTGGGGCGCAGCGGAGGTGCGTGGTACCTCAAACACACAAAAACAGAAACGAACGGAGAAACACACAATTTACGTGGTTCGGCAGTATGCCTACATCCACGAGAGAAAGGTCTGCTTCTCTATTTCACTATTTTCGGATAATCACGAAGGATCACACAAATACACAACACCGATTACACCACTTCTCTTCCCTTACAAACAATGGGATTTTCATCCCGTTTAAATAGAGGAATGAAAAACAGCTTTTTTCGGGTTGTTGGTGGGTACCTCATCTACCCTGGAACATCCTCCCCCGCCACCAACGTCATCTCCGGTGAAAAATGCCACCCCAGGAGTGGACCCTACAACTTCCCAGATTAAAGAACTCGAACCGAGGAGGATTCCAACCTTTGCTCAAAATAAACTACGAAGAGGAAACCTTAGACCAGATTGGATCACGATCTCCACCAAGTGATTGGAGATTATGATTGCCAAACCAGATTCGAATCTGATTTCCGATGGAATCCATGCCCTAACTGAGCCGAGCAAGATGAGTGGATTTGAAACCGAGATTTAAGGGGATCGTTGGACCGAGGGCGATTCGAAACCGAGATTGAAGGGGATGCCGCCGACGAAGCCGAGGTGCTTTGGCGACCAGAGATGGCGTATCGAAGAAGATGTTGAGCCGTCATCAAGGCAGAGGAAGCTCGATTAATTCTAGATCTGACGTCGCCGAGTTAGGTTTTCCCTGAAACAAACCATGTTGAACTGCATGCGAAGATGATCTTGATTTGCCGCTTGTGTTTGAAGAAGAAGAAGTTGGTCTGAGTCTGTGCTCTGCGACCGGATTTGTACCAGGCCGATTGAAGCTTCGAGCGAGTCTGATCCCAGATTCACGTGTACCAGAGAACCCAACGTTGAAGGAGACACCTGATCCAGCACCGAGTCGGGTTCGACGAAGGCTGAGTTTTAGGGATGCATCTAATATGTGGGGATCAACGCTATCTGAGCGCCGTGTTGGTTGCATGTCCGGGCTTTGATGTGTTGAAGATGAATCAGGGTGATCGATTGTAGTTGTTGTAACTTCATTTGGGTTCCAATTGATCAGTGATGAGTTTGATTGAGGCAGTGAAACTGGAATTGAGGATGAATTTTCATCGGTTGAAATTGGATTAATTCATTGGTGAAGAAAAATCTGGCTTCATGAAGAAGGAAGCGCAATTGATGAGAGTTGATTTTAATTCATTAACACTTGGAAATCTGCTTTGTGCTGAAAATTTTTATTCGGTGTCTGAAATCATCAATGCTCATGTGAAGGTGGCAGATTTTCTCTGAGAGTTACTAAAATGATAAGAAGGCAATGGATTTAGAAAAATATTTCGTCAATTGCAAAAGAATATCATGAGGAGACACTCAACCAAAAGGAGAGACTCCACCATTATTTCTGACGTCCGCTTTCTAAAATTTGGATATAGACGCTCTGGATCGAGAGCAGATGATTTTCTTTTCTTCAGGAGCACGAGAAGAAGCTTCTTCAGATGAGAGAGATGGAGCTGAATCAAAGGTAGATTGAGAGAGAGATGGAGCTGAAACAAAGGTAGATTGACTTTGACTCGACTGATGATAATTAATCTATATTTAACTTTGTCTTCATTTGTATATCAATATCTTGTGGTCACGTTTCCAAGATTAAAAATGCATTGTGTTAATTGATCCTGGAGATTAGATTGTTCAGCTTTTATTTTTAATCTTCATTTGTGCGTTCTTTTTTAAATTGATTTCAACTTCTTTATTTTAACATTTGAATGAGTTCTGTGAGAATTGAAAAATCAGCTAGTTGTTGGTTAATTTGCATGACTGATATTCTGACCACATATTTTTGAATGTTGAATTCGATTATCACTTTGCAAACAAGGAAATACAATTACTGAACAATCAATTTTCTATTGGTATTATTTTTGCATGTTTTTTCTCTTTATCATAGTTAGTTTTTAACCAAATTAACAGTATTTTATTCATCGATGTTTCAACACATGATCACATGATTCACCTCTTCATTCATAACATATCATCCCCCATTTTTTAGTAGTTTAGGACAATTATTAAAGCCCTTGACCATCTCTCCACTCTTCCCTATGGTTCAACCTTGCTCAGTGCTATCTAGCAGTTGGTAGGATATTTTAAATTGTAATTTGACTGGTGCGCCAACGACCACACCATGATCACTATCAAGGCGTATAGAAAAAAAGCATTTTCTCCGAGGAATGAAGATGCATCTGGTTGATGGGTCACATTTAGGGAACACATTATACAAAGCCACATTTGGGAATATTATGCATAGTCAAAACAAAGGTGTTCTTTAGAGTCTAATATTCCTATCGCTGATAGCCAAGCATGGTTTTTGGAAATTTGAGTTTCCCAAGATAAAGGACTATGGTTTACGAAATAGAGAATGCATCCAAGAAGTATAATGTGTGGCATTTTTGTTAGCATTGGCCATGGGTGGGGATCTTCCTAGAAAAATTTGATTTGAAGGAAGGGAGGTATTTTCCTAAGTCAGGTGTTTTCAAATGAAGGGAACACATGCTGGGATTCCTTGAATGGATTGGGAAACACAATTTTTTAATGGTGGTTGGGCCTAGAATAGGGAATTCAAGCATCACTGCGTATCTCATTGCGATGAGAATCAAGCTACATGTAGTTCTATGATGGGAGTTCCCTACATAGATTTGACCCATATGTAAGGAAGGACTATACAAAGGAATCCACTTTGAAATGTGTAAGGTCATGCAGGATAGACTGCTGATTCCCTAGCCTTGGTCGTGGCATAGTGTGATCATGTAAATTAGAGCAATCACTCAAAACCTCTAAGCTCACGTGAGCCATGCTCATTGTGAGAAACAAGAGGAGATCATCGGATAGTTCAGACTGAGAAAAAATTCTTCGTTTTAGGTTTGTTCTAATAAGCATTTCATGTCTTGTTATCTTATGGTGATGACACTATCCCACAAACCACCCAGTTTTGGGGCAATGGAGAAAAGTATTTCTGCATAGCTGAGACATGATGTTAAGGAAGTGAAGGAAGTCATAAATCGTGAATTTGGGGGTACTTGGATCTGAAAGGGTGATGTGGGACAAACACTCAAGGGGTGACCATGAAACAAATTAGAAAAGAGGCATCTACTATGATGTTGTTAGGGAATACAAAGATAAAAAGGTTTCCCCCTATGGATGAAGATGTCATGTAGCGACTCGGGTTTGGCCCTGTGAGACTTTGAAATATTTCTTCATATATTTTTAGAGCTAAGCGCTGAGACGACATGCGATTCTGTGGCCCGGTGTGCCTGAAATAAATTTTATAAAAAATATTAAGTATTTTTATACTGTGCACACAGAGAAAACAAGTTATCTCTTAAACGGTAGCTCAGATTGAAAAACTGAGGCCACGGTTGAGTCCAAAGCGTGCTGTTTACCCTAGGTGGGGTATAAGTTTTGTGGGCGCAAACTTTCTATGAAAAACGTTATCGATGACATTTCTGTAAATAAATAAATAAATTTATTTTGGACGCCGGATCAAATAACTCCTGAATGGAGTATCAGAATTTATGAGACTGTGGTTTAGTCTAGAATGTCACATTTACCTTAGGTGCGATATAAACTTAGTCGGCGTCGAGTTTCTGGTCGGAGGCGAAGCATATGCGAGGAGTTAAATGGAGGGTTATGGATTTAATTAAAAATTAAATCCATTAACCCCTCATCCCCCTTGGTGCACACGGTGGGAGCCTCTCCTCTTCTCTCTCTTCGCCGACGAATGATCCGAAGGCCGGATCAACGAAACGCGGTGTCTTCGGACTCAGATCTTGACGGTGATCACTCCCGGATCGTGCAACAATAGCTTCAGAGCACGGATTCGACCCCGAAGCTTCAGCGTTTTTTCCTGAGGTAGGCAGATTTGAGTTTTAATTCTAATACTCTTGTTTATGCATCATTTTTGTTTGAATCATCAACGACAGTGAAGATTAGGTCCCTAGGTTTCTGGAACTGGCCTCAGAATAATTTTCCGACCACCGTAGTGGTTCCGGTGGTTCGCGGAAGGAGGCGGCGATGCGGGACGCTGGAGGCGGCAGAGGTTGTTGGACTGCGCGGCAACGCGGAACACCGGAGGGCGGAGGCTGGCGGGCGCGCGGGGTGCGCGGGCCGGCGAGGCGGGCCATCCTGGCCCGAGCGGGCCAGTCATCCAGATCGAGATGAGGGAGTTTTAAACCCCCATATCTTTCAAACTGGGTGTCCGGTTTACATGTCGTCTGCGGTAATGTGACCCTTAGGTCTATGAGGACCTTTTGAGGATGGTTTTAGAACTTTTCGATTTGGACTCGAGGCTCAGTGGAACGAAACGTCCAATTATAATTATAATATAATTATTATTATTTGGCGATTCTTGTATTAGACGTATCTCCTGCGTTCAATGTCCGATTGATGCGCCGTCAGTGGCATTGTGACCTTGATTTTAATGTGGATGTTTCAAGACTGATTTCGGGTGCTTAAACCGAAATCAAGGTGCGGGCCCCACGAGGTCCCTTTCGGGCGTGTTGTAGTGAAAAGCACCCTTTTCACAGGTTGCCCGATTATGGTAAGTAAATAGGCCATTCTGTGTGTTTTTTTTTTGCATAGAACGTGATGGTGGCCACGATTTGGGCCTAGCAGGCGTGGTGTGCAGGTGATGTCGCGTGGGTCGCTTGGGTCAGTGACGCCTTGACTGACAGGGTTGAGTGAATCCCCCTGGTCCTTATACTATAAGGGGTTTCAGCATTACATCCTCGGTACAAGATTGAGATCCCCTCAATAAGATGAGCTCAGATAGAGTTGTAGCATCCCTCTGGTGAGGTCGCGGTGGGATCCTCTCGCTTATCGTTTCCCTAGATCTGGTTCTTGGTATCATTGTGACCAATTCTACACGGGCGTCGATCACTTAAATAGCAGGACAACTCCGTAGGGTTTTATGACATCTTTGGGTATATGATCCCCTACGTAGTGGGCGATGATAGTAGGGTTGCGGTATCATTGGTTATATGATCCCCTACTCAGCATGTGGTTTTAGTAGGGATTGCGGTATGGTTGGTACAATCTCCTACTTCGTGAGTTATATCAGATGAGGTTTTCGACATCATCATGACCACCTATACTAGGGAAACGATCCTCTGTCTGAGTGATGTGATTTGTAGAACGTTATATCAGGCTGTAGTACCCCCCAGCGGATCCTGGGAGTGATCCCATATCTGAGGGATCTTCGAGTTACTAGATTGGGTTCTAGTATCTCCTAGTGGTTCCTATGAGTGATCCCCTATTTGAGGAGTTTTGTGTTTCTGCTAAGTTTCAGCGTGACGTTCTCAACGGTGATATCCGACGAGCGTGTTCTCTCGGATGAGCCATTTGGGATGACGGTGTGAGACCCGATGGAGTGTATCTCTCATACGAGTGTCATCTGGGATGACAGAGCACACAGAGTGTGTTCTCCTGGTTATGTGTTGCCTTAGATCCCCGAGTAGAATCTGTCGCTGGCAATGAGGTCAGAAACTCCCGAGACATTGTGCCTATGACAAGTATATCTAGGTGATTTCTGGGTTTCCCTTGCGATGTTGTCACTTCTTCGTTGACACGCATGGTGTTTTGAGCTGACTAGTCGTGTTTAGCCGAGGATGGTCTCGAGATGAAGTTTCTCTCTCGTTTGAGTTCCCTCTGGCTGTGATGAGTGGACTGATGCCTTTTAGTTGCTCCTTTTCTTTTGGGGTTTTTGGGGTGCCTACTGAGTATCTTTATACTCACTCCTACATGAGCTTTTCCTGCACATATCTTGTGTCTTGTGCAGACCACATGCCTTTCGACAGAGTCCCAGGAGAACCCGAAGCAGGCAGAGTTTAGTGAGCTAGATTGACCGGAGTGTATTGGAGCTTGGCTGAGGAGTTTTTTGATGGTGCTTTTGACAGTGATCCCCTCCATTTGAGCAGGTTGGACGCTTTTGTAGTTTTCTTTTGGTAGGTCCTATATTTTCTCTTTTTGTACTTCTGTTGTACTCTGGTTTAGGATAGATGAATGCATGCATTTCTTTTCATTTTTTTTTATATATCTACACATTGTTTCATGGATGTTTATGTGAGTGCGTGCATACATGTACCTTAGGCTAAGGCCTCCCATGTGCGTGATAGCCTACTCAACGCTAGTAGCCAGCCCCTAGACTATCAGATGTGAGATTGGGGAGTCACGGCTCGAGCCCCGATGGGTCGGGTCATGAAAGAATGCTATCAAAGGTGGTCAGTTCCACTTTGGGACATCAGTCGTGAGCTTGGTTTGGGTTTCATAGTGACAATGTCAGAGTGTTTTGAGTTCAACTTTTAGGCGAGATACTATAGTGTTGGTGCGACGACTGATGCATCCATTCACTAGGACTCTGATAGCTTGCCTTTCGACCCATGACAGTAGGACACTCGTCATAGGGAAATAATGGTACATGCATCATATAGGATTGAGTTTTGGGTTTTCCTTGTCCTTCTTGAGTCAGTTCCCTGGATATACTCTTTGACCGTGGTGCGTCTTGATGTTATTTCAGGATGCCTCCACGAAGACAGTCAGCCAGGGTTCTGCGACAAGATTGTGGTAACGATTTTCCCCGAGTATAGGCTTCAGAGTGGGACATTGGTTCTGAGGTGGGACTGCCATGTGGTCCGCCAGTCGATCCACCACCTGTCAAGTAACAGGTTGGCTGGCAGTGCAGGATGAGGATGCGTGCAGGCTGAGTGCGCTGCATTAGTTCCAGAGGTAGCGACCTCTGAGGTTCCGCGGTGACCCAGAACCCCAGGCAGTTGATGACTGGTTCACGAGCGTCACACATATTTTCTGCCTTGTGAGGACACCTCCCGATCAGATGGTGGTCCCAGCAGAGAGCCTTTTTCTGGGTTCGGCCAGGCGCTGGTGGAGTCTTGTGTTGCAGACCTACAATGAGGAGACGCTCTATTGAGCAGATTTTGAGCGCCGTGTTGGTTGCATGTCCGGGCTTTGATGTGTTGAAGATGAATCAGGGTGATCGATTGTAGTTGTTGTAACTTCATTTGGGTTCCAATTGATCAGTGATGAGTTTGATTGAGGCTGTGAAACTGGAATTGAGGATGAATTTTCATCGGTTGAAATTGGATTAATTCATTGCTGAAGAAAAATTTTGGCTTCATGAAGAAGGAAATGCAATTGATGAGAGTTGATTTTATTTCATTGACACAGGGCATAAGTTTTATTCATAGACGCTCTGGATCGAGAGCAGAAGATTTTCTTTTCTTCAGGAGCACGAGCATAAGCTTCTTTAGATGAGAGAGATGGAGTTGAAACAAAGGTAGATTGACTTTGACTCGACCGATAGATAATTAATCTATATTTAACTTTGTCTTCATTTGTATCTCAATATCTTGTGGTCATGTTTCCAATATTAAAAATGCACTGTGTTAATTGATCTTGGAGATTAGATTGTTCAGCTTTTATTTTTAATCTTCATATGTGCGTTCTTTTTGAAACTGATTTCAACTTCTTTATTTTAACAATTGATTGAGTTTTGTTTGTGAGAACTGAAAAATCAGCTAGGTGTTGGTTAATTTGCACGATCGATATTTTGATCACATATTTTTTAATGTTGAATTCGATTATCACTTTGCAAATGAGGAAATACATTTACCAAACAATCAATTTTCTACTGGTGGTATTTTTGAATGTTTTTAGTCTTTATTATAGTTAGTTTTTAACCAAATTAACATTATTTTATTCATCATCGTTTGAACACATGATCACATAATTCACCTCTTCATTCATAACATATCATTTCCCCTCGTTTTTAGTAGTTTAGGACAATTATTAAAGCCCTTGACCATCTCTCTAGCCTTCCCTATGGTTCGACCTTGCTTACCGCTATCTAACAGTTGGTGGGATATTTTAAATTGTAATTTGAACGGCGCATCAATGACTGCACTACGATCAATATCAAGGTGTATAAAAAAACGTTCTCTCCAAGGAATGAAGATGCATCTGGTTGGTGTGCCACATTTAGGGAACACATTATACAAAGTGACATCTTGGAATATTATGCATAGTCAAAACAAAGGTGTTCTTCAGAGTGATATTCGTATCGTAGATAGCCAAGGAGGTTTTTTGGAAATTTGAGTTTCCCAAGATAAAGGATTGTGGTTTACGAAATAGGGAATGCATCTAAGAAGTATAATGGGAGGCATTTCTGTTAGCATTGGCCATGGGTGGGGATCTTCCTACAAAAATTTGATTTGAAGGGAGGTATTTTCCTCAAATCAGGTGTTTTCTAGTGAAGGGAACACATGCTCGGATTCCTTGAATGGATTGGGACACACATTTTTTTTAATGGTGGTTGGGCCTAGAATAAGGAATTCAAGTAACATTACATATCTCATTGTGATGAGAATCAGGCCACATGTAGTTCTATGATGGGGGTTCCTTACATAGATCTGACCCATATGTAAGGAAAGACAATACAAAGGAATCCACTCTGAAATGTGTAAGGTCATGCAAGATAGATCGTTGATTCACACTAGCTTTGGTCGTTACACAATGTGATCATGTAAATTAGAGCAATCACTCAAAACCTCTAAGCTCACATGAGCCATGCTCATTGTGAAAAACAAGAGGAGATCACCAGACAGTTTAGATTTAGAAAATATTCTTTGTTTCAGGTTGGTTCAAATGAGCATTTCATGTCTTGATATCTTATGGCGAGGGCAATATCCCACAAACCACCTAGTTTTGGGGCAGTGGAGAAAAGTATTTTTGCATAGTCGAGACATGAGGTTAAGTGAAGGAAGTCATAAATCATAAATTTGGGGGTACTTGGATCCGAAAGGGTGATGTGGGACAAACACTCAAGGGGTGACCATGGAACAAATTAGAAAAGAGGCCTCTACTATGATGTTGTTAGGGAATACAGAGATAAAAATGTTTCCCCCTGTGGATGAAGATGTCACTGGTTTATGGACCACATTTAGGGCACACATTATGCAAAGCCACATCTGGGAATATTATGCATAGTCAAAACAAAGGCTTCCTTCGGAGTCAGACGATTTTCTCACCGATAAACAAAGGAATCTTATGGGGGTATAACTTTACCAAGACTTTATGTGTGATTTGTTAAAGGAAAATTTTTGTATTATGCTAAATGTATTTAGACCAATGTTGGCTATAATCGAATAGAGGATTTTCTACATAGATATGGATCATATGTTAGATTAGATAATTGGTTTTGTGTTCGTGGCTAAGCCTGAAATAAAGGGTTCACGCATCATTACATATCTCATTGGGATGAGAATCAAACCACATGTAGTTCTAGAAATATGGAAGTTCTCCAAATAAATTTGAATTCTTACATAGTGAAAGGTGCATATCATTTTTCATATTGTGGCTAGGTCTGGGTTGAGGAACCTAGAAGTCTCTACATATCTCATTGGGATGAGAATCAAGTCATACATAGTTCTATAATAAAGTTACTTACACAAGTATGTTGTAACGCCCCGACCCCAGTTACCCAGAGTCGGTGCATTATTACATAACATTGGCATGATCACAAAAGATCAAGTCTCGAAAGACCGATTAGTTTAGTAGCATTGGAATCACTAGATACATTAATAAAGTTTACATTACATCATAAAATGAAAAACTACAACAACATCTTGTCTCCAAAGACCACACTCATATCCCCTCATACTATCTCTGCAGATCATTCATAAAATACTTCTTCACATCCTGAGAAAAATAAAACATAGAAAGGGGTGAGCTCAGATGCCCAGTAAGGATAACAATATAGCGAAAACTTTCATAAATAAGCATAAACATTTAAGGCAATGTATAACTAAAACAAAAGCATTTTAAATTTGAACTTCAGTATAATATGACAAAAATAAAATGAAATAATGTCATTTACTTATTCACATGAATATTCTACTAGTCGAATAATCACATCCAATATCAATAACCACTTTCATAATGATGGAATGCATAATGTCAGATTATCATAACCACGTAGTCAAGGTCTTGTGTCACGACTACAAATAAGATTTTGTCAAGACCTTTTGCCAAGACACTAGTTTGTCTCATAAGACCTACCGATGCATCGATGAGTTATAGTGGGCTTCACCCGTCACTTATTAAGTCCAATACATTCCTCATATGAACAGGTTTAAACATAACATAAACATTCATATTAAAACCAGCATACGAAATGTCAATACTTTCTCCATAAACCATGAATGGTATAAAAATAATACATCCACAGTCAAACATATTACAAAACCTTCAATATAATATGAAAGTTTTGTATCTTAATAAATCAACTTCAAATAAGCTTAAAATCCATCAAAGGATGTTGACATATATGAAATCAAAACTATTTGAGAGAAATATCTCTTTTTTTGAAATCATTTAAGTCACATAATTATAAAATAAAACATTTACTTTGAAAATATCTTTATAAGCTTGTAAGGGAAGCTTCAAAGATTTTATAACGGCGGAAAATAGTTGCACCCGCCGTATAAGTTAAAAAAGACATTCTTACCTTAATTCTGTTGAAAAGGTTAAAAAGGACATTGTTTGGAAAACGACGGAAAGATTCCATTATAAACATCTTATAAAAAGTCAACAAGGGTATAAATGACTTTAACCCATTGTCTATAAAATAGTAAGAATGATTTGAAATACATTTTTACGAAACATGAATGTGGATGATAAAGAGGTCCCAGTAGATAATTGCGTATAAACAACCTCGATAATGAAGAGATTGTGAAATAAACTCTTATCTTGTACTTTTCCTTGGTCGAGGGTAGGTTAACCTCATGTATAATGGTGAAATAATTGTTATTAAATTATACAAGAATCATATACATTAATATGATATCATATATGCTCTTTTAACATTGCTTTGTTAATAATATCTTAGTATTATCGTCGTTTCATGTGTTAACTTACTCGTTTTCTTTTATATGTTTTGTTACATAAGTCATGTTTGTTATGGATATGTTGTATCTTATTCATATCCATAATGATATCAAGTCCTTAAACATTATTTTTAATCATCAAATGAGAATTAGTCTTGAATGGATATGATGAGGAATGAATATCATCGCGTTCGTGGAGACGGTAGTCCGTACATACGCACAAGCGACAATATCATTCTTTTGATATTAAAATCGTATATAATTGGATGATATATCATATATACAGAATCATTATAATGTTATATTTATTATTTATTTCAATTACACATCATTATCATACTCATCCAAATAATAATGTTTTGAATAACAATTACACCATGACGTCTAGATGGTAAGCCGTACGTACGCACGTATGGTGACATGTCATTAAAAGGATGGATAGAATACTGAATATGGTTGTACCATATTTATAATAACATCATAGTATATCGAAGATACTGGAGTTATTATTTTAGAATGTAAATAACAAAGAAAGAAGAAGTGGAAGAAGAAATGAACTTGAAAGAGGGTGGTGAAAACATTACCTCTTCTTCGGGTTCTTTCTTTTGATTTGATCAAAAAGGCTCCTTAGGATAGCTTTCTGATCAAAATAAGGCCTCTAGGTTGAAGTGAGAGAAATTGGGAGGATATTTGGGTAGAGGTTGACCGAGCCAAAAGGCTTTGAAGGTATGAATTTGAGAGAAGAGGGAGTGCCCTTTTATAAGAGGGGTGAGAGGCACCTTAGGAAAAACTTAAAATATTATTTTATAATAAATTCATATTCGGTTTATAATGGCTCCAAAGTGACTTATTTCGAGGATAAGGTGAGGATAGGTCGAAATCCTTTCAACCAATAGATTTTAGATAAGTTTGGGTCACTATATTAACTTTATCATTTATATTTAACTCTTAGTTAAATAGTTTGACATTTACCATGTCTGTTTGTATTTTTATATTATATGGTTAATAAACTTACTATAACAAGTCAAGCGAACCCCAAGTGGTTCATTATTAAGATATATAACCTTATCTAAGTCATTTGGCCGAACCTTAGATTTTTAGGAATATAATATCAATTAATAATATAATATTTGTTTTAAAAACTCTTTTATGTCAATTTTGACACTATTTTATATTTTGTTTTTGCTAAATTCATAACAGCATTGTTACTTAGAAAAAAATTCATCTAACCAACCCTAATATGTTATATTAACCTATAAAATTATTGGAATTCATAAAAAGTCTCAAATTACATTTATTTTGATATTTATAATATCAATTATTTTAATATTTCATTAATTAGGTAATTACTGCATCACCATTGTGTCATAAATAAATTAAATTATTTAATGTCTAAAAATTATAAATAAAATACCATTATGTAGGAAATCTTTTTAGATTTCTAATGAATATTTATAATCGAATTTATCTTATGTATAATCCTATATTAAAAATGTTTTAGTTATTTAACATTGATTTTATCTCTTTTAACTCTTCTTTGAATTAAATAATAATAAATGTCCTAATCTAATCCAAATGGACCAAAGAGGTTCATATTTTATTTATAAGGTTGTTTTTGGTCGAATTATACTTAGCCAATAGAATTAGGACATGTGTTAGGGTAATAATAATATCATTTTTACCCTTAATTACCCAATTTACTTTTAATCGTGGTAAATAAAAGTAAAAAGTTATTATTCATCAAAAATTATTTTTTATCCTATCGAACCACATTTTACTCCTTGATATTAACCGTGTCTCTCGAATTTTCGAAATTCCACTCACAAAAGCGGTAAAATTAAGTTTTATGTGAATTTGCAAATTCTCCTAGGAGATTGGTAAAAAACGGTGAAAGTTCAATAAAAATTTTATATATCTAAAATTATTATAAACTGACTCCAATGAATTGCATTGAACTTATATAGGTATTATGTATCTATTTTGACCAAAATAAATTTAAATAAAATAAATAATTATTTAAATAAAAATTCGGTTTTAAACTATAACTCAGTGTTTTTCACTATTCGTCAAAAATTGAAAGTTTTCATAAAAATACCAAAATTTCACCCTAGACTAATTTCGATATTCCGAATCCAAAAATGAAGACCATTTTGAAAGATAAAATTTATAAAATTTCAAAAAGTGGGTATTACTATTCATAACGGTTAGTTCGATTGGTTGTGGTGTGTTAGAACTCGAAGTTGCGTACAACACACGCTACTGTATTATTCAAAGAGAAGCGTACCGTGGAAACTTGGGGTGTTACATATGTCCTATATGTAGGTAGGGTATTTTTTTTAATACAGTTTCACAAATGAAATAAGAACCCGCACTGGACTCTCCCATGCAGATCTGGCTTACTCACAAGAGAGTGGGGGTATTTTTTATGGTTGGGCCCAGGTTGAAAAATCCAGACATCACTATGTATCATTCCAAAGCTGGAATCAAGAAACAACTAGTTCTAGGATCAAGCTGCGATGAGAGGACAACCACTGGAACGATGGTCCCATCAAGAGATGACCACAACAACATGAAGTTTTACGTCATACAATAGGGATACAGACCATGTAGTTTAATGTCGTGAAGAAAGGACATTAACCTATAGTTTAACATTATCTGATAAGGATTTATAGTGTTCCTTTTAAGGTCTTGTATCCAGGACTAGCTATTTCATGGTGTTCTGGCTAAGAATACCCTAGCATTCATTAGGCATGAAGAGGGAACACTACGGGAAAAACAAGCTTTTGCGACGAGATTAATTCCCGTCGCAAATAGTTCATCCCAAAGGTTATTTGCGACGGGGGGTTCATCCCGTCGCAAAAAGTAATGCACGGTTTGGCGTGGGTTTCGCGCCAAAGCGCGGGAAGGTTATTTGCGACGGGGGGATCCCCCCGTCGCAAATAGTGTGTCGGTCGGAGGGTATTTGAGATGGGTCCCGTCGCAAATACCGATGGCGGTAAATGAGTTTTTGCGACGGGATGTTGTCCTGTCGCAAAAGGTGTGTCGACAGATCACTTTTTGCGACGAGGCCCCACGCAAATACCCTTTTAACCACAGACAACATTTAATGCGGGCAAAGGTATTTGCGACGAGACCCGTCGCAAAAAGAACCTTTTGCAACGGTAATCCTGTCGCAAATAGTCCTGTCACAACTAATCTAACCTATATATACCCCCTCCGTTTTTCTTTCTCTTCCTCTCATTTCTCACTTCCTCTCTCTCTAAACTCTATTTTTAGAGTGAAAATTTCTCTGAGTTAGTTTCTTTTATGAAAAAGTTGTGAAGTTGGTGACATCAATAGGAGATCAATTTTAAAGGTATTTATATTTTATTTAATTTAGTATTTATTTCATTTTTTTATGTTAATTTTAATTATTGTTCATTAGTTGTAATTAAATTAGATTTAAATTGTTTTGTTATCTGTATTTATTTTTAATAATAAATTGAAATTATTAATACTAATTCTTAATAATTAGTAATAATTAATAATAAGTAATAACTAATAATCATTAACGAAAATTAGTATTGTCTCTAAATAATTACTTGTAATTAGTAATTAGTAGTTGTAAATTGTAGTTATTAATATCAATTAACGCTAATTAGTAATAGTTATGTTTAATTAGTTGTAGTTATGTTTAATTAGTAATAATTACTGGTAATTAGTAATAAATAGAACTAATTAGTAATAAATAGGAATAATTAGTAATAAATAGAATAATTACTAATAAATATGTATAATTAGTAATAAATATGAATAATTAGTAATAAATATGAATGATTAGTAATAAATAGGAATACTTAGTAATAAATAGGAATAATTAGTAATAAATAGTAATAAATGGTAATAAATAGTTATAATTAGTAATAATTAGTAATAATTTGGAATAAATATGAATAATTAGTAATAATTAGGAATAATTAGTAATAATTAGTAATAAATAGTAGTAAATAGTGATATAGAATAATTAGTAATAAATAGTAATAAATAGTAATAATTAGTAATAATTAGTAATAATTAGTAATAAATAGGAATAGATAGGATTAAATATGAATAATTATGAATAATTTGGAATAATTAGTAATAATTAGGAATAATTAGTAATAATTAGTAATAATTAGTAATAATTAGTAATAAATAGTAATAAATAGTAATAAATAATAATAAATAGTAATAAATAGTAATAAATTATAGTAAATAGTAATAAATTATAATAAATAGTAATAAATAGTAATAAATAGTAACTAATAATGATTAGAAATAATTAGTAATAATTAGTAATAATTAGTAATAAATAGCAATAATTAGCAATAATTAGCAATAATTAACAATAAATAGAAATGAATAGTAATAAATAGTAATAAACAGTAATAAATAGTAAAAAATAGTAAAAAATAGTAAAGAATAGTAAACATTAGTAATAAATTAGTAATAAATAGTAATAAATAGTAATAAATAGTAATAAATAGTAATAATTAGTAATAATTAGTAATAATTAAGAATAATTAGGAATAAATAGGAATAAGTAGGAATAAATAGGAATAAATAGTAATAATTCGTAATAATCAGTAATAATCAGTAATAATTAGTAATAATCAGTAATAATCAGTAATAAATAGGAATAAATAGGAATAATTAGGAATAAATAGGAATAATTAGGAATAATTAGGAATAATTAGGAATAATTAGGAATAATTAGGAATAATTAGGAATAATTAGGAATAATTAGGAATAATTAGGAATAATTAGAAATAAATTGTATTGTTACTAGTAACAATTAGTAATAAATACTAACAATTAGTAACAATTAGTAACAATTAGTAACAATTAGAAACAATTAATAACAATTACTAACAATTAGTAACAATTAGTAATAAATTGTAACAATTAGTAATAAATAGGAATAATTAGGAAGAAAATCAATTTTTATAAATTGTAATAACTTGTAATAACTTGGCACAATTTTCAGTGGATTGACGACACTCTTTTTGCTCGATGACTCTTCTCCTTTCTACTTTCATCGACTCAAAACATTATGAAAAGTCTACTTCTACATATGCATATCCAATCTCATATGCACGAGTTTGAATATGCATTCATAGGACCACATTTTTCATAATGTGTTTAGGCGGTGACAGTTGCAAGAAGACGATTCATCGACGAAAAGGGGGCTCTTTTGTCTGACGG
This sequence comes from Viscum album, assembly GCA_963277665.1. Classification (NCBI taxonomy): domain Eukaryota; kingdom Viridiplantae; phylum Streptophyta; class Magnoliopsida; order Santalales; family Viscaceae; genus Viscum; species Viscum album. The sequence goes on along the minus strand of OY728135.1, from coordinate 1,388,324,799 downwards.
CTCATTTACTTGAAACTTTCTCACACAGAAATCACAACGAAGAATCTGCTCGGAGGTACGCATATTCATTCTCGTGCATCGGATAAAAGAGTAGTCGTCAATCCACTGGAAATTGTGTCACTCGTAAGTAATGGTAATTATTAATAAGTAGTTGTAATTATTTATCTTTTTCTTAGATAGTGTTTTTATAATTTCAAATTATTCAAAAAACAGTAATGATTTTATATTTTGTAGAAAAATATGGAACAAGGAAGTCGACATCAATCATTATTAGATGATCGTGCTTGGATAAATCAGCGTAGAAATCCAAACGGTTCTGGTTTAAATCCTGTATATATTAAGGGTGTTGAAGCTTTCTTATCATTTGCATCATCAAAAGCAGAATATGTTTCAGTAGGCGTAATAAAGTGTCCTTGTAAAAAATGTGCTCTGAGAACGTTTGACACATTTGACAAGGTTGTGGGACATCTCTTGCGGTTTGGTTTTCAATCAGATTATGTTTTTTGGTATCAACACGGTGAACGCAGTTCCAGAGAAGATACTAATAACTTGATTCTGAATCCATCACGGTTTCAAAATTTAGTACATGATGTTGTCGGTCTATCTGTTCAATAAACTGAAACTCAAGATGATATTGATTTAACTCCTGAGTTGACACCATCGGAATTTTATGAGTTGTTGAGGTCTGCTGAGGATGCATTATATTCTGGTTACAAGATAAGCAAATTAGAAGCGGTTGCAAAATTTATGGCTATTAAATCAGATAATGCAATGTTAAACAATTGTTTTGATCAGATATTTTCTTTGGTTAAAACACTGTTACCTGAAAGAAACGTGTTGCCTGCAAATTACTATGAGAGCAAGATGCTGGTTTGTAATCTAGGTCTTAGTTATCAGAAGATTCATGCATGTCCAAATGATTGCATCTTAAATTCTGGTGAAAATGATTTGTTGGATAGTTGTCCCACATGTTGACAATCGAGGTATAAAGAACCTCAACCAGGGAAGTCTGGATCGATTCCAGTAAAACAGTTGAGATATTTCCCCCTTACACCCAGGTTGCAACGTTTATTTATGTCTCACATTATGCAAAGCCACATTTAGGGCACACATTATGCAAAGCCACATCTGGGAATATTATGCATAGTCAAAACAAAGGCTTCCTTCAGAGTCAGATGATTTTATCACCGATAAACAAAGGAATCTTATGGGGGTATAACTTTCCCAAGACTTTATGTGTGATTTGTGAAAGGAACATTTCTGTATTATGCTAAAGGTATTTAGACCAATGTTGGTTGTAACTGAATGGAGGATTTTCTACATAGATATGGATCATATCTTAGATTAGATAATTGGTTTTGTGTTCGTGGCTAAGCCTGAAATGAAGGGTTCACGCATCATTACATATCTCATTGGGATGAGAATCAAACCACATGTAGTTATAGAAATATGGAAGTTCTCCAAATAAATTTGAATTCTTACATAGTGAAAGGTGCATATCATTTTTCATATTGTGGCTAAGTCTGGGTTGAGGAACCTAGAAGTCTCTGCATATCTCATTGGGATGAGAATCAAGTCATACATAGTTCTATAATAAAGTTACTTACACAAGTATGTCCTATATGTAGGTCGGGTATTTTTTTTAATACAGTTTCACAAATGAAATGAGAACCCGCACTGGACTCTCCTATGCAGATCTGGCTCACTCACAAGAGGGTGGGGGTATTTTTTTATGGTTGGTCCCAGGTTGAAAAATCCAGACATCACTATGTATCATTCCAAAGCTGGAATCAAGAAACAACTAGTTCTAGGATCAAGGTGCGATGAGAGGACAACCACTGGAACGATGGTCCCACCAAGAGATGACCACAACAACATGAAGTTTTACGTCATACAATAGGGATACATACCATGTAGTTTAATGTCGTGAAGAAAGGACATTAACCTATTGTTTAACATTATGTGATAAGGATTTATAGTGTTCCTTTTAAGGTCTTGTATCCAGGACTAGCTATTTCATGGTGTTCTGGCTAAGAATACCCTAGCATTCATGAGTCATGAAGAGGGAACACTACGGGAAAAACAAGCTTTTGCGACGGGATTAATTCCCGACGCAAATAGTCCATCCCAGAGGTTGTTTGCGACGGGGGGTTCATCCCGTCGCAAAAAGTAAGGCGCGGTTTGGCGCTGGTTTCGCGCCAAAGCGCGGGTTTCGCGCCAAAGCACGGGAAGGTTATTTGTGACGGGTCCCGTCGCAAATACCGACGGTGGTAAATGAGTTTTTGCGACGGGATGTTGTCCCGTCTAAAAAGGTGTGTCGGTAGATCACTTTTTGCGATGAGGCCCCACGCAAATACCCTTTTAACCACATACATCATTTAATATGGGTAAAGGTATTTGCGACGAGGCCCCTCGCAAAAAGAACCTTTTGCGACGGTAATCCCGTCGCAAATAGTCCCGTCACAACTAATCTAACCTATATATACCCCCCTCCGTTTTTCTTTCTCTTCCTCTCATTTCTCACTTTCTCTCTCTCTCTAAACTCTATTTTTAGAGTGAAAATCTGTCTGAGTTAGTTTTTTTTTTATGAAAAAGTTGTGAAGTTGCTGATATCAATAGGAGATCAATTTTAAAGGTATTTATATTTTATTTAATTTAGTATTTATTTCATTTTTTATGTTAATTTTAATTATTGTTCATTAGTTGTAATTAAATTAGATTTAAATTGTTTTGTTATTTGTATTTATTTGTAATAATAAATTGAAATTATTAATACTAATTCTTAATAATTATTAATAATTATTAATTATTAATAACTAATAATAATTAATGAAAATTAGTATTGTCTATAAATAATTACTTGTAATTAGTAATTAGTAGTTGTAAATTGTAGTTATTAATATCAATTAACGCTAATTAGTAATAGTTATGTTTAATTAGTTATAGTTATGTTTAATTGGTAATAATTACTGGTAATTAGTAATAAATAGAACTAATTAATAATAAATAGGAATAATTAGTAATAAATAGAATAATTATTAATAAATATGTATAATTAGTAATAAATATGAATAATTAGTAATAAATAGGAATGATTAGTAATAAATAGGAATTCTTAGTAATAAATAGGAATAATTAGTAATAAATAGTAATAAATAGTCATAATTAGTAATAATTAGTAATAATTTGGAATAAATATGAATAATTAGTAATAATTAGGAATAATTAGTAATAATTAGTAATAAATAGTAGTAAATAGTGATATAGGAATAATTAGTAATAATTAGTAATAAATAGTAACAAATAGTAATAATTTGTAATAAATAGTAATAAATAGGAATAAATAGGAATAAATAGGAATAAATAGGAATAATTATGAATAATTAGGAATAATTAGTAATAATCAGGAATAATTAGTAATAATTAGTAATAATTAGTAATAAATAGTAATAAATAGTAATAAATTGTAATAAATTGTAATAAATAGTAATAAATAGTAACTAGTAATGATTAGAAAGAATTAGTAATAAATAGGAAGAATTAGTAATAATTAGTAATAATCAGTAATATATAGTAATAATTTGTAATAATTAGTAATAAATAGTAATAAATAGAAATAAATAGTAATAAATAATAATAAATAGTAATAAATAGTAATAAATAGTAATGATTAGTAATCATTAGTAATGATTAGTAATAATTAGTAATAAATAGTAATCATTAGTAACAATTAGTAATAAATAGTAATAATTAGTAATAAATAGTAATAATTAGGAATAATTAGGAATAATTAGAAATTAATAGGAATAAATAGGAATAAATAGTAATAATCAATAATAATCAGTAATAATCAGTAATAATCAGTAGTAATCAGTAATAATCAGTAATAATCAGTAATAATCAGTAATAAATAGGAATAATTAGGAATAATTAGGAATAAATAGGAATAATTAGGAATAATTAGGAATAATTAGGAATAATAATGAATAATTAGGAATAAATTGTATCGTTACTAGTAACAATTAGTAATAAATTGTAACAATTAGTAACAATCAGTAACAATTAGTAACAATTAGTAACAATTAGTAACAATTAGTAATAATTACTAACAATTAGTAACAATTAGTAACAAATTGTAACAATTAGTAATAAATAGTAACAATTAGGAAGAAAATCAATTGTAAAAAATTGTAATAACTTGTAATAACTTGGCACAATTTCCTGTGGATTGACGACACTCCTTTGACTTGATGACTCTTCTCTCCTTTCAACTTTCACTGACTCAAAACATTATGAAAAGTAGGCTTCTACGTATGCATATCCAATCTCATATGCCCGAGTTTGAATATGCATTCATAGGACCACATTTTTTATAATGTGTTCAGGCGGTGACAGTTGCAAAAAGATGATTCATCAACGAAAAGGGGGCTCTTTTGTCTGACGACTCATTTACTTGAAACTTTCTCACACAGAAAGCACAACGAAGAATCTACTCGGAGGTACGAATATTCATTCTCGTGCATCGGACAAAAGAGTAGTCGTCAATCCAATGGAAATTGTGTCGCTCGTAAGTAATTATAATTATTAATAAGTATTTGTAATTATTTATCTTTTTTTTAGATAGTGTTTTTATAATTTCAAATTATTCAAAAACAGTAATGATTTTATATTTTGTAGAAAAATATAGAACAAGGAAGTCGACAACAATCATTATTAGATGATCGTGCTTGGATAAACCAGCGTAGAAATCCAAACGGTTCTGGTTTAAATCCTGTATATATTAAGGGTGTTGAAGCTTTCTTATCATTTGCATCATCAAAAGCAGAATATGTTTCAGTAGACATAATAAAGTGTCCTTGTAAAAAATGTGCTCTGAGAACATTTGACACATTTCACAAGGTTGTGAGACATCTCTTGCGGTTTGGTTTTCAATCAGATTATGTTTTTTGGTATCAACACGTTGAACGCAGTTCCAGAGAAGATACTAATAACTTGATTCTGAATCCGTCACAGTTTCAAAATTTAGTACATGATGTTGTCGGTCTATCTATTCAACAAACTGAAACTCAAGATGATATTGATTTAACTTCTGAGTTGACACCATCTGAATTTTATGATTTGTTGAGGTCTGCCGAGGATGCATTATATCCTGGTTGCAATATAAGCAAATTAGAAGCGGTTGCAAAATTTATGGCTATTAAATCAAATAATTCAATGTCAAACAATTGTTTTGATCAAATATTTTCTTTGGTTAAAACACTGTTACCTGAAAGAAACGTGTTGCCTGCAAATTACTATGAGAGCAAGAGGATGGTTTGTAATCTAGGCCTTAGTTATCGGAAGATTTATGCATGTCCAAATGATTGCATCTTATATTCTGGTGAAAATGATTTGTTGGATAGTTGTCCCACATGTTGACAATCAAGGTATAAAGAAGCTCAACCAGGGAAGTCTGGATCAATTCCAGTAAAACTGTTGAGATATTTCCCCCTTACACCCAGGTTGCAGTGTTTATTTATGTCTTACATTATGCAAAGCCACATTTAGGGCACACATTATGCAAAGCCACATCTGGGAATATTATGCATTGTCAAAACAAAGGCTTCCTTCGGAGTCAGACGATTTTATCACCGATAAACAAAGGAATCTTATGGGGGTATAACTTTCCCAATACTTTATGTGTGATTTGTGGAAGGAAAATTTCTGTATTATGCTAAAGGTATTTAGACCAATGTTGGCTGTAACTGAATGGAGGATTTTCTACATAGATATGGATCATATGTTAGATTAGATAATTGGTTTTGTGTTCATGGCTAAGCCTGAAATGAAGGGTTCGCACATCATTACATATCTCATTGGGATGAGAATCAAACATCATGTAGTTCTACAAATATGGAAGTTCTCCAAATAAATTTGAACTCTTACATAGTGAAAGGTGGATATCATTTTTCATATTGTGGCTAGGTCTGGGTTGAGGAACTTAGAAGTCTCTGCATATCTCATTGGGATGAGAATCAAGTCATGCATAGTTCTATAATAAATTTACTTACACGAGTATGTCCTATATGTAGGTAGGGTATTTTTTTAATACAGTTTCACAAATGAAATGAGAACCTGCACTGGACTCTCCTATGCAGATCTAGCTCACCCATAAGAGGGTGGGGGTATTTTTTTATGGTTGGGCCCAGGTTGAAAAATCCAGACATCACTATGTATCATTCCAAAGATGGAATCAAGAAAAAACTACTTCTAGGATCAAGGTGCGATGAGAGGACAACCACTGGAACAATGGTCCCATCAAGAGATGACCACAACAACATGAAGTTTTACGTCATACAATATGGATACAGACCATGTAATATAATGTCGTGAAGAAAAAACATTAACCTATTGTTTAACATTATGTGATAAGGATTTATAGTGTTCCTTTTAAGGTCTTGTATCCAGGACTAGCTATTTCATGGTGTTCTGGCTAAGAATACCCCAGGATTCATTAGGCATGAAGAGGGAACACTACGGGGAAAACAAGCTTTTGCGACGGGATTAATTCCCGTCACAAATAGTCCATCCCAGAGGTTATTTGCGACGGGGGGTTCGTCCTATCGCAAAAAGTAATGCGCAGTTTTTCGCAGGTTTCGCGCCAAAGCTCGGGAAGGTTATTTGCAACGGGGGTATCCCCCCGTCGCAAATAGTGTGTCAGTCAGAGGGTATTTGCGACGGTTTTGGTCGCAAATACCAGTGACGGTAAATGAGTAATAATTAGTAATAATTAATAATTTGTAATAACTAATAATCATTAATGAAAATTAGTATTGTCTATAAATAATTACTTGTAATTAGTAATTAGTAGTTGCAAATTGTAGTTATTAATATCAATTAACGCTAATTAGTAATTGTTATGTTTAATTAGTTATAGTTTTGTTTAATTAGTAATAATTACGAGTAATTAGTTATAAATAGGAATCATTAGTAATAAATAGGAATAATTAGTAATAAATAGAATAATTACTAATAAATATGTATAATTAGTAATAAATAGGAATGATTAGTAATAAATAGGAATGATTAGTAATAAATAGGAATACTTAGTAATAAATAGGAATAATTAGTAATAAATAGTAATAAATAGTTATAATTAGTAATAATTAGTAATAATTTGGAATAAATATGAATAATTAGTAATAATTAGGAATAATTAGTAATAATTAGTAATAAATAGTAGTAAATAGTAATATAGGAATAATTAGTAATAAATAGTAATAAATAGTAATAAATAGTAATAATTAGTAATAAATAGGAATAATTAGGAATAATTAGGAATAATTAGGAATAAATAGTAATAAATAGTAATAAATAGTAATAAATAGTAATAAATAGTAATAAATAGTAATAAATAGTAATAAATAGTAACTAGTAATGATTAGAAAGAATTAGTAATAAATAGGAAGAATTAGTAATAATTAGTAATAAATAGTAATAAATAGGAATAAATAGTTATAAATAGTAATAAATAGTAATAAATAGTAATAAATAGTAATAAATAGTAATAAATAGTAATAAATAGTAATAAATAGTAATAATTAGTAATAATTAGTAATAAGTGGTAATAAGTGGTAATAATTAGTAATAATTAGTAATAATTAGTAATAATTAATAATAAATAGTAATAATAAGTAATAATTAGTAATAATTAGGAATAATTAGGAATAATTAGGAATAAATAGGAATAAATAGTAATAATCAGTAATAATCAGTAATAATCAGTAATAATCAGTAATAATCAGTAATAATCGGTAATAAATAGGAATAATTAGGAATAATTAGGAATAAATAGGAATAATTAGGAATAATTAGGAATAAATAGGAATAATTAGGAATAAATTGTATTGTTACTAGTAACAAATAGTAATAAATAGTAACAATTAGTAACAATAAGTAACAATTAGTAACAATTAGTAAAAATTAATAACAATTAGTAACAATTAGTAATAAATTGTAACAATTTGTAATAAATAGGAACAATTAGAAAGAAAATCAATTGTAATAAATTGTAATAACTTGTAATAACTTGACACAGTTTTCAGTGGATTGACGACACTCCTTTTACTCAATGACTCTTCTCCTTTCAACTTTCACTAACTCAAAACATTATGAAAAGTATGCTTCTATGTATGCATATCCAATCTCGTATGCACGAGTTTGAATATGCATTCATATGACCACATTTTTCATAATGTGTTCAGGCACTGACAGTGGCAAGAAGATGATTCATCGACGAAAAGGGGGCCCTTTTGTCTGACGGCTCATTTACTTGCAACTTTCTCACACAGAAATCACAATGAAGAATCTGCTCGGAGGTACGCATATTCATTCTCGTGTGTCGGACAAAAGAGTAGCCATCAATCCACTAGAAATTGTGTCGCTCGTAAGTAATGGTAACTATTAATAAGTACTTGTAATTATTTATCTTTTTTTAGATAGTGTTTTTATAATTTCAAATTATTCAAAAACAGTAATGATTTTATATTTTGTAGAAAAATATGGAACGAGGAAGTTGAAAACAATCATTATTAGATGATTACACTTGGATAAATTAGCATAGAAATCCAAACGGTTCTGGTTTAAATCCTGTATGTATTAAGGGTGTTAAAGCTTTCTTATCATTTGCATTATCAAAACCAGAATATGTTTCAAAAGGCACAATAAAGTGTCCTTGTAAAAAATGTGCTCTGAGAACGTTTGACACATTTGACAAGGTCGTGGGACATCTCTTGCGGTTTGGTTTTCAATCAGATTATGTTTTTTTGTATCAACACGGTGAACACAGTTCCAGAGAAGATACTAATAACTTGATTTCGGATCTATCACGGTTTCAAAATTTAGTACATAATGTTGTCGGTCTATCTGTTCAACAAACTGAAACTCAAGATGATATTGATTTTACTCCCGAGTTGACACCATCTGAATTTTATGAGTTGTTGAGGTCTGCTGAGGATGCATTATATCCTGGTTGCAAGATAAGAAAATTAGAAGCAATTGCAAAATTTATGGCTATTAAATCAGATAATGCAATGTCAAACAATTGTTTTGATCAGATATTTTCTTTGGTTAAAACACTGTTACCTGAAGGAAATGTGTTGCCTGCAAATTACTATGAGAGCAAGAGGCTGGTTCGTAATCTGGGCCTTAGTTATCGGAAGATTCATGCATGTCCAAATGATTGCATCTTATATTCTGGTGAAAATGATTCGTTGGATAGTTGTCCCACATGTTGACAATCGAGGTATAAAGAAGCTCAACCAGGGAAGTCTGGATCGATTCTAGTAAAACAATTGAGATATTTCCCCCTTACACCCAGGTTGCAGTGTTTATTTATGTCTCAGAACACAGCGTCAATGATGTCATGACACAAAACCAAGATTTCAACTGTTAAAAGATTGAATCATCCATCTAATGGTGATTCATGGAAACATTTTGACTGTTTGCATCGGTTTTTTGCTTTAGAAGCCCAAAACGTGCGATTGGGTCTTTCTACTGACGGTTTTTGTTCGTTTGGTTCTTATGGTAGTCAATATTCATGTTGGCCTATCTTTATAACTCCGTACAATTTACCTCCATGGATGTTGATGAAGGAGCTCTATATCTTTTTGACCTTATTAATCTCAGGACATCCGAAAAATAATATTGATGTTTATTTGAAACCATTAATTGATGAGTTAAATGCATTATGGAGTGATGGTGTTAGTACATACGATGTTGCTGCGAAACAAAATTTCATATTAAAAGATGCATTGATGTGGACGATTAGTGACTTTTCGGCATATGACATGTTATCTGGCTGGAGTATACATGGTCCGAAATCATGTCCTTACTGTATGAAAGACAACAAATCATTTATGCTCATCAATGGAAAAAAACCTTGCTATTTTGAATGTCACCACAAATTTCTTCCAACCGATCATCCTTTTCGAAGGAACAAATCTCATTTAAGAAAAGGTACAATTGAAAGGGATGAACCTCCAAAAATGATCTCAGGTACAGAGTTAAAATCAGTTGTATTTTCATTACCTCCCATCACATTTGGGATAACCGTAAACCAACAGAAAATTCATGGATTTGGGAAAGAACATAATTGGATAAAAGGAATCATTTTTTGGGATCTTCCATATTGGTCTGATTTGTTGGTCCGCCACATGTTGGATGTTATGCATATTGAGAAAAATTGTTTTGATAATTTATTTCATACAGTTTTGGATACACTAGGTAAAACCAAAGATACTGTAAAGGCACGATTAGATATTGCCCAAATTTACAGGCGACCAGAACTTGAACTATTTGAAAATGTCAAATCACAGAGGTTAATGAATCCAAAAGCAGCTTATACGCTGTCCAAAGAGAGTCACTTATTATTTTGTCAGTGGATTGCAGATTTGAGACTTCCAGATGACTATGCTTCCAATTTGGGCAGATGTGTTAAGAATGATTATATTACCAGATTAAAAAGTCATGATTGTCTTGTTATAATGGAAAGACTTATGCCGATTGGATTCAGAGGTTTGTTGAATTCTATGATTTGTGATTCGATAACAGACATATCATATTTTTTTCGAGACATTTGTGCAACGACAACAGACTACGATGCACTAAGAAAACTGGAAGAAGATGTTGCTGTAATTATATGTAAACTGGAAAAAATCTTTCTGTCGGATTTCTTTGAATCAATGGAACATATGATATTACATTTTCGGCATGAAGCTAAATGTGGAGGTCCAGTGCAGTTTCGATGGATGTACTCATTTGAGAGATGCATGCAGAAATTGAAGAAAAAAGTCCATAACAAAGCATCAGTTGAAGGCTCAATTGCTAAAGTTTATTTGCAAGAGGAAATTACTTTTTTCTGCTCTCATTATTTTGAATCTCAATATCCCACAAAACACAATCGCATGAGACGAAACGAGGGGAATGTTAATGATGAAATGGACAATCAATTATCAGTTTTTAATCAGCCAAATCTTGGTTTCGGTGGAGTTCATGAACGATGACTTTCAGATGATGAACATTACAGACCTCATACATATGTTCTGCTCAATTGTGAAGAAATGACATCATTTGTATTGTGAGTGCTTCTATCACTTATTATATAATTTCTGTTACAGTATGTAAACTTATTTTATTTGTAGGTTATATGATAATCATATCAAGAAACAACTTTCACAAATTACAGCAGCTGCTTTTGAAGAGGGCAGACAAATTTTTTTTCTCAATGGTTTCAAAAACTGGTAACATAAATTATTGATGGTTTAATATTAATTCTGTTTATTATTTATTATATTGATAATTGTTTTACAAATTTTCAGGTGTCTCAACATACTGATAAAATTGATAAGCGACTGTGTATATTGAGTAACCCACCATCCAAAATGGTTAAATCTTATAATGCATATGTGGTGAATGGTTTTCGATTTCATACACATGCATATGGGGAATCAAAAAAAACAATGAACAATGAAGTTTGCTTGAGAGGATCGCATCATAGAGAAACTGAAGTTGACTTTTCTGACATTCTGGATGAAATTATTGAGTTGTGTTATCTAGGACATAATTACATAATGATGTTTAAATGTTGGTGGTTGGATACTGAGGGAGGTTTGCGTGTTCATCCGACTCATGGAATCATCGATATTAAATATAAAAGTCTTCTTACAGTAAATGAACCATTTTTAGTGGCTCAACAGAAATATCAAATTTATTACACAAAGTACAGTGTTATTTCAAGAGACTTGAGTGATTGGTGGAGCATAATAAAAATGAAATATCAGGAAAATCGATTTACTCAAATTGAATGTGGTTCTACTGAAGTGGAAGGAATTGAAATTTTTCAAGAGACTTCTTAAAATTCATCTTTTTCACAAAGAGACGTGAATATCGATGATGACACTTCACAATTAAGGATTGATGATGACGAAGATGTTAATGATGTTACAAATGAATTTGAAATGACAAGAGATGATGAAACTGAAACTCATATGGATATTGATGATGCTGAGGAGGAAGATGAAGACATTGACATTGACAACTATGGAGATGAGGATGAATATGGACATTGACACCGTTAAATGCTGGTTATAATCATAACTAATATATATCTATATATAATAGTTATTTTCAATTATCTACTAACAACAAACATTTTGTGTTTCAGATGGATCCTGATCTATTTCACGAGTTGCGGGAGGTTGAGCTACCTTTGGATGAGGGGGATTGTGGACCATCTGATCCTCAGCCTACTGACGGTTCAGGGGGTACGCGGAGGGGGCACGGTCTTGCGCGACTGATGATTCCTGACCCTATCCCTGAGTGACGTCCACGTCTTGGCTTCGATCCACACACACGGAGGTATGGTAACCTATATATTTTAGTTAGCTTTCATTAATTTATTTATATATATATACTAATTGTTAGATTATTTATTCCTTTTTCACAGTTTTGCGCATGTAGCTATTGGACAGGGGAGCGCTATCTTGTACAATTATTTTTCTCAGTCATAGATCACATGGGAACATATTCCCGTTGATATGCGGCGCGACATGTTCAATCATTGGCTAGTATGTAAATAAATAATATTTATTTTGAAATTTATTTTATTAATAACTTGATATTATAAATTATTTGTAGGGTTTATGGTATCCCATCGATGATAGCATGCGTGACGCTATCCACGCGGCATGACATGTAACGACCTGAAATTTTGAATAAATTTTGTTTCCTAATTTTATGTGTTATTTTATTTTATTTTTATACTCAACAAAAATGTTTCATTTGATAACATGATTATAATTAAAATGAGACTGTTGGGTTTAGACAGTTATATGACCATTGGTCAATATGATCGCTGGAAACTAAACGTTTTGATTATTGTCTCTAAATACAAGTAATCTTGGCTAATTATTATAGAAAGAAGATTCGATGGCCTCACCCAGTAGTCTTGGACCGATCGAAGCCCATCTAACAGAACTTGGGAAGGAGATAGCACCAATGGGCTTTGCTCTGGACCAAACTCAATCTGAACTTCATCGTGTGAAGCTAGAACGGAATCGACTTTGCGAGAAGTTCAAACTGATAGAAATTACTACTCGTGCGATGTTAGCCGAGCCTCCCTCAGATTCTCTCACCTTAGCACACCTTACACTTAGGTCCTATGCTGGTGTGATAAGGGGCTATGTAAGGAGACCGTAACTGCCTTGTGTAATCCTTTGTTTTAAATAAAAACTGGGATTTCTTCTTATGATGAAGTTTATGAATTTTTAAATGACCGGATAAATATAGTATGCATATTTTTGATGAATTTTAGAAAAAAGATATTTTAAAAATATTTATGTAAACCTTAAATAATTAAAAATGTGTAATGATTTTCAAAAAATGGTCTTCTACAATTATGTTCAGTACGAAATTTAGAGTCTAATAAGATCAATTTGATTTTTGATGAATAGTAAATTATGAATAGTGATTTTATGATTAGGATTAGTAATGTGTCCAAATGGATTAGTAATCTCACTTAAAGAAATTATTAATATAATCTAGGCACCTTGATTAAGTAATGTGATTCAATAAAATGGTTAAATAACGGTTTCATAAATTATTATTCAAGTATTAGTTTTTTTCGGGTGAATAGTGTTTTTTAATTAAAAATTAAAAAAAATTATTTAAAAAAATTATTTTCATAAAATGGATTTCATTTTTGAATTCAGAGCACCGATATTATGTTATGGTAATTTTTGGGGTTTTTTCTGAAAAAATGAATTTTCGGTGAATAGTGTATTTATTTTAAAAAATAAATTAAAATTATTTAGAAAATTATTTTTATAAAATGGAGTTCATTTTTGAAATCAGAGCATTGATATTTGTTAAGGTGAAATTTTGGGATTATTCTGAGAAAGTAGAATTTTCGATGAATAGTGAAAATACAGTTTTTAAGTTACAGGTGTTTAATGACATCATTAAATGATGTATTAAGTATGTAATCAAAATGGCCGACTTATGAATAGTAAGATAAGGTATGAGGTGTCCCAAGTGGCCAATACCATGGGCAAGCCCATGGTTTTGCCAAAACCACTAATGAGGTGTCCCTTGGCCATTAATGTCTTGTCCCCTCACTTTCCCTATAAATACCAAGCCATCCTCTCATCCATTCGACTCCCCACTCTCCCCCAACGAAGTTTTGGTCTCATTACCTCCCAAGGAGTCTTCCCAAGGTTCCCCCAAGCCCTCAAGGTCCCAACCTTTGAGTTTTAAGAGTTACATTTTAAGGTAAGGGATCCGATCTCTCTCTTTCTTTTCAAGAAATCTCTTTTATGTAATTTATTTTATGCTCCATGTTCTTATGTTAAAGGGTGTTTATTTATACTCCTCTTACTGCCCTTTTCATGTTCACATAATGAGAGATTTCCTCTTACTCTCATTATTTCATTTTATAAAGTTTTAAGTGGCGCCGTTAGGCTGCCAAAATTTTTGTAACAGATTCTTTCTCCCTTCTCATTTTTCAAGATCTATTTTCATGTAAAGTATTTCAAGTTCCTTTTTATTATGTTGGGGTATGATCTCTAAATTTATCATACTGATCTTTTATGATCATATGATGAGAGACCCCATTTGATCTCTTCAATTCGGTATTTTGAAGTTTTAAGTGGCGCCGTTAGGCTGCCGAATTTTTAAGTGGTTCTTCACCCTTCTCGTTTTGAAGTTTTACTTTCATGTCAATTCTTTCAAATTTTTTTTTGTTATGTTGGGGTATGATCTCTATATCTATCATACTGATCTTTTATGACCATATGATGAGAGACCCCATTTGATCTCTTCAATTCAGTATTTTGAAGTTTAAGTGGCGTCGTTAGGCTGCTGAATTTTTAAGTGGTCCTTGCACCTTTCTCCCTTTTCAAAGTTCTAATTCCATGTCAAGTCTTGCAAGTTTCTTTTTATTATATTGGGGTATTATCTCTATATCTATTATACTGATATTTTATGTTCATATGATGAGAGACCCTATTTGATCTCATCATTTCATTTTTTGTTGAAGTTTATGTAACGCTGTTAGGCTGCCGAATTTTCATAAGAGAAATCTTATTTTTGTCTTCCTGTCATGTTCTTCATTTCATATGGTATATTTTCAAATTTCATTACCATGTTCTTAAATCCCTTATATTCTGTCCCTCTACTGTTTTATGGGTCATTTATGAATGTTTGACCCATGTCCCCTCTCTTTTCAATGTTTTCTAAAAACCTTGTAACATAGCCGTTATGCTGCAGAATTTTCGTCTCAAAATATCTCTCTCTTTTTTCTAAAGATATTTTATTTTATTAAGTGAATACTCAAAGCTCTTATTTCTATAGGGGTATTCACATATATATCAAAATGTTCTATTTTAAATTCTGGGATTTACATACGTGAAACCCGCTTTCCCTTTCCGTGGGTTTTAAAGTAACGTAAAGATCATGTCTTTAAAGCAGCTTTTAAAACGTTATGATTATGAAATGAAACCCATTTATTTTATGCTATATGAGTTATTTATGAAATTTTTGATGATGATATATGTGGCTCACATGATAATAAATGCAAATTTAAGGGTGTTCCCTGATAACGCTCCAATGCATTGGGTAATGATGTAACCACTAGAGATTACAATTTTCACGATATCTTGGTGAACAACCTTGGTAATTTTCAAATGACACATTGGGGATGGACCTTGGTGATATGTTCATGATTGTCTATGTTAAATGACGTAGCCACATCTTCAAGTTATGAAAAATGTTATTTTTATTATGATATATCTCATGATTTCTTTCTCATGCCTTAAAGTTCTTTTCATGACCTTATTGAAGTATCTCAAGTTCACATGTAAAATGTTTCTCTTGTTTCCATTACTGGGCTTTTTGCTCACCCTTTCTTTTGATGTATGTCCCCAGGTTATGTGATGCAGTAATGAACCTAGGATGAACATGAGGAGAAGCCTTTCAAGTGTTTTAGAAGAATGTTTTATGTTTTCATGTTTAAAGTTCCTGGTTTCCAAGACACTAAACCTTAAAGATCCTCGGTTTTGTAAAATGTAATGAAAGTTTATGTGATAAAAAGGCGGGATGCTATATGACAAGTGTCTATGCGTGACTTTTTCCGTCAATTTTTGCACAATTTGGGAAGAACAACCATTAAGAAAGCAGGAGTGATAGAATTTGATGAGTCGTGTAGAGCCCACCGACCAGAGTACATTTCATCTCACGTTTGGGATGAATTATGTTTACACTGGTTGGGTGGTGGATTTCAGAGGAGATATTCAGTGGGACGACAGAACCGGGAGAGACAGGAGGTGACGTGTCGAGCTGGTAGTCGTACATTCAGTACGCATAGAGGGCATCTGGTAAGTATATTTTTTAAATATTTTATATAACTTTAAATATAAATAGTTTATTTTATATTTCTGTAGGCAGTCGAGCATCCCGATATTACAAAGTTCGACGTTTATCGGAGGATGTACAGTGATCCAGTTACTAGGGAGATTAAAGGTGATCACCAGCATCAAATTATGGTTAGTATAATTTTTTTTAGTTTGACAATTAACTGCATATAATATTTTCACAATTTTAATTTCAAATTGAAATTGAAAGAGTCATATAAGGCTACGACCTCTCAGACATAGGCTGAGAGTTAGGACGAGACGACTGAGCAGACTAGTGTCCACCATTTCGATGAGGCGACATGGATGCAGGCGACTCAGTATGGCTTTGAGAAAGGTCGAGTAGTTGGTATCAGTTCACATTTGACTCCTGGTACTTATTATGCTACTGCTGCGATGTCGGCATCCAGCTCGAGAGGATCTCGTGGAGAGACATCATCTTCTGTCTCACAGTATCAGGAGCAGTTGCGAACTTAGACTGAGCTTATAGAGAGTTTGTATAAGCAGCATGAAGAGATGTTTCGGTGGCAACAGCAGCAACAGCAGCATCACGAGCAGATAGAGTATATGCACCGTCTGACTCGTAGTTTAGGGATGGAGTTTCCTCCACCATCTCCTAGAGCTCCTCCACCTCCTCCAGAAGACGACCCCCCAGTGATTTGTTTTTTATGTTAAAAACATTTGAATTCAAGATTTGTTATAATATGAACTATTTACAGTTTCTGTCTTTTATATTGGTGCAAATATTGCATAATTTAATTTAATTTATTTTTAATATTTTAATATTTATTATTAGTATTATATTTTTTAATATTTGTTTATTTTACTACTACTAATAATATTCTATGATTTTTTATATTTTTTTGTAAATATTTAGAATTTTAATATTTTTTTATTTTTTTATTTTTTTAATAATATTAATTTTAATTTTTTATTAATGATAATATTATTAAATATATTTTTTAGTATTATATTTTTTAATGTTTGTTTATTTTACTAATAATAATGTTTTTTATTTTTTTATTATTTTAATAATAATAATATAATTTTTTCATTAATCATAATTTTATTAAATATTTTTTTATTATGTTTAGTATTTGCGATAGGACCTTTTGTGACGATCTCCCATCGCAAATAATTTAAATATAATTTTTTATTAATAGTATTTGCGATGAGACTGTCAGCTCGTCGCAAAATGTTTATATATATATAATATATATAATCGGAGGCTTATTTGCGACGTGGAACTTCACCGTCGTAAATAGTATTTGCAATGAGTCCATCGCAAAAGGTTTATTTATATATAATGTATATAATTGGAGGCTTATTTGCGACGTCGTTTTCTGCAACGAGCTATTTGCGATGGGGCCTCGTCGCTAAAGCCTATTTGCGACGGGATCCCGTTGCAAATAGCCCATCGCAAATACAACTAATTCCAGTAGTGGAAGGTTGTAAGTCGTGTCTGTAACATCCTGTTTCCTTGATCGGGTTAGTTTTCCACCTTTTATAAGTCCCATTTTGATTAAAAATCCTTAAAAGCAGTTTTTTGGGGTTTACTGTAGGTTTCAGATCGTGTACCTGAAGTACACACCGTGTACTTGGGGACAGATTCAAGTCATGATGTGGGGGTCACACCGTGAGCTGGTACATGTCGTGTACTTGAGGTACACGTCGTGTAGTGGTTAAATATTGTTTATTTAACCTAAGGCGACGAGTTTTTCGACATAACTTATCCAGTGCGGCCTTCACGTCGTAACTAAGGGGTACATGTCGTGACCGGACTCACGTCCAGTTTAATGTCACGCGTTTGGGAGTTTTGATTGGTCCTTGTCTCCCCAAACTTCGTGGCTCTCAACCCTATACTCCCCTAGGCGTTTTTCAGAGGCATCTCACCTTCCGAATCGATCCAATCGGCTCCGGTTCATCGTTTTTTCTACAGTGCGTCTCTTCAAATCCGTTGTGAGATCTCGTTCCGAAGGCCTTTTTCCTTCATTGGTTGTGGTGTGGCAGACGTCCTTCTTCGAGGGTCTCTGTTGGTGTTGTTGGGTTTAGTTCTTGGTTTTGGATCCCGTTTTGGGTGTGTGCGACCCGAACTTTGAGGTAGGTGGTTCCGTCTCTAGCCTCTGATAATGAACCTGCTTGTTTTGCTTTGCAAATTGCTTTATAAATTGATTTATGAAATTGTCATGATTATTGTGTGTGTTAAAAAAGGGTTTTTAAAGAAAAATGGTTTTCCTTAGATTTTGATAAATAAATTATAAATTGTTTTGAATGGTTTTTCAAGACATTGAAATGGGTTTGTGAAAAAGAGCACATGAGTTACCTTGGGTACTTAGTGAAAGGTTTAGCTTGAGGCTATCGTCCATTTCTTTGTGATTATCAAGGAGGATTGTCTTGGGGCTTTCCTCTATTTCTTAAGCCTATTGTTCTAGGGGACCGATATTGACATTTTGGGGGGTTTACTCATTGAGTATTCCTCTGCTTCCTAGGCCCGTTGTACTAGGATCAATTTTGTTCACTTGATTATTTTGGTACGAGTAGTCTGTTGTCTAGACCTATAGTATTCCTTGGTGTTGTGATACCTATGCTTCTGGTTTATACTGCTTGAATTTCTGAGTTAGCCTTGATATGAATGTTGATGTTTGTGAAAAATGACATGGAAATATGCTTTGGAATATGAAATACCTGTTTTTGTTTAGAACTGTGAAAAAGGGAATGTTTACCATGTTTTCTATAAAACTGTTTTACTACTTATCATGCCATGTTTTATTTAAAAATGAGCATACATGATTTTTTATACAGAGACTTGTTATGGAACACCTGAGTGGGATCCTATTGAGCCTGTTAGCTCACACTCTGCGCACTGCTTTGGTGGTGCGTAGACCTTTATTTGTTTTCTAGTGCAGGGAAAGGCAAGGTGTCGCAGTGAGGCGGCAAGGTTCATGTCAGCTGGGATGGGTAATTGATGGTGAGATGGTTGGAGTTTGTCCATGTGATCGTTGGAGTAGTTGTTTGGTTTTGAGTCCCTTGCAGTTGGACTTGTCCTTTGAAGTTTTTAGCTATTGTTTCAGTTGTTTTGTTTCCGTTGTTTTCCTTACAGATATGGCATACACATTTGTTTGTCCTCCATTGTTCCTTTCTTTCTCTATATATGTATGTCATGTGGTTTTTCAGGTTGGACGAAATCGTTCCCTCAATTTTATCACTTGATGCCCAGGTGCTTGTCGTCAGCCTGTGGGAATCGGGAACACCCTTCGGGTTTGTCATAGATCAGGTCGGGTGCCGGGTTTGAGGGAAACCTGGGTCGGTCTGTTACAGTTTGGTATTAGAGGCACATGTTTGTCCTCAAGAATCTTTTCTTGGGATGTTTGTTGGACTGGAGATAGGATTGTCGGGACTTGAGAGGTATGTTTCGATGAGTGTTTGGCCAACTCTTTTCGTAATGAGACTCAAGTTACCATGGGATGTTGGGATATGTGTCTCTAGTGTTGGTTTTTGCTTTTGAAATCTCAGTTTCTACTTATGGGTTTTCTAGTTTGAACTGAGATTTTTTCTGTGTCTGATCGTTCTTATGTTTTGGTATGCATCAGTATGCCTCTGAGACGTCTTCCACAGGTTCCTCAGGAAGGTGTAGTTGATGCTCCTCAAGTAAATCCACCTATGGATTAGAATCTCATCCAGACTATCGTATGAGCAATTCGTGATGCCGATCAGGATGTGCCATGAGTTCAGAACGTAGTGGTTGAAGTATAATCAGGAGTTGGAGGAGAAAGAGATCGATCATGAGAGTTCTTGCGCGAGAAGCCACCATCCTTTAAAGGGACGATTAAACCTTAAGAGGCGGAGGATTGGCTGGATAGGATCGATCAAATCTTTAACTTCTTGGAGACACCTGAGAATATCAGGGCGAAGTGCGCAACATTCAGACTCGAGGGTTCCAGCAAGCGTTGGTGGGACTCTATGGTCCAGGCAGACAGACATGTGAGCTTGGATTGGAAGGGTTTCAAAACCCTATTCTTTTAACAGTTTTGTCCAGAGTCTCTAATGTTGGAAAAATCTTTGGAGTTCCTATCGTTGTAGCAGGGAGAACGTTCGGTGTCAGCCTACACCAACCAGTTTGCTGAACTTGTCCGTTTTTCTCTGGATGTGGTAAGGAATGACCGGCTGAAGGCGCATAAGTACCTATAGGGTTTGTGATTGGACTTTAGATCGCAGGTGTTCATGTTGAAGATTTCTACTTATGCAGAGATAGTGGACAGAGCAATGATGGCAGAAATGGACATGATAGGCATGGTCGGCACTACTGCCTCTTCTCTTCCAACCAGTGATAGCTTCAGTGGCGTGCATGAGAAGAGGAAGTGGCATGATTGTCGCAGAAGTGGTGGAGGTGGGTCTCAGCAGCGAGCCTCCTCTGCACCGTCCGTTGCAGCTAACGGTGTGCCTCTGACTTGCTACTAGTGCGACAAGAGGGGGTCACACTAGACATTCTTGTCCTATGCCCACGAAAACGTGCAATAGTTGTGGACGTATTGGTTATCTACAACGTTTATGTCAGGCTATGAATACGTCTTGTTGGTCAGGGTTCATCGGCTCCAAAGGCTACTACGGTACAGTCAGAAGCTTCAAAGACTACAGGGCTCTAGCCATAGGCCTCATGAGTGAAGCATTTACACGTAGTAGATGAGTGTCCAATGGAATTTGATGCAGGTCCAGCAACAATGAGTGGTAAGTTCCTTATTGCAGCTTCAGTAGATACTGCCTTGTTTGATACTGGTGTCTCCCACTCTTTTATATCTGCACGTTTTGTTGATATGCTTAAACTTCCAACGAAACTTATGCCCTTTACAATGGAGTTAACGACACCTCTTGGTAAGAGGAAAGAGTAGGGGTTCAAGTGTCCTTGTTCATTCATAATAGCTGACACAGAGTTGGGATGAGATTTTCACATTCTTGATCTGGATTTGTTTGAAGTCATCATCGGTATGGATTGGATTGTCACTCATTGAGCCGAGGTTGATTGTTATCATTGGCACGTTTTGTTTCTTGTTGCCGATGAGAGCTCTCGTGTGTTTCTGGGAGAGTGGGACCCGAGGTCAGGTCATGTAGGACCATCCCGCCCAGAGCTTAGGAGTTTGTTGGTTGTTGTTGCGTTTGAGCCTGATGATGTTTTTTCTGATGAGGATCTTCTTGTTGTTGTTTGAAATTTTTCTGATGTTTTCCCAGATGACTTCTCCAGTCTTCCTCCATAGAGATAAGTGGAGTTCACAATTGACCTAGTGTCAGATACACATTCGATATCGATGCCTTCTTATTGTATGACACCAACATAGTTGAAAGAGCTCAAGATTCAGTTGGACGACTTGTTAGAGAAAGATTTTGTTTTACCTAGTGTTTCTCCTTGGGCATCCCCTGTGCTCTTTGCCAAGAAAGCAGATGGTTCAATTTTTTTATGTGTAGACTATCAGATGTTAAACTGGGTAACAGTTAATAACAAATATCCTTTGTCTCGTGTGGATGATTTTCTTGATCAGTTGAAGGGAGAAAAGTGATTTTCAAAGATCGTTCTTCGGTCAGGTTATCGTCAGCTCAGATTCCGAGAGTATGATATACCAAATATGACCTTCAAGAGCAGGTATGACCATTATGAATATCTCGTGATGCCTTTTGGTCTGACTAACGCTCCTGCTGTTTTTATGGCCTTGATTAATCGGATATTCCACCGATATCTTAACACTTTTGTGGTAGTTTTCATGGATGATATTCTGATTTATTCAAAGTCCAAGCATGAGCATGAGCACCATCTAAGTTTGGTTTTGGAGATTTTGAGAAATCACCGTCTGTATGAAAAACTTTTAAAATGCAGTTCCTGGATTCAAGAAGTGAGATTCTTGGGGCACATAATTTCTGAGCATGGATTATCAGTCGATCCAGAGAAGTTAAAAGTTGTTTTATCATGGAAGGAACCACATAGTGTTTTTGAAATTCGAAGCTTCCTTGGTCTTGAAGGATAATACTGACGGTTCGTCAAGGATTTCTCTAAGTTGGCATCACCTTTGACTACTCTTACAAAGAAAGCGGTGAAATTATCATGGGATGAAAAGTGTCAGTCTTCCTTTGATGAACTAAAACGGCTTCTGACATCGACACCTGTTCTGATCTTACCTGAGCCCGGTAAGGGGTGTGTGGTGTTTTGTGATGCATCAAGTGTTGGTTTGGGATGCGTACTGATGCAGGATGATCATGTGGTAGATTATGGATCTCGTCAGCTCCGACCACATGAGAAGAACTACCCCACTCATGATTTAGAACTTGTTGTTGTGATGCATGTGCTTAAATGTTGGTGGCACTATCTCTTTGGGGAGAAGTTCAGAGGTTTCTATAATCATAAGAGTCTGAGCTATATCTTTTCCTAGAAATATTTGAATCTTAGAAAAAAATGATGAGTAGAATACCTTCAGACATTTGACTTCGACATCACCTACACCCCGGGGAAAGGGAATGTTGTTGCAGACGCTCTAAGCAGGAAGGTACCATCACTGGCTGTTTTGGAATCAAAGAAATAGTGGAATCTTATGGGGCTTTTCGCTCAGTTTCACTTGGATGATCATGAGGATGTTTCAGGGATGGTTCTAAACAGTGTTTAGTTTTCATCATCTCTCTTGGAGTCTATCTTACAAATTCAACAGCAAGATGATGAGTTTTAGCAGATTTAGGAAAACCTTTATGGTGGGGAGACAGTTCATTGTTGGTCTCTTTCTTCAGATGACATACTTCACTTCAGGAAGTGAGTCATCATCCCAGCACCTGTGAGAAGTTCAGTCTTGTTTTATTGTCATATCTCTTCATGGGTCGTTCATACAGGCGCTACAAAGATGTATTATGACATGAGAAGATGATTCTGGTGGCCGGGTATGAAGCGCCACATCGCAGATTATGTGTCCCGCTGTTACACCTGCCAACGAATAAAGGTGGAGCACCTGAAACCCTCTGGTATGCTTCAGCCTCTTCCAGTGCATGTTTAGAAGTGGGATGAGGTGTCCATGGATTTTGTTGTTGGGTTGCTACAGATGCCCCGATGAAAAAATGCTATCTAGGTGGTTGTTGATCGGTTGACGGAGTCTTCTCACTTCATTCCGATCAAAGACACCACTAAAGTTAAAGATCTGGGTAAGATGTATATGCAGGAGATCGTGAGGTTACATGGGAGTCCTTCTGTCATTATTTCAGATAGGGATCTTAGGTTTACCTCAAGGTTCTGGAGGAGTTTTCAAGAAGCAATGAGGACTCAGGTCAAGTTAAACACAACTTACCATCCACAGACAGATGATCAGACAAAGCATGTAATTCTGATCCTAGATGATATGTTTTGTTCCTGTATCTTGGATTTTGGTGGATCGTGGGATAGCAATCTAGGATTGGTTGAGTTTTTTACAACAACATTTACCAGTCGTCGATCAGAATGGATCCTTTTGAAGCGTTGTATGGTCGCCTGTGCAGATCACCTATTTGTTGGGCAGAGGTGGGCGAAGTAACTTTGGTTAGACCAAGTCTGGTTCAAGAGACGTCGACAAAGATTTAGGAGGTGCGACGACTTCTGGTTACATCCCAAAGTCGATCGAAATCGTATAAAGATCGGCGACGTCGTCCTTTGGAGTTTTCCGTTGGTGACTGAGTTTTCTTGAAAGTTTCTCCTCGATTGGGTCACCGTCGACTTGGAAAACAGGGAAAGTTGGATCCGTGATATATTGGACCGTTTGAGATCACTGAATGACTTGTGAAATTTTCTTATCGGTTAGCATTTTCGGCTCAGTTGACGGACATTCATGATGTTTTCCACATATCTCAACTCAGGAAGTATCACCCGGACTCCACTCATGTTCTAAGTTGGGAAGAAATTGAGTTAGAGATAGATGCTTCTATTTTGGAGAAACCAGTTGAGATCGTTGACTTTCAGATGAAATTCTTGCATGGGAAGTTGATTCCGTTGGTCAGAGTTCTATGGAAACAAGGATCAGATTCTCATGAGACTTGGGAACGCGAGTCATTGATGAGAGAACAATGGCCTTATCTCTTTCCAGAGGATAAATATTCCACATAACTTCTCGGGGACAGAAAGTATTTATGGTGGGGAGTTTCTAACATCCTGTTACCTTGATCGGGTTAGTTTTTCACCCTTTCTAAGTCCTATTTTGATTAAGAATCCTTAAAAGCAATTTTTTGGAGTTTACTGCAGGTTTCAGGTCGTATACCTAAAGTACATGCCGTGCACTTGGGGATGGATTCAAGTCATGATGTGGGGGTCACACCGTGAGCTGGTACATGTCATGTAGTGGTTAAATATTGATTTTTTAACCTGAGGCGACGGGTTTTTCGACGTAACTTATACAGCATGGCCTTCACGTCGTGACCAAGGGGTACACGCCGTGACCCGGCCCACGCCTAGTTTAAAGTCACGCGTTCGGGAGTTTTGATCGGTCCTTGTCTCCCCAAACTTTGTGGCTCTCAACCCTAGACTCTCCCTAGGAATTTTTCAGAGGCATCTCACTTCCCAGATCGATCTGATCGGCTCCATTTCATCATTGTTTCTATGATGCGTCTCTCCAGATCTGTTGTGAGATCTCGCTCCTGAGGCCTTTTTCCTTCATTGGTTGTGGTGCGGTGGGCATCCTTCTTCGAGGGTCTCTGTTGGTGATGTTGGGTTTTGTTCTTGGTTTTGGATCCCGTTGTGGGCGTGTTCGACCCAAACTTTGAGGTAGGTGGTTCTGTCTCTAGCCTATGATAATGAACCTGCTTATTTTGCTTTGCAAATTGCTTTATAAATTGATTTATGAAATTGGCATGATTATTGTGTGTTAAAAAATGGTTTTGAAAGAAAAATGGTTTTCCTTGGATTTTGATAATTGAATTATAAATGGTTTTTCAAGACATTGAAATGTGTTTGTGAAAAAGAGCACATGAGTTACCTTGGGTACTTAGGTGGAAGGTTTACCTTGAGGCCATCAGTCATTGTTTTGTGATTATCAAGGAGGTTTGTCTTGGGGCTTTCCCCTGTTTTCTAGACCTATTGTTCTAGGGGAACAATATTGACATTTTGGGGGGTTTACTCATGGGGTATTCCGCTGCTTCCTAGGCCTGTTGTTCTAGGATCAGTTTTGTGCACTTGATTATTTTGGTACGAGTAGTCTGCTGTCTGGACCTATAGTATTCCTTGGTGTTGTGATACCTGTGCTTCTGGTTTATACTGCTTGGATTTCTGAGTTAGCCTTGATATGAATGTCGATGTTTGTGAAAAATGACATGGAAATATGCTTTATAATATAAAATACCTGCTTTTGTTTAGAACTGTGAAAAATGGAATGTTTACCATGTTTTCTATAAAACTGTTTTACTACCTATCATGCCATGTTTTATTTAAAAATGAGCATACATGATTTGTTATACAGAGACTTGTTATTGAACACCTGAGTGAGATCCTACTGAGCTTGTTAGCTCACACCCTGCACACTGCTTCGGCGGTGCGTAGATCTTTATTTGTCTTCCAGTGCAGGGAAAGGCAAGGCGCCGCAGTGAGGCGGTGAGGTTCATATCAGCTGGGATGGGTAATTGACGGTGAGATGGTTGGAGTTCGTCCATGCCATCATTGGAGTAGTTGTTTGGTTTTGAGTCCCTTGCAGTTGGACTTGTCCTTTGAAGTTTTTAGCTACTGTTTCAGTTGTTCAGTTTCCGCTGTTTTCCTTACAGTTATGACATACCTATTTTTTAGTCTTCCGATGCTCCTTTCTTTCTCTATATATGCATGTCATGTGATTTTTCAGGTTGGATGAAATCGTTCCCTCAGTTTTGTCGCTTGATGCCCGGGTGCTTGTCGCCAGCCCGTGGGGATCGGGAACGCCCTTCGGGTATGTGACAGATCGGGTCGGGTGCTGGGTTTGAGGGCAACCCGGGTCGGTTCGTTACATTTTGGTATCAGAGGCACATGTTTGTCCTCAAGAATCTTTTCTTGGGATGTTTGTTAGACTGAAGATAGGATTGTCGGGACTTGAGAGGTATGTTTCGATGAGTGTCTGACCAGCTCTTGTCGTAACGAGACTCAAGTTACCATGGGATGTCGGGATATGTGTCTCTAGTGTTGGTTTTTGCTTTTGAAATCTCAGTTTTTGCTTATGGGTTTTCTAGTTTAAACTGAGATTTGTTTTGTGTCTGACTGTTCTTATGTTTCAGTATGTAGCAGTATGCCTCCGAGACGTCTTCCCCTCTCGGCTTTAGTCGTACTGTGACCCTTTTAAAACATGTCAATATACTACTTAATTGAAAATATATTTTGAATTAAAATACTTAATTGTTTTCTTTCACCTTGAGATTCAGTTTTAAGGACAAGGTTGAGTTTTATGTGCGGGGGGAAGGTCTTCTTAAATGAGCTTAACTATGCTTTAATGCGAATCTCATCAAAACCACATTAAAAACTTTTAAGAAATTGTGAGTTTCTCAAGATTCTATTTACATTTTCAGTGCATCAAAATTTTTCTTAAGTTTGAGGATTTTTATGCCACTTTGAGGTGGTGAATCTCTATTACTCCATGGATTTAATTGAGCAAAACACTTTAATTGTCTTCATGAAAAAAATCGGTGAAATTTTACTGGAATGTTTTACAATTATTGTTGGCTTAGAAGTTTTTGGTTGGAATTAAACTTATATGATATGCATCTAAATGGATTATGAAATGAAAATCCTAATCCGCGTTGAGTCACAAATTATCCATTCTTTAAATATTTAATTCTTTAAGATAACATATGAATTATTTATTCTGTTTGTAATTATTAAAGTTTCTCATCCAAACAGAGTTTCTATTTATTATGCTTTTTAATTATGTGAGTTGACTCACCTAGAGGTAAAGAGAAGTTTTCACTTCCAGTTGGATGCAAATGGCGTATGTTTAATTCTTTTCAAAATTTTCAATTTCAATTAATTTTGTAAAACAGGAACCCAACTTTACACTGAATCTATTTAATTTTAAGGGGGAAATCACATTTCTAACTTGAAAGAGACCATGGGGGAAATTTAACATGAAAACTACTTTGTGTCATTTTAGTTTATTTTTGAGATTTATTTTCCTCCATAGAAATTTATTAGTAATTCCTTGAGAAAAATAAATGCTCAAGTGTGATAAATTTTGATGTGGCCCATATTTCATGTATTTTTCCACATTTTTTTTGTTTTTTTAAACATATATTTAATGATAAAGAAGATATTTAATTAGTTAATCTAAGGGTCATGGATTATTTGTTGTTAATTAGTAAACAATTATTTTTTTGTGCAAAAAATGCTTGATTTATTGTTTAATATTTCAATTGTTCATTCTTTATATTTACTTATTAATGTTTTGTTTTATTTTTTAGTTTTTTTAATTGTTATGATTTATTAATTCATTGAATATTATTTAATTTCATGTTATTTGTACTTGATCTTTATTTCTCTTTTTTTGTTTTTTAGTTTCAATATATGCATTAATTAAATGTTTTTTTAAAATTTAATTAACCTCCATTACATAATAATTTAATAATTTGTAACTTTTATTTTTAATTCAACACTTTCTTAATTTGTTTATGTGCTCTTTAGTTAATCAATTAATCGGTTTATTATTTTAAGTGTATTGTTTTAATCTTGATTTGTTTTAACAATATAAATAGTTATTATGATTTCATTTTATTCTGTCGATGTTTTAGTTTTAGTTTTTTTTTTCATCTTTGTGATGTGCAAGACATAAGATATTTTTTTCTATCTGTGTAAAATAATCTTAAGATAATTTATTTTACCAAGGGGGTAAGGGAATTTATACTTCGAGAGCTCAATCAAAGCAAAGGGCGACCACTTCAGAACTTCCCAAATTAAACAACTCGAACCGAGGAGGATTCCAATTTTTGCTCAAAATAAACTACGAAGAGGAAACCCTAGACCAGATTGGATCACGATCTCCACCAAATGATTGGAGATTATGATTGCCAAACCAGATTCGAATCTGATTTCCGATGGAATCCATGCCCTAACTGAGCCGAGCAAGATGAGTGGATTTGAAACCGAGATTGAAGGGGATGCCGCCGACGAAGCCGAGGTGCTTTGGCGACCAGAGATGTCATTTCGAAGAAGATGTTGAGCCGTCATAAAGGCAGAGGAAGCTCGATTAATTTTAGATCTGACGTCGCCGAGTTAGGTTTTACATGAAACAAACCATGAGTGGACTGATGCCTTTTAGTTGCTCCTTTTCTTTTGGGGTTTTTGGGGTGCCTACTGAGTATCTTTATACTCACTCCTACACGAGCTTTTCCTGCACATATCTTGTGTCTTGTGCAGACCACATGCCTTTCGACAGAGTCCCAGGAGAACCCGAAGCAGACAGAGTTTAGTGAGCTAGATTGACCGGAGTGTATTGGAGCTTGGCTGAGGAGTTTTTTGATGGTGCTTTTGACAGTGATCCCCTCCATTTGAGCAGGTTGGACGCTTTTGTAGTTTTCTTTTGGTAGGTCATATATTTTCTCTTTTTGTACTTTTGTTGTACTCTGGTTTAGGATAGATGAATGCATGCATTTCTTTTCAGTTTTTTTTATATAATACGCACTGTTTCATGGATGTTTATGTGAGTGCGTGCATACATGTACCTTAGGCTAAGGCCTCCCATGTGCGTGATAGCCTACTCAACGCTAGTAGCCAGCCCCTAGACTATCGGATGTGAGATTGGGGAGTCGCGGCTCGAGCCCCGATGGGTCGGGTCATGAAAGAATGCTATCAAAGGTGGTTTGTTCCACTTTGGGACAGCAGTCGTGAGCTTGGTTTGGGTTGCATAGCGACAATGTCAGAGTGTTTTGAGTTCAACTTTTAGGCGAGATACTATAATGTTGGTGCGACGACTGATGCATCCATTCACTAGGACTCTGATAGCTTGCCTTTCGACCCATGACAGTAGGACACTCGTCATAGGGAAATAATGGTACATGCATCATATAGGATTGAGTTTTGGGTTTTCCTTGTCCTTCTTGAGTTAGTTCCCTAGATATACTCTTTGACGGTGGTGCGTCTTGATGTTATTTCATGATGCATCCACGAAGACAGCCAGCCAGGGTTCTGCGACAAGATTGTGGTAACGATTTGCCCCGAGTATAGGCTTCAGAGTGGGACATTGGTTCTGAGGTGGGACTGCCATGTGGTCCGCCAGTCGATCCACCACCTGTCAAGTAACAGGTTGGCTGGCAGTGTAGGATGAGGATGCGTGCAGGCTGAGTGCGCTGCATTAGTTCCAGAGGTAGCGACCTCTGAGGTTCCGCGGTGACCCAGAACCCCAGGCAGTTGATGACTGGTTCACGATCACACATATTTTCTGCCTTGTGAGGACACCTCCCGATCAGATGGTGGTCCCAGCAGAGAGCCTTTTTCAGGGTTCGGCCGGGCGCTGGTGGAGTCTTGTGTTGCAGACCTACAATGAGGAGACGCTCTATTGAGCAGATTTTGAGCGCCGTGTTGGTTGCATGTCCGGGCTTTGATGTGTTGAAGATGAATCAGGGTGATCAATTGTAGTTGTTGTAACTTCATTTGGGTTCCAATTGATCAGTGATGAGTTTGATTAAGGCTGTGAAACTGGAATTGAGGATGAATTTTCATCGGTTGAAATTGGATTAATTCATTGCTGAAGAAAAATTTTGGCTTCATGAAGAAGGAAACGCAATTGATGAGAGTTGATTTTAATTCATTGACACGGGGCATAAGTTTTAGTCATAGACGCTCTGGATCGAGAGTAGATGATTTTCTTTTCTTCAGGAGCACGAGCATAAGCTTCTTTAGATGAGAGAGATGGAGTTGAAACAAAGGTAGATTGACTTTGACTCGACCGATAGATAATTAATCTATATTTAACTTTGTCTTAATTTGTATCTCAATATCTTGTGGTCATGTTTCCAATATTAAAAATGCACTGTGTTAATCGATCTTGGAGATTAGATTGTTCAGCTTTTATTTTTAATCTTCATATGTGCGTTCTTTTTGAAACTGATTTCAACTTCTTTATTTTAACAATTGATTGAGTTTTGTATGTGAGAACTGAAAAATCAGCTAGGTGTTGGTTAATTTGCACGATCGATATTTTGATCACATATTTTTTAATGTTGAATTCGATTATCACTTTGCAAATGAGGAAATACATTTACCAAACAATCAATTTTCTACTGGTGGTATTTTTGAATGTTTTTAGTCTTTATTATAGTTAGTTTTTAACCAAATTAACATTATTTTATTCATCATCGTTTGAACACATGATCACATAATTCACCTCTTCATTCATAACATATCATTTCCCCTCGTTTTTAGTAGTTTAGGACAATTATTAAAGCCCTTGACCATCTCTCTAGCCTTCCCTATGGTTCGACCTTGCTTACCGCTATCTAACTGTTGGTAGGATATTTTAAATTGTAATTTGAACGGCACATCAATGACTGCACTACGATCAATATCAAGGTGTATAAAAAAAACGTTCTCTCCAAGGAATGAAGATGCATCTGGTTGGTGTGCCACATTTAGGGAACACATTATACAAAGTGACATCTTGGAATATTATGCATAGTCAAAACAAAGGTGTTCTTCAGAGTGATATTCGTATCGTAGATAGCCAAGGAGGTTTTTTGGAAATTTGAGTTTCCCAAGATAAAGGATTGTGGTTTACGAAATAGGGAATGCATCTAAGAAGTATAATGGGAGGCATTTCTGTTAGCATTGGCCATGGGTGGAGATCTTCCTACAAAAATTTGATTTGAAGGGAGGTATTTTCCTCAAATCAGGTGTTTTCTAGTGAAGGGAACACATGCTCATTGTGAAAAACAAGAGGAGATCACCAGACAGTTTAGATTTAGAAAATATTCTTTGTTTCAGGTTGGTTCAAATGAGCATTTCATGTCTTGATATCTTATGGCGAGGGCAATATCCCACAAACCACCTAGTTTTGGGGCAGTGGAGAAAAGTATTTTTGCATAGTCGAGACATGAGGTTAAGTGAAGGAAGTCATAAATCATAAATTTGGGGGTACTTGGATCCGAAAGGGTGATGTGGGACAAACACTCAAGGGGTGACCATGGAACAAATTAGAAAAGAGGCCTCTACTATGATGTTGTTAGGGAATACAGAGATAAAAATGTTTCCCCCTGTGGATGAAGATGTCACTGGTTTATGGACCACATTTAGGGCACACATTATGCAAAGCCACATCTGGGAATATTATGCATAGTCAAAACAAAGGCTTCCTTCGGAGTCAGACGATTTTATCACCGATAAACAAAGGAATCTTATGGGGGTATAACTTTACCAAGACTTTATGTGTGATTTGTTAAAGGAAAATTTTTGTATTATGCTAAATGTATTTAGACCAATGTTGGCTATAATCGAATAGAGGATTTTCTACATAGATATGGATCATATGTTAGATTAGATAATTGGTTTTGTGTTCATGGCTAAGCCTGAAATAAAGGGTTCACGCATCATTACATATCTCATTGGGATGAGAATCAAACCACATGTAGTTCTAGAAATATGGAAGTTCTCCAAATAAATTTGAATTCTTACATAGTGAAAGGTGCATATCATTTTTCATATTGTGGCTAGGTCTGGGTTGAGGAACCTAGAAGTCTCTACATATCTCATTGGGATGAGAATCAAGTCATACATAGTTCTATAATAAAGTTACTTACACAAGTATGTTGTAACGCCCCGACCCCAGTTACCCAGAGTCGGTGCATTATTACATAACATTGGCATGATCAAAAAAGATCAAGTCTCGAAAGACCGATTAGTTTAGTAACATTGGAATCACTAGATACATTAATAAAGTTTACATTACATCATAAAATGAAAAACTACAACAACATCTTGTCTCCAAAGACCACACTCATATCCCCTCATACTATCTCTGCAGATCATTCATAAAATACTTCTTCACATCCTGAGAAAAATAAAACATAGAAAGGGGTGAGCTCAGATGCCCAGTAAGGATAACAATATAGCGAAAACTTTCATAAATAAGCATAAACATTTATGACAATGTATAACTAAAACAAAAGCATTTTAAATTTGAACTTCAGCATAATATGACAAAAATAAAATGAAATAATGTCATTTACTTATTCACATGAATATTCTACTAGTCTAATAATCACTTCCAATATCAATAACCACTTTCATAATGATGGAATGCATAATGTCAGATTATCATAACCACGTAGTCAAGGTCTTGTGCCACGACTACAAATAAGATTTTGTCAAAACCTTTTGCCAAGACACTAGTTTGTCTCATGAGACCTACCGATGCATCGATGAGTTATAGTGGGCTCCACTCGTCACTTATTAAGTCCAATGCATTCCTCATATGAACAGGTTTAAACATAACATAAACATTCGTATTAAAACCAGCATACGAAATGTCAATACTTTCTCCATAAACCATGAATGGTATAAAAATAACACATCCACAGTCAAACAAATCATAAAACCTTCAATATAATATGAAAGTTTTGTATCATAATAAATCAACTTCAAATAAGCTTAAAATCCATCAAAGGATGTTGACATATATAAAATCAAAACTATTTGAGAGAAATATCTCTTTTTTTGAAATCATTTAAGTCACATAATTATAAAATAAAACATTTACTTTGAAAATATCCTTATAAGCTTGTAAGGGAAGCTTCAAAGATTTTATAACGGCGGAAAATAGTTGCACCCGCCGTATAATTTAAAAAAGACATTCTTACCTTAATTCTGTTGAAAAGGTTAAAAAGGACATTGTTTGGAAAACGACGGAAAGATTCCTTTATAAAGATCTTATAAAAAGTCAACAAGGGTATAAATGACTTTAACCCATTGTCTATAAAATATTAAGAATGATTTGAAATACATTTTTACGAAACATGAATGTGGATGATAAAGAGGTCCCAGTAGATAATTGCGTATAAACAACCTCGATAATGAAGAGATTGTGAAATAAACTCTTATCTTGTACTTTTCCTTGGTCGAGGGTAGGTTAACCTCATGTATAATGGTGAAATAATTGTGATTAAATTATAGAAGAATCATATACATTAATATGATATCATATATGCTCTTTTAACATTGCTTTGTTAATAATATCTTAGTATTATCGTCGTTTCATGTGTTAACTTACTCGTTTTCTTTTATATGTTTTTTTACATAAGTCATGTTTGTTATGGATAGGTTGTATCTTATTCATATCCATAATGATATCAAGTCAACATTATTTTTAATCATCAAATGAGAATTAGTTTTGAATGGATATGATGAGGAATGAATATCATCGCGTTCGTGGAGACGGTAGTCCGTACATACGCACAAGCGACAATATCATTATTTTGATATTAAAATCGTATATAATTGGATGATATATCATATATACAGAATCATTATAATGTTATATTTATTATTTACTTCAATTACACATCATTATCATACTCATCCAAATAATAATGTTTTGAATAACAATTACACCATGACGTCTAGATGGTAAGCCGTACGTACGCACGTATGGTGACATGTCATTAAAAGGATGGATAGAATACTGAATATGGTTGTACCATATTTATAATAACATCATAGTATATCGAAGATACTGGAGTTATTGTTTTAGAATGTAAATAACAAAGAAAGAAGAAGTGGAAGAAGAAATGAACTTGAAAGAGGGTGGTGAAAACATTACCTCTTCTTCGGGTTCTTTCTTTTGATTTGATCAAAAGGGCTCCTTAGGATAGCTTTCTGATCAAACTAAGGCCTCTAGGTTGAAGTGAGAGAAATTGGGAGGATATTTGGGTAGAGGTTGACCGAGCCAAAAGGCTTTGAAGGTATGAATTTGAGAGAAGAGGGAGTGCCCTTTTATAAGAGGGGTGAGAGGCACCTTAGGAAAAACTTAAAATATTATTTTATAATAAATTCATATTCGGTTTATAATGGCTCCAAAGTGACTTATTTCGAGGCTAAGGTGAGGATATGTCGAAATCCTTTCAACCAATAGATTTTAGATAAGTTTGGGCCACTATATTAACTTTATCATTTATATTTAACTCTTAGTTAAATAGTTTGACATTTACCATGTCTGTTTGTATTTTTATATTATATGGTTAATAAACTTACTATAACAAGCCAAGCGAACCCCAAGTGGTTCATTATTAATATATATAACCTTATCTAAGTCATTTGGCCGAACCTTAGATTTTTAGGAATATAATATCAATTAATAATATAATATTTGTTTTAAAAACTCTTTTATGTCAATTTTGACACTATTTTATATTTTGTTTTTGCTAAATTTATAACAGCATTGTTACTTAGAAAAAAAATCCATCTAACCAACCCTAATATGTTATATTAACCTAGAAAATTATTGGAATTCATAAAAAGTCTCAAATTACATTTATTTTTCTATTTATAATATCAATTATTTTAATATTTCATTAATTAGATAATTACTGCATCACAATTGTGTCATAAATAAATTAAATTATTTAATGTCTAAAAATTATAAATAAAATACCATTATGTATGAAATCTTTTTAGCTTTCTAATGAATATTTATAATCGAATTTATCTTATGTATAACCCTATATTAAAAATGTTTTAGTTATTTAACATTGATTTTATCTCTTTTAACTCTTCTTTGAATTAAATAATAATAAATGTCCTAATCTAATCCAAATGGACCAAAGAGGTTCATATTTTATTTATAAGGTTGTTTTTGGTCGAATTATACTTAGCCAATAGAATTAGGACATGTGTTAGGGTAATAATAATATCATTGTTACCCTTAATTACCCCATTTACTTTTAATCGTGGTAAATAAAAGTAAAAAGTTATTATTCATCAAAAATTATTTTTTATCCTATTGAACCACATTTTACTCCTTGATATTAATCGTGTCTCTCGAATTTTCGAAATTTCACTCACAAAAGCGGTAAAATTAAGTTTTATGTGAATTTGCAAATTCTCCTAGGAGATTGGTAAAAAACGGTGAAAGTTCAATAAAAATTTTATATATCTAAAATTATTATAAACTGACTCCAATGAATTGCATTGAACTTATATAGGTATTATGTATCTATTTTGACCAAAATAAATTTAAATAAAATAAATAATTATTTAAATAAAAATTCGGTTTTAAACTATAACTCAGTGTTTTTCACTATTCATCAAAAATTGAAAGTTTTCATAAAAATACCAAAATTTCACCCTAGGCTAATTTCGATATTCCGAATCCAAAAATGAAGACCATTTTGAAAGATAAAATTTATAAAATTTCAAAAAGTGGGTATTACTATTCATAACGGTTAGTTCGATTGGTTGTGGTGTGTTAGAACTCGAAGTTGCGTACAACACACGCTACTGTATTATTCAAAGAGAAGCTTACCGTGGAAACTTGGGGTGTTACATATGTCCTATATGTAGGTAGGGTATTTTTTTTAATACAGTTTCACAAATGAAATAAGAACCTGCACTAGACTCTCCCATGCAGATCTGGCTTACTCACAAGAGAGTTGGGGTATTTTTTTACGGTTGGGCCCAGGTTGAAAAATCCAGACATCACTATGTATCATTCCAAAGCTGGAATCAAGAAACAACTAGTTCTATGATCAAGATGCGATGAGAGGACAACCACTGGAACGATGGTCCCATCAAGAGATGACCACAATAACATGAAGTTTTACGTCATACAATAGGGATACAGACCATGTAGTTTAATGTCGTGAAGAAAGGACATTAACCTATAGTTTAACATTATCTGATAAGGATTTATAGTGTTCCTTTTAAGGTCTTGTATCCAGGACTAGCTATTTCATGGTGTTCTGGCTAAGAATACCCTAGCATTCATTAGGCATGAAGATGGAACACTACGGGAAAAACAAGCTTTTGCGACGAGATTAATTCCCGTCGCAAATAGTTCATCCCAAAGGTTATTTGCGACGGGGGGTTCATCCCGTCGCAAAAAGTAATGCACGGTTTGGCGTGGGTTTCGCGCCAAAGCTCGGGAAGGTTATTTGCGACGGGGGGATCCCCCCGTCGCAAATAGTGTGTCGGTCGGAGGGTATTTGAGATGGGTCCCGTCGCAAATACCGATGGCAGTAAATGAGTTTTTGCGACGGGATGTTGTCCTGTCGCAAAAGGTGTGTCGACAGATCACTTTTTGCGACGAGGCCCCACGCAAATACCCTTTTAACCACATACAACATTTAATGCGGGCAAAGGTATTTGCGACGAGACCCGTCGCAAAAAGAACCTTTTGCAACGGTAATCCCGTCGCAAATAGTCCTGTCGCAACTAATCTAACCTATATATACCCCCTCCGTTTTTCTTTCTCTTCCTCTCATTTCTCACTTCCTCTCTCTCTAAACTCTATTTTTAGAGTGAAAATTTCTCTGAGTTAGTTTTTTTTATGAAAAAGTTGTGAAGTTGGTGACATCAATAGGAGATCAATTTTAAAGGTATTTATATTTTATTTAATTTAGTATTTATTTCATTTTTTAATGTTAATTTTAATTATTGTTCATTAGTTGTAATTAAATTAGATTTAAATTGTTTTATTATCTGTATTTATTTGTAATAATAAATTGAAATTATTAATACCAATTCTTAATAATTAGTAATAATTAATAATTAGTAATAACTAATAATCATTAACGAAAATTAGTATTGTCTCTAAATAATTACTTGTAATTAGTAATTAGTAGTTGTAAATTGTAGTTATTAATATCAATTAACGCTAATTAGTAATAGTTATGTTTAATTAGTTATAGTTATGTTTAATTAGTAATAATTACTGGTAATTAGTAATAAATAGAACTAATTAGTAATAAATAGGAATAATTAGTAATAAATAGAATAATTACTAATAAATATGTATAATTAGTAATAAATATGAATAATTAGTAATAAATAGGAATGATTAGTAATAAATAGGAATACTTAGTAATAAATAGGAACAATTAGTAATAAATAGTAATAAATGGTAATAAATAGTTATAATTAGTAATAATTAGTAATAATTTGGAATAAATATGAATAATTAGTAATAAATAGTAATAAATAGTAATAATTAGTAATAAATAGTAGTAAATATGAATAGATAGGATTAAATATGAATAATTATGAATAATTTGGAATAATTAGTAATAATTAGGAATAATTAGTAATAATTAGTAATAATTAGTAATAATTAGTAATAAATAGTAATAAATAGTAATAAATAATAATAAATAGTAATAAATAGTAATAAATTATAGTAAATAGTAATAAATTATAATAAATAGTAATAAATAGTAATAAATAGTAATAAATAGTAACTAATAATGATTAGAAATAATTAGTAATAATTAGTAATAATTAGTAATAAATAGCAATAATTAGCAATAATTAGTAATAATTAACAATAAACAGCAATGAATAGTATTAAATAGTAATAAATAGTAATAAACAGTAAAAAATAGTAAAAAATAGTAAAAAATAGTAAAAAATAGTAAAAATTAGTAATAAATTAGTAATAAATAGTAATAAATAGTAATAAATAGTAATAATTAGTAATAATTAGTAATAATTAAGAATAATTAGGAATAAATAGGAATAAGTAGGAATAAATAGGAATAAATAGTAATAATTCGTAATAATCCGTAATAATCAGTAATAATTAGTAATAATCAGTAATAATCAGTAATAAATAGGAATAAATAGGAATAATTAGGAATAATTAGGAATAATTAGGAATAATTAAGAATAATTAGGAATAATTAGGAATAATTAGGAATAATTAGGAATAATTAGAAATAAATTGTATTGTTACTAGTAACAATTAGTAATAAATAGTAACAATTAGTAACAATTAGTAACAATTAGTAACAATTAGTAACAATTAGAAACAATTAATAACAATTACTAACAATTAGTAACAATTAGTAATAAATTGTAACAATTAGTAATAAATAGGAATAATTAGGAAGAAAATCAATTTTTATAAATTGTAATAACTTGTAATAACTTGGCACAATTTTCAGTGGATTGACGACACTCTTTTTGCTCGATGACTCTTCTCCTTTCTACTTTCATCG
Organism: Viscum album; assembly: GCA_963277665.1. Lineage (NCBI taxonomy): Eukaryota > Viridiplantae > Streptophyta > Magnoliopsida > Santalales > Viscaceae > Viscum > Viscum album. Next base: position 1,388,286,223 of record OY728135.1, on the reverse strand, counting down.
ACTCAAAACATTATGAAAAGTCTACTTCTACATATGCATATCCAATCTCATATGCACGAGTTTGAATATGCATTCATAGGACCACATTTTTCATAATGTGTTTAGGCGGTGACAGTTGCAAGAAGACGATTCATCGACGAAAAGGGGGCTCTTTTGTCTGACGGCTCATTTACTTGAAACTTTCTCACACAGAAATCACAACGAAGAATCTTCTCGGAGGTACGCATATTCATTCTCGTGCATTGGATAAAAGAGTAGTTTTCAATCCACTGGAAATTGTGTCACTCGTAAGTAATGGTAATTATTAATAAGTAGTTGTAATTATTTATCTTTTTTTAGATAGTGTTTTTATAATTTCAAATTATTCAAAAAACAGTAATGATTTTATATTTTGTAGAAAAATATGGAACAAGGAAGTCGACATCAATCATTATTAGATGATCGTGCTTGGATAAATCAGCGTAGAAATCCAAACGGTTCTGGTTTAAATCCTATATATATTAAGGGTGTTGAAGCTTTCTTATCATTTGCATCATCAAAAGCAGAATATGTTTCAGTAGGCGTAATAAAGTGTCCTTGTAAAAAATGTGCTCTGAGAACGTTTGACACATTTGAAAAGGTTGCGGGACATCTCTTGCGGTTTGGTTTTCAATCAGATTATGTTTTTTGGTATCAACACGGTGAACGCAGTTCCAGAGAAGATACTAATAACTTGATTCTGAATCCATCACGGTTTCAAAATTTAGTACATGATGTTGTCGGTCTATCTGTTCAATAAACTGAAACTCAAGATGATATTGATTTAACTCCTGAGTTGACACCATCAGAATTTTATGAGTTGTTGAGGTCTGCTGAGGATGCATTATATTCTGGTTGCGAGATAAGAAAATTAGAAGCGGTTGCAAAATTTATGGCTATTAAATCAGATAATGAAATGTTAAACAATTGTTTTGATCAGATATTTTCTTTGGTTAAAACACTATTACCTGAAAGAAACGTGTTTCCTGCAAATTACTATGAGAGAAAGATGCTGGTTTGTAATCTAGGTCTTAGTTATCGGAAGATTCATGCATGTCCAAATGATTGCATCTTAAATTCTGGTGAAAATGATTTGTTGGATAGTTGTCCCACATGTTGACAATCGAGGTATAAAGAACCTCAACCAGGGAAGTCTGGATCGATTCCAGTAAAACAGTTGAGATATTTCCCCCTTACACCCAGGTTGCAACGTTTATTTATGTCTCACATTATGCAAAGCCACATTTAGGGCACACATTATGCAAAGCCACATCTGGGAATATTATGCATAGTCAAAACAAAGGCTTCCTTCAGAGTCAGATGATTTTATCACCGATAAACAATGGAATCTTATGGGGGTATAACTTTCCCAAGACTTTATGTGTGATTTGTGAAAGGAACATTTCTGTATTATGATAAAGGTATTTAGACCAATGTTGGTTGTAACTGAATGGAGGATTTTCTACATAGATATGGATCATATGTTAGATTAGATAATTGGTTTTGTGTTCGTGGCTAAGCCTGAAATGAAGGGTTCACGCATCATTACATATCTCATTGGGATGAGAATCAAACCACATGTAGTTATAGAAATATGGAAGTTCTCCAAATAAATTTGAATTCTTACATAGTGAAAGGTGCATATCATTTTTCATATTGTGGCTAAGTCTGGGTTGAGGAACCTAGAAGTCTCTGCATATCTCATTGGGATGAGAATCAAGTCATACATAGTTCTATAATAAAGTTACTTACACAAGTATGTCCTATATGTAGGTAGGGTATTTTTTTTAATACAGTTTCACAAATGAAATGAGAACCCGCACTGGACTCTCCTATGCAGATCTGGCTCACTCACAAGAGGGTGGGGGTATTTTTTTATGGTTGGGCCCAGGTTGAAAAATCCAGACATCACTATGTATCATTCCAAAGCTGGAATCAAGAAACAACTAGTTCTAGGATTAAGGTGCGATGAGAGGACAACCACTGGAACGATGGTCCCATCAAGAGATGACCACAACAACATGAAGTTTTACGTCATACAATAGGGATACATACCATGTAGTTTAATGTCGTGAAGAAAGGACATTAACCTATTGTTTAACATTATGTGATAAGGATTTATAGTGTTCCTTTTAAGGTCTTGTATCCAGGACTAGCTATTTCATGGTGTTCTGGCTAAGAATACCCTAGCATTCATTAGGCATGAAGAGGGAACACTACGGGAAAAACAAGCTTTTGCGACGGGATTAATTCCCGACGCAAATAGTCCATCCCAGAGGTTGTTTGCGACGGGGGGTTGGTCCCGTCGCAAAAAGTAAGGCGCGGTTTGGCGCGGGTTTTGCGCCAAAGCGCGGGTTTCGCGCCAAAGCGCGGGAAGGTTATTTGCGACGGGTCCCGTCGCAAATACTGACGGTGGTAAATGAGTTTTTGCGACGGGATGTTGTCCCGTCTAAAAAGGTGTGTCGGCAGATCACTTTTTGCGATGAGGCCCCACGCAAATACCCTTTTAACCACAGACATCATTTAATGTGGGTAAAGGTATTTGCGACGAGGCCCCTCGCAAAAAGAACCTTTTGCGACGGTAATCCTGTCACAAATAGTCCCGTCACAACTAATCTAACCTTTATATATCCCCCTCCGTTTTTCTTTCTCTTCCTCTCATTTCTCACTTTTTCTCTCTCTAAACTCTATTTTTAGAGTGAAAATCTGTCTGAGTTAGTTTTTTTTATGAAAAAGTTGTGAAGTTGCTGATATCAATAGGAGATCAATTTTAAAGGTATTTATATTTTATTTAATTTAGTATTTATTTCATTTTTTATGTTAATTTTAATTATTGTTCATTAGTTGTAATTAAATTAGATTTAAATTGTTTTGTTATTTGTATTCATTTGTAATAATAAATTGAAATTATTAATACTAATTCTTAATAATTAGTAATAATTAATAATTATTAATAACTAATAATAATTAATGAAAATTAGTATTGTCTATAAATAATTACTTGTAATTAGTAATTAGTAGTTGTAAATTGTAGTTATTAATATCAATTAACGCTAATTAGTAATAGTTATGTTTAATTAGTTATAGTTATGTTTAATTAGTAATAATTACTGGTAATTAGTAATAAATAGAACTAATTAATAATAAATAGGAATAATTAGTAATAAATAGAATAATTATTAATAAATATGTATAATTAGTAATAAATATGAATAATTATTAATAAATAGGAATGATTAGTAATAAATAGGAATTCTTAGTAATAAATAGGAATAATTAGTAATAAATAGTAATAAATAGTTATAATTAGTAATAATTAGTAATAATTTGGAATAAATATGAATAATTAGTAATAATTAGGAATAATTAGTAATAATTAGTAATAAATAATAGTAAATAGTGATATAGGAATAATTAGTAATAATTAGTAATAAATAGTAACAAATAGTAATAATTAGTAATAATTAGTAATAAATAGGAATAAATAGGAATAAATAGGAATAAATAGTAATAATTATGAATAATTAGGAATAATCAGTAATAATCAGGAATAATTAGTAACAATTAGTAATAAATAGTAATAAATAGTAATAAATAGTAATAAATAGTAATAAATTGTAATAAATTGTAATAAATAGTAATAAATAGTAACTAGTAATGATTAGAAAGAATTAGTAATAAATAGGAAGAATTAGTAATAATTAGTAATAATCAGTAATATATAGTAATAATTAGTAATAATTAGTATTAAATAGTAATAAATAGAAATAAATAGTAATAAATAGTAATAAATAGTAATAAATAGTAATAAATAGTAATGATTAGTAATCATTAGTAATGATTAGTAATAATTAGTAATAAATAGTAATCATTAGTAACAATTAGTAATAAATAGTAATAAATAGTAATAAATAGTAATAAATAGTAATAATTAGGAATAATTAGGAATAATTAGAAATTAATAGGAATAAATAGGAATAAATAGTAATAATCAATAATAATCAGTAATAATCAGTAATAATCAGTAATAATCAGTAATAATCAGTAATAATCAGTAATAATCAGTAATAAATAGGAATAAATAGGAATAATTAGGAATAATTAGGAATAAATAGGAATAATTAGGAATAATTAGGAATAATTAGGAATAATAATGAATAATTAGGAATAAATTGTATCGTTACTAGTAACAATTAGTAATAAATTGTAACAATTAGTAACAATCAGTAACAATTAGTAACAATTAGTAACAATTAGTAACAATTAGTAACAATTAGTAACAATTAGTAACAATTAGTAACAATTAGTAACAAATTGTAACAATTAGTAATAAATAGTAACAATTAGGAAGAAAATCAATTGTAATAAATTGTAATAACTTATAATAACTTGGCACAATTTCCAGTGGATTGACGACACTCCTTTGGCTTGATGACTCTTCTCTCCTTTCAACTTTCACTGACTCAAAACATTATGAAAAGTAGGCTTCTACATATGCATATCCAATCTCATATGCCCGTGTTTGAATATGCATTCATAGGACCACATTTTTTATAATGTGTTCAGTCGGTGACAGTTGCAAAAAGATGATTCATCGACGAAAAGGGGGCTCTTTTGTCTGACAGCTCATTTACTTGAAACTTTCTCACACAGAAAGCACAACGAAGAATCTACTCGGAGGTACGAATATTCATTCTCGTGCATCGGACAAAAGAGTAGTCGTCAATCCAATGGAAATTGTGTCGCTCGTAAGTAATTATAATTATTAATAAGTATTTGTAATTATTTATCTTTTTTTTAGATAGTGTTTTTATAATTTCAAATTATTCAAAAACAGTAATGATTTTATATTTTGTAGAAAAATATAGAACAAGGAAGTCGACAACAATCATTATTAGATGATCGTGCTTGGATAAACCAGCGTAGAAATCCAAACGGTTCTGGTTTAAATCCTGTATATATTAAGGGTGTTGAAGCTTTCTTATCATTTGCATCATCAAAAGCAGAATATGTTTCAGTAGACATAATAAAGTGTCCTTGTAAAAAATGTGCTCTGAGAACGTTTGACACATTTGACAAGGTTGTGGGACATCTCTTGCGGTTTGGGTTTCAATCAGATTATGTTTTTTGGTATCAACACGTTGAACGCAGTTCCAGAGAAGATACTAATAACTTGATTCTGAATCCGTCACAGTTTCAAAATTTAGTACATGATGTTGTCGGTCTATCTGTTCAACAAACTGAAACTCAAGATGATATTGATTTAACTTCTGAGTTGACATCATCTAAATTTTATGATTTGTTGAGGTCTGCTGAGGATGCATTATATCTTGGTTGCAATATAATCAAATTAGAAGCGGTTGCAAAATTTATGGCTATTAAATCAGATAATGCAATGTCAAACAATTGTTTTGATCAAATATTTTCTTTGGTTAAAACACTGTTACCTGAAAGAAACATGTTGCCTGCAAATTACTAGAGGGCAAGAGGATGGTTTGTAATCTAGGCCTTAGTTATCGGAAGATTCATGCATGTCCAAATGATTGCATCTTATATTCTGGTGAAAATGATTTGTTGGATAGTTGTCCCACATGTTGACAATCAAGGTATAAAGAAGCTCAACCAGGTTAGTCTGGATCAATTCCAGTAAAACTGTTGAGATATTTCCCCCTTACACCCAGGTTGCAGTGTTTATTTATGTCTTACATTATGCAAAGCCACATTTAGGGCACACATTATGCAAAGCCACATCTGGGAATATTATGCATTGTCAAAACAAAGGCTTCCTTCGGAGTCAGACGATTTTATCACCGATAAACAAAGGAATCTTATGGGGGTATAACTTTCCCAAGACTTTATGTGTGATTTGTGGAAGGAAAATTTTTGTATTATGCTAAAGGTATTTAGACCAATGTTGGCTGTAACTGAATGGAGGATTTTCTACATAGATATGGATCATATGTTAGATTAGATAATTGGTTTTGTGTTCATGGCTAAGCCTGAAATGAAGGGTTCGCACATCATTACATATCTCATTGGGATGAGAATCAAACATCATGTAGTTCTACAAATATGGAAGTTCTCCAAATAAATTTGAACTCTTACATAGTGAAAGGTGGATATCATTTTTCATATTGTGGCTAGGTCTAGGTTGAGGAACTTAGAAGTCTCTGCATATCTCATTGGGATGAGAATCAAGTCATGCATAGTTCTATAATAAATTTACTTACACAAGTATGTCCTATATGTAGGTAGGGTATTTTTTTAATACAGTTTCACAAATGAAATGAGAACCTGCACTGGACTCTCCTATGCAGATCTAGCTCACCCATAAGAGGGTGGGGGTATTTTTTTATGGTTGGGCCCAGGTTGAAAAATCCAGACATCATTATGTATCATTCCAAAGATGGAATCAAGAAAAAACTACTTCTAGGATCAAGGTGCGATGAGAGGACAACCACTGGAACAATGGTCCCATCAAGAGATGACCACAACAACATGAAGTTTTACGTCATACAATAGGGATACAGACCATGTAATATAATGTCGTGAAGAAAAAACATTAACCTATTGTTTAACATTATGTGATAAGGATTTATAGTGTTCCTTTTAAGGTCTTGTATCCAGGACTAGCTATTTCATGGTGTTCTGGCTAAGAATACCCCAGGATTCATTAGGCATGAAGAGGGAAGACTACGGGAAAAACAAGCTTTTGCGACGGGATTAATTCCCGTCACAAATAGTCCATTTCAGAGGTTATTTGCGACGGGGGGTTCGTCCTATCGCAAAAAGTAATGCGCGGTTTTTTGCAGGTTTCGCGCCAAAGCTCGGGAAGGTTATTTGCAACGAGGGTATCCCCCCGTCGCAAATAGTGTGTCAATCAGAGGGTATTTGCGACGGTTTTGGTCGCAAATACTGGTGACGGTAAATGAGTTTTTGCGACGGGATGTTGTCCCGTCGCAAAAGGTGTGTCGGCAGGTCACTTTTTGCAACGGGGCCCGTCGCAAATATCCTTTTAACCACATACAACAATTAATGCGGGCAAAGGTATTTGCGACGAGTCTCGTCGCAAAAAGAACCTTTTGCGACGGTAATCTTGTCGCAAATAGTCCCGTCACAACTAATCTAACTCATATATACCCCTCTGTTTTTCTTTCTCTTCCTCTCATTTCTCACTTCCTCTCTCTCTCTAAACTCTATTTTTAGAGTGAAAATTTCTCTGAGGTAGTTTTTTTTACGAAGAAGTTGTGAAGTTTCTTACATCAATAAGAGATCAATTTTAAAGGTATTTATATTTTATTTAATTTAGTATTTATTTCATTTTTTATGTTAATTTTAATTATTGTTGATTAGTTGTAATTAAATTATATTTAAATTGTTTTGTTATATGTATTTATTTGTAATAATAAATTGAAATTATTAATACTAATTCTTAATAATTAGTAATAATTAATAATTTGTAATAACTAATAATCATTAATGAAAATTAGTATTGTCTATAAATAATTACTTGTAATTAGTAATTAGTAGTTGCAAATTGTAGTTATTAATATCAATTAACGCTAATTAGTAATTGTTATGTTTAATTAGTTATAGTTATGTTTAATTAGTAATAATTACGAGTAATTAGTTATAAATAGGAATCATTAGTAATAAATAGGAATAATTAGTAATAAATAGGAATAATTAGTAATAAATAGAATAATTACTAATAAATATGTATAATTAGTAATAAATATGAATGATTAGTAATAAATAGGAATGATTAGTAATAAATAGGAATACTTAGTAATAAATAGGAATAATTAGTAATAAATAGTAATAAATAGTAATAAATAGTTATAATTAGTAATAATTTGGAATAAATATGAATAATTAGTAATAATTAGGAATAATTAGTAATAATTAGTAATAAATAGTAGTAAATAGTAATATAGGAATAATTAGTAATAAATAGTAATAAATAGTAATAATTAGTAATAATTAGTAATAATTAGTAATAAATAGGAATAATTAGGAATAATTAGGAATAATTTGGAATAATTAGGAATAATTAGTAATAAATAGTAATAAATAGTAATAAATAGTAATAAATAGTAATAAATAATAACTAGTAATGATTAGAAAGAATTAGTAATAAATAGGAAGAATTAGTAATAATTAGTAATAATTAGTAATAATTAGTAATAAATAGCAATAAATAGGAATAAATAGTTATAAATAGTAATAAATAGTAATAAATAGTAATAAATAGTAATAAATAGTAATAAATAGTAATAAATAGTAATAATTAGTAATAATTAGTAATAATTAGTAATAATTAGTAATAATTAGTAATAATTAGTAATAATTAGTAATAATTAATAATAAATAGTAATAATTAGTAATAATTAGTAATAATTAGGAATAATTAGGAATAATTATGAATAAATAGGAATAAAGAGTAATAATCAGTAATAATCAGTAATAATCAGTAATAATCAGTAATAATCAGTAATAATCGGTAATAAATGGGAATAAATAGGAATAATTAGGAATAAATAGGAATAATTAGGAATAATTAGGAATAAATAGGAATAATTAGGAATAAATTGTATTGTTACTAGTAACAAATAGTAATAAATAGTAACAATTAGTAACAATAAGTAACAATTAGTAACAATTAGTAAAAATTAATAATAATTAGTAACAATTAGTAATAAATTGTAACAATTTGTAATAAATAGGAACAATTAGAAAGAAAATCAATTGTAATAAATTGTAATAACTTGTAATAACTTGACACAGTTTTCAGTGGATTGACGACACTCCTTTTACTCAATGACTCTTCTCCTTTCAACTTTCACTAACTCAAAACATTATGAAAAGTATGCTTCTACGTATGCATATCCAATCTCGTATGCACGAGTTTGAATATGCATTCATATGACCACATTTTTCATAATGTGTTCAGGCACTGACAATGGCAAGAAGATGATTCATCGACGAAAAGGGGGCTCTTTTGTGTGACGGATCATTTACTTGCAACTTTCTCACACAGAAATCACAATGAAGAATCAGCTCGGAGGTACGCATATTCATTCTCGTGCGTCGAACAAAAGAGTAGCCATCAATCCACTAGAAATTGTGTCGCTCATAAGTAATGGTAACTATTAATAAGTACTTGTAATTATTTATCTTTTTTTAGATAGTGTTTTTATAATTTCAAATTATTCAAAAACAGTAATGATTTTATATTTTGTAGAAAAATATGGAACGAGGAAGTCAAAAACAATCATTATTAGATGATTACACTTGGATAAATTAGCATAGAAATCCAAACGGTTCTGGTTTAAATCCTGTATGTATTAAGGGTGTTAAAGCTTTCTTATCATTTGCATTATCAAAACCAGAATATGTTTCAAAAGGCACAATAAAGTGTCCTTGTAAAAAATGTGCTCTGAGAACGTTTGACACATTTGACAAGGTCGTGGGACATCTCTTGCGGTTTGGTTTTCAATCAGATTATGTTTTTTTGTATCAACACGGTGAACACAGTTCCAGAGAAGATACTAATAACTTGATTTCGGATCTATCACGGTTTCAAAATTTAGTACATGATGTTGCCGGTCTATCTGTTCAACAAACTGAAACTCAAGATGATATTGATTTTACTCCTGAGTTGACAACATCTAAATTTTATGAGTTGTTGAGGTCTGATGAGGATGCATTATATCCTGGTTGCAAGATAAGCAAATTAGAAGCAATTGCAAAATTTATGGCTATTAAATCAGATAATGAAATGTCAAACAATTGTTTTGATCAGATATTTTCTTTGGTTAAAACATTGTTACCTGAAGGAAATGTGTTGCCTGCAAATTACTATGAGAGCAAGAGGCTGGTTCGTAATCTGGGCCTTAGTTATCGGAAGATTCATGCATGTCCAAATGATTGCATCTTATATTCTGGTGAAAATGATTCGTTGGATAGTTGTCCCACATGTTGACAATCGAGGTATAAAGAAGCTCAACCAGGGAAGTCTGGATCGATTCTAGTAAAACAATTGAGATATTTCCCCCTTACACCCAGGTTGCAGTGTTTATTTATGTCTCAGAACACAGCGTCAATGATGTCATGACACAAAACCAAGATTTCAACTGTTAAAAGATTGAATCATCCATCTAATGGTGATTCATGGAAACATTTTGACTGTTTGCATCCGTTTTTTGCTTTAGAAGCCCAAAACGTGCGATTGGGTCTTTCTACTGACAGTTTCTTTTCGTTTGGTTCTTATGGTAGTCAATATTCATGTTGGCCTATCTTTATAACTCCGTACAATTTACCTCCATGGATGTTGATGAAGGAGCTCTATATCTTTTTGACCTTATTAATCTCAGGACATCCGAAAAATAATATTGATGTTTATTTGAAACCATTAATTGACGAGTTAAATGCATTGTGGAGTGATGGTGTTAGTACATACGATGTTGCTGCGAAACAAAATTTCATATTAAAAGCTGCATTGATGTGGACGATTAGTGAATTTTCGGCATATGACATGTTATCTGGCTGGAGTATACATGGTCTGAAATCATGTCCTTACTGTATGAAAGACAACAAATCATTTATGCTCATCAATGGAAAAAAACCTTGCTATTTTGACTGTCACCACAAATTTCTTCCAACCGATCATCCTTTTCGAAGGAACAAATCTCATTTAAGAAAAGGTAAAATTGAAAGGGATGAACCTCAAAAAATGATCTAAGGTACAGAGTTAAAATCAGTTGTATTTTCATTACCTCCCATCACATTTGGGATAACCGTAAACCAACAGAAAATTCATGGATTTGGGAAAGAACATAATTGGATAAAAGGAATCATTTTTTGGGATCTTCCATATTGGTCTGATTTTTTGGTCCGCCACATGTTGGATGTTATGCATATTGAGAAAAATTGTTTTGATAATTTATTTCATACAGTTTTGGATACACTAGGTAAAACCAAAGATACTGTAAAGGCACGATTAGATCTTGCCCAAATTTACAGGCGACCAGAACTTGAACTATTTGAAAATGTCAGATCACAGAGGTTAATGAATCCAAAAGCAGCTTATACGCTGTCCAAAGAGAGTCACTTATTATTTTGTCAGTGGATTGCAGATTTGAGACTCCAGATGACTATGCTTCCAATTTGGGCAGATGTGTTAAGAATGATTATATTACCAGATTAAAAAGTCATGATTGTCTTGTTATAATGGAAAGACTTATGCCGATTGGATTTAGAGGTTTGTTGAATTCTATGATTTGGGATTCGATAACAGACATATCATTTTTTTTGAGACATTTGTGCAACGACAACAGACTACGATGCACTAAGAAAACTAGAAGAAGATGTTGCTGTAATTATATGTAAACTGGAAAAAATCTTTCTGTCAGATTTCTTTGAATCAATGGAACATATGATATTACATTTGCCGCATGAAGCTAAATGTGGAGGTCCAGTGCAGTTTCGATGGATGTACTCATTTGAGAGATGCATGCAGAAATTGAAGATAAAAGTACATAACAAAGCATTAGTTGAAGACTCAATTACTAAAGCTTATTTCCAAGAGGAAATTACTTTTTTCTGCTCTCATTATTTTGAATCTCAATATCCCTCAAAACACAATCGCATGAGACGAAACGAGGGGAATGTTAATGATGAAATGGACAATCAATTATCAGTTTTTAATCAGCCAAATCTTGGTTTCGGTGGAGTTCATGAACGATGACTTTCAGATGATGAACATTACAGACCTCATACATATGTTCTGCTCAATTGTGAAGAAATGACATCATTTGTATTGTGAGTGCTTCTATCACTTATTATATAATTTATGTTACAGTATGTAAACTTATTTTATTTGTAGGTTATATGATAATCATATCAAGAAACAACTTTCACAAATTACAGCAGCTGCTTTTGAAGAGGGCAGACAAATTTTTTTTCTCAATGGTTTCAAAAACTGGTAACATAAATTATTGATGGTTTAATATTAATTCTGTTTATTATTTATTATATTGATAATTGTTTTACAAATTTTCAAGTGTCTCAACATACTGATAAAATTGATAAGCGACTGTGTATATTGAGTAACCCACCATCCAAAATGGTTAAATCTTATAATGCATATGTGGTGAATGGTTTTCGATTTCATACACATGCATATGGGGAATCAAAAAAAACAATGAACAGTGAAGTTTGCTTGAGAGGATCGCATCATAGAGAAACTAAAGTTGACTTTTCGGACATTCTGGATGAAATTATTGAGTTGTGTTATCTAGGACATAATTACATAATGATGTTTAAATGTTGGTGGTTGGATACTGAGGGAGGTTTGCGTGTTCATCCGACTCATGGAATCATCGATATTAAATATAAAAGTCTTCTTACAGTAAATGAACCATTTTTACTAGCTCAACAGAAATATCAAATTTATTACACAAAGTACAGTGTTATTTCAAGAGACTTGAGTGATTGGTGGAGCATAATAAAAATTAAATATCAGGAAAATCGATTTACTCAAATTGAATATGGTTCCACTGAAGTGGAAGGAATTGAATTTTTTCAACAGACTGCTTAAAATTCATCTTTTTCACAAAGAGACGTGAATATCGATGATGACACTTCACAATTAAGGATCGATGATGACGAAGATGTTAATGATGTTACAAATGAATTTGAAATGACAAGAGATGATGAAACTCAAACTCATATGGATATTGATGATGCTGAGGAGGAAGATGAAGACATTGACATTGAAAACTATGAAGATGAGGATGAATATGGACATTGACAACGTTAAATGCTGGTTATAATCATAACTAATATATATCTATATATAATAGTTATTTTCAATTATCTACTAACAACAATCATTTTGTGTTTCAGATGGATCCTGATCTATTTCGCGAGTTGCGGGAGGTTGAGCTACCTTTTGATGAGGGGGATTGTGGACCATCTGATCCTCAGCCTACTGACGGTTCAGGGGGTACGCGGAGGGGGCGCGGTCTTGCGCGACTGATGATTCCTGACCCTATCCCCGAGTGACGTCCACGTCTTGGCTTCGATCCACACACACGGAGGTATGGTAACCTATATATTTTAGTTAGCTTTCATTAATTTATTTATATATATATACTAATTGTTGGATTATTTATTCCTTTTTCACAGTTTTGCGCATGTAGCTATTGGACAGGGGAGCGCTATCTTGTACAATTATTTTTCTCAGTCATAGATCACATGGGAACATATTCCCGTTGATATGCGGCACGACATGTTCAATCATTGGCTAGTATGTAAATAAATAATATTTATTTTGAAATTTATTTTATTAATAACTTGATATTATAAATTATTTGTAGGGTTTATGGTATCTCATCGATGATAGCATGCGTGACGCTATCCACGCGGCATGACATGTAACGACCCGAAATTTTGAATAAATTTTGTTTCCTAATTTTATGTGTTATTTTATTTTATTTTTATACTCAACAAAAATGTTTCATTTGATAACATGATTATAATTAAAATGAGACCGTTGGGTTTAGACAGTTATATGACCATTGGTCAATATGATCGCTGGAAATTAAACGTTTTGATTATTGTCTCTAAATACAAGTAATCTTGACTAATTATTATAGAAAGAAGATTCGATGGCCTCACCCAGTAGTCTTGGACCGATCGAAGCCCATCTAACAGAACTTGGGAAGGAGATAGCACCAATGGGCTTTGCTCTGGAGCAAACCCAAGCCGAACTTCATCGTGTGAAGCTAGAACGGAATCGCCTTTGCGAGAAGTTCAAACTGATAGAAATTACTACTCGTGCGATGTTAGCCGAGCCTCCCTCAGATTCTCTCACCTTAGCACACCTTACACTTAGGTCCTATGCTGGTGTGATAAGGGGCTATGTAAGGAGACCGTAACTGCCTTGTGTAATCCTTTGTTTTAAATAAAAACTGAGATTTCTTCTTATGATGAAGTTTATGAATTTTTAAATGACCAGATAAATATAGTATGCATATTTTTGATGAATTTTAGAAAAAGGATATTTTAAAAATGTTTATGTAAACCTTAAATAATTAAAAATGTGTAATGATTTTCAAAAACTGGTCTTCTACAATTATGTTCAGTACGAAATTTAGAGTCTAATAAGATCAATTTGATTTTTGATGAATAGTAAATTATGAATAGTGATTTTATGATTAGGATTAGTAATGTGTCCAAATGGATTAGTAATCTCACTTAAAGAAAGTATTAATATAATCTAGGCACCTTGATTAAGTAATGTGATTCAATAAAATGGTTAAATAACGGTTTCATAAATTATTATTCAAGTATTAGTTTTTTCAGGTGAATAGTGTTTTTTAATTAAAAATTAAAAAAAATTATTTAAAAAAATTATTTTCATAAAATGGATTTCATTTTTGAACTCAGAGCACCGATATTATGTTATGGTAATTTTTGGGGTTTTTTCTGAAAAAATGAATTTTCAGTGAATAGTGTATTTATTTTAAAAAATAAATTAAAATTATTTAGAAAATTATTTTTATAAAATGGAGTTTATTTTTGAAATCAGATCATTGATATTTGTTAAGGTGAAATTTTGGGATTATTCTGAGAAAGTTGAATTTTCAATGAATAGTGAAAATACAGTTTTTAAGTTACAGGTGTTTAATGACATCATTAAATGATGTATTAAGTATGTAATCAAAATGGTCGACTTATGAATAGTAAGATAAGGTATGAGGTGTCCCAAGTGGCCAATACCATGGGCAAGCCCATGGTTTTGCCAAAACCACTAATGAGGTGTCCCTTGGCCATTAATGCCTTGTCCCCTCACTTTCCCTATAAATACCAAACCATCCTCTCATCCATTCGACTCCCCACTCTCCCCCAACGAAGTTCTGGTCTCATTACCTCCCAAGGAGTCCTCCCAAGGTGCCCCCAAGCTCTCAAGGTCCCAACCTTTGAGTTTTAAGAGTTACATTTTAAGGTAAGGGATCCGATCTCTCTCTTTCTTTTCAAGAAATCTCTTTTATGTAATTTATTTTATGCTCCATGTTCTTATGTTAAAGGGTGTTTATTTATACTTTTCTTACTGCCCTTTTCATGTTCACATAATGAGAGATTTCCTCTTACTCTCATTATTTCATTTTATGAAGTTTTAAGTGGCGTCGTTAGGCTGCCGAAATTTTTGTAACAGATTCTTTCTCCCTTCTCATTTTTCAAGATCTATTTTCATGTAAAGTATTTTAAGTTCATTTTTATTATGTTGGGGTATGATCTCTAAATTTATCATACTGATCTTTTAGGATCATATGATGAGAGACCCCATTTGATCTCTTCAATTCGGTATTTTTAAGTTTTAAGTGGCGCCGTTAGGCTGCCGAATTTTTAAGTGGTTCTTCACCCTTCTCGTTTTGAAGTTTTACTTTCATGTTAATTCTTTCAAATTATTTTTTTTATGTTGGGGTATGATCTCTATATCTATAATACTGATCTTTCATGACCATATGATGTGAGACCCCATTTGATCTCTTCAATTCAGTATTTTGAAGTTTAAGTGGCGTCGTTAGGCTGCTGAATTTTTAAGTGGTCCTTGCACCTTTCTCCCTTTTCAAAGTTCTAATTCCATGTCAAGTATTGCAAGTTCCTTTTTATTATGTTGGGGTATGATCTCTATATCTATCATACTGATCTTTTATGTTCATATGATGAGGGACCCTATTTGATCTCATCAATTCATTTTTTTTTTGAAGTTTATGTAACGCTGTTAGGCTGCCGAATTTTCATAAGAGAAATCTTATTTTTGTCTTCCTGTCATGTTCTTCATTTCATATGGTATATTTTCAAATTTCATTACCATGTTCTTAAATCCCTTATATTTTGTCCCTCTACTATTTTATGGGTCATTTATGAATGTTTGACCCATGTCCCCTCTCTTTTCAATGTTTTCTAAAAACCTTGTAACATAGCCGTTATGCTGCAGAATTTTCGTCTCAAAATATCTCTCTCTTTTTTCTAAAGATATTTTATTTTATTAAGTGAATACTCAAAGATCTTATTTCTATAGGGGTATTCACATATATATCAAAATGTTCTATTTTAAATTCTGTGATTTACATACGTGAAACTCGCTATCCCTTTCCGTGGGTTTTAAAGTAACGTAAAGAGCATGTCTTTAAAAGCAGCTTTGAAAATGTTATGATTATGAAATGAAACCCATTTATTTTATTCTATATGGGTTATTTATGAAATTTTTGATGATGATATATGTGGCTCACATGATAATAAAGGCAAATTTAAGGGTGCGCCCTGATAGCGCTCCAATGCATTGGGTAATGATGTAACCACTAGAGATTACAATTTTCACGATATCTTGGTGAATAACCTTGGTAATTTTCAAATGACACATTGGGGATGGACCTTGGTGATATGTTCATGATTGTCTATGTTAAATGATGTAGCCACATCTTCAAGTTATGAAAAATGTTATTTTTATTATGATATATCTCATGATTTCTTTCTCATGCCTTAAAGTTCTTTTCATGACCTTATTGAAGTATCTCAAGTTCACATGTAAAATGTTTCTCTTGTTTCCCTTACTGGGCTTTTTGCTCACCCTTTCTTTTGATGTATGTCCCCAGGTTATGTGATGCAGTAATGAACCTAGGATGAACATGAGGAGAAGCCTTTCAAGTGTTTTAGAAGAATGTTTTATGTTTTCATGTTTAAAGTTCCTAGTTTCCAAGACACTAAACCTTAAAGATCCTCGGTTTTGTAAAATGTAATGAAAGTTTATGTGATAAAAAGGCGGGATGCTATATGACAAGTGTCTATGCGTGACTTTTTCCGTCAATTTTTGCACAATTTGAGAAGAACATCTATTAAGAAAGCAGGAGTGATAGAATTTGATGAGTCGTGTAGAGCCCACCGACCAGAGTACATTTCATCTCACGTTTGGGATGAATTATGTTTACACTGGTTGGGTAGTGGATTTCAGAGGAGATCTTCAGTGGGACGACAGAACCGAGGGAGACAGGAGGTGACGCGTCGAGCTGGTAGTCGTACATTCAGTACGCATAGAGGGCATTTGGTAAGTATATTTTTTAAATATTTTATATAACTTTAAATATAAATAGTTTATTTTATATTTCTGTAGGCAGTCGAGCATCCCGATATTACAGAGTTCGACGTTTATCAGAGGATGTACAATGATCCAGTTACTAGAGAGATTAAAGGTGATCACTAGCATCAAATTATGGTTAGTATAATTTTTTTTTCAGTTTGACAATTAACTACATATAATATTTTCACAATTTTAATTTCAAATTGAAATTGAAAGAGTCATATAAGGCTGCGACCTCTCAGACATAGGCTGAGAGTCAGGACGAGACGACTGAGCAGACTAGTGTCCACCATTTCGATGAGGTGACATGGATGCAGGCGACTCAGTATGACTTTGAGAAAGGTCGAGTAGTTGGTATCAGTTCACATTTGACTCCTGGTACTTATTATGCTACTGCTGCGATGTCGGCATCCAGCTCGAGAGGATCTCTTGGAGAGACATCATCTTCTGCCTCACAGTATCAGGAGCAGTTGCGAACTTAGACTGAGCTTATAGAGAGTTTGTAGAAGCAGCATGAAGAGATGTTTCAGTGGCAACAGCAGCAGCAGCATCACGAGCAGATAGAGTATATGCACCGTCTGACTTGTAGTTTAGGGATGGAGTTTCCTCCACCATCTCCTACAGCTCCTCCACCTCCTCCAGAAGACGACCCCCCAGTGATTTGTTTTTTATGTTAAAAACATTTGAATTCAAGATTTGTTATAATATGAACTATTTACAGTTTCTGTCTTTTATATTGGTGCAAATATTGCATAATTTAATTTAATTTATTTTTAATATTTTAATATTTATTATTAGTATTATATTTTTTAATATTTGTTTATTTTACTACTACTAATAATATTCTATGATTTTTTTTATATTTTTTTGTAAATATTTAGAATTTTAATATTTTTTTATTTTTTTATTTTTTTAATAATATTAATATTAATTTTTTATTAATGATAATATTATTAAATATATTTTTTAGTATTATATTTTTTAATGTTTGTTTATTTTACTAATAATAATGTTTTTTATTTTTTTTTATTATTTTAATAATAATAATATAATTTTTTCATTAATCATAATTTTATTAAATATTTTTTTATTATGTTTAGTATTTGCGATAGGACCTTTTGTGACGAGCTCCCATCGCAAATAATTTAAATATAATTTTTTATTAATAGTATTTGCGATGAGACTGTCAGCTCGTCGCAAAATGTTTATATATATATAATATATATAATCGGAGGCTTATTTGCGACGTGGAACTTCACCGTCGTAAATAGTATTTGCGACAAGTCCATCGCAAAAGGTTTATTTATATATAATGTATATAATTGGAGGCTTATTTGCGACGTCGTTTTCTGCAACGAGCTATTTGCGATGGGGCCTCGTCGCTAAAGCCTATTTGCGACGGGATCCCGTTGCAAATAGCCCGTCGCAAATACAACTAATTCCAGTAGTGGAAGGTTGTAAGTCGTGTCTGTAACATCCTGTTTCCTTGATCGGGTTAGTTTTCCACCTTTTATAAGTCCCATTTTGATTAAAAATCCTTAAAAGCAGTTTTTTGGGGTTTACTGTAGGTTTCAGATCGTGTACCTAAAGTACACACCGTGTACTTGGGGACAGATTAAAGTCGTGATGTGGGGGTCACACCGTGAGCTGGTACATGTCGTGTACTTGAGGTACACGTCGTGTAGTGGTTAAATATTGTTTATTTAACCTAAGGCGACGAGTTTTTCAACGTAACTTATCCAGCGCGGCCTTCACGTCGTAACTAAGGGGTACATGTCGTGACCCGACTCACGTCCAGTTTAATGTCACGCATTTGGGAGTTTTGATTGGTCCTTGTCTCCCCAAACTTCGTGGCTCTCAACCCTATACTCCCCTAGGCATTTTTCAGAGGCATCTCACCTTCTGAATCGATCCAATCGGCTCTGGTTCATCGTTGTTTCTACAGTGCGTCTCTTCAGATCCGTTGTGAGATCTCGTTCTGAAGGCCTTTTTCCTTCATTGGTTGTGGTGTGGAGGACGTCCTTCTTCGAGGGTCTCTGTTGGTGTTGTTGGGTTTCGTTCTTGGTTTTGGATCCCGTTTTGGGTGTGTGCGACCCGAACTTTGAGGTAGGTGGTTCCGTCTCTAGCCTCTGATAATGAACCTGCTTGTTTTGCTTTGCAAATTGCTTTATAAATTGATTTATGAAATTTTCATGATTATTGTGTGTGTTAAAAAAGGGTTTTTAAAGAAAAATGGTTTTCCTTAGATTTTGATAAATAAATTATAAATTGTTTTGAATGGTTTTTCAAGACATTGAAATGGGTTTGTGAAAAAGAGCACATGAGTTACCTTGGGTACTTAGTGAAAGGTTTAGCTTGAGGCTATCGTCCATTTCTTTGTGATTGTCAAGGAGGTTTGTCTTGGGGCTTTCCTCTATTTCCTAAGCCTATTGTTCTAGGGGACCGATATTGACATTTTGGGGGGTTTACTCATTGAGTATTCCTCTGCTTCCTAGGCCCGTTGTACTAGGATCAATTTTGTGCACTTGATTATTTTGGTACGAGTAGTCTGTTGTCTAGACCTATAGTATTCCTTGGTGTTGTGATACCTATGCTTCTGGTTTATACTGCTTGACTTTCTGAGTTATCCTTGATATGAATGTTGATGTTTGTGAAAAATGACATGGAAATATGCTTTGGAATATGAAATACTTGTTTTTGTTTAGAACTGTGAAAAAGGGAATGTTTACCATGTTTTCTATAAAACTGTTTTACTACTTATCATGCCATGTTTTATTTAAAAATGAGCATACATGATTTTTTATACAGAGACTTGTTATGGAACACCTGAGTGGGATCCTATTGAGCCTGTTAGCTCACACCCTGCGCACTGCTTTGGTGGTGCGTAGACCTTTATTTGTTTTCCAGTGTAGGGAAAGGCAGGGTGTCGCAGTGAGGCGGCAAGGTTCATGTCAGCTGGGATGGGTAACTGATGGTGAGATGGTTGGAGTTTGTCTATGTGATCGTTGGAGTGGTTGTTTGGTTTTGAGTCCCTTGCAGTTGGACTTGTCCTTTGAAGTTTTTAGCTATTGTTTCAGTTGTTTTGTTTCCGTTGTTTTCCTTACAGATATGGCATACAAATTTGTTAGTCTTCCATTGTTCCTTTCTTTCTCTATATATGTATGTCATGTGGTTTTTCTGGTTGGACGAAATCGTTCCCTCAATTTTATCACTTGATGCCCAGGTGCTTGTCGTCAGTCTGTGGGAATCAGGAACACCCTTCGGGGTTGTCATAGATCAGGTCGGGTGCCGGGTTTGAGGGAAACCTGGGTCGGTCTGTTACAGTTTGGTATCATAGGCACATGTTTGTACTCAAGAATCTTTTCTTGGGATGTTTGTTGGACTAGAGATAGGATTGTCGGGACTTGAGAGGTATGTTTCGATGAGTGTTTGGCCAACTCTTTTCGTAATGAGACTCAAGTTACCGTGGGATGTCGGGATATGTGTCTCTAGTGTTGGTTTTTGCTTTTGAAATCTCAGTTTCTACTTATGTGTTTTCTAGTTTGAACTGAGATTTGTTCTGTGTCTGATCGTTCTTATGTTTTGGTATGCATCAGTATGACTCTGAGACGTCTTCCACAGGTTCCTCAGGAAGGTGTAGTTGATGCTCCTCAAGTAAATCCACCTATGGATTAGAATCTCATCAAGACTATCATATGAGCAATTCGTGATGCCGATCAGTATGTGCCATGAGTTCAGAACGCAGTGGTTGAAGTATAATCAGGAGTTGGAGGAGAAAGAGATCGATCATGAGAGTTCTTGCGGGAGAAGCCACCATCCTTTAAAGGGACGATTAAACCTCAAGAGGCGGAGGATTGGCTGGATAGGATCGATCAAATCTTTAACTTCTTGGAGACACCTGAGAATATCAGGGCGAAGTGCGCAACATTCAGACTCGAGGGTTCCAGCAAGCGTTGGTGGGACTCTATGGTCCAGGCAGACAGACATGTGAGCTTGTATTGGAAGGGTTTCAAAACCCTATTCTTTTAATAGTTTTGTCCAGAGTCTCTAATGTTGGAAAAATCTTTGGAGTTCCTATCGTTGTAGCAGGGAGAACGTTCGGTGTCAGCCTACACCAACCAGTTTGCTGAACTTGTCCGTTTTTCTCTGGATGTGGTAAGGAATGACCGGCTGAAGGCGCATAAGTACCTATAGGGTTTGCGATTGGACTTTAGATCGCAGGTGTTCATGTTGAAGATTTCTACTTATGCAGAGATAGTGGACAGAGCAATGATGGCAGAAATGGACATGATAGGCATGGTCGGCACTACTGCCTCTTCTCTTCCAACCAGTGATAGCTTCAGTGGCGTGCATGAGAAGAGGAAGTGGCATGATTGTCGCAGAAGTGGTGGAGGTGGGTCTTAGCAGCGAGCCTCCTCTAAACCGTCCGTTGCAGCTAACGGTGTGCCTCTGACTTTCTACTAGTGCGAAAAGAGGGGGTCACACTAGACATTCTTGTCCTATTCCCACGAAAACGTGCAATAGTTGTGGACGTGTTGGTTATCTACAACGTTTATGTCAGGCTATGAATACGTCTTGTTGGTCAGGGTTCATCGGCTCCAAAGGCTACTACGGTACAATCAGAAGCTTCAAAGACTACAGGGCTCTAGCCATAGGCCTCATGAGTGAAGCATTTACACATAGTAGATGAGTGTCCAATGGAATTTGATGCAGGTCCAACAACAATGAGTGGTAAGTTCCTTATTGCAGCTTCAGTAGCTACTGCCTTGTTTGATACTGGTGTCTCCCACTCTTTTATATCTGCACGTTTTGTTGATATGCTTAAACTTCCAACGAAACTTATGCCCTTTACAATGGAGTTAACGACACCTCTTGGTAAGAGGAAAGAGTAGGGGTTCAAGTGTCCTTGTTCATTCATAATAGCTGACACAGTGTTGGGATGAGATTTTCACATTCTTGATCTGGATTTGTTTGAAGTCATCATCGGAATGGATTGGCTTGTCACTCATTGAGCCGAGGTTGATTGTTATCATTGGCACGTTTTGTTTCTTGTTGCCGATGAGATCTCTCGTGTGTTTCAGGGAGAGTGGGACCCGAGGTCAGGTCATGTAGGACCGTCCCGCCCAGAGCTTAGGAGTTTGTTGGTTGTTGTTGCGTTTGAGCCTGATGATGTTTTTTCTGATGAGGATCTTCTTGTTGTTGTTTGAAATTTTTCTGATGTTTTCCCAGATGACTTCTCCAGTCTTCCTCCATAAAGATAAGTGGAGTTCACAATTAACCTAGTGTCAGATACACATTCGATATCAATGCCTTCTTATTGTATGACACCAACAGAGTTGAAAGAGCTCAAGATTCAGTTGGAAAAATTGTTAGAGAAAGGTTTTTTTTTTACCTAGTGTTTCTCCTTGGGCATCCCCTGTGCTCTTTTCCAAGAAAGCAGATGGTTCAATTTTTTTATGTGTAGACTATCAGAAGTTAAACTGGGTAACAGTTAATAACAAATATCCTTTGTCTCGTGTGGATGATTTTCTTGATCAGTTGAAGGGAGAAAAGTGATTTTCAAAGATCGTTCTTCGGTTAGGTTATCATCAGCTCAGATTCCGAGAGTATAATATACCAAAGATGACCTTCAAGAGCAGGTATGACCATTATGAATATCTCGTGATGCCTTTTGGTCTGACTAACGCTCCTGCTGTTTTTATGGCCTTGATTAATCGGATATTCCACCAATATCTTAACACTTTTGTGGTAGTTTTCATGGATGATATTCTGATTTATTCAAAGTCCAAGCATGAGCATGAGCACCATCTAAGTTTGGTTTTGGAGATTTTGAGAAATCACCGTCTGTATGAAAAACTTTTAAAATGCAGTTCCTGGATTCAAGAAGTGAGATTCTTGGGGCACATAATTTCTGAGCATGGATTATCAGTCGATCCATAGAAGTTAAAAGTTGTTTTATCATGGAAGGAACCACATAATGTTTTTGAAATTCGAAGCTTCCTTGGTCTTGAAGGATACTACTGATGGTTCGTCAAGGATTTCTCTAAGTTGGCATCACCTTTGACTACTCTTACAAAGAAAGCGGTGAAATTATCAAGGTATGAAAAGTGTCAGTCTTCCTTTGATGAACTAAAACGGCTTCTGACATCGACACCTGTTCTGATCTTACCTGAGCCCGGTAAGGGGTGTGTGGTGTTTTGTGATGCATCAAGTGTTGGTTTGGGATGCGTACTGATGCAGGATGATCATGTGGTAGATTATGGATCTCGTCAGCTCCGACCACATGAGAAGAACTACCCCACTCATGATTTAGAACTTGTTGTTGTGATGCATGTGCTTAAATGTTGGTGGCACTATCTATTTGGGGAGAAGTTCACAGGTTTCTATAATCATAAGAGTTTGAGCTATATCTTTTCCTAGAAATATTTGAATCTTAGAAAAAAATGATGAGTAGAATACCTTCAGACATTTGACTTCGACATCACCTACACCCCGGGGAAATGGAATGTTGTTGCAGACGCTCTAAGCAGGAAGGTACCATCACTGGCTGTTTTGGAATCAAAGAAATAGTGGAATCTTATGGGGCTTTTCGCTCAGTTTCACTTGGATGATCATGAGGATGTTTCAGGGATGGTTCTGAACAGTGTTTAGTTTTCATCATCTCTCTTGGAGTCTATCTTACAAATTCAACAGCAAGATGATGAGTTTCAGCAGATTTAGGAAAACCTTTATGGTGGGGAGACAGTTCATGGTTGGTCTCTTTCTTCAGATGACATACTTCACTTCAGGAAGTGAGTCATCATCCCAGCACCTGTGAGAAGTTCAGTCTTGTTTGATTGTCATATCTCTTCATGGGTCGTTCATACAGGCGCTACAAAGATGTATTATGACATGAGAAGATGATTCTGGTGGCCGGGTATGAAGCGCAACATCGCAGATTATGTGTCCCGCTGTTACACCTGCCAACGAATAAAGGTGGAGCACCTGAAACCCTCTGGTATGCTTCAGCCTCTTCCAGTGCATGTTTAGAAGTGGGATGAGGTGTCCATGGATTTTGTTGTTGGGTTGCTACAGATGCCCTGATGAAAAAATGCTATCTAGGTGGTTGTTGATCGGTTGACGGAGTCTTCTCACTTCATTCCGATCAAAGACACCACTAAAGTTAAAGATATGGGTAAGATGTATATGCAGGAGATCGTGAGGTTACATGGGAGTCCTTCTGTCATTATTTCAGATAGGGATCTTAGGTTTACCTCAAGGTTCTGGAGGAGTTTTCAAGAAGCAATGAGGACTCAGGTCAAGTTAAACACAACTTACCATCCACAGACAGATGATCAGACAAAGCATGTAATTCTGATCCTAGATGATATGTTTCGTTCCTATATCTTGGATTTTGGTGGATCGTGGGATAGCCATCTAGGATTGGTTGAGTTTGTTTACAACAACAGTTACCAGTCGTCGATCAGAATGGATCCTTTTGAAGCTTTGTATGGTCGCCTATGCAGATCACCTCTTTGTTGGGCAGAGGTGGGTGGAGTAACTTTGGTTAGACCAAGTCTGGTTCAAGAGACTTCGACAAAGATTTAGGAGGTGCGACGACTTCTGGTTACATCCCAAAGTCGATCGAAATCGTATAAAGATCGGCGACGTCGTCCTTTGGAGTTTTCCGTTGGTGACTGAGTTTTCTTGAAAGTTTCTCCTCGATTGGGTCATCGTCGACTTGGAAAACAGGGAAAGTTGGATCCGTGATATATTGGACCGTTTGAGATCACTGAATGACTTGTGAAATTTTCTTATCGGTTAGCATTGTCGGCTTAGTTGACGGACATTCATGATGTTTTCCACATATCTCAACTCAGGAAGTATCACCCGGACTCCACTCATGTTCTAAGTTGGGAAGAAATTGAGTTAGAGCTAGATGCTTCTATTTTGGAGAAACCAGTTGAGATCGTTGACTTTCAGATGAAATTCTTGCATGGGAAGTTGATTCCGTTGGTCAGAGTTCTATGGAAATAAGGATCAGATTCTCATGAGACTTGGGAACGCGTGTCGTTGATGAGAGAACAATGGCCTTATCTCTTTCCAGAGGATAAATATTCCACATAACTTCTCGGGGACGGAAAGTATTTATGGTGGGGAGTTTGTAACATCCTGTTACCTTGATCGGGTTAGTTTTTCACCCTTTCTAAGTCCTATTTTGATTAAGAATCCTTAAAAGCAATTTTTTGGAGTTTACTGCAGGTTTCAGGTCGTATACCTAAAGTACACGCCGTGCACTTGGGGATGGATTCAAGTCATGATGTGGGGGTCACACCGTGAGATGGTACAGGTCATGTAGTGGTTAAATATTGATTTTTTAACCTGAGGCGACGGGTTTTTCGACGTAACTTATACAGCATGGCCTTCACGTCGTGACCAAGGGGTACACGTCGTGACCCGGCCCACGCCTAGTTTAAAGTCACGCGTTCGGGAGTTTTGATCGGTCCTTGTCTCCCCAAACTTTGTGGCTCTCAACCCTAGACTCTCCCTAGGAATTTTTCAGAGGCATCTCACTTCCCAGATCGATCTGATCGGCTCCAGTTCATCGTTGTTTCTATGATGCCTCTCTCCAGATTTGTTGTGAGATCTCGCTCCTGAGGCCTTTTTCCTTCATTGGTTGTGGTGCGGCGGGCATCCTTCTTCGAGGGTCTCTATTGGTGATGTTGGGTTTTGTTCTTGGTTTTGGATCCCGTTGTGGGCGTGTTCGACCCAAACTTTGAGGTAGGTGGTTCTGTCTCTAGCCTATGATAATGAACCTGCTTATTTTGCTTTGGAAATTGCTTTATAAATTGATTTATGAAATTGGCATGATTATTGTGTGTTAAAAAATGGTTTTGAAAGAAAAATATTTTTCCTTGGATTTTGATAATTGAATTATAAATGGTTTTTCAAGACATTGAAATGAGTTTGTGAAAAAGAGCACATGAGTTACCTTGGGTACTTAGGTGGAAGATTTAGCTTGAGGCCATCAGTCATTGTTTTGTGATTATCAAGGAGGTTTGTCTTGGGGCTTTCCCCTGTTTTCTAGACCTATTGTTCTAGGGGACCAATATTGACATTTTGGGGGGTTTACTCATGGGGTATTCCGCTGCTTCCTAGGCCTGTTGTTCTAGGATCAGTTTTGTGCACTTGATTATTTTGGTACGAGTAGTCTGCTGTCTGGACCTATAGTATTCCTTGGTGTTGTGATACCTGTGCTTCTGGTTTATACTGCTTGGCTTTCTGAGTTAGCCTTGATATGAATGTTGATGTTTGTGAAAAATGACATGGAAATATGCTTTAGAATATAAAATACCTGCTTTTGTTTAGAACTGTGAAAAAGGGAATGTTTACCATGTTTTCTATAAAACTGTTTTACTACCTATCATGCCATGTTTTATTTAAAAATGAGCATACATGATTTGTTATACAGAGACTTGTTATTGAACACCTGAGTGAGATCCTACTGAGCTTGTTAGCTCACACCCTGCACACTGCTTCGGCGATGTGTAGATCTTTATTTGTCTTCCAGTGCAGGGAAAGGCAAGGCGCCGCAGTGAGGCGGCGAGGTTCATATCAGCTGGGATGGGTAACTGACGGTGAGATGGTTGGAGTTCGTCCATGCCATCATTGGAGTAGTTGTTTGGTTTTGAGTCCCTTGCAGTTGGACTTGTCCTTTGAAGTTTTTAGCTACTGTTTCAGTTGTTCAGTTTCCGCTGTTTTCCTTACAGTTATGACATACCTATTTGTTAGTCTTCCGATGCTCCTTTCTTTCTCTATATATGAATGTCATGTGATTTTTCAGGTTGGATGAAATCGTTCCCTCAGTTTTGTCGCTTGATGCCCGGGTGCTTGACGCCAGCCCGTGGGGATCGGGAACGCCCTTCGGGTATGTGACAGATCGGGTCGGGTGTTGGGTTTGAGGGCAACCCGGGTCGGTTCGTTACATTTTGGTATCAGAGGCACATGTTTGTCCTCAAGAATCTTTTCTTGGGATGTTTGTTAGACTGAAGATAGGATTGTCGGGACTTGAGAGGTATGTTTCGATGAGTGTCTGACCAGCTCTTGTCGTAACGAGACTCAAGTTACCATGGGATGTCGGGATATGTGTCTCTAGTGTTGGTTTTTGCTTTTCAAATCTCAGTTTTTGCTTATGGGTTTTCTAGTTTAAACTGAGATTTGTTTTGTGTCTGACCGTTCTTATGTTTCAGTATGTAGCAGTATGCCTCCGAGACGTCTTCCCCTCTCGGCTTTAGTCGTACTGTGACCCTTTTAAAACATGTCAATATACTACTTAATTGAAAATCTATTTTGAATTAAAATACTTAATTGTTTTCTTTCACCTTGAGATTCAGTTTTAAGGATGAGGTTGAGTTTTAAGTGCGGGGGGAAGGTCTTCTTAAATGAGCTTAACTATGCTTTAATGCGAATCTCATCAAAACCCTCATCAAAACCACATTAAAAACTTTTAAGAAATTATGAGTTTCTCAAGATTCTATTTACATTTTCAGTGCGTCAAAATTTTTCTTAAGTTTGAGGATTTTTATGCCACTTTGAGGTGGTGAATCTCTATTACTCCATGGATTTAATTGAGCAAAACACTTTAATTGTCTTCATGAAAAAAATCGGTGAAATTGTACTGGAATGTTTTACAATTCTTTCTGACGTCCGCCTTCTAAAATTTGGATATAGACGCTCTGGATCGAGAGCAGATGATTTTATTTAGATGGAGCTGAAACAAAGGTAGATTGAGAGAGAGATGGAGCTGAAACAAAGGTAGATTGACTTTGACTCGACCGATGATAATTAATCTATATTGAACTTCGTCTTCATTTGTATATCAATATCTTGTGGTCACGTTTCCAACATTAAAAATGCATTGTGTTAATTGATCCTGGAGATTAGATTGTTCAGCTTTTATTTTTAATCTTCATTTGTGCGTTCTTTTTGAAATTGATTTCAACTTCTTTATTTTAACATTCTAATGAGTTCTGTGAGAACTGAAAAATCAGCTAGGTGTTGGTTAATTTGCACGACTGATATTCTGACCACATATTTTTGAATGTTGAATTCGATTATCACTTTGCAAACAAGGAAATACATTTACAGAACAATCAATTTTCTATTGGTATTATTTTTGCATGTTTTTTCTATTTATCATAGTTAGTTTTTAACCAAATTAACAGTATTTTATTCATTGCTGTTTCAACACATGATCACATGATTCACCTCTTCATTCATAACATATCACCCCCCATTTTTTAGTAGTTTAGGACAATTATTAAAGCCCTTGACCATCTCTCCACTCTTCCCTATGGTTCAACCTTGCTCAG
Source organism: Viscum album (assembly GCA_963277665.1). NCBI lineage: Eukaryota > Viridiplantae > Streptophyta > Magnoliopsida > Santalales > Viscaceae > Viscum > Viscum album. The sequence continues at coordinate 1,388,257,705 of OY728135.1, read as the reverse complement.
TGCTATCTAGCAGTTGGTAGGATATTTTAAATTGTAATTTGACTGGTGCGTCAACGACCACACCATGATTTCTATCAAGACGTATAGAAAAAAAAAGCATTTTCTCCAAGGAATGAAGATGCATCTGGTTAATGGGTCACATTTAGGGAACACATTATACAAAGCCACATTTGGGAATATTATGCATAGTCAAAACAAAGGTGTTCTTTAGAGTCTCATATTCCTATCGCTGATAGCCAAGCATTGTTTTTGGAAATTCGAGTTTCCCAAGATAAAGGACTATGGTTTACGAAATAGAGAATGCATCCAAGAAGTATAATGTGTGGCATTTATGTTAGCATTGGCCATGGGTGGGGATCTTCCTACAAAAATTTGATTTGAAGGGAGGTATTTTCCTAAGTCAGGTGTTTTCAAATGAAGGGAACACATGCTGGGATTCCTTGAATGGATTGGGAAACACAATTTTTTAATGGTGGTTGGGCCTAGAATAGGGAATTCAAGCATCACTGCGTATCTCATTGCGATGAGAATCAAGCTACATGTAGTTCTATGATGGGAGTTCCCTACATAGATTTGACCCATATGTAAGGAAGGACTATACAAAGGAATCCACTTTGAAATGTGTAAGGTCATGCAGGATAGACTGTTGATTCCCTAGCCTTGGTCGTGGCATAGTGTGATCATGTAAATTAGAGCAATCACTCAAAACCTCTAAGCTCACGTGAGCCATACTCATTGTGAGAAACAAGAGGAGATCATCAGATAGTTCAGACTGAGAAAAAATTCTTCGTTTTAGGTTTGTTCTAATAAGCATTTCATGTCTTGTTATCTTATGGTGATGACACTATCCCACAAACCACCCAGTTTTGGGGCAATGGAGAAAAGTATTTCTGCATAGCTGAGACATGATGTTAAGGAAGTGAAGGAAGTCATAAATCGTGAATTTGGGGGTACTTGGATCTGAAAGGGTGATGTGGGACAAACACTCAAGGGGTGACCATGAAAAAAATTAGAAAAGAGGCATCTACTATGATGTTGTTAGGGAATACAAAGATAAAAAGGTTTCCCCCTATGGATGAAGATGTCATGTAGCGACTCGGGTTTGGCCCTATGAGACTTTGAAATATTTCTTCATATATTTTTAGAGCTAAGCGCTGAGACGACATGCGATTCTGTGGCCCGGTGTGCCTGAAATAAATTTTATAAAAAATATTAAGTATTTTTATACTGTGCACACAGAGAAAAAAAGTTATCTCTTAAACGGTAGCTCAGATTGAAAAACTGAGGCCACGGTTGAGTCCAAAGCGTGCTGTTTACCCTAGGTGGGGTATAAGTTTTGTGGGCGCAAACTTTCTATGAAAAACGTTATTGATGACATTTCTGTAAATAAATAAATAAATTTATTTTGGACGCCGGATCAAATAACTCTTGAATGGAGTATCAGAATTTATGAGACTGTGGTTTAGTCTAGAATGTCACATTTACCTTAGGTGCGATATAAACTTAGTCGGCGTCGAGTTTCTGGTCGGAGGCGAAGCATATGCGAGGAGTTAAATGGAGGGTTATGGATTTAATTAAAAATTAAATCCATTAACCCCTCATCCCCCTTGGTGCACACGGTGGGAGCCTCTCATCTTCTCTCTCTTCGTCGACGAATGATCCGAAGGCCGGATCAACGAAACACGGTGTCGTCGGACTCAGATCTTGACGGTGATCACTCTCGGATCATGCAAAAATAACTTCAGAGCACAGATCTGACCCCGAAGCTTCAACGTTTTTTCCTGAGGTAGGCAGATTTGAGTTTTAATTATAATACTCTTGTTTATGCATCATTTTTGTTTGAATCATCAACAACAGTGAAGATTAGGTCCCTAGGTTTCTGGAACTGGCCTCAGAATAATTTTCCGACCACCGTAGTGGTTCCGGTGGTTCGCGGAAGGCGGCGGCGATGCAGGACGCTGGAGGCGGCAGAGGTTGTTGGACTGCGCGGCAACGCGGAACACCGGAGGGCGGAGGCTGGCAGGCGCGCGGGGTGTGCAGGCCGGCGAGGCGGGCCATCCTGGCCCGAGCGGGCCAATCATCCAGATCGAGATGAGGGAGTTTTAAACCCCCATATCTTTCAAACTGGGTGTCCGGTTTACATGTCGTCTGTGGTAATGTGACCTTTAGTTCTATGAGGACCTTTTGAAGATGGTTTTAGAACTTTTCGATTTGGACTCGAGGCTCAGTGGAACGAAACGTCCAATTATAATTATAATATAATTATTATTATTTGGCGATTCTTGTATCGGACGTATCTCCTGCGTTCAATGTCCGATTGATGCGCCGTCAGTGGCGTTGTGACCTTGATTTTAATGTGGATGTTCAAGACTGATTTCGGGTGCTTAAACCAAAATCAAGGTGCGGGCCCCACGAGGTCCCTTTCGGGCGTGTTGTAGTGAAAAGCACCCTTTTCACAGGTTGCCCGATTATGGTAAGTAAATAGCCCATTCTGTGTGTTTTTTTTTGCATAGAACGTGATGGTGGCCACGATTTGTGCCTAGCAGGCGTGGTGTGCAGGTGATGTCTCGTGGGTCTCTTGGGTCAGTGACGCCTTGACTGACAGGGTTGAGTGAATCCCCCTGGTCCTTATACTATAAGGGGTTTCAGCATTACATCCTCGGTACAAGATTGAGATCCCCTCAATAAGATGAGCTCAGATAGAGTTGTAGCATCCCTCTGGTGAGGTCGCGGTGAGATCCTCTCGCTTATCGTTTCCCTAGATCTGGTTCTTGGTATCATTGTGACCAATTCTACACGGGCGTCGATCACTTAAATAGCAGGACAACTCCGTAGGGTTTTATGACATCTTTGGGTATATGATCCCCTACGTAGTGGGCAATGATAGTAGGGTTGCGGTATCATTGGTTATATGATCCCCTACTCAGCATGTGGTTTTAGTAGGGATTGCGGTATGGTTGGTACAATCCCCTACTTCGTGAGTTATATCAGATGAGGTTTTCGACATCATCATGACCACCTATACTAGGGAAACGATCCTCTGTCTGAGTGATGTGATTTGTAGAATGTTATATCAGGCTGTAGTACCCCCCAGCGGATCCTGAGAGTGATCCCCTATCTGAGGGATCTTCGAGTTACTAGATTGGGTTCTAGTATCTCCTAGTGGTTTCTATGAGTGATCCCCTATTTGAGGAGTTTTGTGTTTCTGCTAAGTTTCAGCATGACGTTCTCAATGGTGATATCCGACGAGCGTGTTCTCTCGGATGAGCCATTTGGGATGATGGTGTGAGACCCGATGGAGTGTATCTCTCATACGAGTGTCATCTGGGATGACAGAGCACACAGAGTGTGTTCTCCTGGTTATGTGTTGCCTTAGATCCCCGAGTAGAATCTGTCGCTGGCAATGAGGTCAGAAACTCCCGAGACATTGTGCCTGTGACAAGTATATCTAGGTGATTTCTGGGTTTCCCTTGTGATGTTGTCACTTCTTCGTTGACACACATGGTGTTTTGAGCTGACTATTCGTGTTTAGCCGAGGATGGTCTCAAGATGAAGTTTCTCTCTCGTTTGAGTTCCCCCTGGCTGTGATGAGTGGACTAATGCCTTTTAGTTGCTCCTTTTCTTTTGGGGTTTTTGGGGTGCCTACTGAGTATCTTTATACTCACTCCTACACGAGCTTTTCCTGCACATATCTTGTGTCTTGTGCAGACCACATGCCTTTCGACAGAGTCCCAGGAGAACCCGAAGCAGGCAGAGTTTAGTGAGCTAGATTGACCGGAGTGTATTGGAGCTTGGCTGAGGAGTTTTTTGATGGTGCTTTTGACAGTGATCCCCTCCATTTGAGCAGGTTGGACGCTTTTGTAGTTTTCTTTTGGTAGGTCCTATATTTTCTCCTTTTGTACTTCTGTTGTACTCTGGTTTAGGATAGATGAATGCATGCATTTCTTTTCAGTTTTTTTTATATATCTACGCACTGTTTCATGGATGTTTATGTGAGTGTGTGCATACATGTACCTTAGGCTAAGGCCTCCCATGTGTGTGATAGCCTACTCAACGCTAGTAGCCAACCCCTAGACTATCGGATGTGAGATTGGGGAGTCGCGGATCGAGCCCCGATGGGTCGGGTCATGAAAGAATGCTATCAAAGGTGGTCAGTTCCACTTTGGGACAGCAGTCGTGAGCTTGGTTTGGGTTGCATAGCGACAATGTCAGAGTGTTTTGAGTTCAACTTTTAGGCGAGATACTATAGTGTTGGTGCGATGACTGATGCATCCATTCACTAGGACTCTGATAGCTTGCCTTTCGACCCATGACAGTAGGACACTCGTCATAGGGAAATAATGGTACATGCATCATATAGGATTGATTTTTGGGTTTTCCTTGTCCTTCTTGAGTCAGTTCCCTAGATATACTCTTTGACCGTGGTGCGTCTTGATGTTATTTCAGGATGCCTCCACGAAGACAGCCAGCCAGGGTTCTGCGACAAGATTGTGGTAACGATTTGCCCCAAGTATAGGCTTCAGAGTGGGACATTGGTTCTGAGGTGGGACTGCCATGTGGTCCGCCAGTCGATCCACCACCTGTCAAGTAACAGGTTGGCTGGCAGTGCAGGATGAGGATGCGTGCAGGCTGAGTGCGCTGCATTAGTTCCAGAGGTAGCGACCTCTGAGGTTCCGCGGTGACCCAGAACCCCAGGCAGTTGATGACTGGTTCATGACCGTCACACATATTTTCTGCTTTGTGAGGACACCTCCCGATCAGATGGTGGTCCCAGCAGAGAGCCTTTTTTAGGGTTCGGACGGGCGCTGGTGGAGTCTTGTGTTGCAGACCTACAATGAGGAGACGCTCTATTGAGTAGATTTTGAGCGCCGTGTTGGTTGCATGTCCGGGCTTTGATGTGTTGAAGATGAATCAGGGTGATCGATTGTAGTTGTTGTAACTTCATTTGGGTTCCAATTGATCAGTGATGAGTTTGATTGAGGCTGTGAAACTGGAATTGAGGATGAATTTTCATTAGTTGAAATTGGATTAATTCATTGTTGAAGAAAATTTTTGGCTTCATGAAGAAGGAAGCGCAATTGATGAGAGTTGATTTTAATACATTGACATAGGGCATAAGTTTTATTCATAGACGCTCTGGATCGAGAGAAGATGATTTTCTTTTCTTCAGGAGCACGAGCATAAGCTTCTTTAGATGAGAGAGATGGAGTTGAAACAAAGGTAGATTGACTTTGACTCGACCGATAGATAATTAATCTATATTGAACTTTTTCTTCATTTGTATATCAATATCTTGTGGTCATGTTTCCAATATTAAAAATTAACTGTGTTAATTGATCTTGGAGATTAGATTGTTCAGCTTTTATTTTTAATCTTCATATGTGCGTTCTTTTTGAAACTGATTTCAACTTCTTTATTTTAACAATTGATTTAGTTTTGTATGTGAGAACTGAAAAATCAGCTAGGTGTTGGTTAATTTGCACGATCGATATTTTGATCACATATTTTTTAATGTTGAATTCGATTATCACTTTGCAAATGAGGAAATACATTTACCAAACAATCAATTTTCTAATGGTGGTATTTTTGAATGTTTTTAGTCTTTATTATAGTTAGTTTTTAACCAAATTAACATTATTTTATTCATCATCGTTTGAACACATGATCACATAATTCACCTCTTCATTCATAACATATCATTTCCCCTCGTTTTTAGTAGTTTAGGACAATTATTAAAGCCCTTGACCATCTCTCTAGCCTTCCCTATGGTTCGACCTTGCTTACTGCTATCTAACAGTTGGTAGGATATTTTAAATTGTAATTTGAACGGCGCATCAATGACTGCACTACGATCAATATCAAGGTGTATAAAAAAAACGTTCTCTCTCAGGAATGAAGATGCATCTGGTTGGTGTGCCACATTTAGGGAACACATTATACAAAGTGACATCTTGGAATATTATGCATAGTCAAAACAAAGGTGTTCTTCAGAGTGATATTCGTATCGTAGATAGCCAAGGAGGTTTTTTGGAAATTTGAGTTTCCCAAGATAAAGGATTGTGGTTTACGAAATAGGGAATGCATCTAAGAAGTATAATAGGAGGCATTTCTGTTAGCATTGGCCATGGGTGGGGATCTTCCTACAAAAATTTGATTTGAAGGGAGGTATTTTCCTCAAATCAGGTGTTTTCTAGTGAAGGGAACACATGCTCGGATTCCTTGAATGGATTGGGACACACATTTTTTTAATGGTGGTTGGGCCTAGAATAAGGAATTCAAGTAACATTACATATCTCATTGTGATGAGAATCAAGCCACATGTAGTTCTATGATGGGGGTTCCTTACATAGATCTGACCCATATGTAAGGAAAGACAATACAAAGGAATCCACTCTGAAATGTGTAAGGTCATGCAAGATAGATCGTTGATTCACACTAGCTTTGGTCGTGACACAATGTGATCATGTAAATTAGAGCAATCACTCAAAACCTCTAAGCTCACATGATCCATGCTCATTGTGAAAAACAAGAGGAGATCACCAGACAGTTTAGATTTAGAAAATATTATTTGTTTCAGGTTGGTTCAAATGAGCATTTCATGTCTTGATATCTTATGGCGAGGGCAATATCCCACAAACCACCTAGTTTTGGGGCAGTGGAGAAAAGTATTTTTGCATAGTCGAGACATGAGGTTAAGTGAAGGAAGTCATAAATCATAAATTTGGGGGTACTTGGATCCGAAAGGGTGATGTGGGAAAAACACTCAAGGGGTGACCATGGAACAAATTAGAAAAGAGGCCTCTACTATGATGTTGTTAGGGAATACAGAGATAAAAATGTTTCCCCCTGTGGATGAAGATGTCACTGGTTTATGGACCACATTTAGGGCACACATTATGCAAAGCCACATCTGGGAATATTATGCATAGTCAAAACAAAGGCTTCCTTCGGAGTCAGACGATTTTATCACCGATAAACAAAGGAATCTTATGGGGGTATAACTTTACCAAGACTTTATGTGTGATTTGTTAAAGGAAAATTTTTGTATTATGCTAAATGTATTTAGACCAATGTTGGCTATAATCGAATAGAGGATTTTCTACATAGATATGGATCATATGTTAGATTAGATAATTGGTTTTGTGTTCGTGGCTAAGCCAGAAATAAAGGGTTCACGCATCATTACATATCTCATTGGGATGAGAATCAAACCACATGTAGTTCTAGAAATATGGAAGTTCTACAAATAAATTTGAATTCTTACATAGTGAAAGGTGCATATCATTTTTCATATTGTGGCTAGGTCTGGGTTGAGGAACCTAGAAGTCTCTACATATCTCATTGGGATGAGAATCAAGTCATACATAGTTCTATAATAAAGTTACTTACACAAGTATGTTGTAACGCCCCGACCCCAGTTACCCAGAGTCGGTGCATTATTACATAACATTGGCATGATCACAAAAGATAAAGTCTCGAAAGACCGATTAGTTTAGTAGCATTGGAATCACTAGATACATTAATAAAGTTTACATTACATCATAAAATGAAAAACTACAACAACATCTTGTCTCCAAAGACCACACTCATATCCCCTCATACTATCTCTGCAGATCATTCATAAAATACTTCTTCACATCCTGAGAAAAATAAAACATAGAAAGGGGTGAGCTCAGATGCCCAGTAAGGATAACAATATAGCGAAAACTTTCATAAATAAGCATAAACATTTAAGGCAATGTATAACTAAAACAAAAGCATTTTAAATTTGAACTTCAGCATAATATGACAAAAATAAAATAAAATAATGTCATTTACTTATTCACATGAATATTCTACTAGTCGAATAATCACATCCAATATCAATAACCACTTTCATAATGATGGAATGCATAATGTCAGATTATCATAACCACGTAGTCAAGGTCTTGTGCCATGACTACAAATAAGATTTTGTCAAGACCTTTTTCCAAGACACTAGTTTGTCTCATGAGATCTACTGATGCATCGATGAGTTATAGTGGGCTTCACCCGTCACTTATTAAGTCCAATGCATTCCTCATATGAACAGGTTTAAACATAACATAAACATTCGTATTAAAACCAGCATACGAAATGTGAATACTTTCTCCATAAACCATGAATGGTATAAAAATAATACATCCACAGTCAAACATATCACAAAACCTTCAATATAATATGAAAGTTTTGTATCATAAAAAATCAACTTCAAATAAGCTTAAAATCCATCAAAGGATGTTGACATATATGAAATCAAAACTATTTGAGAGAAATATATCTTTTTTTGAAATCATTTAAGTCACATAATTATAAAATAAAACATTTACTTTGAAAATATCTTTATAAGCTTGTAAGGGAAGCTTCAAAGATTTTATAACGGCGGAAAATAGTTGCACCCGCCGTATAAGTTAAAAAAGACATTCTTACCTTAATTCTGTTGAAAAGGTTAAAAAGGACATTGTTTGGAAAACGACGGAAAGATTCCTTTATAAACATCTTATAAAAAGTCAACAAGGGTATAAATGACTTTATCCCATTGTCTATAAAATATTAAGAATGATTTAAAATACATTTTTACAAAACATGAATGTGGGTGATAAAGAGGTCCGAGTAGATAATTGCGTATAAACAACCTCGATAATGAAGAGATTGTGAAATAAAATCTTATCTTGTAATTTTCCTTGGTCGAGGGTAGGTTAACCTCATGTATAATGGTTAAATAATTGTTATTAAATTATACAAGAATCATATACATTAATATGATATCATATATGCTCTTTTAACATTGCTTTGTTAATAATATCTTAGTATTATCGTCGTTTCATGTGTTAACTTACTTGTTTTCTTTTATATGTTTTGTTACATAAGTCATGTTTGTTATGGATAGGTTGTATATTATTCATATCCATAATGATATCAAGTCCTTAAACATTATTTGTAATCATCAAATGAGAATTAGTCTTGAATGGATATGATGAGGAATGAATATCATCGCGTTCGTGGAGACGGTAGTCCGTACATACGCACAAGCGACAATATCATTCTTTTGATATTAAAATCGTATATAATTGGATGATATATCATATATACAGAATCATTATAATGTTATATTTATTATTTACTTCAATTACACATCATTATCATACTCATCCAAATAATAATGTTTTGAATAACAATTACACCATGACGTCTAGATGGTAAGCCGTACGTACGCACGTATGGTGACATGTCATTCAAAGGATGGATAGAATACTGAATATGGTTGTACCATATTTATAATAACATCATAGTATATCGAAGATACTGGAGTTATTATTTTAGAATGTAAATAACAAAGAAAGAAGAAGTGGAAGAAGAAATGAACTTGAAAGAGGGTGGTGAAAACATTACCTCTTCTTCGGGTTCTTTCTTTTGATTTGATCAAAAGGGCTCCTTAGGATAGCTTTCTGGTCAAACTAAGGCATATAGGTTGAAGTGAGAGAAATTTGGAGGATATTTGGGTAGAGGTTGACCGAGCCAAAAGGCTTTGAAGGTATGAATTTGAGAGAAGAGGGAGTGCCCTTTTATAAGAGGGGTGAGAGGCACCTTAGAAAAAACTTAAAATATTATTTTATAATAAATTCATATTTGGTTTATAATGGCTCCAAAGTGACTTATTTCGAGGCTAAGGTGAGGATAGGTCTAAATCCTTTCAACCAATAGATTTTAGATAAGTTTGGGTCACTATATTAACTTTATCATTTATATTTAACTCTTAGTTAAATAGTTTGACATTTACCATGTCTGTTTGTATTTTTATATTATATGGTTAATAAACTTACTATAACAAGCCAAGCGAACCCCAAGTGGTTCATTATTAATATATATAACCTTATCTAAGTCATTTGGCCGAACCTTAGATTTTTAGGAATATAATATCAATTAATAATATAATATTTGTTTTAAAAACTCTTTTATGTCAATTTTGACACTATTTTATATTTTGTTTTTGCTAAATTTATAACAGCATTGTTACTTAGAAACAAAATCCATCTAACCAACCCTAATATGTTATATTAACCTAGAAAATTATTGGAATTCATAAAAAGTCTCAAATTACATTTATTTTGATATTTATAATATCAATTATTTTAATATTTCATTAATTAGGTAATTACTGCATCACCATTGTGTCATAAATAAGTTAAATTATTTAATGTCTAAAAATTATAAATAAAATACCATTATTTAGGAAATCTTTTTAGATTTCTAATGAATATTTATAATCGAATTTATCTTATGTATAACCCTATATTAAAAATGTTTTAGTTATTTAACATTGATTTTATCTCTTTTAACTCTTCTTTGAATTAAATAATAATAAATGTCCTAATCTAATCCAAATGGACCAAAGAGGTTCATATTTTATTTATAAGGTTGTTTTTGGTCGAATTATACTTATCCAATAGAATTAGTACATGTGTTAGGGTAATAATAATATCATTTTTACCCTTAATTACCCCATTTACTTTTAATCGTGGTAAATAAAAGTAAAAAGTTATTATTCATCAAAAATTATTTTTTATCCTATCGAACCACATTTTACTCCTTGATATTAACCGTGTCTCTCGAATTTTCGAAATTCCACTCACAAAAGCGGTAAAATTAAGTTTTATGTGAATTTGCAAATTCTCCTAGGAGATTGGTAGAAAGCGGTGAAAGTTCAATAAAAATTTTATATATCTAAAATTATTATAAACTGACTCCAATGAATTGCATTGAACT